>JAQMCX010000043.1:16330380-16398687 GCA_029814765.1 Acanthurus leucopareius | reverse complement strand
AATCAGCTGGTGGAGTGTTTGGTTGGAAAGAAAACCTGCAGCCTCTCGGCCCTCCATGGCACGAGTTTGACATCCCTGTTTTAACCCATAGGGTACCTTTTAGGGCCTTGCAGCTACTGGATGGGGGAAGATTTCCCCAGCAAGCCAGAGGTTTGATCTGTAAACCGTCTGCATGAAAAGCCAACAGTATTTGTTCAAACCAAAATCCCTTGCTCTTAGTGGTCCAAACAGAGGTCCATTGTAAGTGAACGGGTCTCGGCTTTGGCCATCAAGCTCCTATAAGGTTTCCTCCAATTCTCCCATTGAAAGGGGGATTACTGGAAATTGGCTTTGTATAAAAAGGAACAAAGACTCATCTCTTACCCACTCTCTGCCACACACTGACACACAGACACACACACAGACAGACACACACACACACACACACATGCACACATGCATGCGCGCACGAGCGCAAACGCGCACACACACAGGCACGCGCACGCGCACACACACACGCACACACACAGACTTCCACTGCCCTTTGTAAAAACCAACACAAACATACAAGTCAATTTCTGGTAATCACAGTGTCCTTATGATGACTTGGGGACTGTATAAAATTTAATTGAAAATACTTAAACACATGGACACACTCACACATTAAAATGCACAGAGGGAACTCAGGAGAGCAAACAAAGGGTGAAGAAGCAAAGTTAATATTATCTGGAAGTATGTGTTTTTCTTTTTCTTTCAGGGGGCAGAATGTAAGGATAAAATGAATAAAGGATGAAGCTCACTAATTGGTTAAAAAAAGCATACAAACAAATATAGTACTAGGAGTCTTACATATAATGATCAAGAGTATGAGAGATACTCCAAGAATCAGTAGCAGAAGAAAACTGAAATGTTTGGAAAAAAAGGGCTTAGGAAGATGATGGAACTCACACTTGACAGATAACAATGAAGATGAAGATGGACAAGTGAGTGAAATAATAGAATAAACAACAAAGTTTTTTTCTCACTAACAATCAAACTACAAACATGACATTATTTTTACCTTAATTTGTTTGTTTGCTGGCCAGCCACGCAAAAACACCCACTCACACACAAACAGACATTCATACACACTAAGTAAGTAAGAGAAATCCATGTGATGTTACTCATATACCATCACACATTTTAATAGTGTCTGAGTCAGTGTGCCTGTCAGTCCTATTGTCTCCATCTCTCACCTCCACTGAACCATCCAGTCAAATCGAAATGCTTTTTTATTGCCTGCTTTGTATTTGTCAGCCCATAATCTGTGATTCCCAGAAATAACATGACTTGTCAGTGAAGGGGTTGGGGAAGGGATTTGTCAGCTTATCTGCCTAATAACAATTATTTGAAATAAATGTATTTTTCCCCTCGCCTTTGTCCACATGTCTTTGCGTCCATCACCCTGCAGTAAATTTATTTTAGTTTATATCTTTCTCCCATTAGTGCCAGCAGTTGTGTCTCTCTCTGTGATGCTTATGGAATATCAAAAGATATGTCTGCCCTTTCTTTCTTTCTTTTTTCTTTTTCTTTTCTTTTTTTTGCTTACAGATTACAGCTTCCCTCTAAACCTTGCAGGCACATAGTGTGACATTTTAAATCTTCAGTCATTTCCTTACCCTAGGGTGCCTGTCTAAGTCTTTTGTGTGTGCTAGAGCAGGATGTCTGCGAGCTTCATCAAGTTAACTTCTAAACTTTATCCAATGCGTTAAATGCCAGATAGAAGGAGACACAAGTTCAGGAGCTGAAATATATGTAAAAATGAAAACAAAAAATATAGATTTGGTGTGGTTGGTTAAGTGTAATTTAATGACAGTAACATCATATAATACTACTACAGGACAGCTCAATTAGACCACACACTAAATCAGGATTTTAAAACGGTTTGCACTTATGACCATTTATAACTCCAAGGTATAATTTCATGTAAAATTACATTTTTAAGTGGTAATATTCTCTAATGGAATACGTAAATCCCTCCAAAAACTAAGCAAGACAGTTAAGTGGAAAAAGTTAAGAGCATCGCTAATTCACCTGTCTCAGTCAAACATATAAGTAATTTAACATTGCACTGAACAACTATTAAGCCTATTTGAACCATCAATAAAATACTGAGTGCAGTTTACTCTAGTTATATTTTATCTGTCAGACAACAGGAGCAGAATGCCAAGGCTAATCGTTTAGTCATTCTACTTGACCGCTATTCACCCCTTCTCTCCCCTTTATTATATTTCTTTTCCTGTCCTTTGCAGATATCTTTTCTCTGGGGAAGCAAAGAACTCTATTTGGGTTTATGAGGCATTTGTGCAGTTTGATTTTGTTATAAAGGCATCCTAATAAAAACTGGGGGTGGACAAACAGGGCAAGAGGCCAGTCCCACTGTAAAAACAATAGGAAGTCAACGTAAGCACTCTGGGAGCATATGGTCACTACAGTGCTCCCCTCAATAAAGCCAAGAGATGGAGGGATAGAGGGAGGAGAGGAAGTAAATGAAAAATTGTGTGGAAAAAAGGGGACATAGAATAGTAAAGAAAGGATTAAAAAAAATCAACCCAGCAAGTAGTACAAAGACAGAAAGAGAAGAAGACAGAAACAGGAAGCAATAAACAGAAACAAAAAATTTAACACCTGAAGAGAGTGACAAAACACTGACATAAAGCTTATGTTATTGGTTAAAGTTGGGGATCGTAAATATTTAACAATATATATGTCCGTAATAAGAGCTGAAATGATTCCTTAAGACTTCAGCAACTTGATTAAATATATCTTTATATCTTCTAGGCAAATGCTCATCAAAACTTAATTTAAACCACAAACCTACATACAGCTCATCTCAAACAGGTCATTATTACTGTTGCACAACATGCTTACAATGAGGAAAACATGATTTGATAACACAGATTGTTAACATGAAGAAGAGAGTGTGGGGCAATTTCAAGCTGAAACAAAATGAAAACTCTGAACAGTGTGTGTCTTTTGTAAAAAAGGAAGCTTTCTGCTCTGGCAAGCCAACAGGGCTTCAGCATCTCATCAGAAAGCTTCCAGTTCAACATAACTACATATCCAGTGCATGGAGCAGACCCAGCACAGGGTAGCATTAGCATTAAATCAACATGATTGTTTGGTGAGCTGAGTTTCTGGACCACATTCTGGTTTACATCCATGGGTGCACTGCTTCACTGCTTCTGTCCTCTACTGTTTGTGTTAGAGTTTGACACACACACAAACACAAGCACATGCCCCCTCCACACACATGCACACAACCCCTCTTACAATAATGCGAAACTTTCACCCTCAAAAAAAACTCTAAAAAGGTAACCAACTAGTTGTTTTGTCGTCACATTCTTTTTTCAATACTTTCTCTATTATATATTCACAGTTGCTTTAAGCAAAAGTATTCCCGATCTGATTGAATAATAGGTAAAATGCTTGATTACTAAAACAATCTATAGCTGCAGCCCTACTGGTGATACCATACACGACTTTACATGATCATGGCTACAAATTGGTGTAACTGATCATATCAACACTGGGTATTTTCCTGTGGCCCCTGATGTTATAATATGATATCAAATTAAGATGAACTACTCTGTGACAGTTTATGAGTTACCTTTAATTCCTCTCATGCTCCAGATCATTCACAACGTGTTTATCAATGGAGAATTTTCGACAAGACTTCATGCCCACTGCTCATCATCCTAGTGCTCAGTGTGTCTAAAGCAGCAGCTCTGTCACGTACCCAATGTTTTCTTTGGCACTAACAACTGGGCAAGCATCTCTATCAAATTACTGTAATAATCCAAAATCAAACAAATAAACTGATTCCATTGCCTTTCCTTGCAAAGGTAAGTGTCAACAAAAGCAATGCCATGTTTCACAGCACTGATATAAGTATACATGTATGACAGTAATTACTTTAGACCCAGACAAGGACTTTTAAGGAAAAGTCTTTAAAATTTCCTCTGAGGACATTTACTAGGACATTGGTTAAATGTATAAGTTACATATAACTGTGGCGGTAAAGATGATGTGCTCAGTGTTCATCTATTGATTACTGTATGCATTGGGCATGATCAGATTCAATGTGATGCTGACTATCTCACACAAAAATACTGATTGATGAAAGATGAAGGAAGAAAGAAGAAAGTTTTTCAAGTGTCCCAATGAATCCAAGTTACAAGAAAAAACATTGCCCCTGGGCTTTCACAATGTCTCATGGTATGATATGATAATGACTTAAAAAAAAGTTCATTTTACATCAAATTAGAGGTTGTATGTTTGTGTGTGTGTGTGTGCTAACCTGAGCTAACGTGAGCATGTGTGTGCATGTGAGTAAGGGTGGGCTGGTGTGTGAAATTCTCCAGTAGCCTTAGTTCTTGCATCACTCTTTCCAAAACCCCTTTGAAAAATTATGGGAACGATGCAACAAGAAACAAGTAAAATAATGTAAGGTAGAAAGTCCTCATCTCCTTAGTTGCCACTAACTGTCATCTCCTGATAAACTGTATAAAAAGTTATAGTTTCTACTTAATTCAAGTCAAAGTGCCCTATTTTTATACCAGCAGATAGTTGGTTTAAATGAGATCCAAGTGCATTTGCAATTTGGTGAAGTGCAAGAGGCTTTTGTTTTTATGCTTGCATTGAGTTACTATTTTCATGGCATGAGCTTAGACTTAGATTGCTTCTAGGTCTGGGTGAGTTGGAAAAAAAATCATTTCTCAGTATTTTCAGGCTGAATGGCAATATGAAACTATATAAAAATATCTCTATAATATCTAATATCTCTTCAACTGCAATAATTTTAGGTACACGAAGGAGGAGAGTGTCTCTTACTGTTAGTTATTTTTTATATCTGAACGTGACCGCCAGGAAATGCTCTTTACTTTAAACTAGATGGCAAGGTCAGTTTTCAATAATCATCCTAGCCAAACAGCCACTCTTGATCAACAAAAATTGATACTAGTCTATACTGTCACATTCTTGCAACAGGCACAGAGTATACGATAGCTGACCTGACTTCAAATACATAGTACTAACACAATAACTGGTGTTGCCAAAAAACAGGTTTCAGGTGAGATGAGACAGGGTGACACAAAGGTGGCAACTCTTAACCTATGAGTAAAAAGAAAGACAAAGAAAAATTGGAAGTTAGTTTTGAGCATGCACGACTACCAGGTCCACTGCCTTCCTCTTATCTGTTTCCCAGGTGTGCTGGGTGTCGATACTGTGTGACCTTGAGATCCATACCCTCCATTTACTCCTCTTTCTCAATATTTTAACTTTATGCTCCTATCTGGCACACGGACTGTGCCAATCTGCCTGCAGTGACTATTTTTAATAGTCAAATTCAAGGCTAAATGCAGAATGCACATACAAGCATATTAGAAATATGAGTGTAATTGGCCTATGCTACCTCATTATCCTTTGAAAGCTAACGCTATTATTAGTGCCTAATAACGGCAATCTTAATGTGCTCCTAATTAGCCTTATAAGCTATTCATATTTGATATTCACTTCTGCTTAGGTGAGCATTTAGTCTCACTAGACCTATTACACATGAAGGAATATAAGCTTTTAAATGCACTTTCAGGATATATCTCTAAAAATATCACATGTATACTTGCTTTTACTATGCAAAGGAAACAATAACTACCCACAGGGGTAACCCTTAAACAGAAATTAATTTCAGGTAATACAGTGTATGGAACTATAAACAGAGTATTTTGTGGGATTTGCTACAACAGAAGTACAGCTTCTATGATTGCAGAGACCTTAATTGCAAACTTCTCAACAGGATCAAAAGATCAAATCGTGCTGTTGTTGCACAAACCATGATTATTAATCTTACTTTGTAGTTTGTGAGTCTAATTAGCTAATATAAATACAATATAAAAATAAACTAATAAATAAAACCAACTTACTTGCATATACTGATTTTTGTTCTTTTTTTGTTTCCATCCAGTATCATTTGGTGGTCAGATGTTAAGCTTTTAATCTGATGCATACTGCTACATGTTAAATGACTCACACAACTGAGTCTCTCTCCCCCACAGAGAGAAAGTATTAGTAACTACTACAGTATGCAAGGGAAAGACTGATTACTCATATATAGCTGCCTTAGGTATATGCTGCCAGAAATCATGAGCAGTGTGCAATTTGTGGGAAAAAAGTAGAGCTGACAAGCATGAAGTTGTTTTTCATGAGCAATAAATTGCAAAATTGGACATAAAGGAGCATAATATAAAAACTGCTGCAATATGAAGGCTTCAACTATGACATTTATAGTGCTTCTGTTAGGATATCTGTTCATACACTTTGGAAAAACACTGTCCCAAAATGACATCCTGCAAACATTTTAAAATGAACACAAGACACTTGCATTGACATTTTAGAACAAAGCAACCTTGGTTTGATAAGCAGTTAGACTTGAATGGACTGAAGTACTGACTAAAGAGCTCATTTCAGAATGAGCTGGCACTAAAGCTAGTGGAGAAAAGCTGTAGTCCAGAACATTCTTTGTTTTATCGCCTGGAAAGAAATGGATGCATCAACGCTTTACCCCCCTGTCCAAGTACTCTGAATACAGCCTTATAGGCTGTGATAACAGTAATGTTACTTCTAGCCTAGCAAGCTACAGCTGTCTCACCGCCAACTGCAAATTGTTGTCAATCTCACAAGGGAGCCGGTGAGCCAGTTGCACTAATCATATCATGCTCTCATGCTCTGAGCTCGGCTGGTGAAACTAATTGGCAGGTCGATAATCTGAACAGCTGGGAATGGGAGTGACCACCAGTTGCTCATATGAAACAAGGTTTGCAACAATCATCACAAATCAAGCTCTTCATTAAAAGACATGATTAGCCATAGTTCAGGGCTTGTTCATGCCTACCTTGAGTCAGGTAAAGGGTCATCTACTTTACGAGAAAACATGCTTTACATCACTGAATTCAATATTTGTTTCAAGCGTTTTCAAAGTCGGTTTCTTCTTCTTACAAGAAAGACATTTGAGCATATGCCATCATTGATGGAACTGAGAAATGTTATATAAAGAACAAATAATAGAGCTGCTTTTCATATGCTGTACCCCCCAACAAAACGGTAAAAAGACATAAAAAAGCAGGTGTGCAATCTCATGTCAACTCTGATGACTCATAGTTAGTCAAAACAGCTGTTCAACTTGAACACACACCATGTAACAGTTCCTCTTAAAATGTCTAAAACCGACAACAACAATGTCATTTAGGTCGAGATGTGCACCTGCATAAGCAAAAATATTTTCAACACTGTTTAAAAGCAGAGAAATTTATCTAAGGGAAGGGTGCGTCATATTTTGTCCATTCTTTATGACATTACAGAGAGAACCAGGTGACAGTGAAAGTGAGGAGGGAAGTCTTTAATGTGACTTAACATCACGTGAATAAAACTTTAAAACATTAACTTGATTGATAACATTTATGCATGGCTCACATTAGAAAGAACTTCATTTCATTTAAGTTTCTCTTTGCTGTGATCAATAAAACATTAATGTCAGAAATAACCCACTGAGCATTTACATAATGGGTCGTGACTTCACATGGATTTTACCTGTTTGATTCGAGAGGACATTTCCACAGCACGAAGATGAAAACATTGATTTCAAAACAAATTCATCCATTTTTTGATTCACTGTATACAACAAAAACAACATGATTCACTTCCTTTTGGGACCTCCCTTGCCCCAATCCTCTGCTGGAGTGATAAGTGAGGCAATGATGGGCTTCTTGAAAGCGTTGAGAGGCAATTTTGCCTCGCAATTTGATACTTAAAGTGTCTTCACTAAGGCAGTGATGTGCGTGCCTGTGTTTATCTATTGATGCTAAAGTGTTTAAGTAAAGCTCCTCATTCCATTATTGTATGAGACTAAAAATCTGAAATAACGGCAATTTATTCCTGTAGATCTTCAAACTCTAGCTACGTTAACGTGTGGGAGAAGAGTGGAGTCAGAAAAAACTATAGTTGGTAGAGTTAAAACATTTTCACCCTGTTTGTTTAAGTGTTTTTTATTTCTACCATTTAACTACCTTGTAAATCAAAGTCAATTTCCGTATTGTAACTGCCATTTTCTCCAATCACACAATTATCTAATTAGCCTGTGGTGGCAGTGATGGCATAGGCGACAAGATGGCACAGCATGGAGGATGTTGCACGGCTTATGCACAACCTTTGCCTCATTTTTTTGCCGGATAGATTTGAAAGCATAGCTGATGACAAAAATACAATAAAGTCTCAGAATGTTAACTCCGGATGAAAAGGAGTCTTGGGATTAATCAGATCCAGTATAAGCAGAGATGCATCTCTACTCCACTTTTTAAGAAGCAACATGCAACTCTGGTTTGGTTGAAATAAAACACTCATTTGTTGAGTAGACCTGAAAATCCCCAGTGGTGACACTCAACCATCATCTTGCTTGTCCGTCACTTCACACCTCTCCTGTTCCTGCTTGCTGTGTCTTAGCAGTACCTCGGGTCAGAGTCTTGGTTGGAGCTGCTATATATCACCAAGTTTCAAAATCAGTGATTCCATCTGTTTTTTGCATCACAGAAATCACTGGGTCCTATGCAACCAGCTGAAGAAAATTGAGCTCTTTTTTTTTTTTTTTTACATTTAATTTCAGAACTTTCATATTCAGATGATTATTTCTACAATTTTTTAAATCAACAAGGCCTAAAGTTCGAAAACCTCGTGTTTTACCACTGACCCTCTCCATCCTTCTCTAGCAGCATATATATTGTTCTGTGGTCTCGCAGGACTCACTGTGTTTGACTGAGAAATGAGAAGCAGGAGAAGACCCTGAGAGACCATGGTGATTACTTGACATTCCATGGTCAAATAAATGCTTTCAAAGGCTATGTTAACATAAATCAATAATTTATAACCAGTTTGACTGTTTCTAGGTGTAGCATCATCAACAGAGACTTCCTCTTTCCACATGAGCTGACTGTCCTCAGGTCAAATAAGGTAAGACAAACTCTTGTAAAAGAAATCAGGCTCTGTCACATCTGCAGTTTTCCTCTCATGACAAGTGTTTTCAATAAGGCAGTGTTACGGCAGTCTTTCTATAATTCAGCAAAACTTCTAAGAACACACAACCGGGCCCACACACACACACACGTGCGCGCGCACACACATGCACACACTTACACACGCACACACATACACATTCAGTCTTAAGCCCGTTAACAGGCTTTAACAAGAGTTTAATAAGAAAAAAATCATCAGATATGGGTGACAGATGACATGTAAACACACATAAACACAGCTTAACTATAAGACTTTTAGTCTAACAACCTAGTACATAGTCCAAACCCTGCAATTCTGTGTGTAGCTGTGTGTAGTATGAGAGTTTGTGTGTGGCCTGCGAACTGTCACAGCGACACAGGTCTGTCTGGGAGGATAAGAGTGAGACGTCTTATCAGCCACAAGCCAGCCATACACACATTCTTGACAGACAGACACACACACACACACACACACACACACACACACACACACACACACACACACACACAGAAACACAGACACACACACGGGGATAATATGCCACCTCATATCAGCTATACAGCAAGGCCTGTCACTGTTGGGGGGCTGGGAGGGAAGGTGGTAGCAAGGACTGACGAAGGAGGGGAGTAAAGGCATGGAGGACAAGGGGGAAAGTTGAGGGATAAAGAAATAAAATGTAAAACAGGATGAGGAAGGAAGAGAAGTGACAGTGAAGAAAAAGATAAAGAGAGAAGAGGCCAAGGGAGACAGAACTGTTATGACAACATTTCCCTGTGGAGATAAGAAGCGATAAAGAAAGACAAGGATGACTGATCAGAGAAGTATGTTGGACATTAGCAGTTAGACAGACTGTCCAGTAACCAAAAGGTCTTGCCATCTCAACATTAGTTTGCAGGATAAAAGAATCACACAGCTGAAAGATTTTAGTATGTTTCGACTCACCAGCCTGACTGACTGCAAGCCTAACGTCATGCTTACATCATATCAGGTAGATGATAGAAATTAGAAAGAGTCACATATACAGCCTGCAAGGGTTTATATTGTATGAAAAAGCCAGACCAATGTACAGTTGATCATGTAAGGTACTGTGTATTAACAGTATTAACGCTATGTTCTGTATTTTGCATTTGTTTTTTATTACCTTAAATTACTGACTTTGGCTATCATGAGGCATAAGTCAGATACATCAGAGCCTCCAAAATAAACTGAGTTTCCCTGACTCAGAACATAAATTAACTCAATACAAAGGCATTGATGACAACATTAATTTTTAGTCAAACACAGGTTAATTTGCAAGTAATATGGTGTGAACATAGGGGTGGGAATCTCTAGGAACATCTCAATACGATAGGATTTGGATATATTTCTACAGGTACATATCGTGTTTGGAAACCTATTATTTTTAAAAGCCACCTGCATAATTCATGAATTGATCAGTTTGAAACTATCTTGGTCTTGAAATGAGTGGGAGGCTGTGTGCTTCGCTGTGATATTAACATTGTAACTCCAGTGATGGAGAGCAGCCTCTCCTCTGCATGGTTGGCTCCAGGCAGAAGCCATCGCTGACACTGAGGGTTTCTGAGGTGAAAACAGGCTAAGCACCAAGTTATTTTCTTCACCTCTGAGTTGGTTTAAGTTTTTTAAATGTTGCAGTGTGCGTGTGTGGGGGGGTCAGATGGTGTTGTTTGTTATGGCTGACGGGTGATGGTGTATAAAGTTCACAATTTTCTTAATGTGTTATTTCTCTCACAAATATTAATTTGACATTAAACAAAAACACGCTTGCAACCCCTGCTTTTAGTAAAGAGGAAAATGTAACCAGAAAACTCCCCTTACTGAACTCAGATGGCTCACTGCTCTCTCTGATCACTGACTAAATGATTGACCTACATAAATAACTAAATGGTTCACTGAATAAGTAAACTACTCTTTGGGTGATTAGCTGATCAACTCAACGGCTAACTAAGTAAGACAAACTGATATTTCACATGAAGCAAGCACCTCCACTTCTGATAAATGGTCTTGAGAAATTCCTGCTTGCAAAACAGAAACACCTTGGACTCTCAGATTTAACGGGACCACCCTAGCAATTTGCCTCAACAATGTCAGGAAAACTGCAAAGGTGCTAGGAGGGAGGGACAAGGGGAGGGGAGACCAAAGCAAAGAGGACAAGTGAAGGGCCAGCAGGATAAGAAAAATTTGGGATGAAGCAAAAGAAAGAGACAAATCATATTCATGACACCACATAATTAAAGAAATGTCATAGGGGTGCACTGAGACAGGTGGTTGAAGGAATAAGACATAGTGGAGGTGAAAGAGGAGGGGAAGGGGTGGGTAGGGCAATGAAAGCATAAGATGGAAATCCTTTCGCCACTCAGAAAATTTGTTACAGAAGTGTTGGAAAGGGGAGGAAAAAGGGAGGAGGAAAGGGAGGAATAACAGAGGAGGAAAATGACTTGAGAATACAGGCCATCAGTCATTGGGAAAGCAGGCCTGACACTACTGCATCAATAATTCAGATGACTACGGTTAATGAGCGAGATCCAAACAAATCACCCCTGAATTCACTGAGAGAACACTGAAACATTTCACTGCGCAAAATATAGCACCATTATGGCAGCTTTTACGCTGCAGTTTGTGCTGTACTAGCAACACACAGTGAAAAGTGGGTTGGATTCAATTTTAATCTCTCTTGAACCCTGCAAACAGTCCCATGGATTCCCATTCATTTCCATGAGAAAAAAGAGAATCAAATGAGTCACTGTATTAGCATACATGCATAAAAATTTTAAATCAAATACAGAGATCAATTTGATAAGACAGATATAGAGGCAGAAATAAACAGAGTGTGATAAAATAGATGGAAAAGGACAGAGATGAAAAGAAGAAAGAAGAAGAGATTTTTTCTTATCTGTGATGGTGTTAAAAGTAACCAAAAAAAAGATGACGTAAAGAAGACGCATAGAAATGTAAAAATTCAGAAAGTGCTACTCTGTAGCACTAAGCCTAGATAAAACCCAGTATGACGTCTGGCATCAGACGGATGACTGTAACTGACACACACATACACATGCAAGCACAAACAGTAAACAACTTCCTACCTCCCAGCAGCATACACACAGCATGAGACAATATTGAAACTAGAACCCACGTACCCCACACAGCATGATAACGGCAGTCATTAATACAGTGTGGTTGTTCACTTGGAAGTAAAGGGATGGCTTTACATGAAAGTTATACAGCAAACTGAAGTTTTTTGGTTGGTGAAACTGTTTGGGCATTTTACAGCTACACCGTCATCTTCCTGCTTCACTGTGTCTATTGCTCACTTTGACCGGGCCTGGTAGCACGTTGAGGGTCTGGTCCATTTACCTCTCCACTGTGTTCAACACAATCTGCTCTGCCCCACAACTGACCCCTGTGGGACAGCTTGTTTCCCTGTTTGCTGCAGGTGTCCATGTTTTCCCGAGCAGATGCCCTAGGATGCTTTTAGATTCAAATCTCGATGTACAGGCTCACTGTATCAGCTTTGACTTGCAATGTATTGCAGCCAGGGCTTTGTGCTCTTCCACCGACCAAATGCATGTAGAAATCATAGTCACCCTTACTCTCTTAAGGAGGATGCATTATACATAGTCTACCAATGAGCTGGGTTTTTGGGGGTTTTTTTTTTGGTTTTTTTTGGTTTTTTTAGCCACATCACTGTACAGAGAGAACAAAGCAATGCGGGGACAACAACATGGCAACTTGTAAACTTAAAAAAAACTGAGTTTAACAATGACCAAAACCCCCAGACAATGGAGGTACAAAAAGGTGACAAGACACTCTGACACTCTGCACCAATGATCATCAATGAAGCCAGGTGCACAGTTTTTCAAATAAAGGTTGTACAAACTTCTCAACTGCTGCCCCCTTTACTGATAGAGTTACACTCCATGGATCACCAGGATTTTACAAGTACACCACGAGCAGGAGGTAAACTTTTTACTTTCTCTGACTATATATGCATTAATGCACAGAAAATTAGTGGGGTAAAAGCTATCTTTTCTTACACATTACCTGCCTGTATGATAAAAATCCATGAGCAGACAGACACAGTCACAGTATGTATAAACTGGGGGCTGTGTAGTTTTTTTCTCAGATGAACAGGTCAGACAGAAAACGAAGAGTCAATAGTGCTTACGCAGTGTTAAGCTTCATAAGCCTGAGTCTAAACTCAGCAAGTGGCTGGGGTTATGCCCTGTAGGGCCTACCCAGTGGTTTACTGCACCTCTGTGTGCAGAGGTTGCTCTTATTATTCCATCCACTTATTAGACTGGTCCCTGGGTGTGGTGGCAAGCCCACTACTTTGCAATCTCTAGCTCTCTGTAGATATATAACTCTCTAGATATATAATTCTCCTTGCCTCAGAGTCGCTGCCTTGGACTTTTTTTTCTCTCTTTACATCCCCTAACTCCATGCGCCTAGGTATAGGAAATGCTTACATTGGTTATTTCTTTGTGCTGTAGTCAGCCTTAAGACAGAAACACAACACAAGCTAGATATAATATCTAGCAGAGCAGAGGTGATGAACGACAGAGTATTGAAGGAATATAAATATTCTTTCTCTCTCTGACTATTGCTTCCACTCCCTGAAGAGAATATAGAAGGATTTAAAAAGGCAGGGGTCCACTACTGCTGCCCTAATTTTTTTTTAAATTTCTTTTTATTTCTTTCTTTCTTTCTCCTTATCATTCCTAATCTTGCTTCACTTTCTCCCTTTTTCTATGAGATTACACTTTTATCTTTATTTCTAAGGAAAGGAAAATATGGAGAAGGAAGATTTACTGCCCCTTTCTTGCACTTTACGCTTTCTGGGCATAATTAACAGTGGCCAAAAACTGCAACGATCAGTGCTCTGGAGTCTAGCTCTGGTAGTAATACTATTATTTTCCGTTGGCATGATACTGCCCACTCTTGCAGAAAAGTGTCTCAGCTTACTGAGCAGATCTGAAATTTCACAGCAAACTCATAAGGCAAGTTTACCAATATGACCCACTCTGCGCTCTGAGCACAACCAAAGTGTGATTGTGACCATCTTCAAATAAACATAATGTCAGCTAAATTATTTGCCAAAGATATAATTTCATGCAGAAGAGAAGGTATTCAAGGGCTGAAGTTGAATACCTAGTGATTACCACAAGTGATTAGTACTTGTCAAACTGAAACTTAATTGTATTATACACAGTACGAGTTTTTGTGTTGTTTTATTTACCCTCTGATACAGGGTTGTTGGGAATATAAGCCTATTACATGCAGTCACCATATTATCAAGTTGTTTCACTCATCTCCAGTAGTTACGTTTTTGAGAAAGCGCTTTTTACACTGTAGCTTACGGTGTTACTTCTGAGTCTAACCACACCACCATAAAAGCTTCAGTAAAACTTTTACTTTGCATCTCCTGGGAAATGTGAGAGGCATTTTTTGAGTTTTGTTCTCCTGCATTTATGCTCTTAACAAGTCAAAGTATCAGTGTGTCTGACCCGCCTCTTCTTGAACCTTCACGGTGATTAAGTCCACTTCTTCCTTGCAAATTAATGCAGACTCAAAACTTTCTATTGCTCCTTGAGGCAGGAGACTTTCAGTCATTCCTCCTCACTCTGTATCTTTTGTGAGAATTTACCGAATGCCAAACAGTTTTCTGGTCTCATTTGATTTTGGAGTACAACAAAAAAACTGTGAATCAACCTCAGAGGGTCAAATTACAAACACGCAACTAAAAAGGACTTTAGAAACAGTTTAACAAGCATGATGTCATTTTTTTCTGCCACAAAAAAGTGCATGGATAATGGGTATAGATGAAACACAGTTCTGTTAAAAGATCAGTCCCAAAACATTATAAGTCAACAAAAGCAGATCCAAACTTCAAACAACAGCATTTCCCAAGTTATATTCAAACTACACTCTAAGTCTAACACTAGTATTTTAATGCCAAGTCTCCTGTGCTCTCTCTTTCTTAGCCATTTTCCATTATATATCTCTCTGTAACCTGCAAAGGTAGACTAGGCAGAGTGAAAAAGCTTTTAGTTCAGTGGCTGAATAAAGATGTGGTCTGGCCTCCCATGTGGCTGTTATTCTAACTATAATGAGCGAGGACCTAAACAATTTAGGACAGGAAATGAGACAAGAACAAACAAACAATGCACTGAAACTTTTGAATGTTGTGTTTATGGACAGGCTTGATTAACTTAACTCTGAGCCCGACCCAGTCCTACAGTTTAGAGCTAAATCTCTCGGTGGCCAGGACAAGAAGAAGGGCAGTAAGGGAATGAAGTTGGTGTGATGAATACAAAATTCTGCTTCACCATTTTGTCCATTTCCAGCTAAATAAGATCTTCCTCCACCTCCTCTGCCATGGCCCCAGGGAAAGAACTGGGAAAGAACATTTCTCACATTATAACCCCTCAATATCTCTCCTGTGGCTCATCGGAAGATTGGAAGTATGTCTGTGTGAGTGTGTGTGTGTGTGAGTCATTTGTGTGTGTCTAGTTCCTGTCTGCTACCTGGTGCAGAGTCACACTCAGACCTTCTAGACATGATGGACTAAATTTTAATCTTAGTGAACAAAATATTGAATTCAAAGGTTTATAGTGGCAGGGAGGCAAACACGTAATGGCAGGACACACTTCAGCTGGGTGTGTGATTGAGAGCTGCTCTGTCTGTCACTCATTAGATAATGTAGAGGTGTCCTTGAGCCGGTCAGTGCCTAACAACAGACTGTGGCTATAATGGGTAACTCCCTGGTGTAGTTTTGTGAATGTGAGGCAAGGCATTGCTGAAAATAAGCATTGATGTCAGCAGACTGTCCCTTGTTAAAAAAAAAAAAAAAAGAAAGAAAGAAAGGGTAAAATAGGCATTTAAGACGCCACTCACAGGGCTCAAAATTAACTTTTTTATTTGGTGCTCAAAACTTCAAGAGTGAGGAGCACCAGCAAAAACTTAGCAGCAGGGGTGTAGTGCCATTTTTATTAGTACCAGAGTGCACCTGAGACATGCATGTGTGTGCATGTGCTCTGTAATGTGTAGTAGTGTGTGAGAGACACACCACTGTTGTGTGACATTATGGTTGTTGTCCTCCATAGTAGAAGCCAACCACATCCATGAATCCTGCCACAACCCAATGCTAGCCCAAGGTGGGCATGTATCTAGTGCCAGCAAATAGGTTTTACACATCATTGTAAATGTTTACCTTTTTAGCTGTTCCAAAAAACTGCAAACTGCAAATATTCCATTTCCTCACTTAGGGGAAAAAGTCCCTACTACACTGATGAGGAGCACCCACTGAAAATTTAATAGCACATATATATTAACATTTGCTCTCCTCATCTTCTCTCCTCAGCTCTTCTGATTTTGCGCTAGGTAGCTCTCTGTCACGTGAAGCGCAGTGAAAGGGAGTGATTGAAGGCTAATAATAACCAATCTAAATCCAGCATTAAAAGTTAGGAATGTCAAGCTGGCATTTGATTGATTATGTAAGCACTTGATTAACAGGTATTAATAAGCAACCACCAGTCAATGTATTAACGAACATTTTATAGAGAAACGCACACAAAAAAAGTTTACATCACAACAATCATTTGCACTTGCACAAATGCTCCAATTTATTTTGAGGTTGCACAGATTAAATTTCAGGAGCACAAGTGACCAAAATGGTCACAATTTGAGCCCTGGTTCATTAATACTGTAAAATTGAAGTTTTAAACTCCTTAACACAATTGCTGAAAATATTAGTTTGATTTAATTTACAAGTCTTGCACAAGAAAAAAAGTGTAAAAGTACTGTCAAAGGTCTGTGAAGTACTTCAGCAAAGGGTAACATCTTCATAAGTAAAGTAATGCAAATGAACTGTGGCTTTACACGATAATATGACCTTATATAAAATAAAAAGCGGAAGTGAAAGCTTGTGTTTATTTGCATAAAGAGCAGAGTAGTGAGATCCAAACACAAGTGGCTAGTGACACGTTGATACCAGGTGGGAACACACGCATTAGAGCTGTCCACTTGTGATCAGATCACTCAGGACGGATGATAACACCAGGCAGAAACATGGTCATAGTTTAAGAATACATTAGTAACTGAGGTCTTCGGCCAAAAATATTGCATACTGCAATCTATCCACATCACTTGCCCTGCAGTATCAAACAGATTACTTCTATTTCCATGTTTTGCAGTTGTGTTTTCAAACAGCAAAGAAAACCCTGATTTTGCATTTTTCCTCAATCACAATCTGTTTTAATAAAAATGCTTATGACATATCAGATGTGGCAATGACATAAAACCTAACATTTAGTCCATTTTGTGTAAAAAAAAAATGAGACATGGATTAATTACAAAAACTAACCCTTCTCAGTCATCACGAATTGCAGATTACAATTTTACCTAAAGGAAATTACAGATTTCATTATTTTTAAGGCCTCCTGCACAGAACTTATTTATGCTGATGTAAAACAGCTAAAAGCAAACCCATCACCAACAGAACAAACGTGCTATTTACTGCCATTTTTTAAAACGAGAACAACTGAAACCACTTATAAACCACTTCAATCACTTCAATACAAGGCAGGTGAAAGCACGTATGAAAGCGACCTTTCCAGTTCAGTGACAAATGACAGATTAGGCAAAAGCGTCACCATAGCTTCCTGTTTATTTCCGTTGCACCTGAAACAGACGTGCTATCCCCCTTGTAAAAGCAACCACGTAAAACAAAATCAAACCATCAGTCTCGGTGAACTATTATACCCTATTTTGCTAGCATTCGGCTATCTTTTGTGGTTATCGTGATCGATTTTCGCCGTTATCGTCGTCTACCGTCACGGTAAAGCTTCCGAGAAGTACAACACAGAACGTCCTGCACTGACGATTTTCAAAATAAAAACCTCATTTTCAAAAGTGCAGCAATGTTATGGAGCAGCACAGCTGACCTCAGCGTATTCTGTGTGTCATGCAGGATTACAGTGCTACTCAACAAGATAAACTCTTTACAGAACAATGTGAACCACATATTAGCTTAGCAACGTTAGCATGCATGCTCATGCATGCGCGCTTGCCATACCTAGTACAAAGAAAAGCAGGGCTTAAAGCACAGAAAAAGGCGTCAACCACATAACGCATTAATAGAACCTTTATGTGCTATTTCATTTTTATCGTACGAGTGCCGTTTTTTAATCCACAGAGACGAGATAACCACTGCGTCTCGCGACACACTTCCTGTTTATTCTGACTGAACGTCAATAGCTTGACGCTAACCGGCAGATTCAACTTGCACACTGCTTTCATTAAACAGCACGGCAACACTTGATGTAAAATACATTTTAACGCTTAAAACATTACCTCCTTCTTCTTCTGTCCACCTCCGGGGGGCAGACATAGCAACAGGAGTAAAGAAACCGACAGCATCGGTAGCGTAGCGAAGGTTTTGGCCCAAACAGACGCCATGTCGGAAGGATGCTCTGACTGTGAGACACGTCTCCGCCAAGGGATTGGATTACGAGTCGACCAATCAAGGAAAGACTTTTAGTTGCGGAAGCTTCTGGGTCTTGTAGTTTTTCATACTGATATTACTTTACCAGCGTATATGGTTTCATTTACATCCACAGTTCGTACTTTTCATGACATCTTAAGAAAAGGCATCTATCGGTAACTGCTGAATCAATTTTTATTGTGCCCCTCACTTAACCAATAGGCTATTTAGTTGTAATACACTGCACATATGTAAGAGGTATAGTGTAACATATTGTAAAAGTTATGTATCTGTGATACAATGTAATTAAGCACTTAGGAAGACATTCAGACCTAAAATATTTGTTAAAAAGAGTGCATGTCATTTGTAAGTTGGATTTTTGCAGTTCAAAAAAGATAGAAGAAACAATGGACATCAAGAAAACAAAGGTGTTTTATTACTGTTGATGAAGTCTTTAAATGTGTGCACAGGCTAAATTAATAAAATAAATCAAGCCTCCAGATTCTAAACAAGTTCTTTTATGAACTTAAATGCAAAAGTGTAATTTTGTAGACAGATTATAGGTTGCCTTATTGATGCAGACATTTTTCGAACCCACAGCACAAGATTACTAAACCTATTTTCATCCAGGCTTTAAGGGCTCTCTAAACCACTTAAAGTTTTAGTTAATTATATGTTCAAAAATCAATGTGCTGAATGTGACGTTTGAACCAAAGATGGCAGAAATGTTCCATCTGTTTCTCTTTCTCTCTGTGGTATTTTCTAGGAGAGTTGAGATTGTTGCAGACACCTAATGACAGAGTTCATTTGGAAGAATAAATGATTTATGTGAAATCAATGCAAGTGACATGGTTCCTTATGTGACTAAACCAAAGAACTTTTAAACTGATTTGTAGTATTGACTTTAATATTGCTATTGCTTGTATAAAACTTTTCATAGATAGAGTGGACTTTGTTTTGGGATTTGTTTATAGTTGGAATCTGAATTCACACACAATATCCCTTTTCAACGTAAAGTAGTCAAAAACCACAAGAAAATGCAGCCTCATTACCTGAGCTTTTTATCAGCAAAAAATTACCATTAGGCCTGTGAGTATCACAAAAATATTGGACTTGATTGCACTAAATTTGACATGAATTTCTCCTCCTCTAGTATTTGTATATTTTTTAGTCATGCCCACTGAGGTGTGTTGATGCAATTGAGCTCTCAGCAACAAATAATACTTACAGGTGAACAGTGTTGAAAATGCACTGTTAGATCTGTTCATTTGAAGAAAAACAAAGCATTTTCTTTTATTCTTGTAAGTCTATAATTACCCTCCAATTGAGTTTTTCATTCGATTTGAATGGCATACTTTCAAAATAAGTTATTTTACAATCCAAAACAGAAATGCTTTACGGCTCCGACAAATGCAAAAGTGTTAAAATATTGCAGGTTAACCTCAATGCTATAAGGCTCATGTATAACCAAAGAAGAAGGTTCAAAACAACACACTGGTCGGAGAAATCAATATAATTGGACTCTGACATAGATATGGCTGATAGCAAGAGGGCTGATATGCTGATATGTCAGCAAAACAGACAGTGAGAATGGACTCTCCAGCAGTTGGATTGAGGAGGAGGGTGTTAATGGCCCAATAATAGTCGTGTAAGTGGCTTTTGCAAGGTCTAATGACCTGCTGAAAAAAAAATGCTGTCTTCTGCTGAAATCTTCTACTTAAATGTAGTGAGAGCATTTTTTTTTCACAAAACTTAATGGCATGTTAGGACAAGCACCCAAAAAAAGGACAGTCATAAATTGAATAAAGTGATTACTTATAAATGAAAAGAGGGACGTCTTTTTCAAACATATGCATACATGAATGGCTGAAATAAAAGGTATGTTGGAATATTAAAGTTAATGCTCCGTGAAACAATCATGGGGTGTTGCATTCCTGTTAAACCACAGTTCATTCGCTCTATAGCAACTCAATCATGAAAACAATTTCAGACTTGCTGGGCTTGGCTGCAGAATTTCTCAGATGATTTCTTTGGGATTGCCACCCGTGGTTATTATGTGGAACTGAAGTTCCTGAACTCTGCAATGTAAAGGTAGGATAAATCAATTATCCATAACAAAGACTGGGATACAAAGAAACTGACAAAATTTAAAGTGCTTGTTTTGTTCAAAAACAAACAATATTCTGTTGACTAATAAACCAGAAAATACTCACATTAAAGAAGCTAAAGCCAGTGCATTTATGTCAGGTTTGCTGAGAACATTTTTTAAACAACTTGAATACACTGTTGCAGATTTATTTTGTAAAACAACCAATAATGGACTAATGGTTTCACAAGTATAACTGCTTTAACGATTTTGGTGCCATAGAGAAATATCAATATGAGGACATTTTTTTTTTCCTTCTAAATTGAGATGTTAAGAGCTGACGCCATTAAATCTAGACTATTATAAATATTGTATCAGACCTACTTATCATTCAACAGATCACCATTTGATCAATAATTTTTACTAAAGTACTGTAGGGAGACCTGTGATCATAACAATATAAGGCCTTCTGATACATCAATCGTTTGCTGCATCATGAAAGAAGTATCGTTAACTGTGGAGATACTAATGTCCATCAGTGTCCTCTGATCCTTCGTAAAAGGCAAACAAAACAGTTGTGAAATTTTGTTTCTTCTTTTTTTACATGCATTCCCTTGACTAGCTTAATCTATCTGCGAACTGGCAAGTTTCTGTCAAGCTTTGTTCAGAGTAATAAAATACTAATGCAACCCTACCACAGGCTTTTTGCTCTCTCTGCAGCTAGAAAAGCAAACAGCAGCATTTGATTCGAAGGAAGCTTCTGTCTGATCACAGCCTGGGAGACTCTTATAAGAGGGAGAGCACAGATGTAAGAAGAAAGAAACAAAGAAGAATGTTGAAGTCAGTTGCTGGTCACACCTGCACCATGGTTCTTTAGAGTAATGAGGCGGGTAAAATTATAAAGTCTCAATAGACATGACAGGACTTCAGGATGGCAATATCAAGGAATTAGGAGAGATACATTGCAAAAGAAGAGCAATTTTAATTTGAAATGTGCAAACTACATATGCCAATCTAAATAAAGGGAAATGGTGTTTCACATGTAATAAATCAATCTATAATTGTGTGAGGAAAATGACATTTAATACAGTGCTTAGCTATCTTTACTTTTGATTGAGTTGTGGCAATAAAATCACTGAAGTAAGTCAGAGGCTGTACATTTGCATTCTGTAAGTGGCAGAGATGCTGTAAAAAGCCAAGTAAATGAGAGACAGTATGGATGGGGAGAAAAACTGTTTATGGTGTTTTAAAATGCAGGGGAAAGGCAAGAGGAGGGCTGGAGGTAGGGGGGGGGTGGGTGGGGGTGATGTCATTTTCAGCTGGCACAGGACTGGGTGACTGTATCCCATATCAGTCGCTCCCTTATAACGAGTCCTCGGAAAAATGATTAATTGCCCGACAGGACAAAGTTTGTATGAAAGAAAGAGAAACGGTGGTGGGGAGGTGGAGGTGATGAGGTCCCTGACTTACAGAGAGTCTAAATAAAGGGAAAAATGGTGAAACTGTGTCTGTATGAAAGAGAGAGGTTGAGAGAGAGAGAGCAAGAAAGATACATGCAAAGCAAAGATAGAGAGAGGGATGAGGAGGGAAACGAGGAAAGAAATATGAAGATAGACAGACAAACAGGGGGAGCTGAGAGAATGAGTGAGGCATTCATTAATATGATGTTCGTTATCTCTGACCGACTCCTTCAACAAATGTTCCTCTGTGTTCTCTAGTGTGCTATTCAGTAGGCCTATAGATGTGAGAGTGTGTGCCTGTGTGTGTGTGTTTGTTCCCCTGTGTGTATGTGCACATGAAATCTTAGCTCTGTACAGCACAATTGTGTAAAAACATGCGTGGGCCTACTCTCATAGGGTTTGCTGTTAAACTCAACCCAGGCCAATTGCACTTAAACCTTATAAGATGTAACAAAAGTATAAAGTAAAAGGTCTTGAAATGGTGCTTGAAATTGTGACTTTGCAGCTGTAGCAGGAATCTTCATGCAACCAAGCGTGATGCCATCTGGGAGGAAGTTGCTGATCAACAAATTATTGCTGAAACCAAAGAAATAGTTTAATACTGTATTTTTAGCTCCAAACTTTGGTTCTGTCAGATTCACAGACACACATCCATTGGCTTTGGGATACCCTATTCTCTATACTTCTTCACATTAAACCTATTATTTCAAGAAACCTTTGTAATTTGAAGGTAAAGTACACGCTGAATATATTTTGAACATTGCAGGCTTACAGAATGTTGATAATAAATAAAATGGAAAAATGATTGTTGTGGTTTACAGCAGTGTAAGATTGGAGCATAAAGTGATAATCATATCCCTTCTTGTTACAGAATGACATGGTGTTTTCCGCTTGGCTGGCAGAGGAGGTCTGAGTCTATGAGAGAACATTATTCAGCATATCCTGCCTGTCTTGCCTTGCCTGCAGTCATCTTATCCAGAATACGATAGGTTAGAAGGACAGTAGTAAAAATGACTGCGAGCAAAATATAAGTGCTGAGGATAGCAGGCGTCTGCAGATTGTATGCAGCTTATTCTGTTTTGAAAATAGTGGTACTTAACGATTCAAGGATGATAAAAATAAGTATTTCAACATTTAACTTGTTTCCAAATCAACAAGTCTGCTTTGTTACATAACATTCAGACTTTTTTGTGACATTTTCTCACAACATGCACTGCAGTGTATGTACCAAAGACCTTGAAGAGAACAATCTGCTGTAAACTGAGATAATAATAGATTGTGCTGGAGAACTTGTTACTAACTGAGAATGACATTGTAGAAATGGACACTAAGAGCGTCTGTCCTCTCTTTTTCTCTTCTCATTTTGTTACCTTAGCTTGTCTCTATTCCTTCTCTCCTCTTCTCTTCTCTCCTTCCCTCTTCTTTTGCCACCACATCTCCTCTGCTTGCCTCTTATTTCCCCTAGTTTTCTTCTCTCCTTCTTTTGCCACTGCACCTCCTCTCATTCCTTTCTCTTTCTCTTCTTTCATCTGTCAACAGTCCTCTGCTCTCTCTCATTTTGCACCACCCCTCCCTCTCAACCTCTAGCCTCTACCTCTCTCTCCTTTCCCCTTCCACACTTCCTCTCCTTCTATACTCGTTTTTCTTCTGAGCTGCTCTTCTCCTTATTCAAAAGGTGTGTGACTGATAATAAAAAGCCCTGGTGGTCGGCAGGCGGCGACACCTTATTATGCAGGAGAGGGATGAGGATAATTTGCACCATAAGAAAGAAAAAAAGACAGCAGGAAAGAAAGAAAGACAAAAAGAGAGAAAGCCTATTTAAATAAATATAATCTATAAATCTAATTCCTTTCTGTACAGTCATAACATAGTTATGTAATATTCATAAAGATTCATTCTGTAATCAGTTTAGAGCCTCTACAGTTTCCTTGTATACAGAAGCACACACATGCTGGGGCAGCAACCCCAGACTTTCTGCAACAGCCTTCCTACAGCCTCTGCATTTAAATCTCTTTCTTGTCTTCAGTGGCAAAGCAGCATTTTCGATTCATCTACTTGATTAGAACGAGCCTTCCCCCCTCCTCTCCCTCCCTATCCCTCTTTCTCTGCCACACACAAACACACACACACACACACACACACGCACACACGGATGCGTCAGTCATTGGAATAATATACAGCATAAACCTTCCTTCCTTCTCTCCTCTCGTCTTAACTCTCGCAGCTCTCCTCATCTTCTCTCTTCAGCATTTCTCCCAACAGCTCTCTCCCTCTCTCTCTCTTTTCTCACTCACTCTCTCTTTCTCTCCCCCCCTCTCTCCTCCTTTTCTTTCAGGGAGAGCTGATATCTCTGGCGGTTTGCCGCATGGAAGTCGCCCAGGCAAGGCAGAATATCATCTGTCTGATCCGGACTCTTTCTCTCCAGTTGCCGACCACTGCACGAGCAGACACAACATCACACTCACATTCACTGGGATTGGACGGGATATAACGGCATTTATCTGCTGACCGACTGACAGGCGGTTCTTTACCACGGCTTCACTCCTGCAGTGGGGGAATATTTCTTACTCAGATGTAACAACAATAACAACAACAGCAAAAAAAAAGACGTGCCGAATCGTCAAGTGCGCAAAAGCCGCATCTTGAAACATTACGCACGCCTAATTTTACTCTGTCTCTCTGAATATTTTCTATTCCCACCGTCCCCAGCACGGAAAAAATCGGGGACCGGCGGAGGGGGGAGTTTCCACGGTATGGAGTCCTGATTTTACCAAGCGACCCACCGGGAGGAATGAAACTGAGAAAATCCGTTGCCTTGGTGGAATATTAATAACGTGCTCCCAACAACAAAGCAGGAGATGTTGGAGCAGAGTTTGGGACTCTAGAGAGCATTACAACTTTTTTGGTCACCGTTTTGAATCTCTGTCCCCCTCCTCTTCTTCGCCGGTGGGACTTCAATTTTCGTGACTGATTTGCAGCACTTCACATGTCTGTCATGGACCGGTCGACGTCTTTGGATATAGAAGCGCTCAAGGTAAGACGCTCGCAGACGGGTGGCGCGCACTTGTTCGCCTTGAGGAGAGTTGCGATCCTTTTCTGGGTGGCTGGATTGATGTTTAAGTGACTGGGTGGCCTTTTGGGTGACTGGGTATGATGGGTGGCTGGTCGAATGACTCTTATCTCTAGAGGACTGGATTAAGCCACGCCAGAGTGACTGATGGTTAAGGGTAAAGCTGATATGTTGGGTGGCAGTTTGAGTAACTCTGGGTGGCTGTGAATGGGTGACCGGGCGGCTGTTTGGGCCAGCTGGAAGAGCCAATGGCTTTATAATGCTGGGAAGGTGCTGGATGCTGAACGTCTTGAGTTGCAATAAACGCAGAGGTTTGCCGATGATGATACCAGGCTGCAGGTTGTTATAATAGCATCCAACAGCACATATGTCATGCTCTGCCTCTGTTTCACACAGTAGAGAGCACAAAAACACACTCTCTCTAGGCTGGCTGGGAGTAAAGAGAGGGAGAGAGAGAGGGGGACCGTGTATGTCAGTATTACAGTGCGTGGGGTGAATTTCAATATGCTTTGCTTGCTCAGAGAGTTGTTGCAGGGAGCTGTTGTGGGCGTCGGTGGGACGCTCGATAGACGGGACGGATTTGCCCGGCGGGGCGGCATCTCTGTGCAGAGGGTCTGTGCAGAGATTTCGGAAGAGAGCAGAGAGTGAGGGAAGAAATGACGACGATGCCTCGTCGTCTCTCTAACTGCTCTCACTGCAGGTTAATTCCACAGCCTCGCGTGTTATCTGCTGTGATGTGAAGACTGACTCTAAACTGTCAAGAGAGAAAAAACATACTCAACCTGTGTGAGCTTGTGCCTGTCGACTTGTGTGTACGCTACGTGCCTGTGTGTGTACGTAAGTGGACGCTGAGGTGATGTGGGTCGCTGCTTTCGGTCTTCCTCTCGCGCGCGCTCTTTATGGGACAGAGTTTTGTTCCGACCTCCCCACCCTCATATATTTGTGTGTTTATTTGTGTTTCCATGTGGCCACCATCCCGTCAAATTCCATTTCTTTAATAATGAGGCCAAAATATGTCCATGCAAAGGTCTATGTGTGTGGCATGGATTATCTTGCACGTGCACACAAACTTCATGATTTCATAAATCAAAATAATGCAAACACATTGAAAAATCCATCAGGAACCAGGTGTACCAGAGAAGTGTTCAGCACGTGTTCCTGCTGTACAGTAAACATTTCCTCAGCATTTATTCATTTATTACTTTATTTTCACTCTTAAATTCAGTCTTTATCAGCTGTTTAAATGTTTTTAGCTGTGGATGTATTTGCATGTGCAGATGTGAATATTATCATTTGAAACCATCTAAAACCTGCATAGTGCTAAAACTTGAGTAACTTGATGAAAACCTTTCGAAAAGAATCCCTAATCCTAACCCTACAGGAGTACAAGAGCATTCAGAGTAGAGACATGTATTGTTGAAGTATCTGAGTGATTAAATTAGCAATAAAAAGCCAAAAGGTTCAGGCAGGTCACCCTCACCACAGACATTAAATGTCACTGTATTTAGCAGGTACTGTAATGTAGACAGGAATTGTGGGTGGAAATGTCCGTTTTCAATGTGCTGCTGCTGTTTCTGATAACCAGTGATTGGATAAATCAGCAAATCGATGGGATTCCCCAGGGGTTTGACATTACAAGTGGCATTTTATGCGATCACTTCTCTGAGAAGGGGTCCTCAATATCACACTGATGTAGTGCTTCAAATTGACTTTGACTCAGCTGGCTGGTTGCACATTCCAAAGATAGAAATTGATATTCTGATTTAAAATTGACCTTAACTGTTAGCCAGTGAACTTGACCTGCTGTGCTGTGTGGAAATTGTTGTTGATGTGTCACATGTATGGGCTGTCTGCTCTCTTCTGATGTCATGCTTGGTAAAACCTGTTTGTGGCATTTATTTGATTTTTTCCAGGTGATTGAAATTGTAATTGTCACATACAGTCAAGAGGGTGTAACATTCACTGGTACAAGAGTATACTGAGTGTAAATGTCTTGCATCTAGTGCAACATAGCTTGCCTGCCCATGAACTTGTGTTGTATTTTGAGCTTAAAAATACAACTTAAAAAGGCTCTTCTTCTTTTTCTTTATAGTTATAGTTACTTCTTTTTTTAATAGTTATGGTCGATAGTTTTAAAGCTCAATAGTATTGACTGCTAGGATGCATTATCCTTATAATTTAATATCTCAGGATCGCACCCCCAGACAAACCCTTATGAAATTTAAAGGAAATTGTGCTACTTTTCAAACTGGGTTTCTCTTTCAAATAAACTCCAGTTTTACAGAAATTACTTGCAACCCTGGTCTCAGTGTACGGCTGGGAGTAAACACACAAGTTAACTCTTCGGATCGGCCATTGAGGCTAACTGCATGAGGAAGCATTTTCTACAATGTCTGCAACAGACATGGAGTGCACAAACTAATGATGCCCCACAGTCACAACACGCACAATTATGACAATAACACCAAAACTGAATAAATGAGTAAGTATGTAAATTAAGTGAGTAATGTGACTGTGCAAAATCTCCTGCTGGGGGCCCAAAAAAACACTTCTCAGCTCCCCGGTGCTGGGTAGCACGCAATTAAATCTTAACCCTGACAATGCTCTTCATCCTCCGCCAGTCCATCCATCCATCCATCCATCCATCCATCCATCCATCCATCCATCCATCCATCTCGAGGTTGTTCTCTGCAGAGCTTGTGTTGCTGGTAGTTGGTGCTCAATAGTACGCATACATACGTAAACACACTCCCACACGTGCTCTCTTTGTGATAAAGGTGTAAAATATATGTGTGTGTGTGTGTTTGTATGGCTATGGATATGTTGTTTTTTGGGGTTTTTTTTGCAAATCATGCTTCTTTTCTTTAAAACCTAACATACTTTCACATGTTTTAGTAAATCAATTCAGTGTCCTCTTAAGTATAATAAAACTTTGCATGTTCGTGTGTGTGTATTTGTGCACATACAGATCTGCTGGCCAGCTGGCTTGCAAACCGTAAAAGTAAACAGGGGACAAACAGACACACATAGAAATCTAATCTAATGAAAAGCCAGATTTTTTTCAGTCATTCAAGTGTGTGTATGTGTGACGGTGTGTGTGCCTCAAGGAGCAATCACAGGAAATGAACAGCAAGCAAGGGCAACACTGGGACATTGGGAAGTCACTGCATTATATCAAATATACAAGTGGTATATGTGTGTGTGTGTTTGTCTGTGTGTCTGGATTTGACCAAAGACCTATCTGCTTGTAAATCAGTGCAGGTTTCAATATCAATGGAGCGCTTTAAGTGCTATTGATCTTTAGTAATAGCGGCACCATAAATTATATGCCGTATAATAAAGGCAGCCAGATTGAATTTGACCCTCCAGATCAGAGACTCTCAACTTGTAACAGGAACAGGCTTTGCAAAAAGTGAAGAATAGTCTCATTTTGGTGGTCAGAGATCAAAATTATAATGTAACCTCGCTGTAACCAGGCAGGATCAAAGAAAAGAAATTCATGTTTAATGGAATCATATTTTCATGGCAGGACACAGAACTTGTGTTTTAAAAATAAAAGATGCAAATTTAAGACCATTATCTCATGCTTGCTAGTTTAGATGTTTTTATCAAATACTTAAATCAATGCACAAGCCAACAACACTTTCAAAATAGAGCAGAACCTCCAAATGATGGTTAGTTACCTGCCAAAGTGGCTGGAAAAGTAAACCAACTTAGGGTACAAGCGTCAGCCAGAATGAACGTGCATTTGCATCGTGGCTGCTTTCCCACCCTGGTTGCACTCTTTCACACAACCTCCATTTGGTAACCACCCAGTGCAGCCACAGTTTTGCATTTCTGGCCACTGAGCAGCTCAATTGGAGCAATTGGAGGTTCAGTGCCTCTTCCAAGGGCACTTCAACAGTAGCTGCTGAGGGATGGGAGAACATTACTCATTCACTTAAGCCAGCCAGCCTCGAGCCTGCCTCTCTAACCTTTACAGGAGCCCAATTCCTCATCTGTGTATTTGCAGGCACCAGTTTAGTGTAACCATGTTAAAGCACAAGCATAAACAATGTGTAAACTGATGACTTAATGTGCTGCATTGTGAAATACATTACATTATGGTGTCAGTTAAGTTTGTTGAGGCTGCCAGCGTAACAGTTGCACAAATTGAAAAGTGGGCGCATCCCTCTGAGCCAAACAGACTTCAGTCCTGTTATAGCGGGGCCTTCCTAAACAACTGCATGTGTGCTCAATCCATTTCTAAAACTATAAACAGACAGGACAAGATATAGTAAGTTGAGGGTAACATAGCTTGAATAACATAAGCTTCAGGGTGCCAAATGAACCTATAGTGGTGTAACAGGTAGCCACCATTCGATTTAACTGCCTTGAAGTTTCTAAACATTTGGGATGGGTCCAGACATGTGAACATTTCACATGCAAATGAATGCCAGAAAACTGTTGATATATGTATAAGAATTGATTTTAGACTTTGACATCTGCAGATCAGTCTTAATATGATTGTTAAATACCATCTTTGCTGTCTTTGAATATTATTCTAATTAAAATTGGATACTTTAACATGAAGTCGGTGAGTTTATGTCACACTCAAACACACACACACACACACACACATACACACGCACAAACTTGCTAACATACATACACAAAGCAGAGAGCATAAGCATACAGTATGGAAGTTAAGTTTCAAATTCCAGTAGTCAGTCACCTTTTTTGTCCACACCAGTCCATTTTACAGCGAATTAGCTGTTCCCTGCAGAAAGGCCACTTTCATTACTCAGTAGCTATTACTCAGTTTTTGTGCGCATGTGTGTGTGCATTTGTGCGTGTGAATGCATGTGCATGAGTATATGTGTTTGCTTGTATTTGATGAGAAACACTGATTTTAGATCTCTACCTTGGAACACTTTCTGTATGTACGTGTATGCATGCATAGGTGGTTTTTTGTGTGTGTGCATGTATGACTCAAATATTATTGTAGCTAATGGGCTACTGCTGGCCATCTAAAGGTTAACTTACAGTATTTAGACTGGATATTTATGTGTGCGTTGGCTTACATATTTAAGTATGTTCAGTTTTGTTATGCTAAGCAAATGATCATTGTTCATTTGTGTGTGATTGTGTGTATTTGTATAAATGGATGCCATTCTGTCTTTGAGTAAACTCCCTCCCACTTCTCATAATGAAGTAGCTGAAAGAGAACCTACTGTCAATGACAAACAACAAATGGTCCTGTTGACCATATGCAGCATCACAGAAGTGTCGTCCTTATGAAGTTTGTACACTTTTTCATCTTTGAACAAAATCCAGTAAATTAGTAGATCCATTCTTGGCCAATTTGCTGCCTGATAAGATGTATCATGTAACAGGACAATTTTGGACATTATAATACATGAAATTTACAATCAGTAACCATGTGATTTAAACCAGAATGACACTAACATGTGAAGCAGTTAATTGCTAAGCAGATGCATAGCTTACTTCCATCTGTGAGTCAAAGTCACAAAGAGTACTTTGAATTTATTTTTTCCTTCTTGATGTTTTTGGTACCTGTGCATCCACAGAATTAATTCTGTGGATCTTGCCTGAGGCGACTATGTGAGTCTCTAAGTATGTTTGTTGGGGGAGTGCTGGATGTTTTATTTGTGGTATGTGTGTAATTAGTTTAGGTACTATTAACTTCTGAAAGGACTACAGAAGTCGGTTTGCTCAGAGACTGCTGCCTAGCTGTTATTTGCAAATGGTAGGTAAATCTGAATTATGTTTCCATTCTGATGTTTTGTACATACACTTACTTTTTCAGAGGAGGACATTTTGACATCTGAATATTGTATCACCTCTTGACCCTGTCAGATCTTGAAGGCCTGGATGAATAATCATGTTGTTTCCAACATGTAAGCCTATGGGTAACATTTTGAAGACAACATAACCATTATTGTCTATAGTTTGCATGCTATGCAAGTTCACCACACTGTTTTTACACAGTACGTATACCTATCAACATAATGTCAGCAGGCTATTTCTATAACAGCATTTATCATCTTATGCATTTAGAGCTTTTCAGATTCTGACAGTCAAAATTTATTTGGTGAAATTTGATGGTGCCTGGCTCAGACTGCAGGATGGTCTGGTAGAATGTATTATGGACCAGATGGGTGCTGCAAAAATCGTATGGGTGCTGCCAGGTGATGCATAAAGCAGCAGTTGTAGGAGAGTGTGATGCTGAAAAAAACAGGCCTGTGCTGACCACTAACCTGCATGCCATCTACAACCATTGTAAATATCACGCCTGAAAGATTTTGGGGGTCACACTAAGGTTAATAAGCTTGGACTGAGTATGGCAAATTTAATTATTTTTGAGAAATATTGGCACTGTCAAGCCAATGTTTTACATGAATGCTGCCAGTTAGTCTGTGTGCTTTGTAAGTAAATTATTCTCAAAGATAAACACTCACTACATTTATTTAGAATTTACAGAAGCCTCCAAGATGTTTTAGGGACGCAGGCAACATCCTCGGAGTCACAATTACTGATACAGAGGCCTTTTTAAACCCTAAGGGAAGAAATTAGACAGGAAAGGTGTGTGTGGAGATGCACGGGTCGACAGTAGATGTGTACCAGGGGAATCGAAGGCAGAGTGGACTGCAGAGGTGTTTTGTAAGCGGAAAGAAAACATGATGGTGTTGAACTTGGCCCTGGGGAGGCTCAAGGGTGCACATCACTGTACAGCTGTAATAATCGCACACGCACACACACGCATACACACACTCTCACAAGCACACACTACCCTGCAAACAATCCATTACTGCTAATAATAGCTTGTGGGGGGAAATGTGTGCTGATGCATTAACATATAACTGTCTGCATTCCCATACAGATACAGGAACGAAAACAAACACCTTTGCCTCAGGCGCTCTGTATTTACTGAGCACTTTGGCCCCAGATCACCACTCATGGCAGTAATCACACATACACACACACACGTGCGAACATGCACACACGCTCACACACACACACACACACACACACACTCGCACAGGCACACACACACATCCCTAGTCTTAGCAGTGACTGATGGTTCACCTCACTACCTGCCACTCAACTTTTCCTCTGTAGGCCTCAGGGTGTGTTACTGTGTGTGCGTGTATGTGTTTCTACTTATGTGTGACTTCTGTTTCTCATGTTAGCCAATGTTGACGTGAGGAAATAGTTTTTCCACTCATGTTGTAGTTATATAGTTGCTCATGCAGAGCAGTCATTTTGACGCTTGTATGCTGGTGCACGAGTGTGGGCACATGAGTGCGTCTCTGTATTTATAGCTATTCAAATGCAAAACATGACTGTACCTTCCTTGCAGCAAATTAAAGGCTATATGATGCTTCCAGTGTTACAGAGTGTGTTCCTGTTCCATTTGCTATATTTTCACATGCTGATTTTTTTAGATTTTAAAATCAGCATCATACTCTGACTCACTGTAGATTGTGGGTTTTCTTTCCTTCTCCATTCAACTGTCTGTATCTACCAGCTATATGTATCCACATTTTTTTTGCCTTTTTGCTGTATCCTGGGCTGAGCACCATTGATTGGTTTTAAACAATTTAAGCAAGTCAGAGTCCTTTTTCGTCCTTTTAGCAGAACAGCAATGTTTGCAGCCAGATCAGAGTTTGGACGGTAGGGCTGATTTTGCAAGACTTTATGCCCCTCGATCCTGTTTTGAATGTATTTGCTGTCACTGCTGTTAGTCAGTATGCTAGTTTTCCGCCTCAGACGGTGTGATTATGTGGGTGAGCCCGGCACAAGCTCTTCAAGTGGCTTTTCCTTATTCCCTATCCCAGTGAAAGAAAAGTAACTACAACATTAATAAACCAATTTTTACACTCTTAGAGATGAGTTTTCCTCCATGAGCTGAGTGAAATGTCTGCTGAATGCTGACTAGGGGTGACTGCATCATATCTTTGTTAAGTGGCGTACTCAAATCTGTTTTTAGCTTGCCTTGAATTTGAGGAAATGTGGATGAAGTTGGCCCATGGTAACAGCTGCAGTGGGCAAGATTTTGAAATATAATTACAGCCATCGTTCTTGTCTACATCACAATGTAGTGCTGCAACAAAGAATAGCAGAATAAATAAAAGAATAGCAGAATAAAATACAAGCTGTCACTGTGCTCACAGCAGTGAATGAGCACACCAAACGGAGAAAGCATGGCTCAGGAACACTAGATTTGTTTCTCTAACTCTTGAGCTTGCCAGGTTGTGTACAGTTTACTGAGATCATACAGTACTCCTGGGTAGTTTCAAAAGGTTGCAAAGTCTGTCTGCCTTTTAGAACCTTCATCAAACAGCTTTAAGTTATTTCAATGAAATTCAGACTTGGTCTACACACAGTATCATGTTAGGTTTTTTTTTTTTAGTGTTTGAAGTGTTGCACTGCTTAAAGTTCACTAAATATGTTGTAACAAGACTAAGAATGCAAAAAGAATAGCTGTGCATTGACCCTAAGTGCTAACGTTCTTCTCAAATGAGTACACATGCTCCTGAAATACAAGATATTTAGGGGCACAGCAAAAATAGTTCAAGCAATGCAGAGTTTATTGACAAACATTTTATTCCATACATATTTCGTACTGCATGTGCATGGATCAGCCCTGCAATAACACGCGGGATCCCAGGAAGAAAACATTGAGACTCAATACAACAGTTGGTCAAAATAAATTATCATTAATATTGTAACAGCAAACTACATTTGCTAACATTTAGTGTATTCTTGCTAATTGAAATTCCTTTAACTCACTGAACATCACAGCTGCAGAGTAGAAGTGTGCAGGCATCATCTGCATCTGCCTTTACTCCCACTTCCCCTTTAAGTCCCATGGGAACAAGGTGATAATTTTGTCCCTGTCCATAAGATTGAAATAGTTTGGCTTCATTTCATTTGTATCATAAATCCCCTCCACAAGCCTGCTCGCTACATATGGAGTTTTAGACTTTAATGTGAGGTGTATGCCTCCATGAAGGGACATGTACATTTGTCATTATGTACACAGCTGCAGGCTATTCCTGCGGATGTTCCTCTGTCCAGCAATGACAACTTAATAGACTGCTTTGCATCGAGGGGCTGAACAGGAACCCACATCCATTATTAATCTCACTCATTAAATTCCCTCCAAATTGCCTTGATCATTTTGGAGATTTTTGCAATACGACTCAATTTGTCAACAACATTATAATTAAAAATTAAATTATGTCACAATGACAAGGTAATCATGATCTGTTAATTATTACCTGATCCTGCTATGACAGGCTAATGATCACCTGTGATTTTGTCAGTAACATTAATCATTGCCTCTTTTATTTTTGCTTTACTACAAAAACACTTTGGCAGGGTTAGCAAGTTTTTAAAAAAGGGTTTTAATGGGTTTTTTTTTTGTGTGTTTTTTGTTTGTGTTTTTTAATGCAGCAATTTATTTGCCTTCATCAATATATACTCTCATTGAACTATACCTGAAATAAAGGTTGTGTCATATTTAGTTTTAGGAGCTTTTTATAAAAAAAATAAAAATGTTGTTATTTTGCATTCTTTTGCACTATTTTACTCATTTCCAAGCAAAGATCTAATGAAAATCTTCAAAAGGTTTTCCCAAAATCTGTGTCAACAACATGGGAGATGTATTCATTCGAAGCAGAAAAGGTGCTTTTTGTAGTTTCCGATTTCTATCTCCTCAGCCCACAGTGCACACATGTGACATTACCTTTATTCCCTGGTAACATTTACTTTGTCATTTCCCTGCAGCAGGCCAGCCATCATGTGCCTCAGCCTGGCTATCATTAACAGAGACTCAGGAAGTGACACTGGAATGACAGGCTAATATTCGTCTTTTCAGCCACCATCTTGTTCTGTCTGTCATCTCCCAAACCACAGTCTCTGCTGCCACTAATGACATGAACTCAGCTCAACATTACAGTCAAAGGAAATGTTAGGGTGGGTGGATTGTTATGCATTGATGGTGATTAACCATTTTCTTACTGTCAACAAGGAAGACAAGCAAATCTTATCTAGTCTAGTTTCAAACCAGCACATTTCTGTTCATTTTATTCTTGTGCAGAACAAATTGAGACTGATTAAATCTAATTTAGACATGTTCAAATGAAGCTGTTTCATTCATGGATTTAGTTTAGTTACATTTTTGTCCAGTCAATTTATTCAGTTTTGGTCTAGTCTCAAGGTTATGGCAGCTCATTTTAGTGCAATGTAATAGGCAAGTTTAGTTTTAAGAATACATTAGCTTCATTTGACATTGTGTAGTGAGCACAAGGGGATGAAATGATGCGAGTTGTGATTTAAAGCAAACACGCGCTCTCACAGGCAGACAACATGTGCCCTTGCTCACTCTGCATCAGTGGTCCTCCAAGCTGTACTGTGAATGTCCCGGCAGTATAGCCTGGCATCTCAACATTATCCCACCGGCAGCACAGTGCATTTATCTGTACACTGTATCTGCCTTCCTGTCCCTCAGCACCCTGACAAGTAAATCATCTTTTCTCCTGCTGTGACAGCACAATCCTGATGTCTGTCACTTCTACAGGCCAAGCTGGGCCACACGCATACTGAACACACTTATATACTGCACCACGCAGGAACAGGCAATCACATTACACACACGCCGGCACCCACACGCACACACTAACACTTTTTGTCAGAGGGGATTCTCGCCCACTCAAGGGCAGAGCGGTGACACCTCATCATGAGCCAAATGAAGCAAGAGTGGCAAGGAGAGGAGGAGGAGAGGAGAGATGGAGGGATGGATGGAGCGGAACGATGGAGCAATATGGAGGGGGATGAGTGGAGCTATATGCCAGCGAGGTGACCGGCGCCCCATGCCAGATTTCATGGGTAAGAAATAGACTGTAGGAAACGTGGAGAGATAGACGGAGGGGTGGAGAGAAACTGTGGGTGGGGAGCTGGACAGGGTGGGGGTATATTCTAATGAATGCAAAGAAAGAGCTCTCTTTGTAAATATTATATCATAGTCAGAACACAAAATCCTTCCTGAATAAATACCACAAGCTGCCATGAATATATTTTAATATTTGCATTTGCCACAAAATTTGTGGTCCGTCAGCTTTATAAGACTGGAGGCGCCTGTACGAAACACTAGCAACATGTGGCAGTTGATTTGAGGGTAAACACCAAAAAAACTCCAACATTTTTTCAGTTTTTAATTGAGTTAGGATTTATATGAAAACAGCTTTCTCTGTGTACTCACAATTTAACATTAATGTAGGAGCACTTATGAAAAATTGCAATTAACTCAAATGTCAAGTTGTTAATGATTGTATGTTTGCATATGTTTAGTGTTGATACAGGCCAAAGTATCAACACTCAAACCTTTCCTGGCTCATATTAAAGCAGGGACATGGAACATGATGCACTGTGTGGACCTCACCTTTAACAGTAATTGATTAAATGATCACTTGTTACATTCTTTAAGCATTTGTTGATAATGTGACACTGTCATGGTTGCTGTCTAACTGGTTTAATCATCTGTCATTTTTTTTGTTTCCTGTTTAGACTTGGCAGCAGTTCATGGTACGAAGTTAGCTATAATTGACTTAATGTAAAAGAGAGGGTGAAGAAAGAAAGTGGTGAATAAAATCATTTTATGTGTGTGTGTGTGTGTGCATTTATGTGAGAGTCAGACAACCAGACTGTGAAATACAGAGCAAGAGAAATATACTGTAGGCTGGTCCTCTTTCCAGCTCAAATTAACACGCTCTGCACGTCACGCTTCTCCCTTAATTCATTTGGATTACATCCACACCTGGCATTAAAATGTGCCTCTTGTATACACATAAAAATTGGATTTCTCTCTGCTTTGCTAAAATGCAGATGTCACCTCCTTTATAATATTTCCATCCTGTAAAAATGACTGTAAACACATCTCATGTATGTACCTGCCTGACACCTGTCTGAATTGCATTAGTGAATTGGTTGAAAATGTGCATAAAGATGGAGATTCATTCACACTATCTGTGTGTGAACATGGTTTTTAATGCGGCCAAATGCACCTGTGTTTATCTCTAGATGTTGTTTGGATTGTAGAATCTTAAATCTTTAATGTATTTTAGAAGTGTTTTTATCTGCAGTTTTGCTCATGTTTATTCCAAATAAGAAAAGGTGGACGCAGAGGCTGAGCAGCTGATAATATTAACTGTCATGATAAAGAGCATTAAAAAAGAGGAGAATGTGTAAGAGACATGAGCAGAATGGGACAAGGTCCTTGTCACTGCCTGTCTCCATCATTTGGAAGTAAGAGAGTGAAGGATATAGAGAGATGGAGTGATGAAGAGGAGGACAGGGGGCTGTGTTTCGCCTCAGAGAGCTACAGATGGAGAGTGATGATAATGCAGCAATAGACAGAGGACAGAGAGAGGGGGAGAGCGGGGTGAGAAGAAGGGAGGAGGAGGAGATAAAGAGGAAATCTTGCTATACAGGAACGTCAAGATAATGCAGATAGAAAGGCAGAGCTTAGTTTGAGAAGTAGAGTGTTTAAAGTAAGCCAAAAGTAAAGTCCACAATAACCAAAAAAAAAAAAAAAGAAGAAAAAAGAATATGGCCAGTACAACCTGTAAAACTGCCACAAAATGACAGCTATCATCATCTCTAGAAACAAACATGGGGATTTGTAAAATCTTGCCGGGCTGCCTGCCAAATTTAAACCCCATTTTTTCAGACAAACTGACGGAGACACTGCAAACTGACTTGCATGTGTCTTACATCCAGTATGATTCCCTATTTGCTACGGTTCTGGAAATGCAATCTGTTGCCACATATGTTATTCGGACTGTTATCGGTCCGATCATTACCTTTGCATCTGCAGCTGGTATTAATTTGCCGTACTGTTTGAGTTCACACCTAATGTGTGTGTGTGTGTATTTGCTGGAAACAGGTTAAAAGAAGGCTATTAGAAGCACAGCAGGTGTAGGGCACAGAGAGGGCAAGATGAAGCTTGGATTAAATCTCTACATGAAATGGACAGAGTCATGTTCCTCTTTTGAAGGAGGTAAAAGAATTAATGTACACAGCCACCCTTTCCCCGCTGAGAACGAAGGGAGGGAGTAATGACTGAAGGGAACAAATCATAGAGCTCTGCAGAGAGTGACTGGCAAACTTCAGACTGAGGCTTCTACCCAGAAGGCAGGACTCTCTCACAAAAATGAGAACACAAAGTACTAAGTGCACACACTCCTGGCTGGGATCTGACCACCCACAGAGGTGCTCTGGCATCACACCATGGCATTTTAATTGTAGAGGAAGCTTTGTGTGTTCACATATTATACCCCTCTTTTTTTAAAAAATAAATTAAGTCAAATACACAGTTCCGTACATTTTAATTGCATGTTTAGCGTTGTGGGTGTGCTGAGATGGCACATGCCATGAAAATACATGTGAACTGATATGAAATCACATTGTAATCACTTTCGTCTAAATTTGTTTTTTATTCTCATAAACATCTAATTTCATCCCACATAAAAAACACAAAACAATCAAATGAGTACCTTTTTTTTTAGCTTGTTCAAAATACATGAGCCGGAAAACAGTATTCAGCCATCCAACTCCTACTATTATAAGTCTTAACATCAAATGAGCCAGAAAAATTTCATGGGTAGACTTCAGCGTAGTTCACTGCAAGTTTAAAGGTAATTAGAGCTGCAAAAAAATGTCAGATACCCATTTAAGAGTGCTATATGTAAAATTTTAGCACTAATTATAGTGCAGTTCCTATGAGAGGTTGAAGATAGAGATTTGAGATATCTGACCAGTTATTAACAAAACAAATAAGAAACAATTGTAGTCTTGCTTCAGGAAAACCATGTTGCTTTGGCCACGCTCTATACATGCAGCTCAAAGCCTCTTCCAGCCTGCATTGTGAGGATGAGTGATGATGTGGCAGTCACATAAAGAAGCTCCCCATGTTGCCCCTCCATGAATCTAAAGCAGCAATGTTCACCGCAACTCTTGAAACGCTTCATGTTGCTCCCATTGTGTTCTCATGTGCTGTGTTTCTTCAGTGCATGTGTGTGTTGCAAGAAGTTGGAAGATTAATCACCATATAAGTATAAAAAAGTTAAGGAAGCAGTAACCTGCATGCTGAACCACCAGTGTGCTGTGAGATGCTTGTTAAACATATTCTATGGGTCCATGTGCTGCTGCTTGAGCTTATTACTTCTTCAATTGTGTGCGCTGGAATAGCTTTGCACATTGTCTCTGCCACAAAAGAAGATGGACAGCTCATGCACCTTTCATTCTTGAAATTGAAAAGTGCATTGTGGGAAAATAACTTATTCCTTTTTCTTCTTGACATGAAAGAAATGCATTTTGATATTGTGTTGTTGATGTTATTTTTTTTTTCTTCTCGATATTCTCTTGATCTCGTCTTTATACCTGCTTTTGATGCTTTGTGTGTAGTGTGTGTCGGAGTGTGTGTGTTAGTGGATTTGTGGGCATATGCCTCTATCTGAATGGTTTGATGTAAGTTGTTTGTTCTGTTTGTATGGGTTGAGCTTTCTCTATCCTTTCAACCCTTTGCATCCCATCCCAGCATGCTGCAAACAAATGTGAAGTTGTAGAGACCGCAGGCATTCCCACATCAAAATCTCCCCTGTCATCTTTGAGTGTGCAGCGATGCAGCTTACCTTTTTGTCCCAAAGTCACCCAGACTTCTCAACAGATCACCTAAACAAGGTGATTTTAACTTCAAGCAACAAGCAACAGCCACTTGAGGGCCTCTATCAAGATTTATAATCAAAAAATACTGAAATACTTGCAGTTGTAAGCTGAGATGAACAAACCAGTGATTGTGCTGACAGAGTGGCAAATTTAGGAGGGAAAAAGTATCAAGCCTGATTTACACTACATACCAACACACTAGCAGGAAAAAAAACCAAATTGATGTGTGTTAGAAATATAAATTTTTATGTATTTCTCACAGTTGTTTCTACCAGTTACCAGCCATCACAGATATGTGTGCGTGGGATGGAGCTGATGGATGTCACTGTCACTCTCCATCTCCATATCTTCCTCATTACTTTACATTTCAATCTGGCTAATGATGACAACTTTTAGGCCAAAATGAAGAAGAGAGGAAAGAAAACAAAATAAGATAAAAGCTGCTGGTGTGAGGTGTAGCACTGATGCATACACAATTTATTAATGTATGTTGCTCAGTCAGTCTATTAACATGCCTTTTCAATGAATGACATGGTTCAGAAAGGTAAAAAGGTGCCCAAAGAGTAAAATGAAATACAAACTATTAGTGTTAGTTTCACCCAAATCCTTGTTTGGGTTCTATATTTACAGTTTCCAAGTTTTGACAAAGCCAAGAGTATGTAAGTTTGACTCTGTGCTTACGTGTAGGGTACATTCAATTCTTTCATTTTCATTTTTAATCCTTTTTCTTTATTGGAGGCAAACAGAGCTAGCTAGATAGCTTTGATGTGTAATAGATACTTTATTATTCTTTTTGAGAGGCAGAGGAGTTGGCCCTTCTTTCTTCCTTTCTTTCTTTCTTTCTTTCTTTCTTTCTTTCTTTCTTTCTTTCTTTCTTTCTTTCTTTCTTTCTTTTTGTCTGTATTGATCCTTTCTTGGATGTGAAAAGGGTGTGGAGAGCATCAGCATTGGATGGTTTTGAGGTGTGTGTGACTTTCAGTTGAAATCTTTGTGTGAATCCCTAGACTTCAAGGGCATTATGCCTACAACCTTTCATAATTTTACCAAGAAGAGGCTGTCTTTACTTTCTTCCTTTTATTTGAAGGCGAAGTTGCAAGAAAGAATTTGTCTTCTTTGAGAAAGCCTTAAAAGGGTATTTTGTTTAACCTTCACAGTCGTGAGAGGGCATTCACAGCAGCAACATACTTTACTTGCCTCTCAGAGGCTAAGGACGGGAAGGAAATAATGCTGATGACTAGATGTCTCTGGAAAGGTAGTTGTGAGGAGCAGCTTCACAAGCTAAAGCAGAATGCTGAACTGCTTTGTAATGGAACAAAATAAGAATGTGTGATCTTTGTGTGTATTCCTGTGTTTTTAACAAAAGCAAAAAATGTACACAAAGAAGGATAAAATATAGCTCAGACACACCAGTCCGTACACAAGAGGTATTTATCTTGCTGTTTCTTAATCATTATGCTAACTAGCTAACATACTTGTGCAAGCAAACCTAAAACAAATACATAAACAAATACACTGTGAAACTCGAATTTATCTCACACAATCATGTACAGGTAGTTTGTATGGTGCATTGCTTTGATTCATACAAACATGAAATTCTTATATGCAAAACTTCCCAAGCCCAGCACAAGTAGCAGCACAAGACATGTTTGGAATACATTACAATCACGAAGAATGATTCATTATACTCCAGTGAATACGCTGAGAAGACTGGGATGAAGCAAGGATGAAGTGATAGAGGGAGGGAAGTGAAGAAGAGAGAAAGAGAGAGCACTGCACGCACCACAGGAGCGCTGCATGCAAACCACAAAACTGACAAATTCCTGTGGGATACACATAAAGTGTATGTATGTGTGTACCAAGGTGGTCAGGCAGTCAGGAACAGTGTCATCCTGTTGCTATGAGACAGCTGGTTTCAACAGAAGGGGAGAAGTGGGGAGAGAGAAAGAGAAAGAGGAGGGAGGAAGAGACCGTTGCTGTACACCTCAAGAGCCCCATGATTTCCCTCTGAGACCAACTTTTGGTTCGAATTTGATACTGAGGAACGATGATGTTTAGAGCACTTTGTTTGGACACTGACTGCTATAAAAAATGAACAGGAACATCTCTGCTGCAGACTGAAACCCGACATCTTTACTGTGGAGCTGTGACACAAAAAATATCACTTTTGGTCTTTTGGTCACAGTCTGCATTCTTTTTTTAGTTCTCAGATTACTATTGTATATGTTTCATAACTCAGTATTATGACCAAATCCATTTTCTTGTCAACAGAGAGCAAAAAGGAAATTTCTTGCATCCCAGCGTTTAATGTTAAAGTCACATTGCCTGTTAAATGTATGTGACAGGTGAGTTCAAGTAATGAAATACAAATACAGTGAGCTAATAGCATGATGCCAAATAAGTCTTTAAACCTTAAACAAAAATAATTGAATGGATTTTACGGCAACCTGTTCCGATGCTTCAATTTTAGGGAATATATGCCAAGTATATTCATACTATAAAATTAGTGTTATTTAATGTTTTCACAAGCAGCTGCCATTCTACTTTCAGGAAATAACTATGAAGGCCGGAGGGAGACAGAGGGAGATGAGAAAGAAGAGATTACAAGAACAAAGCAGACAGATATGAATAAGGAAGAAGCTAATCTGATAAAATTAGAAAAGCAGGAGAGGAGCAGAATGTTAAAATACCCTAAAAAAGGGAGAACAGAGACATATGAAATGAAAATGATTTCTTAAATAGGCTGTGTACAGTAGTCAGGACGTGCCAGCTCACAGAGTGAATGTGATAAAAATGTTTTCCAAGAGAGATGACACACATTGGTGTTGGAGGCAGAACAGTGGTGGAGCCTCATGCTTCTGAGCACATCAACCTTTGTCAAGATGCCCTTTGTGTTTGTCTTTAGGGAACTCTTTTTTAGAAATTGCTGGAGTTTTGCTTAACTGTTTTTAGATTTGTCATTTGCACATGTATGTTGCAAAATACAAATGCTAATATAGAAAAAAATGGGGAAATAAAAAAATTCATGATTACATTCGAGTAAGGCCTAAAATCACTATTAACTGCATCTTTTTGTGTTTTTTATCCTTAATTCCCAAAAACATATCAGGGTTGGCACTTGTACTGCCAACCCTGAAATGACCATCTCTCTACCAGCTGCCTCTTCAATCAGAGCCCACTGTCATCATCCATTGTTACTGTAGTTCAGTCACTGATGATGGGTTGAATTTGAGTTCAAATTCTAGAGGGGACTGACAAAAAAAATTAAATGTTAGATGTTGTGAAAGAAAGTGGTTAACGTAGACAAAAACATAAAAGCAGAGAAAAGATGAAAAGATGAAAAGGATGGAGAGAGGAAGATCGAGGGATTGAAGTAAATGGGAGCGAAAGGGGGGATTTAAGGATTTAAGGAAGAGTGTAAAAGAGAGACCGTGCGTGTGTGTGTGTGTGTGTGTGTGGGTAAAGAGTTATGTTCATATCTCCCTCTCTCTCCCATCTTGTGCTGAAGGCAATAATATAATGATTGGGATATGATCTATATAGGTTTGGCCTTGAGCAGTGATTGCTGTCTGGTTAGACCGTACACACACACACACACACACACACACGCACACACACACACCCACACATACACACACAGAAGGTCCTGCTTTAATCTAGCATGCGTTTAGGCGAGACAGACGATTTTGTCTTGTCCTGTAAATATGTCAACCAGTGGTTTTCTCTCTTGCTTCCTTCCTCTCATTTACTTTTCTTTCCATTCTAGCTCTCCATTTCACATCCCTCACTCCCTCCGTCTTTCACAGATTCTTGACTTTTTCCCATCTAGTTCACCCTTCGCTTCCCTGCTGTCTATACCTTCTCCTTCACCCTTGCTTCTTTTACATCTAATCTTCCTCCCTTTTCCCCACCTTTCTGCCGACCTGCCATCCATTTATCTTCCTACCATCACCCTGCACGCTGCACGCACACGCACAGATGTGATGAAAAGGCCAAGTGCGTGCTTGTGTGTGTGTGTAGGTGTAAGTGTGTGTGAGCCAAGATTCTGTCACAGCTTGAGTGGTCTGACTTTTCTTGCTCTGGATCAATGAACACAAAGAATGGTGTCCCACACTGCCCCTAGGAATAGCTCTGTGTGAGTGTCTGTGAGTGTGTGTGCATAGGTGTGTGTGTGTGTGTGTTTTCTTACTGTTTAGATTGAGCTCCCAAAACAAGAATATCCAACCTATGTATTACCTGTCAACACTGCGGTAGTTAGAATCACTGCTGTGGTTTTGTGTCCATATGTCCATATGTCCATATGTCTGTGTGTGTGTGTGTGTGTGTGACGTTTGAGTATTGTGTGACCAGTGACCTATGGAGTTTAGGGCCTGTAGCAGTAATCCATGCTGAGAGCTGGAGGAAAGAGTGGGAGGGTGGTCACTATAAGGATCAATATGTCAGCAGTGCACAGTCCTCCCTCACTCCTTCCTTCGTCGTTGTCTAATCCCACCTTTTCTCTCCTTGTCGCCATCTTTCCTTGTCTGCAGTCCATGTATTCCCTCATATGAATTATTTTTTTTCTCATTGTACTTTCTCTTCTCTCTTACTTCATTTGTCTAATCCTGTTCTCTATCTGTAAATCAACCCTCCTCTTCCCTCGGTTCTTTCCCCTCCTTTACTTATTTTCCTTGGGTGCCAGCTTCCTTCCTCACATCCCTCTCTCATGGCCACTTGCCATTCAGTAAATTTATTTTTCTCACTCTCAATCACTGTCTTCATCACTTCTTGCAATCCTCCATCCTTCTTTTCTTTGAGATAGCCAGTCTCTCTCTCTCTCTCTTCCTGTGTCTCTCTCTCTCCCTTTCTTTGTCTCTTCTAACAGCAGGAGTCTATTTCTGTGCATTTCCAATCTGTCATTGCTGCCCTCCAACAAAAAGACACATTCTCACTTCTCTCACTCTTTCTCTCTTTCAGTTCAGTTTCTTGCCTCTTGGGCAACTCTGTTTATAAGAAACAGTATTTAGCAAGATGACTCAAATACTGCAGAACAAATTCAGTTTTTTATCCGTATCTTCTCTGTTGTGTTTGCATTAAATGTTCTAACAGGAGTCACCACTGTATTTTATAGTGGCTCTATCTGTGGTTCTCATAAGTGAACTAAATAGTGAGCTATTAATGACATAATATAAGATGACATATCTTATTTCTTCCTCATCTGCCCTCACAAGCAAAACACAGATAGCCTTGTTGGCTGCTTTAAATGGCTTAAACAGCCTTTATCTACCTGCTAAAGAACAGATTTTGAGGTGCTAAATATGTTTTACACATGATGTTGTGATGTTAAATAACCCAAACGCTTACCAAGAACAGAGTGAATTAAGAGGTCAAGAACAGGCCCTGACATTTTTAAAAAAAATTTACCTTTGCACTCATACGAACAGCAATAAACTGGTGTGAGATGGATGTGACAGCAGAGGCTGATAAGCAACATGGTTATACAGTGAACCACTCCAAAGAATTTAAATAGTTATAACATGTACAACAATTTCTAAAAACATCATTTATAAAATAAATGTACTCATAAACAGAAGAAGAGGAGATGCATCATATAAAAAGAAAATCTGGATTCGAATGCAGATGAATTAGGTAATCATGAGTATATATCTCTTTTTATTTGCAATGATTTAAAGCTCTTAATATTGTGGGGAACTTCTGATGTATTTGCACGATCATAAGTCACATCATGACTATTTGGTGTGTGCCATAAAAATGAAAGACTGACATGGGCTTTCTGTTTTTCAACATTTTAAATCGGGATGAGATAAAAAGTGACCACAGCATATTGTTACATGTTGATTATACACGCACATGTATAAATTAAATAGTATTTATATCATTTCAATGGCTTTATTTTATTGCTTTATTTGTGTCTCTTTCACTTATTTTCTGTCTCTTTTAAACCGCTGACTTTGTATTTAAAACCTTTCACACTATTTACTGTTATATTCACTTCATTCGCTCTCTCCATCCCTCCTTCCTCCCCCCTTTGTTGCTGTCCTCCATGTCAAGTGCTTTTGAGGAAAGAGTAAAAAAAAAAGGATGTTTGATCAAAGGAATTATTTGGATAAGATATGACAACCCAAATCACTGATGACTGTTGAATACAAACATGCTGATAGGTGCACGCACGCACGCACACACACACACACGCAGTATTAAATATAATGCACTTTCACATTTTCAGGTCTGAAAATGTCTTTTCTCTTTTTTTTGTCGGAGGATGATTCAAAGATTAGCCTGAGGCACTTTCTTTCCTTCACCACCCCCGCCCCTGAGTCCTCTCTCTCTCTTTCCATCACTCTCAGTTACATTATGATAGTGATTATTTAAGTCCATGCTGACAATCTGACAGTAACATCTCTGACTAATACGTGCTCATAAACACATTCACATACATTGACACCTTTTCATCTCCTCCTCTGCTGTTTCTCCTTCTCTCCTCCTGCTCCTCAGGGACTGAGCTGCTTATGCTTTTAATTCAAACAAGCCCCAAGCAATGTTTCCTAAATTTATTATGGAATCTGGCAGGCATCGTGGAAAAAAAAATCGTCTCTTAAAGAAACATATTTTTCGATATATATTTTTATTTTGTTCATCATAAAAAAAACATTTAAAAAAAAATCTACCAGGCAGTCGGTCAGCTACTGATGCTGTCCACTCTGGAGAGTAACAGTCAATATAGCTGAGAGTGTTTGCATTTTAAATACCATATATCTACCTCATATACAAACACCTTCAGGTCTAGTATGTCTCTCTGTGCCTTTGGGCTCTAGTTTATGAAGTGTTACTTTGCAAGAACTACAAAAACATCCAGCAGAAACATTGAAGTAATGAATCTAGGGCTATCCGTCATCTTGGTCTTGTCTCCAGTCCTCCACTCTGATTAATATTCTGCTCGCTTCAGCCATAAAAACACACGCGGAAACCTCAGCTCACAATATAGACTCAAGATCAGTAAGCTGGCTGCACAGCATACATAAGCCCTGCATGAGGCTGCATTACCACTTCTCTGACCATGAATCATGCTTAGATACTGAAATATATGTCAGCTGTAAAGGTTTCGGGAGAAACCTATATCCATCGTTCTGGAGAGTAAGCACTGACACCACTTCCTGTCTGACTCAACTGGCAGCAAAGCTACAAGCTTGCATTAATGCTAACAAGCACAGCTTACATCATAATAGCTTGATTTTATCCAAAATTATGATATAGACAAAAGAGCTCCTCAAAAGTACTTTTATCTTCACTAATTAAGGGTAATTTTCTGCTTAAAAACAACATTTTGCTCTTTCTGTCCTGCTACATTTACATGACATTACCTTAAAGGACAACAAAGACTTTGTTTGGGTTTGGGATGATCATGGTTAAAGATGGAATGATCACTCTCATGAGATCTTTAATGAGTCTTACCATCTGGACAAAACCCCTCTATAAGACCCCATATTAACTCCATTGAGCTGGTAATATTCACACTTATGGGAAAAGAATGCTGCAAAACAGAAATATGAAAGAAAAAAACAGTAACTATTTAGATAAAATGAATTAAAGGCAAGAGCAGGGCTTATTTCCAAAGCTAAATGTTCAGTGATTTGTGCACTTACACATGCCAGTGTACTTTTTAATGAGGCTTTTTTAAAATGTGGAACAGATCTGTATTTGGTTCTACTAAAGTGCTGTCTTCTATCTTTGTCGAAAACTGTGTCTAACTGTTAAAAACTGTCAGTGTGCAGGCAGTCAGTTTAAAAAAAAAAAAGTTTCCTCAGCAGCACAGGTAGATGTGATTGGACCATTTCTAGATCAACCTGGACCTCATACTGAGAATCTGTGTCTCTCTGCTGCTTCCAAAGTAGGACATGCAAGTTAAAAACAAATGTTAATAAAGATATTATTCATTTTGATGTGGTGAACTACTTTGTACTGCCACCAGAATGTGGTCCAACTTGATGTTCATTAGGGAGTGTAAGTTGACGTGGCAGATGCTGCATCCTCTCTGGCCCTCACCCGATTAAGACAGCTGAGTCTGTGGTGTTAAAAAAGGACATGAGGGAACAGTGTAACTCGGCTGCTGACTAAGGTCTTCAGCTTTAAGGAGCTGTTTTAGAAGACACATTAATTTGGGCTCCTCCAGCTGTAGTTCATGAGGAGGTGAGTACATTTATAATGAAATGCTTTCTTTTTAATTAACTGTACAAACTGCGTGTCAGCACGCCTTTGTTTCCAGTTTCTATAGCTTATCAAGCCTGAGTCTTTTCCTGTGTGGTCACAGAAAATGGAAGCCAGGCAACACAGACCCCAACACATTTTCCACTCTCTCAAACTAATTTCAAGCTTTTGATGATAAAAAAGGATCAATGCATTTGTAAAAAAAAATAGCTCAAGGCTTTCACCAGGGTGCTATTTTAGGGGCAACAACAAAGGATATGTCTTTGAATGATAAAGTGAATTCTCTTCTAGTTAAATGACATCTAACTATACAGAAGGCACAAACCATAGAAACTGTGGATCAGGGGAGGTATGCATAAAAGCCTGGACAGATTAAAATCAATCATTAAGCTCAGACTGCTGTTTCTTAGCTCCTTGTATTTACCCTACTTGTGAAGCTTCCTCCGTCCCCTTCATTGCTAACTTCATTTTCCATCTCTCCATTCCTCCCACGATCTGGCCTGGTTCATGGTCCCTCTTGCCTTCTCCCAGTGAAAATAGTAGCAAGACCCTCCTCCCACACACTCTCACACACACATATGTTTTTTGGAGAGAAAGGAGGTGGAGGAGGAGGAGAGGAGAAATGAAAATGAAGACAGGGAAAAGTGAGAGCAGAGCAGTTTTATGTGCCTGTCCAGCCTGGTTCACTTTTGGGTTTTCCATCATCCATTTTACAAGTCATGTTCTCAATGCTGTGATGTCTTTTTATTTTGTTCATCTACTGATGATGTCCAAGTTGCTGTAGGTGGCTTTCTTTTCTTTGTCAGCTAAGTCATGGTGAGTATTGCAGCTGAATACCCAGTTCTTCTTTTATTTATTCCAAACAAAATAAAAAATAGAAACACACCTCTGCCTGCACGCTTAACTCCCAGGCACAGAGCACTTCTCAATAAATATCACAGGAGAAATGTTGCATGGAGAGTACCAGTCATCTTATGCTAGTTGAGGCCAAAATCAGAAGGTTGATATTTTTGGGAATATAATCAAAAATTTAAATGCTTTTGCAAGTATGGATTTTTAAAAAAGTGAACTTGAGATTGTGAAAAACTGGTTAGATGCATTTTTCACCTCTAGCTATGACAAAATTGATTTTAAAAAATATGAAAAAGAAAAGGGATGCGCTTCAAACTACTTCAGCACCATGGACAGCACCATGGACTCATTAATACACAGAGCAGTTAGGCTGCTGATGTTTTAGAGCCATGTTCAGGCCCACAGATTCTAACTTTGCACAAACCTCAGTCAGGTAAAGGATCAGTGAGTCAGGCAGACTGTGAACTAACATATCCAACTCAACACCCCTTGTGCCCCTACAATCCCTCAACAACTTGAATGTGTGTGTATGTGTGTGTGTGTGTGGGGTGGGGTGGGGTGGCAGGTAACAAGAGGGACACAGTTTTGTCATTTTACGAACAGAGTGGGTGACTTTCCCTCACATTCCCTCTCAAATCATCTATTGTGACTATAGATAGAAGTACTAAGTATTATAAATAGTACTTAGTGAGTAACATACAGTGGTTTCATTTGCTGTGGCAGTCAAGAGATGTGATAGTATGCAACAGAAACAACTAGTTGGACCTTGTATTAAGAATTACTTTGTCAAGCAGCTTCAAAGGCAAAAGAGAACCCCCATGGTTGATGTTTTAAACTTATTGTGTCTTAATTGAAAGTTTGACAATACTGTGGTGTAATATGTATGACTCAGTGCAGCACATCCACTGAACACACTGAGCTCTGTACATACACGGTGACTGTAACAACCGCAGAAACCATCAACTATCCGTCAGATAAACCCACAGTTTGGATTTTTTTTTTATTATTTTAGTTATCCGTCAATCAATGTTAAACACTTTGCATTTACATTTTCTAAAGTCACTCTGAAGTGATGACTTACTTCTTCAAAAATACATGACTTCATAACCCAAACACTTTCTACAGCCGGACCCGGTCCAACAGTGTACACAGGCACAATATTTGCAAATGCAATCAGCTCCTGTTTACACAATAAATTAATTTTCATCATAAATTGATGGAACTGACCCCAGACCTGGTGGAGACAGAGAGTGAATTGATGATGTAAGTGGAGCACAAATAGCAATCAGTCAGTGTCTATCTCAATCAGACCATATCCTGCCTGTGCGCTGACTCCAGGAACTTCTCCTTTCAACTTATCTTTTTCACTTCCCCTTGTCTGCCTGCCAGACTGGAAGAAAGAGCAGTGGACTGGGCAAATGCCTTGGCCTCAACAGGGTTTTCTGACGAACAGCGCACAGACACACTCACAGACCACACACAACACACACACACCCGTACACAGACACGTATACACACAGCGATGCAGTTTTTGTTTGGAAACTGTTTCATCTTCAGCCTATTATTTACAGTCTGCTGGTGACAGCTCGCTACACTGTATACAGATCTGCAGCATCTGTGTGTGTGTTTTCGGGTGTGTGTTTGTATGCATGTGATGTGGCTCTCAGCACCTTGACTCTCAGTACTGATGTGGGCTTCCTATCTCCTTCTACACCAGAGACTGGGGAAAATGGTTAAACTTTCTCCTACGAACATGTAAAGCTGTGCATGTAGGTGTGTGTGTCTGGGTGTGTGTGTGTGTGTACCTATGTGTGTGTGTTAATAGTTCCCTGTATTTGAAAACAGATTTTAACCTCTGTTAGTAGAAATGTGTCCCTTCTCGTACAGTATTTGTAAAGCTTTTATTCTGACCTGCAGAAATAAGTAAAACAAACACACAGTGAGTGTCAGATTGTTAAAACCACCACATTTTACACATAGTGCTCCTCCTCAAGCTGCACTAAAAAAATGCCCACACACATCTGCATATTGCAGTCACTTTAGCTTTGCTTTCACTTGCTTTTACTTTAATACATTTTTCCACCTAAGAGGCTCTGATGAATATTTTATATATTGTCATTTTCTCCCGTTTGAAGGCCCATCTTCCCACTCTGTGTCACATGCTCACTTAAGTGGGTCAAAATAAATCTAAATGTACACTTATTACATCACTGACAACCAAAGCTCCACTGGGAAGATGTTTTAGGTTAGTGACTTAATCAGAGGTAACACAGCAGTCAGGAGGGAGCATATCATGGGCCTTTGAGCTGAAATGAAGTTCTAACTTATTCTTTCATGTTCTCCAACACTGACTTGATACTGTGTATATACCTCATAGAGAATTGCAGTTTTGTCTGAGTGTCTTTGGTTACTTGCTCCTTTGTATGTGTTGAATTATTTTGAATTTGACAGCCAAGTGTCTCATATGCAAAAGTTCACAAAGTGAGTGACATAAGCTTAAATCACAAAGGTGCTGCAGCCCCTTTTCATTTTATGACATCCAACTGGAGGACTGACAGCCTGATGTTATGAAGCTGTTACTTTTCTCTAATAGTTATATAAGAGAGTTTAGGTTTGAGCTGGAAAATGGACTGGATTGATGGTTTCATCTTTACATGGTGTGTCTTGTGTCTTTGTCCTGCACACAAGCATCATAGGTTCCCACCTGTACTGAGTTTACTTCATCCATGGTCAATAAAACTCATTTTACCTGGTGGATTATTCCAGCTCCTTCATTGTAAGAAATGACCAAGTGAATAATTGAAAAACACATTTCCCCTCCCAGCTGTTCACCCTGAGCACCACTGAGTCTAATGATCATCTATGAATTTGGTTGACCCAAAGTCAAGAGATGACAAACAGTGTTTTTAATGCAACTGTGTAAGATATTCTTTGCATGCAAATAAAAACTGTCCCTTTAAGGCTCATGCTGCCTGTCCTGCCAAGATAAGGGCTATAATGTGAAGTATGGTAGAATAATAAATCTGCTTAATTAGGATTATATAACATTTCTACCCGTTTGACTTCTATCACTGACTTAATGTTATAGGGCCTTTGGTCATCTTTCTACACCATCTTCATTAATCCAGTGTCAGAGACACATAATGAGAGCACTATATTTGCCTCTTCTTACTGTTGCAGCCAATTAGAAACTTCCATCCTGGTCTTGGCGCGGTATCATTGTCAGTCAGCAGTGTATTTTAATAACACTCATGGCAGTAAAGGCAATCATTTTTTATTTAATTAAGCTATTTTACAAAATCAAGCACAGAATTATTGAGGAAAACATGGTGGCTGGAGAGATCGTCTTCTCAGTTTCACTCTCTCTTTCTCATCTCTTCCAGTGATCATTGTTGCTATTGATGAGAAGAGTGAGCCTCAGTATGTCAATAAGATCTCCAGTAAGAACTCTTCTATCGATTATACAGCCTGGACAAGAGGGTTACTGAACAAGAGAGACAATGGAGGATAGTGGGAGACAAAGAACCAAAGCGGCAGGAGGATGGTTTGTGGCTGATGGAGCTCATAGCTCCACTTCTATAAAAAGTGATTAGTGCACGAGTCGTAATTCCCTGCCCTTATATTTTCCCTCTCCTTTCTCTTTCATATTTTTACTTTGAAAGGGAGATGCCAGACCTGGCCAAGCACATCAAAGGTCATCCAGGACTTTGCATTTTTCACTGACTTTCATTAAAGTAAATGAAAAGAGAGGGGAACAAGTTATGAAAGGACAAAGACAGGACATGGGAGGAGGAGATGAGATTAAGGGAAGGAAGCTTCCAATAATAAGAACTTGTCTGAAATCTTCACATTTTTAATTTTTTTTCAGTATTAAACTTTTAAAACTAATACAGTGGCATTTGTCTGTGCAGCCATGGGCACCTTACAAACAGGAACTGGTTCTAGTCGATTTGGCAGGTTTTTAAACAAACAGCCCTAAAAGGTCTCAAGTTGTAAGTTACAGCTAACAGCCTGTATGTCTGCCCAAAGTACTATGGGATTTGCAGTTCCAAAATCCAGAGATCCAGACCTTGAGCATGATTATCCACCAAACAGAAGAGAGCACAGAAACAGTGAGGGCCCTGACTTACACTGGGCACAAAGTGCTGTATGGCAGAGTGCAAGTGTCTCTGCTAGTTTCAGACCGACCCAGTTGTCATTTTCAGGTCCAGCACACAGGTTGTGCAAATAGCAAGTGTACTTGCACCACTCAGGGTGCAAGTAGTATGTGCTAGTATGTACAAGTAATAGGATGCAGCAATGTATGGGTACGCAACATGCTTAAAGTTTACCTTACACCCAGATTATCTGCTGTTTACCCAGCAAAATGAAGCTGGTACATGGTCTTAATGCACTTGTGCCATGCAACTTAGACCATGGCCCATATTGTTTAGGAAGAACCCTAAGAGTTTGAAAAATATTGTATTGGCTGTGCAACACACATATCAACATAGAAACACATGTTTTTGGTGTATTATATTCACAAATTATATGTACTGTATGTATGTAATAACCATACTTCCTTCCTTTTAGTCCTACGGCTTAGAGTAAGTGTTTTTCAGTTCAGTGCTTGTTCAATGTCTTTCTCTCTGATCTTGACCTTGCTCCCATTTTTTCAGCCCCAATGCCACATTTTCTCTCTCTCTAAAGTATTTATACTGAATGGCCATAAAATAAGTACAGGATATAGAATAGATATTATTTACTTGCTCCCACTCATTGACCATAAAGAGTACACTGAGTGTGGAGTCAAGAAAAACTTAAACATAAACAAAATAAAACCCTTCAAGGTATGCTCATAACGGTGCTGCTGGAGGATTGTTGCCGTTGCTGCTGAAGGATGAAGTCAGCTGCATGTAATATACCTCTGACATCATCTCTCATGTCTGCAGAATGCCTCTGTATCCCAGGAGGCCAAAGCAAATCATCTATGATGTATGGTGGATGCCAGACATTTAGCAACACAAATGGAATTTGTCACATTTTTAGAAACATTTATGAAAATCACATTGTATATTTAACTGAGTCACTAGATTACTTTAAATAAATGAGATCATGGGGAAGACAATTTTCTAGCTGTGTATAATAGTTTCAACACAACAACTCAAATGTACTAGTTTTTTAAAATGACTATTATATTTTCCATGATACACAAGGTACAGAGTGCCCTTCTTCTTACATTTTCTTCATAGTGGATCAAATTTTAGGCCTAAAAAAAACCTCAAGGTTGTTTCCAATAGCAATGAAGCAAACAGTCATGATGCCTGTTTGCACATTCAAAAAAACTTCTTCCATCTTCGCACATTCATCCATTGTAATGAAAAGCTGAGGGAGCTTTGTCCATCCATGACCTCTGTTATAGACCAGCAGGCTCGTTCAAGGCCACTGCAGCATGACTGCTGTTGTTTTTACCTTTTGAGTCTGTGTGTGTGTGTGTGTGGAAAAATATAGAGGCACCTACTGTAACAGTAACTAACACAAAATCAGTTTTGAGTTCTTTGCTGTGTGTTTAGAAGTTCTGTGAACAGATTCTGTTGATGGAACAATTTCATAACCATGCAGCATGCATGTTACAAAACTGTGCAGGTGTGTATTTGAGATCAAAATAAAGGGTTTGAAGATGAGTTTAGCACAAGCAAGAGCATCAGATGTAAAGAAGTCAGGAGCAGGGAAGAAGCTATCAGCCCCACCACTTTACACCCCTGGCCCACATTCATTTTAAGTTGCAGGTTACTGTATCCAGTCTTTAAGTCATGTCATTCTTATTTTACATGTTGCAGAATAAATGATAATAAATGCTTTTCAGGAGGAGCAGATGCACAGCACTCTTTGATTTACAGAGATGCCACAACTCCTTCATGAGCAAGCACTTGGAGACAGTAGCAAGAAAAACATACTTTAAACAGGCTGGAACCTCTGAGCAGAACCTGGCTCAGTAGTGGGCGGCCATCTGCTGGGACCAGTTCAGCTGGAAAGAGAGCAACAGCAATATTCACACAAAAAAAGTCCTAAAAATGTGACAAGCAAATCAGTTCTCTCCACTTAGGACATTAGGTTAAACTAGAGAGAATTTTGCAATGGGATCAAACCAGCTGTGGTCTAAAATTGGTGTGTGCAGAGCGAGTTTGGCGAATCATTTGGGCTGTGATCAGATTCTCAGATTCACTTAGTATAAAAAAAAAAAATAGCCTAATGGTGATAGTAGGTAGCCCAATCCACCATGAGACCTTTTCTCAGGTAGAATCATAGCAACCATTTTTTGCTGTCTTGTCTCTCTGTCATGAGTTAGCTGCAGGTTTCTGATTGACCAAACCAATGATGCCCTTTGCCTAAATTTAGACATAATCCAGCATTACGGCAGCTTTCTACAGGGTTGTGTAGAGTTTTGGGAAAGTCTCTTTGTGCTTTAAAAATGTAATTGTCATGAAACAATCTGAAAATAATGATTCTGTTCACTGATTTACTGCTTTGTTTTCAGTCATGTTACTCTCTCTTGTAATTCCCTCTCTAGGTATCTTACTGCTGATTATCATTGTTCCTGGCTTTTATATCAAGTTTTGAATGAGGAGATAACTTGACCAAAGTGGAGAGGTTGTAAGATGATGTACACGTCACACCAGCAGCTGCCTGTTTCCATCATGCTGTGTTTCATGTTTCATCATAACATTCATCATAACAGCAATGTTTAAAACACAGAATCTCTGCCAAAGGCTAATTAGACTTTAGGCCGTGAAGTTAAATAACTGACTCTTTCTTTTTGCTACAAATCTGCTTAGCTGTGTTTTACTGTTCATCGAGCATGGTAGCAATCTTGCTCAGTGTGATTAACAGACGTTAGAATCACCAGTTAATACATCAGCTTAAAAAAATGATGATGTAAAAGAAAGAAAGAGAGTTGATTGCTTCTCTTTTCTGCATAATTGTGCAGTATTGTTAAAAAACAACAGCGGCATGTTTGTTGATCAAATTCTTTTTTTCCCACATGTGCTAATGAACACATTCAGCAAAGCCATGATATTTGTATCATGGTTGCTGTGCTTTGTATGAACCGATCATTTTACTTTATTGTTCACAGAGCGTGACAGTGCATTTACTGAAAGACAAGCAGACAAACAGAAGCCCTGCTAGCTGCTGTGAAGTCCTGGATACGGTACGATGGCGTGACGTAGACATGAGAGAGCAGTTAATTGCTTGGTATTTATTTTTCATGATGCCTGATGGGTCTCCAACTGATCTAATAACACTTGTATGACACACCAATTAACACATCCGTCTTTCCAATGTGACCACAGGGATGCTTCAGAGTCAACAATCAAGATCTGATTCTATTTAGTTTTATATAATATGCTTCACAAAGCCTGATGGCACACATGTTGGCTGATTGTTAAGATGCTGCAATGAGCACAACAGTCATGGTGATTTTTTTTTCTCGGAGTAAAAGTGTTTTTTTTAAATTCTTTTCTTGACTTGTGTAAATCAGGATTGCAGTGTGCTGCATTCTTATAAAAAATGAAAAGCTTTAGAAGTAAGGATTTATTGACAGATGTGATGAAATTATCATCCAGCAACTTCATCTCTTCTCCTGTCTTCTTTCTTTCTTCATTTTTGCTGATCATCCAGTTGTTCGCCACACGGTTAAATGCACAATTCAGCAGTCAAACTCACTCTGATTACTTTCTCATCATTGCGCATCTGTCAGCAATAGAAGAGCTGATTCCATCTAATGCTTCCTGATATGTTTTAATTATTAATGCAGCTCCATGACTATCTTACATTCTTAATATTGACAATTAGAGTTGGTTGAGTTGCTGACGGCTGCTTTATGTAGCATGGTGCTGAACAGTTACAGCACAGGTTTTTATTAGGAGACAGACTGCAGGATCAGATGCTTTTAGGGCTTTTGGCGCTGAGTTCACACTTTATTACCGCCTATTACATGTTCTAAATGATAGGTTATGGGCTTATTAATCAGCACAGTAAAATGCCCAGAGTCTTCAACATCAGACGTTAAGTAAATATTATTCTTAAAGCTTACATTAAACAGCTGAGGCAGACATCATATTTTTTTCGAGCATTCTTCCATACTGAAAACTTGACAGAATGAGACTAAGAAAGAGATGAAAAGAAATTGCAGGGTTGTTTGTCTTCTGAGAATGTACTTAAAATATTTACAAATGCAGAGAGAAATACTCTTGGGGGGCAGAACCTAAGCAATGAAACCACATCACTAAAACTGATCACTATTAAATTTGACTGCATCTCTTTTGACCTGATTATAACGATGATAATGATTGCTTTCAGGAACAGAGGAGTAATAACAGAGGCTCTTGGAAGCGGAAGCATCACATCAAAATACTAATAAGGTGGTATTCATTTTGGCAGCCATTTCTAGTTTCATTTGTCTAAAATGTTGAGAGTTTTGGGTCACGTCCAGTTTCATCCACTTTAGTTTTACAATTTATGGGGATGTTCTTGGTCCATGGACTTAAAAACCCCTTAAAAACTCCCCTCTTCTTTACAGTGATAAACATGGAAGGAAGGACAAGAGTAACAAACAGAGTTTACCTAAAATAGATGTAGGTTAATTCTAATTTCACAGGGGTGTACAAAGTCTATCAACTGAACTCAATTTAACCTCCTCCCCTAGTTTCATGGCAGGTTTTGAAATGGTCATGAAGAGCGATCAATAGGATTCTTGTACATTAGTCGTTCTGTATTTGTGAAAGTTAGGATGACTTTCAAAAAGAGCATCCATTAGTCTAAACAAATATGCATGGATCAAGTCACGTCCGGTTTTAAAAACAGCATTTTCATGACAGTCTGCATGACCTCCAAATAAACTCCATTTGTGTCTGTGTACATGCATCCTACTAACAAAAATGTTTAATATTCTTGATTTTCTTGATAGCTTAATAACCTTTTACCAAAGTGGTTTTGTTCCCTGAACCTTTCTAGGAGAACGAACCCTGGATTCCCATGTGAAAGTCTTGGAAGTTGTATATCATTCACAAACGTAGTGCATCAATTAGTACAGATCCTTGTGAAGGCACAAAATGCTGTCATGCTAAGTGTAGTAAAAAAATCAATGACATTTGTGTCCACAAAAATGTACCTTAGAGATTGATTTTGTCACTGTTATCAAAATGCAGTGAGACTTAGCTGGCATATTAGAGTTTAGTAATCTGCTTTTTTATAACTGAATTGGTTTATCTTTTATACCAGTGCATGTAAACCTTGGGATTGTACACCATTTTTTATCCAATGTGATGTTTCTTGAAAGATTTCAACAAATCTGAGGACCTAAATCAGTATAGTATAGTAATAGTAATAACTATAGTGAATGTTAGTTTTCGTTCTTGCACAGAAGAAGCCCACAGCTTTAAAGTAAAGTTGGACTTGACTCATATTGTTCCTTTTTTTCACAAGGATTTTTGCACTCTTACTCTCTCTAATGTGGAATTTTAGAGTGAGGGTATCATGTCTCACAGGGATACACACTCATTCTCCCAAGCACACTTACACTCTCAGTATAGTGGAGTCCTGAGGAGTGTGGAGCGATGACAGTCAGAGGATGAATGACCCAGCAGAGTATCACTGAGCTGAAACTGTGATAATTACATGCCAATCTCACACACTCTCATTTCCGCAATTGACACAAAAAAAATCACACAAACACAAACCCACAGTGCAGGCTGCGTTTAAAGATGAGCATTCGCATGCTCACACACACATCACGTTCAGCCATGACTGCACTTAACACATGTGCTCTCATTCTACTCTGACAAACAAACCAACTGTATTATGTGTGGACTCGGTAAGAGCAAATTTTGACAGCATAGGCAATACACACACACGCACATGCACACGCGCACACACACACACACACGCACACAGACTTGATAAATTTTCCGCAATGCGTCTCTCCAAATTCCTAACTGTGTTCATTTACTAGCAGAGGTCTCATCAAACTTTAACCAGGCAGCATAAACAGCTTCAAATGGAATAAAACACCACAGCCAGTTACTCTGGGACTGCAGACACACACACACACACTGCACAAGCAGGCACACACACACACACACACATCCTGAATGCACACTCAAAACACAAGTTGTAAATTTATGCACATACATGAATGGAAACATAGACATGGACAAATTCATATCTGGGCTCACTGGTTCTCTTTCACATCAAATGAGGACAGTGTGCATGCATTTACTGTATGCATGCACACACACTCACACACTCTTGCACAGCACAGTAAGAGTTGAGAAGGAAATACAGGCAGCTGATGCAGATGTCCATAATCAGAGTCCCATACAGTTGTCAGTATTGCTATGTGTACCTGTGTGAGTGTGTGTATATAGGAGAAAGAGTGTGTGTGTATATGTGTGTGTGTAATTGAGATACAAAGTGAGGCAGTTGAGAGGATGTCTCTCATCAGCTTGTGTGCATTTGAATTGTTTTCTTTTCTGCATCGCTCAGTCTAATTTGGTGCCACACTCAACTCTCATTGTTTTCTCTTCTTCATCTTTTCTCTTGTTTTCCCTCTAAAAGCGTCAGATTTGTTCATTCTATCTCCCTCACTTTATCTTTCTGACTCAGCCGCATCTTATCAGGGGAGAAGATGAGACAGAGTACCCACAATCCTGCACTGTGATTGGTGATTTCCTGGCTGATGTTCAGCCAATAGTATGTCAGTGTCCCATTAAGAAGCCATCTCATTAATCACCACTAAACTCATTTACCCAGAGGCCCCGGCTTGACTTTATTGATGCATGGTTCTTTAGAAGCCCATTGGCCCCCCTTTGTGACTCAGGTGAGAACATATGATTGGTTGTCCCAGAGGTGAAGGTGGACATCCATTGGCTGTCATGATCAATGCAGGATGTCTCAGAAAATGAATGACTGCCCTCACCTGTCAAATCCCTCCTGCTCACTTGTTCCAAAGCACCTGCCTGACAAGTGACTCACTATAGTGTACTGAGGTTTGGTGTCATTTCAATACATTTAAGGCATTTTAAATGTAACATACTGGAATTAAGCCACATTTAAAGACATCTTTTTTAACAACTATCAAAACAGTGTGTTATTGGAATTTTTCCTGAGACTGAAACGTAGTGATAAGAAAACAATATTGTTTGATTTTTCTCACATTTACACTGATCTTCTTACAGAGCGTTTTTTGTTCTAAATGATCAAATTAGTTAGTTGTCATCATTGGCTCTCCCCTTAATAATAAGTAAAACAGATAAATATGTATTCTGTTTCTCTTTTTATTGTCTTATTTGTCTTATTAAGTCTTTGGCTTATTTATATTTGTTGAAAAATCACACTCTGAGGCTTTGGGACAACAGTTCACATAATACTTTTGGGGGATTAAAACAGGAAACACAATGTGACTTTGATTCAATGATGAGTTAAGCTGTGGGCATCAATGATAGCTCCAGTTTTTAACTTAAAATTGAGTTGACACAATTAAACGTTCTAATTTATGGCATATATTGGCATCTATTGGAAGTGCCTGATTTCAGTGTGCCCATGGCTGTAATGACAAGGGACACTGAATTACCGTGACACTAAAGAAAACTTGAACATTGTACAATTCTCAAACAAATTCTGAGAGTGTTAGTCTTTTTCAAACTGTTAACATCTCACAGTATCATTGCTTCACGTCTCTATCTCTGCACCCACTAATGCAGCTCTCCCATGCACCCCTGGGCAGGGGGGCCTCAGGTTTACAAAACTTCTGGTCTGTGCAGGGGTTACCAGAGCTGACAATCCCCTTGGGTGCCTTGAGAAGAGGCATTAGGTGCCACTGTGTTAAAACCCTTGTTAAATATGCAGTTACTCCACAGCTAACAACACAACAGCTCACAGTTGCCAGTTGTCACTGTGACACAACACAAGATGCTTTGCACTTTGAGCGAACCTGTCAAAAGAGCTCAAATCACACTACAGAGTGGAAACACATCTGTGAAGGCGTGGTGTGGTATAAAATACTTTGGGAACCACTGGAGTGCTTGATAATGCAGTAAATAAACAGATTTTATACCACTTTGATTAGTAAATTCATTCTATGCTCACTGAGCTGACTTATTAGATGATGGTGAATAAATGTGTTAACATTTAAAGCTGACATAAAATTAAAAATCCTTTTTACCAAACCATCTTTTTGAATGATGAAAATGGCTGATGACTACCAGCTGTTGGCGGCTCCACTTCTGTTTTTGTAAATTGTCTTTAATGTTTTATTAATACAACATCTTTTCATCATATTTGTCACTTTTAACAAAGGCCTCATGTTTCATATTTTTTGACAAAATCACTGACATTGAAAGAGTCAGGCCTGTCCTGGGATAAGGACAACTGCACTCACTCTTTCTTTTTGCACTCTGGAAGCTGTGTATTGTGACAGGTGAAATGAGGTTACAGGAAAATGTCCCATAGTGTGCAAGAATAGACAGATGAGAGGGGGAAGCTGAGTGTTTTGATCTGCTGAGGGAATGCAGCCAGGTTAGGTGTTGGAAAGACAAAAGAAAATAGATATCATTATGGAACCATGCCGAGGAATATTAGGAAATGACATTGCAAAGTCAGTGAACCACTGCGGGGGTCATATGAAGTCATTAAATAGATTTTGGGTTTGAAAATAGGTTGAGGACATACAATCTTCTTTTATGCCCTCAATTCGAGAGTCAAGAGTGAAAGCACCAAATAACTGTCATACAGCATGTCACAGCGAGACAACAACAGCAAAACACCTTCCACTTTATAGCTGATTTGCATTTTGTAATCCATATTTTCAGATCACAGACATTTCTCACCCCCCCCAAACAGCTACCACTTTGCACCTGTGTTGAAACATGTTGCACTTAATTTAACAGAGACTCCAAAGAGCTTTAAGTTCAGCACTTCAGTCTTTACAGTGGTTGGAATCTATGCTGTTTATTTCCAAACATGACCAAGCACAGTTGGAATGTCTCTGCTGCTTCGTAAATGGTGGCTGTTTAATCCGTCCAACTCCTGGGCTGAAATTACTCCTTGTATAAATCAGTTTATCGCTTGGCAAAGTCCCACAATATGAAGTCAGTGTTTGTTTTCAGTCCAGCTGGCTTCCTGGTTTGGCTTACCTGTCTGATGTAACTCACTGTAACCACTGACTTCACTGTGCCACCATATGGCTCTCAGATGCAATGTGTGTGTGCATGCGCGTGTGTGTGAGTGACGTGATGAAATGTCTCTTGTGCCAAAACCAAATGTGTGAAAATGACTTTGCCCGTCATAATTACGCAAGTAGGTGGGATCTTTTTTTTTTTCTTGTCTTCTCAAAGCTATGACCTCATAGCTGACTGTAAAGTGGCTGGCTGTGTAACAACGCTGAGAGTACAGTCTAGAGAAAAGGTCAGGGGAGTGTGTTTGCATGTGAAGAAACGTGTTAAAGCAGACACGATTCCATTTCTCCACTATCCTAAGGTAAAGAGGCAGCCTTGCCCTTAGAGAGAAGGTAAACTGTGTTTTGCCAAGCAGCAAATTTGTTGAAATCTCAGGGTTAGTGCTGTGTGACTCAGCTGTGCCCTTAGGAGGAAAGTAAGAGGGCCCATACAGCCATGCAGATTTTATCTTCTGTCTCCAACAGCTTAAAAACAACTACTTTGAAACCAAGTTTTTCATTGTTGGTTGTCTTTGAATGAAGTCTTCAGCAGACCACCCATGTTTGGAAAGCTGCATTAATGTGTATAACCCAAGGTGAGACCATGCTGAGTCTTTTTTTCTAAATCTTTACATAGCATACAGCAAATCCTTTATTTGAATACATTCTATAAAGCTATTATATTTGCCACTGTATATATCTAAATAGGAAACAGACTTGGTTTAATTTCAACCATAATAAATAACATGTGAATGAGTGCTGGTTAGCTGCTTAGCTCTTTCTTAAGGACATTTCATAACATGAACAGCAGAAGCTGAAGACAGAACAAAAAAAACCCTGCAATTAACAGCCAGCCTTGACCTCCTGACCCATAGTGACCCTTAAGGAAACTGTGCACAACATCAACATTGTACTCCCAGGACATTGTCTGTATTACAAATTCAAGAGGTTAATTTAACCTTACAAATTCTGTGTGTGTATTGCGGGTAGAGGAGAACATACTCTGCATTTGCATTATTCACCAGCCCATTAGTCGGAAACCTCACATGTCTGAGCACATCACAGCTGTGGAAAGTGATGGATGAATTTGCGTCTCTCTTCAGCTGTTAAAGCAATGCTTTTGTCTCTTCTTTTATAATCATCCAAAAATAAATGCTAATGTATCACAAATCTGGATCGTGTGACAGTTATTTTTAAGCTGCCTTAATGGAGGAAGATCTCCTTTGTGGTTTATAACTGTTTCCATTTATGTCGGCAGATCAAATATCACATTTGTAAATGTGTTAATACTCCTGTCCACAGTATGTGTGTGTGTTCGCTTGAGCACACCCCATCATGCACACACACACACGCACACAGCATGTATCAAATGTCACATCTGCCTGTTTAAATGGCACTGACTTCACTTAACACAGGGACACTGCAGGGTCCCACTTCAACTTAAATAAAGTTGTCACCGTGTGTCCAGAGGGAAAACAAACACACATTCATGCGCACTGACACACACATGTACAGCAGAAACCATTAATAAGCACTGAATTTCTCTCTCTTTTTTTTCCTTTTCACTTTTTCTTGACACGCAGACATAAAAAGGGCACACACACAGACACACACACACAGAGCATGGCTCGGCATGTCTTTTTCTGTAAAAGCTTAGGTCCACTTGGTCTGAAGTGAGTCTTTCTCCGCAGCTGCTCCAGTCTCCATCAAAATCAATACAGAGAATTGGTCTCCTGAATCCTCTGGGAAAGTTACAATATGGGAGTGTGTCTGCGTATTGAGTCGAGAAGGCAGGAGTGAAGAGAGTGGGCTTACTGGATGCCATAATGGATTCCTGTTCACACTCCTCCTCCCACTAACTCTCTCTCTCTCACCCCCTCTCATTTTTTTCTGTCTCCCTTCTCCTCTCTCACCCTGCAACTAGATGACCTCACCTCCTCAGACTCCAGCCTTAAGACCTTAAGCTGTTTAATCTCCTCTCCTCACTCTCATCTCCTCCCTTCTTCCTGTCCTGGTCCTCCTCGTTCTACTCCCTGTGCTCCCTCTTCCAGTCCTTTTCTCCTTGTCTGACCTGCAGATGTCAAATGCAAAGTACCACAAATGGTTTTACCCTGTGTGAGGGAGAGGTATGTCCTCCTTAGAGGATCCTTTTGTGTCTGGATAGGCAATTCAAGTACATCACAAGTGGTTCATTTATTAAGGACTGCAATAGGAGGTCCCAGGATAAAGAGCGAGGTATTCCATTATGGGCCTCTTTTAAGAAAATAACGGCCCTGTAATGTATCATTCCATATGGGCCCCTTTAGGTTTTCTGCAGATTGAATGTGCTCGTCAATTTAATAAGATAATGCAAGCAAATGAAAGCAAATGTAAGCAAAAACTCTCCTCCAAAGAACAGACACCTTGTTTGTCTGCTATAATCACATTTTTTTTTGTCAAATGCTTAATAACATTGACAGGAAATGGAATTTTTTTTTAATTAAACAACACATCCTCTGCAGGTTGATAGTGATTATGGGAATCAATAAGCTTGCTGACAACCAATATCAACTTAATTATTAAAGCCAAAGAGATTATGTTTTCACATAACCTTTGTAAATGTTTCTGTCTGTCAGTGTGACAGTGTCTCAATAAAGTATTAATGGATTTCTGCACAGTCTGCTGGACACACAGCCTGTGAGTGAGGGCACAACTGATCAGATTTTAATGCTGACATGGACTGAGATTTTTACCATCATTAACTTTTGGCTGTAATTATACATCTAATGGAGCCAGAGACTTTAATGTTTAAGTTATATTTTCAGTGGAAATAATTCACTTTACCATGTAAACATAAACATTTCCCAAATAATATCTTGAGGTGTGACACTAACTTTCAGTGTTTACTAGGGCTTGTGCTCTCTCGGCACTTTCTAATTCCATCCTAATTAAATGCACTACATGAGGAAGAGCATCTGTGTCAACCACGGGGAATTTTAAACCTGGCAACATTCGAGCTTCCATCGGACACGGTGCAACGGGCAGCACAGCAGCTTTTATGGATTTAACAGTGAGCATTTCCTTAGCGGCTGTACTGGAATATGGAGGTGATGCTCTGACGGTCCTCCAGGCTTGCCTTCCAGAAGGTGTTCATGATGGTTTCAATGCATCAAGACTTACTGGAAAAGAACCTGAGATAGCTTCCCAGAAGCCAGGTTGGATGTCTTACTGTGGCGCCTGAAGATTATGTGGTGAGGTGAAAATGGAGGATGGGCCATTTGTGGGCAGGAAATACACAATTCCTCTATGCATTAAGTGTAATAAATTTGTCATAGTCATTCTATCTCATCTTTTTTTCTTTTTTTTCTTTTTTGATTCTGTCTTCTCTTAAAACACACCCAAAGGATAATATTCACCCATTTAAAGGCCTGAGTACCGATTAGCTTCACTCGGCTCAAGTGATGTTTTGATGAACATGTTAATGAACATTCTCCACATGATGGACCTCTGGTTCACCTTATGTTCCATTCCAGAGTGTGAGTGGTCAGTGGTGTGGAAAGGAGAGTGTTGCATCATCAAACACCATACACACATGTCCTTTTTATCTGAAATTAGCAATCGAGGCCATTGCCCCTGCAAATCCTGAAGCTTACTGCTGTGTTGTCCTGTTTCCTGTTGACCCAGCTCCAGATGTCTGTATCTGTCGGACTCCATATGTAACCAGCCATCGTAGCTGGCAACAGACATGGCCAGTGATAAACACTGACAACATGGACACTGCGGGATAGTTGGACTGTCAGCAGGCTGGGCTGAAAGGTCAATGAACTACTTAAGTGAGTTTTTTTCTGCAGTAGCAACTTGTTGACATACATGGGATGAGCCATGTTTGAGCTTTGGCATCATTTCACACAGTTGCCAAATATGTTTTTTCAATGCAAGGGTGTTGATGTCCACTGGCACATTCAGGCCAGTCAGAGTAAGAAAGCAGTGATAACCATATTTGTTCAAATAATAGAGAACAATGATTTTAACCTCTCAAAGACAAGAAATATTTGAACCAAATCTGGGCAGATTTATGTTTTTAATGTACTGTGACATTTGCAGTGAATCAATAAAAAATATAATGAAGCATTAAAAAAGATTACTTTCTAAAGTGTTATCATTTTAATTTTGACATTCCAAATGAAATTCAGTTTATTGTCATTTTCCAAGCCTTACAGCATAGATGACGGGCATTGCTAGCTTCTCTGTCACTTCACACATTGTTCTATGCAGCTCTTTGAAAGCTCAGGTTCAGAAGTATTTTCTGTTTGCTAGCATTTATTTTGGCAACAATCTCCACCTGAAATTTTGTTACATTTTTTTTCTGCAACTTAGTTACATGGTTCATAGATTACCATGATCTTTATATAACTGCCATAACTGTCTTGAGCTTTGGTTAAATCAGGGGCAGTTCTAGGATCTGAACCACAGGGGGGATCAGCACCTTAAGAAATGTGACATAGCATGCAGTGTCTTGTATTAGTTAATCATTAATTTTATCATATATAATAATATTTTAAGTCATGACATTACTTATAATTAATTGTTAGTCGATAACAAGAGTTTAACGCCACACAATGTTTTTTAAGAAAAAAATACAAACTATTTCCCCCATTTCAACATTCACACGGATCTCATCCGCATTAGTTAGACCAAAAAAATCATTTGAATGAGTAATGTACAAAACATTGTTGTAGTCCCTAAACCACATTTAGACTTTATCCATATCAATCACTAAAAAACACAAACCACAGAATAGATATGTTCAGCCTTCTCCAGGCAGTACACATTGTCAAGATGCAAAGCTGTAAGACAAAAAAAAAATAATAAAAAAAATCAAGCAATAAAAAAGTAATATTTGGGGACAGTAATAGCAGTGATTGCTGTGGGCAATTCAGTCAGCTAACATCATTTTGACCTCACTGTCTTAAACTTAAGTTTTATAAGGGAAAAGTTCCCTATTGTCAGCTGAAATTTAAAAAGCATATGTCCTTACTGCCTCTGCAAACTACTGCTTGAAATTTAAGGATAGCCTCAACTCTAAAATGAGGCTTAAACTGCCAGAGCTGAACAGAAAAGTGCATGGAAGGTTACAATGACTGACATAAAACATCTTCACAACAATAGCAATTCATTCATTTTTAATTTCTGTCTGAAATCAGTATTTGTACTTAAAAAAACACAATTCCTAGTGATGAAATTTAAGGACAGAACCAACTCTAAAGTAAGGCTCATAAACTAACATTAGCTGAACACTCTAATCTGAGGTTTGGTTGGATAATTTAAAGATTAAAAGAATACACGACCTGCTTTCTTGTATTCTGTTTTGAGTAAATGAAAACATTTGAGCTAAAATGTTTGTCTCTCATCTTTAATAACAATTAGACTTGTGTGAGTTGCTAGAAACTACGGAGCCCCTTAAGGGACATGGGGGAGAAAAAAAAATATGCGTGAAAAAAAAAAAATAAGGACGAACTTTTGCGAGATCTCGCAAAGGTTTTTCCTATGTTTTTTTTTCCTTTTAAAGCAGTTTCAGTGAACTGTAAGTAAAACAGACACAACGATGTGAGCGCACCACATCACCCGTGGGAGAGCTTTATTGAGTTGCAGTATTGGAGGACGATTTGGAGCGGTTCTTGCTCTTGCAGAGGTCCCATAAGAGGACATTGCGCGGTTGAAGAGAGACAAGGTGGACATAAAATTCATTCAATAACTTACTGTTATTATCACACAGAGCATTCGTGGCTAACAAAGTTAGCGTTAATGCTATGCTATCTTAAGCTAATGTTAGTAACGTTTGTAGAAATGTAGAGTAACGTAAAAAAAACATGTTTTTTTTCTCAACGGCAAATGGAGGGTAATGGAGGTTGAGTTCTCAACGGGCCTGACAATTAAACCGATCCGTGGGTGTTGAAGCCCGGATCCGACTCGGCCCGACTTACTATAAGTGATCAACGGCCTGAACTTGACCCAATATAAATAAAAATTAAACAAATAAAATGCGCCTGACCTGATGCGTCATTGTTGCGTTTTAATATAGGGCAGGCACACTTGATAGTGTAACAGTTGAATATAGAATGCCATATGAATTTCACAAAATCACCCCCCTTTTTGTATTGTATCAATCCCTTTAAA
>JAQMCX010000043.1:16285535-16330280 GCA_029814765.1 Acanthurus leucopareius | reverse complement strand
AACAGTTGAATATAGAATGCCATATGAATTTCACAAAATCACCCCCCTTTTTGTATTGTATCAATCCCTTTAAATTGATACAATCTCCTGCCTGTGTGTGTGTGTGTGAGTGCTGTGCGTGTGTGTAAGCGGCCGTTACTGGTGTGATGACGTAAGGACGTCCGGTGCACTCGGATCAAATCTTTTCTTGATATGGTCGGAGGTGAGTCATTGTAGATCCAAGCTCTGCTAATTAAAGTCCGTTTGCAGTCATAATTTACGATTTAAAGCACTTATAACACAATCCAATCTCCATTTGCTGATTATTTTATTAATGACCTAAACAAAACCAAAACTACATAAACATAACAACTGGATAAAGATCTCTGACACAGCACTGTCTTTTACTTTATTAGCATGAATACCTTTCTGAAACATACATAAGTAAATAAATAAATAAATGTGAATAAATAAATGGGATGTCACTTGCAGGGCTTAACTAGATTTCTAATTCATAGAAACAGACATAATGGAATTTGTGTGAAGTAGACCAGCTTTCTATCTGGCATCTCTATGTACAATCTTTAACTGTACTTACTGTAAGACCAGCTATCTCCAGTGACTGGTTACCACTGAAACACTGCACTAGCACTATCATCTCTCTCTCATGTTTGCAGGTTGACAAGGCAGTGTTGCGCATCATGACTGATGAGCAAATGACGAAATACATAATGTCGTATGGTGACCGAGTAGCTGTCCTATCTTCCTGTGAACAAACACAGTGCAGCACCAATAAAGAGACTTTTTTACAGAGATTAAAAGCTAAATAGGGGCACGGAAAATTAAATCAAAGACAAAAGGATCACTGAGTGGTACCCCAGATGAACCCCAAAATATCCAGACAAAGAAATACTGCAGGAGAGAAAACTTCAAGGAAGGTTGAAATTGGATGGCTTCATTTTGGCACTAATGGACCGCAAGATCACAGTACCCTTTACGATGAGAAAGTCCCCTCGCACTGAGTAATCTTTTCAGATGTCTCTCACTTATGTCAAAGCCATGTCTACGGCCAAGAACTGATTTAATATGTTATATGTGAGGCCAATACCAAAATAAAAACCAATAAACTTCTCCCGCGGGTGATGTGTATACTCCTCCATCGTTGTGTGTCTGTTTTACTTCCGGTTCAATGACGCTGCTTTAAAAGAAAAAAACATTGCGAGATCTCTTAAAATAATTGCAAGATCTTGCAATTATTTTGCGAGATCTCGCAAAAGTTTGTCCTTATTTTTTTTTTTTACCCATAGATTTTTTTTCTCCCCCATGTCCCTTATGGGGCTCCCTAGGGTGCAAAGAGGATGCCCCTCTTTGTTGCCCTAGGGGAATGCATTTGCTCCAGTGCTTCATTGCTCAGGCACCTATCTACATTAGATTTAGTTTATGTGCTTATGTGGATTATGAAGATTTTAATACTTTTTAAAGCCTCTTTTGCACTGACACCTCCAAACTCTTTTTCTGTAATAATATGATTCTTATTATTGCCCACAGGTAATTTATTAAGTGTGTTTCATTTCCTCTTGTACTCCTCTGCAAGGAGGTCAAAGGTCAAGATCAACTACAGATCAGCACCATGAGGTTGGAACTAGCTCTGCATTTTGCTCAAGGATAGCTTATCTGGGTGGATTCTTGCCTTCTGATCTTGGATGATACACACACACACACACACACTCACGCACATGCACCCACACACGCACACACACCCACACCAAAAGCTGTTTTTTTTTTACTGAAGTGTTTCTCAGTGGGATTGAGGTTAAAATCGTTCAAAAAGGAAAAAGGCAAAAGGCAATCCTGATGAACCTTGTTTAGGTTGGTGGCTAAAGCCCCTGAGAGGTCGGTCCAACTCCAGCATTCACTTAAGTGCAATTACTGTCTGAGACAGATGTGTTGTACACTGAGATGAGCACTTTTGTGTAGCTGTGAAAACAGTTAAAGCATTAGCAAGCACCAAACACACACACACACACTCACACTCACACATATGCATGCGCTGTGAGGTAGCTTGAGGCTTTTCTGTGGTTTTGACATGGGCTCTTATGATGTGTAACAGAATAGCAGCAAGCTGGGTGGGAGAGTAGAGATGTGTTTTTATACGCCTCAGTAAGACTCTAATCCATGACTCACACTGCTGTGTGCACCTGTTCTATGAGTTAAATGATAGGTGGCAGCTTGTGTTAAGGTAGACCTGTGTCAAACCAGCTCCTATGTACGTGTATGTGACTGTGTTAAAGCTAATTGGAGGGTAACAAAGTGGGAAGCAATGACAGCTGTAATGAAACAGTAATTATTCCAAACAATCAACTTTAATCTTCATTAAGGTCACGTGTCATCTCACGTAGCAGAAAACTCCTGCTCCATGTTCACAATACATCCTTCTGATAGACTGGTAGCACTTCACAGCTTGTTTCTCTGAGACCAAAATAGTCAACTTGCCTTGGTTTGGTATGATTGAAACAAAAGAAAGAGAAAGATAAAAATGTCTTTGTTTTATGCTATGGAAGTTTGTGTTTATTACCAAGGGAGACCAGGGAAAAAGTTAAGTATGCCAGCATTTTAAGCAGTGCTGCTTCAAATTCATACAACCAAACACCCACTCACCTTGAAGCAGCCCAACACAACAGCAGTTCTCTACTTGTCTGCCCCTTAACAGCTGGGGTAAGTTAAGTGTCTTGCTCTAGGGCACCCACACAGTTTTTAGAAGGGAAGGAGCAAATTCCACTTATTTCTCTAGCCAGATTTCATGCCAGATATCTCATCTTCTCATCCTGTTCATCTTTTACTGTCAACTGTCCATGTTCTTCAGCACTTAGAAGTTTTGTTTTTTTTTGGGTAAATACTTTCCCTAACCCTCCATTAATGCCAGAAAAAGGGAAATGTTAGGATCAGGCATACTTAAAATTCCAGAAATAAACCGCTTTTTTTGCCAAAAATAAACTTGGTAAACAAGAAGTCTTGACTTCCAGCTCCTAATAAGCACTGAAGATGAGACACAGGGACGGGTAAGAGAATAAAGCAGGAAGGGTGGGATCAGGAAATGAATTTGGAAGCCTGTTGGTGAAAAGAGAGCAACAAGATTGGTGGCGACAGAGGAAAATGACAGAATCAAAGACATCAGAGAAGGATGTGATAAAGTAAATTGTAAGAAAATAAGAGGATGCAATGATATTTGTCCCTGAAAAATATTACTTATTAAAGTAAGAAAAGGAAGAAGGAATGATATGGGGAAAAGGAACATAAAAATAAATAATAAAATATGTCAGTGTTATGGAGAACATTTTTTGGATTAAAAACAATTGTTTTTTATCTCCCATGTTAAATCTCACCTTCCGTGAATCATACGGCTAACCTGCGGAGCCAGTAGCTTAACAAAGCTAGCATTTTGTTACATTTCTAATGACTGGACTTCTTTTTTAAGTGTGTCAATAAAACAGTTACACAAAAGTTAGTAATTTTTATCTTTTTGGATAGATTGGATAGATGCAGACCCTTTAAAGACACAATGAAAACAACAACTCTGATTGACAACTTCATCAGACCAACAAAGACAAGCCTTGTTATGATCCACAGATTAATAACATCCTGACAAAAAATGTCAGACAGATAATTATACTTTTTTAAAAGAGACCAAGACTGTGCACACACTCCCTATGGTTCAACAACTGCTTTTCATTATGTTGGGTATGACTTAGTCTAATTAGTCTAAATTTCAAAGGGATTGTAGGAAAAAACTTTTTTTTTTTTTTTACCATTAAGTCAGTGTTTTAGTGTGACTCATAACTTTGCACAGAATTTTCCCTTTTAAAAAATGTGTTTTGTGTGTTGACAGGACATTATTGTAAGTGGAAAATATGAAAACTGTTGTATCAGTTTGAGCTTTATGAAATCATAATACTTCCCCTGTATGTTGTAGAGGAGACGTGACTGTATAGAGGCTATGAAGGTCAAAGGCAGATAAAGGAGGGGTGATAGTGTTAAAACTATGACTTGGAGGAACAAAAGGAGAGAGAGAGTTATACAGAAAAAAAAACACTGAGTAGAAAGGAATTACTGCAAAAAGATCAGAGGCATGCAGAAGCTACTGGGTGTGACTTGAATAGTAATAATCTGAGAGACAAAAAGCAGAGTGAAGGGACAGAGGGATGAGTGGAGTTTCACTCCAGCCCTCAGTAACAACAGACAGAGGCAGAGAGAGAAGAAGGAAAAGGCATAGTGGAGAAAATCTATTAACAGAAATGTTATCTGATGACTGCAGTCTCTTTTCCTGCATGTTATGAGTTGTACTGCCTCACAATGAGTTATTGAATCTACTGCAGTGAATATTATCTGACAAACTGCACGTCTTCTAGCTGTTGAGAATATTACAGTGTCACTTCAGTGTGTTAATCATATGCTGTAACTGCATTTACAGTATTCTTAAGAGTTAAGTGCTGTAGTATCCTGGCTGAAGAGAGCTGAGACTGTGCACGTTGGTAAAATGGATGAATTCCGCCTTACGTGATACAACACAAACGCAACATGAGCGGTGAAGCGGCTGCCATTAATCCTAAATGAAACATTCCCGATAGGGAGGCAGACAGAGACAAATAAAGAGACAGTGATGCACAGAGAAAGAGAGCAAGAGAAACTCATCCGTAACCTCACAATCTTACCTCTCAGACAATCACTCTTTTTTTCCCCCCTTTTTTTATTGTCGATAAATTCTATTAAATTCCAACTCTGGGTGTCTGATCTGATGATTCCACCTCTGTGGAGCCTCCTCTGGTTTTCCCACCAAAGGCTAAAGTGAAGGGCACTGATAATTAATTGTAAAAGGGAGATTGGTGGCTCTCAAATAGTTATTTCATTTGACCAGTTAAATTTTCATTTAATGAACTCATAATCAGCAGTTTCCCCTCCCGATGTAATTTTCGCAGTTCATCAACCCCGAACAGCTTAGTGTGACACTTTCAGGCGTTTCATTTGGTCAGCCAGGAGTTCTTGTTGAATAAAATCATTCAGAGAACCTTAACAGCTGAGAACCTGCTGTGTCATATAAACTATGTAGCATAGAAATCCCTTGGGGGAACTGTCCAGGATGTTGAGTAATAACATTCACCAAGTGATGTTTACTGTAGGAGGGTAATTTTTATCAGTTACATGCTGAGATTTGACTCCGAAGCTACAACAAAAATGCCTCATTTAATCAATGTCATATTTTTTTTAATGGCGTTCAGGTAATGTAAGCGCTGTACATGCATTCTGACAGTTTCCAGAGTGACTTTCACAAGGAATATAAAAATATTTTTCATGGTCATGTTTCCCAGCCTTCGGTGATGCCTCCCTGACCTCATCCATACATGCAGAAGACAAAAGTCATCTTTCTTTTATCTGTTCACCTGGCCCGTGAAGAGAGAAGCTGATTTCCATTCCCCTCTACAGTTCAGTGGACGAAGGGGAAAGGCATTTTTATTGGGGGTATTTTCCCATTTTCTCATGCAGATGAGAAATTTGACACACCCGAAGATTTCTGACAGGTGTGTGTGTGTGCATACCTGTGTGTCTGTGTGTGGGTGTTTATGTGCGGCTCAGTTAGGAAGCTCCATCTGTGTGTGGACACACATCACTCACCTCGCCACCGACTGAAGCAGAACATGGAGGAAATTTTAATCAAGGCTCTCAGCGAGCCTGGTGGGCTGGCAGAGGTGAGTGTGTGCATCCTGTTTGTGTGTGTGTGTGCATGTGTGGTACGTGTGTGTGCTCACGCAGGTGGGCACAGGTATATTAGAAATCGTGTCAGGGGTATTGTGATGAAATATTAAGACTCTCACCAGCGATAAAGAAGCAAATAGTCCTGTGCGACCCTGAGGGATTTCTTTTAACTAAAAAAAAAAAAGAACAGACTCCAATGGCTGGCTGGTTTATTACTAATAGTCACAAAATATATTCATGTTTGGGGACTTCTGACATGACCACCAGTGATAAAGAAGCAAACAGTCCTGTACGACCCCAGAGCAACTCTTTTAAGACAAAAGAACAGACTCCAATGGTTGGATTTTAGTACTAATAGTTAGAAAATATATGCATGTTTGGGGACTTCTGACATGACCACCACTGTAGATCATTACCAAATTTTAGTTTTACAAGCGCTCCCTAACCTTCATCCTTTTCATGAGATAATAACCTCTTATGGTTACAGAGGAGGGGGAGAAAAATCTCTTTAACTCTCCCAGTGCGCTTTTAATTCTCCCTCTCAAAGAGCTCTCAGGGTAAAATGGCTCTGACTCTTACATTATTGATCGGCTCAGGGTTAGTTATCATTCGAAGCATTGTGGAATTTAAAGTATTTGTTTTTTGTTTTTTTTACTCATTTCAAGTCAATGTCAAGCAAACACAAGACAACATCAAGTTGGTTTCCTTTCAGGTAGAATCATAATAAAGTCAGGAAACACAAAAACAAGAAATAGGACGGTGAGTTCTGGCTGCTGTACTGACGCCAATAGTACCTGTGAAAATATGTATGAAATGAAAAACCCAGGTCGAGGCTCCATTCAGCATATTCCTGTTTGAAGATTTACTGATCTTTGTATTCCTCTCTATTAGTTGCTTAGAAAGGTGGGGATCTACAAGTTCTGTGGGCACCTCCTGGTGTTTCATATTCCTTTCCATTCAGCACCTGTAAAAAGCTCACCTTGACCTCTGTGAGCTGTTGCAACTTTAATCTTACTCCCGTTCTTTAACTGATGTGGATCTTACAACTTACAGAAGAAAAGATTTCAGCCAAAGAACATAGTCTTCTTTGTTAACTTATGTGTCAAGGTTAATAATACCAGAAAGATTTCTTTCTCTTTATCAGATTTATCTGAGCCCTTTTTAAATCTCTCTGCGGGAAGTACAGAGCACGGTGCTTTTAGTCAAGGGCTTCATGTCTTAATATGTACTGCTCATAAAGCCTTTGTACCAGCTCCAAAGTTTACACTACACCATGTGTCCAAAGAAACTGGAGAGGACGATAAAACTCTTTATTCACTGGCCTTACAGGGATAAAGATTTAAAGGATCGTGCAGGCAAACACACACCACAATAACTCAAAATAAGAGATGACCATATTCACACTGCTTTTCTGTCGTGAGCTATTCAACCCTATTGGTAAATTCATATCCATTCAACAGTCATTATTCATACTGTGGATGTCAGAAAGGGCTTAAATGTCACCATTTGCCACCAGCTGCTTTACTACACAACAGCTATGAAGTTTAAAAAAATGACTATGTACACAGAGCCAAAATACCAATATCCCCCCCTAAACAATTTGAATATTACTTTACATAATTAGAAATCAATTAAAAAGTGTCAGTTCATAAAAATTGAAAACAATTAAACTATAGAAAATTCTAGCTGTAATAAAAAGGCTGTAAATGCCAAACCAACATCATGGTCTTCTAAAAGGCATCAAGTGCCAGTTAACAGAAATGACTTTTTTCAGCCTCCTGCTCTCGCACAAACACGGGTAGAGCCCTCCAAACATATGCACACCAACACCAACACAAACACAAAATACAATTATTTTCCATTGCCAATGCCAAGAGGAATAATTTGCAAGCTGTGCTAATTTTTTTCTCTCTCCACTTCGGTTTTTGTGCAATTAACATTTTGAGATGGCCCAGTTCCACGCTCTGGTTCATCCCAGTCAGCTGTGCCGGAGACAAGTTGCTATTCCCTTGGACCTCATGTTAAATGAAATTCTCCTGTCACCTGAAACTAAGCCTGGGAAAAAAAAAAAAAAAATCCAGGAAGTTTAATTTTCCAATCCACCCTCTTATATTTCTCTTTTTTTTAAGTCAGAATGTACAGTTAATGAATTCTGCTGGGTTTTTCTGTTTCACTCAATGCCTTGTAAATTTTCAATTTCTCAGAATGGAAAAAGAACATTCTGAGTTGGGGGGCTTTCAGCCCGTCTTCACTCACTCTTTATTAACTCATGCTTGGTCAACGCTAACCTCCCACCCCCTGCCGTCTGTATTAATTATGCTCCTGTGTGGATCAGGGAGGATTTATTAGATAGAGGAAGGCTTAGGGTTCTTGGCATTTTGCTTATTAATGATGATCATGATAATCCCCTTTTCTACTAGACTGGGATTTAGTGTCTGAGGACATGAGGCCTGTTTTCACACTGTAAGAAGTAACTTGATGTCTGTATGTCAGTGCCGGTTTTATTCTGTTTTCTCTGTTTTTATTTCTGTCCTTCTTCAGCTGTTTTAAATTCTTAGTTTAGACACTGCTGACATCTCCCTTGATGCCTCTTCTCCTCTTCTGCTTACTGATTTAAGCCATTCTTTGTTTCCTGCTGTCCTCTTTTTACAATCTTTTAAATGTCTTATCCTTAACATATAGGTTCAAGCTTGAGATTTTATAACTCTTTCACTCATCTCCCTCCTCATTTCTGCCTTCTTTTCTCCTTGTTGCTACTGACACACAAGGCTTCACAGTGCATTCTCCCTGTCCTTCCTTAATTGTTTCCTTCTTTGCCTCCATGCTGACATGTTTCATCATTCTCTCCAGCCCCACATCATCCTGACATGTAGATCCTGAGAAGTCAAAAGCTTTGTGCCTCTTGCTTTCCTCCTCACCAGTGTTCTGTCTGCTTGTTTTTACAATGTCAGTCTCTCTCCTCCCTCTCTTCCTCCCTCCCCCCTACCTGCTCTCTTCCTCTCTCACTTCTGCCTGCACCATCCTCATCCCTTCTTCCCTTCATTGATTTCTTCATTCTCTCAATGTCAGCCCCTGTGTGTGTCTCTCTCTCTCTCTCCCGTGTCACCTCCACATCTCTCTATACTGTCTGGTCTCCTTCTTCTACATCTCTCCTTCATTTATCTGCCTCCCTTGTTCTTCTCCTCCTCTAACCTCCCTCTCCTCTTCCTCCTTTCCCTCCCTCGCCCCCCTCCTTTTCCTCCCTTACCAGAAGTCCTTGCCACTGGGCCAAGCTTGCCTATTTACATTGGAATAAATCTACCTCATCACACAGCCACTTCTCAGTTCTTTCTTTTTTTTTTTTTTCAGACACTGCAATCCTTTTAGCCACCAGCCCCAAGAATTAATAAAACACAGCTATAAACCCCTCCTTTTTCCTCCATCCTCTCTTTCATTTTTCCCCCCTCTCTCTCTTTCAATGTCAAGTGATAGATGGCTGGTAGGAGTGGGTGCCAGCTGTGATGTAATGACACTACAGCTCTGTCCTTACTTTAACTCTGGCCTCCATAGGAGTATTTGTCAACATGTGACTCCTCCAGAGCCATAAATACAAATGAAAGTCAATAAGGAAAAAATAGGAAAATTATACAGAGATTGTAATAATAAGTAATCAAAATGACAGTTAATTGGATACAGCTCTGCAGTCTCCTACAGGGACCAAATGGAAAATGTAATAATGTGAATATAGACTAAAAAGAAGTAAACGGTATTGCTAAAAAGGAAAGGAGTTTTTCTTTCCCCCTTAAAGATTTTCATGGCCACTGGCTCGACTGCTTAAGTTGCACATTTTTTATGCCTGGGCTTTCCTGCTGTGCTATAAAACACCTCCAGCAAGAAATTTATGGATTTTTTTTTTTCTCTTAACATAGTTTTATTGTTTCACAACAATGCACTAAATGGTGTGAATCAATGTGTGTTTCTTGGGATACAGATCATTAGACCAAATATCTTGTAATTTCCAGGTGAAAGCAAAACTCCAAGTTACTGTATCCACATTAATCAAAAATTTTAAATACAAAATATATATTGGTATCAGTATTCACCAGCCTAAATCATCAGTGCAGTGCCGTGCAACTAAATGATTTGAGAAGTCACTTTAAGGTGGCAATGAATCTTTATAAGGGTGCTCCAGCACACATAAATTTCATCTTAGCTCTCTTTAAAAAATAATAATGTCACCAGATTCAGGTTAGGTGGATATTTTCGCCTTTATTTCCGTCCTGCTTTGGTGTCGGATGGATTAAATCAATGAAATGCTCTTGCTGCGACACTTTTGCACTTACAGTAGCGTTACCAGTGTTGTCAACCCGAGTCACTTCACCTGTCTCTCTTACAATTCTTGATTTACGAGGCCCAATTTAAAAGTTAGTTCTGACTTTCATTTGGTAAATTAATATGAATCTTAGGCAACTTGCTGACTTCTTTGGAAAATAATTAAACTACTTGTCAAAAATTAAATATGAAAATAATAAAAAGTAATTAGGCACTAGTAATTGGTGTAAAAGCTAATGTTACAGACAAACCCAAATGGAAACAAACAATCCTGCCACAAGAGACATCATCGCTTTGAGAAGTACCTAATGTGACTTTCCTGCTATTGAAAAGGACAGATAACAAATTTGGTTAACAAAGGTTCAGTTCCATTAAATGTCACAGTAAACCATAAGAGCCAGTGAGCATGCACATCTGCAGAACCATGAAACCAGCGTATGAATGGGATTCAGTTTTTTATTAAAGCAACCATATGTAGAAATCTGTATTTTGTTCAGTTTGGTACCACCAGAGCAAACCAAACATCAAGCAAGGGCACATCCTCACTAGTGTAACAGCAAGAAGTCCACTTCAGCATCTGTCTTGCAGTCTTTTATTTTGCAAAGCCCTTGCCAACGGCTGAAAGGCAATTATATTCCTTTAAATTGCAGAGACTTGAGGCAGAGCAGCCAGAAAGCATCAAAACCAGGCAAAACCAGGAAGCATTTTCTCCACAAAATATGATCCACTTCCACCAAAAGCAGTGAAAGTCGTTGGTATATGAGCTGGACTGGCATAAAGTTTTGCACACTGTAATCCGACTTGCTTGCTTAGGTTGCCTACTGAAGTAAATCATTATTGGGGTGATTGAGAAAGAGACACCTTTCAACCTATTACATACCATGTTTGTATGTGTACCATCAAAATGTCTCTGAAGCTGCTACTCTTGGATTGAATTGTTCCATTATATCGCTTAACTATTACTTATTTAAATTGTATATTGTAGTAACTGAAAAATAACGGTTCTACTTCTGCACTACATGACTAATGAGATGAAAAGCTATGTGTGTGTGTGTGTGTGTGTGTGCCCCAATGCTGGAGAGCTATAAGCTGTTACCCACTGTGTGATTAAACTTAAAAACACCAGAAGCTTATCTGTCACACATGTGCGTGCAAACACATGCCTGTGATGTCGCCACTCAGCACAGATCCAGAATCAAAGGTCAACACACCCTGATGGTGATTTGAACAAATGAGCCAACAGCATCCACAGTTAATCTAACGCTTTGCATGGTTACTCAAGGAGCCGGCCTTGTTAATTTAAAGCAAACGACGCAGTCAGTCAGTGCCCCTGGGGCAGACGCTATAGAAGACAGTGGGGGCTTTGGTATTCAAATGACAGATGATAAAGAATTCACAAGCAGGAAACGAGCAGAGCTGAGACCTGTACTTGAGGTAGAAGAGACGCGCCGACCTTTTCAAACCGCTGTGACTCTGCTGCCATTGAATGCTCATTTGTCATACTTTGCTGACTCCACTTTCAAATGACACGGATCAGCATCAGCCTGGGAAAGTGTATCGCTGAGTTTCACATTTTTAATGTCTTACTCTTCTGCTCTCAGACAGTTTGAATCTGTCTGACTTTTTTCTTCACTTAACTTACTTCTTATATTTTTATCTTTATACGTTAAAGGGATTGTTTCCTAAACATTAAATTGCCACAAAACTATCTTTACTGACATTGTATCTTATCTCTAGTTGGATAGAAGTACCACACTATAGTTTTTGGTTTCAGTTATCTGCATTTAAAGATTTCTGTCCCGAATGTTCCTGACTGTAACCTGATACAGTAGAAGTGAATGGAATTAAAAATGTTTCACAGGGTTGAAAAATACATTTTTTTCAATAACATGTTTGACATTTGTGTATCTGCTTCTCTAGAACACACTGTTATTAAGGCTCTTTCTTGAAAATCACTTCCAGCAAAGTGGGAAACTATCATCTGTGAAATGATCCCTAAATTGTTCTCATCCACACCACAACCATTCCACATGAAAGATAAAGTCTGGACTCTCCACCTCTTGCCTGCCACATAATCCCCTCTCTCTCTCTCTCCCTCTCTCTCTCTCTCTCTCTCTCTCTCTCTGTCTGTCTGTCAGCAGGGAAAACAAATTGAATATGCTGTGTGGGTTTGCTTGACCCTGTAAATGGAGTCCTGTCAGGCCAATCCGATTTGTACACACACACCAGCCCATGAGCATACACACACTGAATAGAAAATGTATATTGAGTTGGGAGTGTCTGTGTGATTATGTCTGACCTTGAGAGAGTGCCTCCATTCCATTGGAAGTTGTTTGTGTGTGTGTGTGTTTGTGTGTGTTGCTGTAGTAGTTAACCTCACCATATGTTGATGTGCATAGCCAGATTAAAGGGGATTGTGTGGGCTCAAATGTAGCACCCCAGCACCTCTCCTGCTGCGCACCCCCCCGCACTGAGGCCACTCATCATGGATTCCTGTGTGTGATCCTGTGATTACCCACTGGACATTGCATGGCAATGGGCATGTCTAGATTCCAGACGTTCGACAAACAAAGCAGACGGGCAACATTAGAGAAACAAAGCAGATGTGATTCACTCATCAAATAAAGTAGGCGGGTGACATTCACTTAACAAAGCCTTTGGGTAAAATCCTGCACCAGGATGGGCGGGTTACATTCACTTAAGGAGGCAGGTGTGCTATACTTATTAAAAAGGATGGTTGTATTGAATTTAACAAACAAGATTGCTTAACAGGTTTCCTGAAGTAGTTGTGACAGGAAAAAAAAAACATTCTAGATACCACGAATAGTCAGAGGCCCCATTTTAGATGTCTGTGAGCCTGAAGGGACCCAAAGGAGCCTGACATGCTAAATGCACTCAGGCTATGCACAGGCCTTTTTTGTTTTTACAGTAGACAAACCCCGGGTCAGATTTGGGCTCATTTAACTCCTCTCTTTTAATTGTACTCATACATGCACAGAGCACACATAAGTCACTAAATATTTTAAGTGCATGCCATGCATTATGCATATATGCACATTATTCACATGTTATGTTATACAAGTTAGACCACAGCTCAACATGCGAAAAAAAAAAAAAAGGTTGTAGCACTGAAGTTGGAAAGTTCAGGTTTCTAAAAGTTCCTAACGCCTCTGCAGAAGCTGTTTGTTGAAAGGGTTTTGATTTGATTACCACAACAAACAAAGAAGTAAGTGGTTAAGTTCTATAAATCTTTATTGGATTATTAGTTGCTGGTTCACAAGGCTGTATTCTCTGCTGCATTATGCTTCTCTGTAATGGACAACTGTTATTAGAAATTGTGTGCATGATTGTCAGTAGCACTGGCAGTTATACTTCAGGCTCTAATAAATTTTCCTCCAAGTAATAAGTGTGAGTGTGTGTTTTGTGTATATCAGAAAGAGCTTGCATCAGTGAGAGCAGGAGGTGATACTCATTCTTGAGGTGAGGCTACAGATGTTGTCAGTGGAGAGCTTAAGTTGTTGGCCTGTGTATATGAATACTGGACACTTGTCATTTCAAGAGTTCAGTATCCTCATGAAGTACAGTTGCTATTTAAAAGCACATAGTGTCTGTGTCTCCACAACATAATCTGATTCTAATACTGATCTCTTTTGGTTTGTAGTTCTGCTACATCCAGATATCCAGATTAGGTCAAACCGTGTACAAGATTGGTGGTGATACCCTCAAAGCTATTTGGTAACTGTCAGCAACTCAAGATTAATTAATTCCAGTCTCACATATTCATTGAGACTGGAATTGATCCAATATCAGTCCTCTGTCATTATTACGATCATTATGGCAGATCCTGTCAGAGAATACTACCACAGTTCACTTTCTGACTTATTTAAATATGGAAGGAGTGATGATTATTTTTGTGACCTGAGAAAGTTGCGTTAACATCTGTTCAACATCTGACCGGCACCACTGGCCCTTGCTTCATGCTGCAGCTGGTAAGGGCAGCTGCAAGACAGTTTTTTTTTTTGGTTTATGTAAAAATCTTCAAACCAGTACCAGTTTCATGATACAAGCTGCATTACATCAAAAGTAATCTCAACTGAATCCCAACTTTTGGTTTTGATCTATGAATCTATTAAAGCATAGTGGGTCACAGTGCATCAGTACTGTATATCTTTTATTTTAAAAATATACAGTTAAGTCATTTGAATCTGCACTATGCATCAAAGTGGGTCACATTTCCAGAGTAGTTCATGTTTATTATAATCAAGGAACTCATTTTATTTTTATTGTGACCTTGTTTTAGGTTGCAATGCAGTCTGTTGGTAGACATATACATTAAAAAAAGACTGCTGATGCTTTGTTGTTTATCTGCTCTGAGCTGCTGGTGATTAATGACTTGGAAGACTACATGGACGGCAAAGTACCATGTAAATTACACACGCTAAAACACACGCACCCACCCAAACATGCAGGCACGAGCACATATTTGCTCTCAAGCAGATCCACACATGTTTCTCACACACTCAACCTCACTGGGAGTTTGTGTGTGTATGTGTGTGTGTGTGTGTGTGTCTGGAGAGGGGTGACATTTCCTGTATCACGTACCACCACTTGTTTGATCTTCCCTCTTTCATCTTCTCAGCAAAGAAACCTGACTTTGCTGGGTCTCTCTACTCTCCTCTTGCTCCATTTTTAAGTTTTAAGTGTGGCTGTGTGTGTGTTTGTATGTGTGCGTACAAGAAAGCTTAGCAGAGACAGGAATAAATGTGTCCTTTGCACCTCAGGGTGAACAAGAGTAAAGTGTGCATTCCCTCCTTCCTCACACACTCAGCATTAGAGGCAGCAGGGTATACAGTATTCTGCTGTGTCTGGTGTGTCTGTGTGTGTTCTCTGTAGTGAGTGTAGCTACTTTGCCAGTGTGCATGCAGTTGAACATATGTTATCAGCAGCTCTAACCTCATGCCAACAGAAGCTTTTTGAAATTCAAGGAAATTCAGGTGACTAACTAGGAAAATGCTCCCTAACCTTGGGAGTCTGTGAGAAAGAACAACTACATCATAAAACAGTAACCTTGGAAATTCTTACCAATAGAGTGAAACAGACATTCATAAACAGCTCCTCATTATTATAGTAATTGCTCAGTGCACTGGGGGTTTTATATCAGTTGGACAAGATAAATGCAAGATAGCATATGCAATAGAACAGAGAATTGTTCTGCAGGGCTGAAAGTGCAGCCACAGTGGTGCTTCATTAGCAGCTACTGAGGAGGATTTTGTGTCCTTAACAAGTCAAAGGTCCCTGATATGAAGCCTTGAAAGCAACTCCACTGAATATTCTCACAGTCAAATGATTCAGAAGTTACCTCTCCACTCAGGAAGACAGACTTATGTTCCTATGTCAGCCACAATTCACCTTTCTCAAATGTCTTTCAGTGTATTATTGAATCACTGTAGCTGCACTGCTACTCTGGAAAGACACTGACCTCTGATCCCCAATGCAGACAAGGTACTGAAAAGCATTTCTCTTCAAGTACAACTTAAGTGTAACAGTATAATGTGTAGGAGGTGGTTTAATGTTTAACAAAGACCTCAGAGTTAATCACTTTTTTACCCTTGATGGCATGTGTAGACACAAAATAGAAATAGTAAGTCAGATGCTATATTTATGTTCGACTGCTTAGCCAGGCACACACTGTACAGTTTAGTCGGATTTTAGATCTTTTAAAAAAAGATCATCTCTGACAAATTTTCAGAATCAGGAATTTCTGTCAAATCATTGTCTTTTTTGATTTAGAGTTTGAGTTTGAATAATTACTTGAAAGATCAACAGTCTGGAACAATCAAATTGATTTCTGGCTATCAGAATTTTTTTATTGACTGACTCATTTTCTGTTTGAGCAGTTCAGCAGTTCTAAGATGCAGACAGCAAATTTAAAACACCTCGTCATCCAAGTTGTTAATGAAATGTGGTGCATTAATTTCTGAATTTGCCAACAATTGACCCATAGATTTTATGTTCTGAACCTGCCATTAGCAGCACACCTGACATCAATTGAAGCTTAATGACTCAATGCTTCATCTTCACATGCACTTTGAGATTTTTTGACTGATTATTTGAGTGGAAGATTTTCATACTGATCAATTAGTAGAAGTGCTCCTACTGTGAGTCATGGACCATTATCAGAGAGAACAATAAAGGTGACTTTGACTTCTGAAACCAGGAGAAACTTTCCCACTTCTTTTTTTGTTTATTCTAACTATCATAGATTTGTATAATCTGAGTGAAAATCATTCAGATTCTTGTTTTAGCATATCTATCTTTTTTCAAGTACAGTGATCCAAAATAAGGATAATGATAGAATACAGAGTGGCAGTTCAAAAGTGTCTGGATAATGAGTTCTCATTTTGGTAATTAGACTAATACATCTGACTAATTCTCATCCCTTCCAACAGTTATAGTCATTCTCTTCTCTCCCAAAACAATGGTAGAAAATGGAGGCACTCTTTGATGCATGCACATGAACCAAAAAAACAAAAACAAAACACAATTCTGCAGGCTGGTATCTTCCCCAAAAAACCCACAAAACCTTACTATAATGATGCTAAACTCTCAGTGAGTGAGCCTAGTAATAGAAGTGAGAGAAGCATGAACATACAACTAGTCTGCGAACACACAAACACCCAGAATAAGAAGCTGATACACAGCTATCACACTGTGAAAAGCTGTTTGCTAGGCTTGTAACTGTGTCATGATGCTGTTTGTATCCCTGCACACACAGCAAAATAAAAAACATTACTAAGGTTCAAGACTCTGCAACTGTCTCTTTATCTCTCTCCCTCTTTCTCTCTACCCTTCACTCTTTTACCCAATTTTCCTCTCCTCCCTCTGTGCCTTGTCAATCTCTCATTACACCATGCCTGTCATTCTCCACACATCTCAGCTCCCCCTCCATCTTTCTCTCCCTTTGTCCCTGAATGTCATTTTGTCAGCCAGTTGTCATTTCATCTTCTTCTCCTCTTACCCTCTTTCTCTTTTTGCTACCCTGCTGATAGACTAATGAGTGACTGCATGCAGAGGGATGGAAGTTTTAAACGAGGGGAAGAGTGTAAGCAGAAGAAAGCTGTTAACAGTGACAGAATCACAGAATTTCCTTGCATAAAAATTGAATGAAAACAAAAGCGGCAAATGGCAAATTATGGCATAAAGCAGTAAAGTGGAAGAGCTGGACCAGCATGCAGTATATCCTATATCAAATTTAAGCATCATTAAAGTTTACTAACATTCACAAGCAGTTAAGATGTTTCTTGCTAAGGTTATTGTAAGGACAAGAGAAATATTTCATGTATAAAAATAATTTATAATTATTCATCATTAATCACAAATTTATATCCACCCAATGATGTGAAAAAATACTAGCTAGGTGTAACCAGAGAGAAAAAAAGTTGTTTATGAGCAAAACTTATTTCAATTATAATAATTATTAATACATCATCAATCAAGGTTTTAGCTGTGTTTCAAATACAAACACCTTCCTAAGGCAAAATGGGGATGCCATACTCATATAAGCTCTGTATATTACCAATTGTAGGTGTGATAAGAAGTACAGTTGCTGTAATTTAGTCCTTAGTTACCTCATTTTATTCAATTTTATTGTTCCTTGGCAGCCAAAATATTGCTTTTCTCTACATTGCTTAAGCCATAACATTGGCATTAAAAACCCATCTTAGACACACATGCATTGACACACAATAAGCGCTTGCCCTCTCATTCATACTGCTGTCTCTGCTTCATACTCATAAACACTCACACACACACACACACAGAGCACACTCAAGGGAGTGTGTTGGCATTTCACTACAGCTCATTCTGTCATGATGGCGTTACGGAGCCTTCCAGACACCTCTCAGACAGATTGGCTTCTCATCTTTAAGACAGCTGATAATGAATTTAAAGCACGGCCCTTGGCTTTGGCATACCTGTGGAAAGCACAATCCCAGACGATGAAAGAGGCAGACAGACACTTTGTGCCTTGGCAAGACATCATAGCGGAAATGAAAATAACTTGTGGTAGTGTGAGGGCAAATTGGCAGGTTTCATAAAAGGCAGCCTCTTTCCATTGCATGATGCTCAAAGGAATGAATGAGGTTCGCTTTTCAGCATTGTCCTGCAGAAATCTAGGATCTCTTATATGACAGCTCGGTTACAATATACAATACCTGGGTCACTTTTCCTATCCACCGTGTGTGTCTTTTGACAATTCCAATCAGATTTGGTTACCAGGTGCCACATGTGAGACATTATCTGCTGTCAATAATGCTAAAACAGACAACAGAGGGTAACTGCTGTGGAGGTATGTTAATATGGCAGGATCTCAGTGAGAATGAATGAAATTCAAGAGTTCATTTATATGCTCTCATGATTGCTGTGGCTGCATGGGGTTTGTGACACTGTGCACAGTCTATACCAACAATTCATAGCTAGTTTCAGGCGTACTTGTGTTGCTCTTATGAAGAAAATTATTTTTAATTCTGCTTCCACAGTGAGCTCTGAAGACATGCAGGGCTGTCCTCATTATGTTGTTACGCTCACTTGGCTTCTCCTAAATGTTTTAAACCAAGTGCACAACATGACCACATGCAAAAACAAACACCTCATCTTACCATTTATGTTGGTAGTGTTTGGTTGAGAGAATAAGTGTATCAGCAGAGAGCATATGATTTTAACAACAGCTGTTTCACAACATGCAGTGCTAACAATAAGAGGTTTCTTCCCGCCCCTGGATTTCTTAGTGTCTAACAACTAGAACCTCAGTGGCAAATAACTGTGTCAAACACTTCATAGTGATTTAACTAAATAATCATTCTTTGAACGAGCAAATATAATCTCCTGATATTATACAAGTTTTTAGACAGTTGGCTTAAGTAATAAATGGCTTTTACTAAGTGAATTTGGTGAACCAGTATGCATTAGTGCAGCTTGCTTGGCTGTGACTGTAGGTTTGCTAAAAGATGTAACAAGTTTACATGATGAGGAGGCTGAAAAGTCCAGTCTGTCCTTTTGTTTTCTCACTGGTGCAAGGATTCAATACCAGCACCCTCCACGTCACATTCTCTAAAGAATGAGTCTTCAGTAGTTCACAATCTGCATCCTGTTGAGGATGGAGAGAAACTTTAATGACGATATTCAAAGCTAATTTAGGAAGTTTGCAATATGGTCAAACATTCTGGTAAGCAGATTGCTGGCTGTTTCCTGTGGTTTCCAGTCTTTGTGCCAGGCTGAGGCACCATTTACCAATTCTTGCTTAAATATTACCTGTCATCAGAGAAGTACAAATCTTCTAATTTATATCTCTGCAAGAATAAACTCTTACATACAGTATTAATAAGCTGTTAAAGCCATTAAAAGATTTGTGCAAAGAAAAAAAAATAGTACAGCTGTTAAAAAAATGTTTGTAAAAGCTCATCCAGGAAACTTGACAGCCAAGATAATGCTCACAGTCAAAGCCCACATTCTGTGTCTGTAAGCAGCACAAATGTGAATATCTGCTGTATTAATAGCTTTCCCTTATGATTCTTTTTTATTCCATTAGGTAAGTAAGAAAGTTAGGCAGGAACAAACATGACTTTTGTTGTTCCAGTCGGTGGATAAATGTAACTCAGCCACTGACATGATTTCTCCCTCTGATAAATGACTGAACAGCAAAAGCTCTGCTCATGGTACATTAACACTGACAATTTATAGTTCTGTCTAAGTAAATTCCACAAGAGGATTGTTGAAGTGGAAGAATCTTTTTATTTCTTTATTTTATGTTCAAATTAAGTTTCCTCAACAGCTCCGATTATAAACCATTAATTAGTCTGATTCAGCTTTATACATAACAGACTTGATTTGCAGAGAAAAAGTGTTAGTGCTCCAAGTAAAGCCATGGATGGAGACGTGAATTGTCTCGACTCTGACCAACCAGACATTTCTGGAACAAGCCCACATATACACAAAAATTAGTTAAAAGAAAGCACGATCACCTCTTGTGTTTAACACAGTTTATCACTCAATAGTCTGCTGCGCTTTCAGCGTATTGTGGAGATCAAAATTGGGTGAAGTGAGAACCATAGACAGAGAAACAGTGGCAGTCCTTCACCCTCCTCACCATCCTCTTCACTAAATGTGCCAGTTAGCTTAAGAACTGAAAGCAACATCAATATATTGTAGAGGAGACAGTGAAAGAGAGATTTAAATGAGATTTCCATGGGATAAAAGGCGGCTTGCAGATAATGAAGTGCCCTCTTTGACCAGCGGCCAAAATAAAAATGGACACAAAAGCACATGCACACACTTTCTGACATACACACATTATAGAGCAGACCCATAAACAAGCATACACCATTATCAAGTGGATACTGGCTTTTACACACTAATCCAAGTCAAATCCCTTTGGAAAGCAATGACACTGGCACAACCACATGGTCATGTGTGCTTGTGTGTGTGTGTGTGTGAGCGTGTGCATGAGCGTGTCTATGTCTGTGTGGGATAAAGTGGCAAAGTGATCATGCAGAGTGTAAATCCCAGAGTTGAGAGTTAATCATCCCCGAGGTTGTGTTAGTCTGTTGGAACAACGTTTCACAAACTCTTGGGAACTAAAAGCAGTAAATTTAGTTCGTCCCCAGGCATGGTGAGTGAGGGAAGGGAGGGAGGGAGGACCATGTGGTGGGGACTGGTGAGCCTCTGAAAGCATACAGTTCAATTGTGGAGTGAGGAGACATTAGGAAATAGCCTGCCACCCACTCTTTGTAGTCCACACTGTGCCATTTCAGAACAGGGTGTCTCGAACATCTCTTTTGGTGTGAGACTACAGTGGGACAACATCCGGGTAATTTAATTCACAGAAATAGAGTGTATATGTGGTTAAGAATGGGTGTGTTGGCAAGATACCCACAATGCAAGACAGCATCTAGATTTAAAAAATGATGAATGAATAAGGGCTGTCATAAAACTACTACCAAAAAAAGCAATGAGTATTGATTGCTTTTAATATTATATAATAGGCATAATGAGTAATTATAGCACATGAGTAAATACTTTGTACATTTCTGCCCTCAAGCTTAAGGCTGCTTCAATTCTACAAGACGTTTGGATTGAGAGGGATATTAAAGAGGGGCTGAAGGAGACAAGGTGAGAAAAAAAAACAGTCACTGTAAAACACAGAGTGTGGGAAAAACACAGAAAATTTGAGTAAAATACAAAAGTTTTCAGGTCAAAGAGGGCTAACAGTGCCACGGAAACATGCAGAGGAAAAGGGAGTGAGGAGGAGAGGAACAAGGGAGGAGATGGATGTATAAAAAGCCAGTCCTGTCTGCTTGTACGGCTTCCCCTTGCCCTCCCCCAGAGGATGGTGTGATGGGGTTGAGATGAAAGAGAGACTTTGAAGAAGGAGTGATCCATCCCTCACTCCCTCGAAGGAGGAGGAGGAGAGGGATCAGAGCAGAGGCCCCTGACACAGCAAGAGATGTCAAGATACACACACACGCAGTACTTTTCACATTATGCACTTGACTTCTTTTAGAAGTACTTTGGAAGGTGACTCCACAGTCCATTTTATTTTGCTTTGAGCACTGCTTTCTAAAACTGACCACATGGACCCTTTTTTTTCAGCACTTGCCCTGTGCTGACAGCACTAAACTGCTCAGTCATCTCTACTTGCTGTTGGATGGCAACTAAACCTAACCTAACCTTTTGCTATATTTGCAGTATTTCTTTTTTTCCTTATAATCTTGAGAAAAAAAAGAACACCTTTACTGTGTCTCAGAAAGGTCGAGCAGTGCATCAGGTAATTACAAGGTTGATAATTCTATTTCCAGCTCCTCCTGTTGAAATGTACTTGTGCAGTAAAATGAACACTAATTTGCTTGTGATGGTGAGGCCGACACGTTGCATGTTGCATAGGATCTTAGTGTGTGAATAGAATGAATGAGAGGCAAATTGAAAAGTGCTTTGGATAAGAGCTGTATATAGATTTATGAGGCAATTTACCTTTAGATAGTGTAGGACTCAAGCTGGCACACTGTCAAAACAATTCATGGCTCCTCTTTGACAAAAGTTCTTTGAGAGAGGAGGAGGAAAAATCAAAAAGTGATGGTGGATCTGTTAGTTCTGTATGATTTAATAATTATTAGAGCTTACCTTTATATTTGGAGTATTTGCTGTATTCATCCAGATAAGTCTCTGTTGGCTATCATACACTCTTGGTCCCAATTAACCTGCTCCATGTCAAAGGCACAGTCACACCACAGAGCTACATAGCTAAACCATGATCTTTGAATGAAGATAACCTCCTGAGGACTCCTTTCAATGGGGATGAATATGTAGAAATGCCAGAAGTAGAATAAAGGAAATGAAGGACTGAGTGAGTGTTTTTTTTTTCCTACAATTATCCTGCTGCAGCTTTTGGGGAAACTTACACAAGATGACAAGATAAGAACCTGGTGGCCCCACTATTCACCAATATTCACCCTTAGTGCTAAATCAACAAACTGGACTGGTTTTTGCATTTAGCAATTCAAGGTGCCAACACAACTGGTCAGATATGTTTCCTGGTTTTACTGTTGCAAAGCAGACAATCAGCTTATATGGAAAAGAAGTTGGAAAATGCTATATAAAACTGTAATTTCTGGCATTATGGACATTTCTATCCAGGCTTTAACATCACAACCTCCAATGGGTAAATTTACCTGCAGCTGTTTTTCAACCGTATGTAACTTTGTTTTAATAAAATAATCAAGTCCTACACTGTTTGACCTTTCCTAAAAGTGTATTAGGTATCACACCTACTGCTAAAACTTCAGAAGATAAAGCCAAAATGAAATTTAAACAAAAAAACAAAAAACACAATTAGCGCCAGCAGGTAAAATTTACCCCCCATAGAGAGACAGTAATTTTAGCAGGTATTGATTTTCCATTCTCTCTCTCCATCTCTCTCCTGGATGGTGAAAACAAATCTTAACAGAATTAAACCTTTTTAGTGACTGTGCGAGGGTGCTGCTGCACAGCCTCAGGATAACCATTGCATAAATGATCCCAAATGAATGAAATGTACTTTTTAAATGTCTTTTTTTTTCAACTTAAGGCCATATTATCCGCAATCTTTTATAATCTTCGTCTTAGTAGTATTTTATATTCTTGATCTGTTGTTTTCACCTCTGCAGTTTTATTTGTGACTGTGGCTTTTGAAGCACCCTCTAACCTCAGCAGAAAAAAAAAATATATATATACACACACACACACACACAGAGAGAGAGAGAGAGAGAGAGAGAGCTACACACACACACACACACACACACACACACATATATATATATATATATAAACTGATATGTTGTCAATTTTAGAGTAGCTAACATAAGGGGGACTTAAACTAGTACTGCATCATCCATGGCTGTTTTGTACAGTGATAAATAAATTAATCGTGTACCTTGAAAATCAGGGCACTCTAATAGTGGGTAAATTTTACCTGGTTTTGGGGGTATTGTGATCCGGTCGTTCCTTTTGAGGTTAGAATCAATGGTTTGTCTTCTCTCTTATGGAAACTTTCTGTAGAGACTCAGGTTGTGGCTGCAGCATTGTCTATTTCCATCCTTTCATTAACCTCCATCTGTTGTTTAACCCTGTCACCTTCATGGGTGACAGTCACTGCTTTGTCTTGAATATATATTCTCTTCATATACAGGAAATGAACTGCATGAATGAAGCCCGTCTCCTGAGAGTGGTCACTCCAACAGCCTGTGACACAACAAACACTTAGAAAGCCTTGTTCCTTCAAATAGCCCAACCTATTTATGTTTCCTGCATCAGAAATGTCCTTTCCAATCTTTCAATCAGTTTGTCTCTCGGCTTGTAAATCCCTCCAACCATCCAGCCTTCCATCCAAAAATCTAACCATTGATTTCATTTTCAGCTCATTCTGTTTTATGCCTGATTCTTTTAATGTCTCTGCCATTTTGTTCTGTCAGCACTGAGCTCTCTTCTATTGATTTGGCTATGAACATTAGGTAGAGTGTGTAGGAGGATGAGGACTCACAGGCACTGTTTTTGCATTGATATCAATACTGCGTGTACTCAGACATATCTAGAAAATGAACAGTGTGGAAAACAAGTTACAACAAGCAGAAAAGAGGAGAAATTACCACACCCAATCATTTTGTGTAAATTCCCTGGGCAGTGACAAGCTCTATTCACACATGGGACACAATGGGACATTTCAAAGACTTTGTACCATGGAGCTGGCAGGATGAAGCAATTAAATGCCGCTCAGTGATGTGTTACAGTAATGTGATAACTTAATTCAGGAATTAATACTTTAATGGGCTACAGTGAGAAATGTAACATTGATAACACCAATGTTACTGGTTCAAATAATGCTCTGTAACTTTAAAATATCTGTATTCTGCTTGTTTGCCATCATACTTCTTTCCTATTTGATACTTATTCAAATCCACTGTGACCAGTGGTAATGAGGTAAAACCTACTTCCAGATGTAATTTTTCAGATTTAGTATTGCAGTTCACACTTTGAAAACTTACTTCTAACCGATTCTGGTTTAATATTTTGAGTCATGATGGAAACCTCTTCCTCATTTACAACAAAAAAGCACAAGAAACATTTTCTCTAAGTAGGGTAAATCATTAAGAATAATTCGCAATTCCAGTAATAAATCCATAATCAGTGTAATTTTAACAGTGTCACAACTCACACAGTAACCCCCTACATCCTTATTGTGGCAGGAACAGACACAACAGTGTCACTTATACCTTCTTGTTGTCCTTGTATAAGAAGCAGAGCATAGGGAGCTTGTGTTGTACATGATTGAAACTGGGGATGATTGGTTAAACACATTCTGCATCAGCACATTCACTCCAGTGCCGGTTCTGCCCATTAGTTTATGATTATCCTCGCAACACTTTCATGTCATCCAATAATTACATTGTTTGATGCTGCTTTTCCTGACATTTAAGCAGCAATTGATGTCACACTTCCAGCTCCCTCCACGTTAAGTGTCCCACTGAATATTGATTGAGAACCTGTTACCCTTTGAATCTTAATCCGGAGTGCTTTCACTTAGTGACATTCTCTCTCTCTTACACACACACACACACAAACCCAATCAATTAGATAGTTATATTGATATATGACCACGCTGTCTGTATCTCTCCTGATCTGAATTAATAGTTATATGCATGACTGTGTGTGTATCCGCATGTGTACGTGTGTTTGTGTGTGCATGTAAGAGAGAGACAAGTCAGGTATGCAAGATGACTCTATATTTAGCTGTTTAATGGTATATGCTAATAATTCAGCATTAAAAAATCTATACATGTCCTGCAAACAGGTGCTAAAGATCTGGAGTGTTTGGAGCTTGACCTTGGTTATAAATGTGTCACATGAGAAAGCAGTAATTAGAGAGGCTTTATATTTAAAAAAAAAATATGCCTGTAACACTCCCTCCCTCCCTCTTCTTTCCCAACATTTACTCATCCTTCTCTTTTTCCCGCTTTCCTGTCCTGACATTTCTTAAGTCTTACTCGTTCTGTCAGGAAAAAAAATATTTTCACATCCACTGCAAAATGAAGATGAGATGATGGAGACTAGAACTGAAATGGATTTTTTCATGGATGACTACGGAAATATCTGTGGCAGTATGAGAGAGTAGTTGTTAGATGACTGAGAGTTTCAATTGAAAAACCAAGTAATAACATTTAACCTTAAAAAAAAATCTAACAAAAAATGACATAAAAAGTCTACATAACAGCATGAACGCAGCACCATTCAAAAACTCTTAGCTGTTAGTTTGTAGAAGTTCAGCAAAGTGTTTTTGAAAGTGTTTGCTGTATGTGTTTGCATGTTTACAGATTTGTATACAGAAAACAAAACTTAAGACAAACACAAAAAATAGACGAGAAAAGTAATATAACACAAATAACTAAATAACTAAAATCTTCATGAGAAACTGAACCTAAAGAATAGGATACCAAGAATTAGGATGATATAACATATTTCTTTAAAGTAACAATGCTGAGGAATAATGAGTATTTGGTTAGTAGGAGTCCAAAAATGATTCTGCTTTTTAATTTAATGTCTAATTCATTTAAAATGTGAGTCTGCAGTAAGACTTAGCATATATACAAATTAATCATTGACCACATAAGCCTAATGCACATACATGCATTCTGAAACAAACACTTCTATGCCATTTTGCTTTGTGTGTGTGTGTGTGTGTGTGTGCGTGTGTACTGCGGTACTGCAGCCCTACTGATAGTTGAACACATTGTGCATTCATACCCACGAACGTACTGAATACTTTCGAAGAGAGTTAGAGAGAGAGAGCTCTGATTTATTCAGTGGAACAGCAGGAGGTAGAGAGTGTGAAAGTCAATAATTTCAAAGTTTATTTGCTTATGCAACTGCTCTATACTCTGATCTTCATCATCCTTCAAACTTGTTTCAGTAGGAGAGTATAAGCCTAAAGACTGCAGGCCTGTGAGTTTTGTTATGTGAATAGTATGTTGTTCTTCCCTAAGCGTGTCTTTTTGTATGCACTGCAATATATGAGAGTGTGTATTTGTATGTGTGTGTGTCTTTGAGGTGAATAATAACTTTTTTCTTAATACGATGGATACGGCACGGTGCTTCCAAGCTTCGCTCACTGGAGTTCAATTACTGGGTTCCCTCTGGCTTGCCTTTTATCACTGAATAAGTAGTTCCCCGATACTGTGTGTGTGTATGTGTGTGTGCATGTGCGTGTGGGTGTGCGTGTGCGTGTGTGGTCAAAGTCACACAGTTGTATAAGAAAATGTGAAACATGCAGGTCTCTACATACAGCATGACCAAAAACAACTTGGCATGGATGCCTGCACACACACACAGGTTAGTGGAGAAGTTTGTGTGCACACACCCACACATCATGCATACAAGCACAGACAAGGATAGCAACATACACAGGTACATACACATTACTTTTGTCATTTTCTTTGTTTTTGTCTTTTTCCCATGATTTTTAAGTACTGTGTGCACCTCCCACACACACACGCACACCTACACCCGCACCCGCATGCATACACACACACAAAGGCACTGCAATGCCTCTAAACTATGGGGACTTAGATTTGGGTCATCAACTCTACAATGAATGCCTGCAAAAGAGAGATAAATAGTGTCTTACTTGTTTTCACCTATTGTGATGTTGGCACACTGATTTTTCTGTAAAATTGAATAAAGCGATTTCACTGAGCTACCTGGTGGGCTGACGTAACAAACTGGGCCAGAAACATAAAAAAAGGAAAAACACAACCATTTTTTGTTAGTTGGGTTGACATTTATAGATAGCCTACATTTGCCTGAACATTTAAAGTATTGCTGTCACAAGTGCATTAATTCTGTTTGTCTTGTCAAGTATCTGTAAGATAGATCACTTGAAGGGGTTTACTCTTTAAGAGTGACATTTATTAAAACTCCATTGTCTGAATAAATGTCAAGTAATTGAGGGATAAAGTTTTGCAGCTGCAGTTTAAAGCAGCATTTACATTCAATTCAGTCGTTCTATTCAATCACACTTACATATGATTTGTTTGGATCACATGATTAGCTGGTTGAAAATCCAGACAGTAACAGAGATTAAAAAGTCTGTTATTTGAAATCTTCTATCCAATAATATTCATCTCAACACTCCTGACAATATAGCAAATAAAGCATTATCATACACTGATACGAAATTGGTAAGGAAAAAGTTAACATGACTTACCATTCTAAGAAAATATTGCTTGTAGCCATGTCATAGCAAAAGTCATTGCTTATTCTTTGACAGTAACTGCCAGGGAGTGATTCAAGAGGTACAGCACAGGGGCACAGAAAGAGCTGGCAATGCAGCTCTTGGGCTGGTGGTGCACCTGAAGAGTGAAACTTAAAAAAAATTATATTGTCATGTTAAAGGTAGCCCATTGTTCAAAGGAGAAATAACATAACTAATATTTAATTTGAGGTAAGACTGCTTACAGTGTTACCTTGCATTAATATTTAACATTTTTGCTAGTTTATTGAGTGGAGTGGCAGTTCTGGGGGCTGAAAATCAATGCTAAATGTTATGCTATCTCACGTATGCACTTGTGCACTGTGTTGGCCTTTTTTTTCTAGAGTGTGTAACTTGCTTATGACTGCTAGCATAACAGAGGTGGTAATCACAAACTGGTGTTGCAAATATGACATGTTTTTTCCCATGATTTATCGGAGAAAGTGACATGTATATATTTGTTGTGCAGTGTCCATACATCCCAACCTGCAAAAAGGCCTTTCAGGGAGGTGTCTCATTGTTTCTCATTTTTCAGGCCTGTGGGAGCCGCTATCAATATGCAGAAGATTCCCGTAACTTCCGGGAGGGTTGGGATGTCTAAGTGTCAATCCTTCAATAGTCGTTTGCTATAATAATCTATCCCCTATAATGCATAAAGATGCATAAAGTATGCAGTTCACTACTTAACACTTAAAATTTCAGTTAGTTTTAGGGATTAGTCATTTCCAAGTAAAAACGAATAAAGAAAGCTTAGGATAGAGGGAATCAGTAAAAAGAAGCTGAATTAATAAAGATTAACAACAAATGGGAATAAGAAGAAGAAGCGTAAATTTTGGTGGAGGAGTGGAAAGTAGGGAGTAAGGGAGTGGGAGAGCAAAACAGAACATAGGAGAAGATAGAGGATGATAGAGCATTGAAAACAAGAGGGAGAAAGGGATGAGAAAGATAACAGGAATAGAAGAAGAAAGATAAACGAGAGGGCAGAGCTAAGAAAGGAGCGACTGTGATTCATGTCAGTCAGGCTGCTCAGCATCATCCTATATTCACCAGCTCATGATCTACCACTATACCTCAGACAAGCTTGTGTGTGTGAGAGTGTGTGTTTGTGAGAGTGTGTGAACACTTTATATTGTGTCTACTCTCCGTGGAAATAGTGCCAAGGTTTGGATAAGGATACAGATAAAGACAGGGGAGATGGGGTTGTAAATCACACATACACACAGGCACATTCACACACACACACACACACACACGCAAGCATACACACACACACACACACACACACACACACACACACACACACAGGCACTGCATCCAGTTCGACCTTGACTTCTGCTGCCACCCTCCACCTCTCATGAACATGTTGTGTATTATTCTCCCTCTCCATCTGCTGCTGGAAACTGATGCTTATCTTCTTTACAGGAGATAACAGGAGAGAGCATACAGGAGAGAACACAGAATTGGAGAAAGAGATGGAAAAAAATAAAGAGATATGGGGTGTGTGTGTGTGTGTGATAGTGTAAGAGAAAGAGAGAGAGAGAGATGAAGAGAGAGGAGTGAGAGGGGTTGTTGCTAGAGAGTGAGAGGGAAGGAGAGGTAGAGGTATGAAACAGAGAGAGGTCTAAATAATAGAGAAGATACCCAAATAATAGATAGAGAGACAGGAAAAGCTAATGTGCTGCTGACTGTGTTCCACATTTGTTCACTTGCTGAAAGACTCAAATGAAAAGATTCTCTTTGTAAATGTGCTGTATGTATCAATAAACTGGATTCCCCAAAATTTATGATGCAGTATAAGATAAAAGTTAGGATAAAATGTCTTTTTTTTTAAAAGTCATCTCTTTTTTGCCTATAAAGAGCTACTGGTTACTACTGATGGGATGACATAAAACAACTGTGTGTTGGGGAAAAAACAAAACAAACAAAAAAAACAGTGGCTCCTAAAGAGGTTAGCTTCGATGCTAGTAAATAAACGCATCAGTTTTATGAGAAATGGCAATGATTCTTCATTGAAAAGAGCAAAGAGTGGCCATGATGGCTTTTTTGTTCTCTTCTTTCGACCGGCTCTGGAAAGATGTCATATGGTTGGTAGATGTGCCTGGTTGACGTAAGCCTGTATTACATGAAGAAAGGTGGTCTGTCAGATTGTCCTCCAAGTATTTTTGAAAATGTCTGCCCTTTTCCAAACTCTACCCAAGAATGACTTCTTAGATACTATCTATTAGGTTTTGTTTCCAAATACATTGCCATTGAGATGATGTTTCTGGCACTGTTATAGAATCATTTCGAGCCCTTTCTTGGCCAGAACCACAGGGATGAAATTTAATTTGTCCATAGAGTTTAAAAAGGGGCACAACTAGCAGTTCTTACTATGTCCTCTCTATGTCCTCTTCAGGCTAATGCTATCAACAACCCCTGGTATTCTTTCCTTCTGCTCTATTTATCATTGCTAGAGAGATCCCATAGCTATGTTTTCTTCCTACCTTGAAGACAACACATTAGTGTGAAGTACAGTATGTTCTGGTTACAAGTCAATGTGTCCTTGGACAAAATGTGGCAGCAGCATACAGTATTTGTCTTGCTTTCTCTACTGCAGGTTTCAAGCTCTGCTGCATTCTTTTCGAGAATTTAATTTCTTCATATCTGCTCTCCTCTACTGTGCAGTGTTTAAATAGGTTATCATAGCCACTGCAGGGTTTAGTCAATGCTGTTCTGAATGCAGCGGGAGCATTCGTAGAAGCACCCAATTATGTAAAATACTCAAAATTACTTACAATACTTAGTGTATGACAATCAGTTATTTTTGAACAGTATTCACACCACTGCATATGCACGTTCGCATATGTGTGTGACCACTGCCTCCCACACTACCTCTATTAATAAAAATATTATCCATTGTGACTCATTCTAACGCCAACTCTGGTGTGCTGACTCATACATATCATGTTCCACCAGCTCAAGTTGTTGTTCGTTTTTTAAATGTTCGAAACTTATTTTAACCTTGTGCATAGTTTTTCAGATCAAGGTGGTTTGGGTTTTCTCCAAGCAAAGTGAGACTAATTAATTTGAAGTCAATAGTCCTTTTGCTTAAGTAAGCCCAGATTATCTCAGAATGGTTCTAATTTGTAAGCAGTTCAGCAGTTTCTTGGTTAAATCAGTTTTTGGTTCTCCAAGATAAAATAGTGCAACTCATTAAGACTTCAGTGGTCTCGTAGCTAAAGTTTTCTCATGATAAAATGGGGCTAATTTGTTGACTTGAGACTGTTCCCTTGGCCAAAGCTCTACCCATTATTTTCTCAACTAAAATGGTACAAATTCATTAGGAATTCAATAGTCCCTTAGCTAAAGATTTGTCTTTTTTGGAAAGCACTGGTGCTGATTTATGAGAACTCTGCTGCAGCTAAACTGTTCTTAGTCCAACAAAAATGAAATTGTTACTAATAAGGTCTCAAGTGCAGGCTCCATTTAAAATATCAGCTCCATCGATATAGTGACAAAAAAATTGGATGAGATTCTAACAAATTGATCCGACCCATTTGCAACAATGGTCATGATGATCACAAATTGAACTGACTTAACAACCTACCTCCATTATTTGGAGTTTAGAATAATTATTCTTCAACAAGTACTTTTATTGTTTGTTTGTTTTTAGTTGTTGTTTAATGTTTCACTTTTTTCCAAGATGAAAAAAAGAATATAATCAGAAAATAAACAGGTGTGTTAAGTATAATGCACACATGGACAGCCAGTACCAAACACACACACACATATGTGCCTACACACACACAAACTACATGAAAATACACAAACAATGTGGTGCTGACTCATGGAGATTAGAGAAGAATACTTTCAAAAATACTTTTCTCTGGCCATATTTTATTTCCTATCCCATAAAACCTCGATGCTGCCCAAACCTCGCTGTGAGTGCATAGCCGCACGCTGACTGCAATAAAAATTAACATAAATTAAGCCTCAGATCAATTCAAATCATAGAATATATCAAAAACGAAAAAAGGTCCCTATTGATGGAAGTTTAAATGCTGGTGTGTGTGTGCGTGTGCTTGTGTGTATGTTGCCCAGTAGCTAATGGTTTAATGGCTATAGATGAATATATAAGGCCCATAATGTCCATTATAGTCCATGGAAAATCAATAGTTGTCATATAATGGACTTTAATGTGGGCTCTAAAAGCGTTCAAACCTTTTTTATCTCCATCCCTTGCTTCTATCACCCTCCTTCCTCTTTCTCCTCATGCCTCACCCTCACCCTGCTGTCCATCTCTCACACTCTTTCTGTGATGTATGTCTCTCAGCCCAGCATCACCATCTCCTCCTTTCTTCACTGTGAAGTTATTTCTTTTAATTCAATGACTGCTTGTTAACAATCCTCAACCTGCTTTCTCTTCCTGTGCTCTCCTCCTTCTGCCTCACTATAAAATGCTCTGCTGTATCTCTTTCTCCATCCTTCCCGTTCTATCCTCCACCATCAAGGTGTTCAAGTGCTTATTTATCTCAATTGACTGCCTGATGTCCACCAGCTAAATATTCTCACAGCCCTTTAAAATATATAGCAGAGGGACAGGCAGCAATTGCAGTGAAATTGCCTCATTTTGCACACTCAAATACCCATGCACACACAGACACCCACACACGCACGCACACACACACACAAAACAATTACCCGAAAAGGTGCAGGTGTTGATGGCCCACCACTTGACACTTGCAGCTAAGTGTTGACCTATTGAACCCGACCCTATTGCTTCCTAATGATTTTATCTTGCTCCCTCATCTCTCCCTCGCCTTCTCACTCCTCCTCTCTCTCGCTCGATATATCAGTTCTCTCTCTTTCTCTCTGTCCCTCTCTCAGTTATGACCTCTATCTTTCTTTGTCTCTCTTTGTTTTACCAGACAGCATTATCAGTCTTATTCTGCCCACCCGCCTACAAACAAACCAAATACCAATTTGTCAATTTCATTTCGATCTGTGAAATATGCACACACATACATACAATCACCAGTCCTTCCTAGATAATTTCCAGTGACTGCGGTGGGTGGAGGTCCAGGGTCATGCTGCATTCGTTCATTTTAAAGTGAATTGCATCACTCTGGTGCATTTTGGAGCAACATTGAGAGGCTCAAACTATGATCTGTCATAAAATAAACTGAAGGGAATTTAAGGTGTTGCAAATGCAAATGCAAAGGGGTAACACTGTACTTTTTTTACACTCTGCAAGAATAAAAGCTGCAATAGTGAATGAATATGAGCATGGTGGTGAGTGTGCAAGACTTTTTTAGGCATTTAGCAAGGACCTGAAAGCAAATAAAAGGAACTGCTCATATTTGCTGTGTTGTTAAAGGTGAAACCAGCTAATATGCCTGACAACCTGCAAGCTACTGACTGAACCAAACCCAGAAAATGCTAGTGGCATCATCATCACACGCATATGACATCAGATATCATGTCAAAAAGTATACATGTCCAGTAACTTAGTATGGCCCTTGCAAGATGGTATAAAAAGTGGAAGGGCCCATGACAGGTAAGAGGTTACCAACCCCTGCTAGGTTTCCATTATGCAAGGTATGAGAGGCTCAGCCTCAGGTATACAACATCATCTGTCTTCCTTTCACATCAAAATAATTATTATTCTGCTGAATATATTCCCCTGTTATAAAAGTCAACAACTGATTGTCGACATGATGAGATGAAAATAAATGAAACAAACAAGATGTATTTCATTGGAGTCATTCACACAAAATAATGTCATTTAGATTTCTTAAAACTTTTTTCTTTTGGAAAAGCTAAAGCTCTACAACCAAACAATAGAAGCAAACACAGTTTAAAAGCAGGTTGTCTATTACTGAGCCAGACAGACTGCTTTGTTTCCTGTGTGGCATCGATACAGTTTACTTTCTTTTGGCTCCCGAGACATGAGGGGTTTTATGGATATGGTGACTATAATAATCCAATACAGTCAACTGTAACAATAGCAATTCAGCACTGATCCTTTATCTCACTCTAGTGTGTCTTAGCTGTGTTCTGCCCATTGTCTTTACATCTGCCTGTCTGTCAGTTTTAGTCTCTTGTATAGGATTACCATTTCAACCACAGCTGTCGAGTTGTTCACTATTTAACTTGTACAGAACAAGACTGTGTTAAGTAAATCTCCTTTGGTCCTTTCAAGTAAACAAAATTTCTTTATTCTTATGCCTAACACTTTGTAGATGTAGACCTTGAGCACCAAGAAATGAGGTAAACAAACTTTCAATATAGGTTGGCTCCTGTAGAAAGCGTTTGTAAAATGTTCAACCAGTATTAGATAAAACACAACAAATTCAATCATAACGATTTCAGAAAACATTAGGTAATTACAAACTAACATTCATAACACCACTATAATTAAGGGATAAAGGGTTAAACAAAGGGGTGGAAATTGGCAGTTGGGGCAGTGGACAAAAGATGCCTTTTACTGTTTACATAGTCACAGATCTAACAAAAGGGCAGGTGTGCAATTAAACGTCAACTGCTACTTAAAACATAAAGTTCGGTGTTCTCAGATACTGCTGAACTGCGTAAATTAAGAATCTATCAGTCTGTCCTTGAAGTTTATATCTGAGGAACCTGTGAAGAGTCTCTGTGTGCAGCAGTTAGCTTAACAGACAAAGCTTGACATCATGAGCGTTTCCAAATGAGAGAGTGGGCTGGCAGCTGTGGCTAATGTTAGACACTGAGAGCCTGTTTGTTGACTCACCTCTGTTGCCTCATGATACAAGTTCGATACGCCAACACACACTTGTGACATAGTTGGTTGGGGTCTAGGGGTGGGAATCTAAAGGCAGTTCATGATTCAACTCAGTTATGACTCAGAGGGCTACACTGTGATAATAATCCATTATAAATGAATCTTGATGCTTATAAATTCCTTTGCATAAAATTATTTGCCAGTAAAAAAACTGAGCACTTAGTGTTTTTTCATTGTTGGGTTAATTTGTTTAATTTATGTTGGTCAGCCAGTCTCATTTGTTTATTCCTGCTTTACTCCATTAATACTAGTCTCTGATAGATAACATAGAAAGTGTTCAGTATTTTAAAATGACATTTGTCCACAAAAGGTAACGATTTAGTCACTTAATCAAAATTTGCTTGTGACCATGACTCCTTGGATGAATAAATATGATGAGAATTTCAAGATAACTGTCTGACGGACTCTCTGTGTGATGCTTTGCCTGTCATGGTTAACTTTTGCCTTTTTACTTCTGTCAAAGCACCTTTTGAAAATAGTTTCTTACATTTGACAATTGATGCTGAATCTATCATGTCTGTATCATTATACATCTAAGAATCCATTACATGTCAAATCTTACATATCAGCAGACAGAGAGTGAAGCAGATAACAGCCTCTCCTGCTGTCTTCCATAGGAAACAGTCCAGACATGAAATAGTTTGAAAATAAATTGGAATTTTAAGGTTTTCTGGACTGGCTTGTGTGTGTGTGTGTGTGTGTGTGTGTGTGTGTGTGTGTGTGTGTGTGTGTGTGTGTGTGTGTGTGTGTGTGTGTGTTTGTGTGTGCATGTGCGTGCTTGCATGTGTGTTTGTGTGTGTGTATGGGTGTGTGTGTGTGTGTGTATTTAGAACAATGTAAGATTTAATAAGGCCGATCTTGCTTGTAAAAGAAGCTTTATCTTTATATCTTTTTTCTTTAGTGCCTTAATTTTAAATGAACTAGGAGTGTCTAGTTTATACATTTATGGGTGGATATCCCACTCTTGCCATTTCCCAATTCAAAGCATCACCACCATACTACACGTGTGATCAGGACGGATAATTCTCCAATTACATGCCCCACTGTAACTGTGTTTACATTTTTTTTACATACTTGTAACATTAGGAAGAGCCACCTTGTTTCATTACTTTAAACTGGATTATTGTGTGCATCATTTTGTCATTGTGAAAAAAAGGTGATAAGACTGTTCGTTGTGAAAATGCAACAAGTCATCACTCTCAGCTGGTCAGATACAGCAACTTGGCCCAGAACCTGAGTATAATTTCTCAAGACAGGGTGTACCCCATTATTTCATATCTGTTTTCTGATCTGGGGCAGTGTGTATTTTCTTAATCTAACCAAGAAGTTTTGTTGCATTAACTTAACCAAGTAAGGTGGTGGCTTAAACCAACATAAACCTGAACCGTTTCACGAGATCAACCCCAGATTAGAAAGGCTTTGTGCTTCATTAACAGACATTTAAGAGTTCACAACCATTGGTCTGTATGTGATACTTACAAATTAGTTATTGTAATAATGACACAGTCATTGGAGGGCAGATATCAGATGAAAGTGAGGTATTTTATTTAGACAGCTGTTTAAAACAGTTTCAAAGTTGCTAGTACAGTACAGCTTAGCTCTAAGCACAAATCTCCACAAAATTTATTCTGAGTGTATTATGAAATGGTTGCATAGAAACTGGCTCCTCTGGGATAATTGTTAGTCATAATTTGTGTAACTTTTTATTTCTTATTTTTATGCCAGAGCAAGATGATGAAAATGATAATGGAAAAAGTAGAATAAAAGTTGATGTAAAAATACGCTGAACCAGTTGCATGGGCAGAATTCTGCGAAGGCCTGTATTAACTTAATGTATTCCAGATTAGATGTGTTATATAGAAAACAGCAGGTGGGTCAGTATCATTACCTACTGCAGAGACGGACAGCAAACATATCATGATGTAAATATCAGGCTGCTTGGACAGGCATAAAGAGGTTGTCATGGTAACAGACCCGTACGGTAATCTACCCATGAGATGCCTCATTTAAATTTGCAAGCCAGAAATTTTTGCCTGCAGTAGCAGGTGACCGATCAATGGATGGTACCACTGGGAAACTATTTGTGTGTGTGTGTGTGTTTGTATGTGTGTATTTTTTTGTGCGCAGCTGTGTGACCATGTGTGTGTTTGAAACCACTTGTAGTCAGCTTGCTAAAAGGAGAACTGTGTATGAACCGTAGCTCTGCCCATTCTCCTTTTCCTGCCTCCATGCAGCAGAATCTGGGCCAGGGCTACAGGGGCAGAACAGATGGACTGTCAAGGCTCCAACGCTCCTTTCCTCAAGTCACTTTCTTCTATTAGCATAATTGTTAAATGGGCACTAATGACAAAGCAGGTAAATACCGTTAAGTTGTAAAACTAAATAACCTGTAGGCTTATGTAGCAATAAACTGTGCTAAAATCATGTTTTATGTCTCTGTTGATACAGAGACTAGATACCCAATGCATACTATTAGTGCATCTGCTACAAAATGCAGCATCATGTACATATTAAGAGAGACCAAGAGAGGCTATACTGCCAGACTGCCAGAGATAAAGGGATGGGAGGGAGGAACTGTAGTATTGTGAAGGTTGGAAACCAATTACCGTCTAACAGTAGAGTCTCCTTAGGGACCACTCGAAGACCAGCAAGGGAAGCTCTGAGCGTGTGTTTGTGTGAATCTTGGTCTGAATCTGTGTCTAGACAGGGCAACTGAGGCAATTATAAGTTAAAAGTTCCCTTTCAGGGCTGTTGTTTAAGATAAGGTCTGAGAGGAGAGAGAGACAGATGAAGAAAGTGTGCATTAAATGATAAGGCCAGCAATTGTCTATATATTTTTTTCTTTCGTCAACAAATCTGTAGGAAAGGTATTCCCATAACAAAAAATCCTAAAACTAAACATTATTACATTAAGTAATACCAGCTACATTTGTTGAGACTCAGCTTGTTTATCTGCCATTGCCATTATGGATATGAAGCACCTTGAATAAAACTTCAAAGATGTACCACGGCAGTTAAACTTGATTTAGAGCGGTATGAGGAGAGGCTGTTTACATAGTTTTTAACTGTCATATTGACTATCTAACGCTGTGAGTAGAGGACACAGTGTACCAGACACAGTCTGCCATATTGACTATATAAAACCTGTTTATGAGCCCTGTAAACTTACTTGAAAATAACAGTGGGTGGGTGGTAGAGACGGTTTCTGTCTGCATATGAATGGAGAGAAAACCCTTTGTGTGTATGGGAAACAGACGGTAGCTTTATGTGTTTGTGTGTTTGGGCAGTCAGGTGCAGTTGTGTGTGTCGAAGATTATGTCTCTGTTGATATGTTTATATGTTTGTGTGGCTGTGTAAAACTTTAAAATTAAAAAGAGAGCCGTTTGTGTGTGTGTGTGGATGTGTGTGTATGTTTTAGTGCAGATGAGCACAAAGCAAAAACAGTGAAGTGTGTATCCTCACCATCTTTCTTGCTGCTTTAGCTCACAAACAAAGGAGAGAGATCCAAGAAAGATGGGATGATAGCAAGATGTTTTTAGCCAAATAAATATTCTCACATCATGGACTTGTGACTTCAGCAATGAGCTACAATCAAATAATTGTATTCCTTCCTAAAACTATACAAACATGAAAAATGAGATGCAACATAAACAAATTTAAATAGTGTTCAATTTGCAGATCACAACCAACTGACTATCATTCTGCTCACCCTTCCCTTTGTAGAGTGTAGGGGAGCTCACAGTGGCCCCAAAACTCTTGAACGATGTGAAAGACCAGTCCAGTACCAGTGTTCAGTTAATCCATTTTGGGACCTTGTAGAAAACAAAGCAGTGCAACTTGGCAGAGTCCAATAAAGAGGACTCTCTCCCTCTGTAGATATATAGGTCTCATCATAGGATCATGAAAACACAACGACTCTTGGTTTTAGGGGATTATAAATTAAAGAAAATATACTTGTGAGTATATTCAATTTCTGACAATAAATTCCCTTAAATCTTACACACTGGATATACACAATACTACAGTTTAATTCAGGGGCTGACCATATAAATCTGACCAATATAAATCACGGACACCTTTTTTTTAAATTCAAATCACAATATTGTGGTGATTAAATTGAATTTATTGCAGTTTTTTCCAGCTTTCCATTTCTGTCTTTTTTTGCCACCCACTGTCAACTATTTAAACCTTTTATTTCACCCATGAAGTTAAACATGTCTGCAGTTTTTAAAATGTTTCTACTGTAGCGTGCTCCATTTACAGTCCCATCAAATCAACAACTGTGACGAAGCAGTAAAGAGATGTTCAGTTAGGGGGAGTAAGCTTCCAATGAAATGTCTGTAGAGCAACAACTGCGTTTCCTTGTTCCGGACATTTCTGAAAGAGTTTATCGTCCCTTCTCCTATTAAACACTTTTAAGATCTTAAATTTAAGACATGAATATCCTAGATAATGACAGTTCTTCAACAGTTAAAGATCAGAGGCTGAAGGACAAAGAAGAAAGGTGTTCTTGTCTGTTGAATTTTACACACTTTAACACTTGTTAAATGTCTGCAAGACATACATCCTTTACAAGGACCATTACTTACTGGTTGATTTATTTATTTATTTACTTTAAATTATTTATTCTGTTGTATAGTCATGGAGGACCATATCCTCACCTCAGAGGAAAACATTTATTATTGTAATCTAGCACAGTGATAGTGGAATCATGTTGCATTTAAATATCTTCTCTTTTCTTTAAAGAACCAGCGATTCCACAACATCTGAAAATGAATGTGCAAAGGTGTCAACACAAATTCCTGTTTTTTTGGTCATGTTTTCTGTTATGGAAATGTCTGTTGTGTCTGTGTGTGTGCCTGATCTTACGAGGATGTATCTGCATCTGCAGTGTGTTAGTCTGTGACTGTCGGGGTGCATGTTTACCTAAAGAAGAAGTGGTAATCAGCACATGCATATGTATGAAGGTTTGTGAACGCCGCTTCAAACATTGCAGAGGCGTTACCAAGACATTATGGATCAGGGTTTCTAAACATTTGGCTTTGCTGCCTTATCGCTGGCATGCCAATGTTCAGAAACAAGGTTCAAATGTAGACCTATTGGTGCAATTTTGTGCATGCATGTATGTTGCCAGAGGGAGCTTCATGTTATTTCATAGATATAAACAGACACTTGATTGTGTTAGAGGACTAACAGGTTGATCAGGAGAGAGCCACGGAGAGCAATATGAGAGCAATACCTTGAATTGGAAAGCAGAGAGATAAGATGTGAGTTATAGCAGCTTTATGTCTGTGTGTGAGAATGAGGAGTGTGCAAACTTGGCAAGGTCTTATTATCATTGTCAAGTTAATAATACCTCATCTTTCTCAGTTTAAACTTCTGTCTGGCTACAGGCAACACAGCCAGCCAATAAATGAGTGTCACCCACACGTTCCCGTTTATGCAGAAATTAAGTGACAATCGTTGGGGGTTGCTATAATGAAAACCTGATGTATGTGATTTGAAGACTCCTTTCTTCAGAGGGAGGTTGATTTGTGTGCCCCACAGCTTCTTGGCTCTGTTCTTTTCTTTCTTTGAATAAGTTAGAGCTTATTTCTTTAGGAATGCATAGACCGTATGGAATGATGAAATATTCAGGGAAATCAAATGTATTAAAATTCTGAGACAAAGTGCGGCAGTAACACAAAATTTTCTATTAGACAAAAAAAAAAGAAAGAAAAAAAAAGGCCTCTGGCAGCAGCTGTACCTGTTTTATCTGATTTTGTTATTTTTGGAACCACTGGGGTTATTTCCTTTTTCTGCTTTTTTCCCCCATGAATGTGATCAAAATGTCAAATACTTAAGATGCCAAAGAATTCCTCTCAGAACCAAATTTGCCAGGTTTCTGAACTTTGATGATGCTTAATGGATTTCACTTTAATATGAAATTAATAATCATTTTTCATGTTAAACATTTCACTCTGCTAATTGGTGACCCATTGAAATTGAGTTCAGGGCCCATTTGGGGTCACAATTAAGTTTGGGAAAAGCTGTTTCATGAGATTAGTCAGTATTAATCCATTTTTATTTAACATTGAATAAGGTTTTTTGAATAAAGAATTTCCTTATATTTTAATAACTACTTGTTATCACAATAGAATTATTTTTGATAATGTTGACGTACACTCTAAAAAAAATGTACTGGCTCAACTTAAAAAAATTGAGGTAACAATTTGCATGCATCTTTTTAAGTAATGCCAATGAGAGTTTAATTTAAGTATATCCAACAAGCCTCTAATTGTCAGACTGACACAATTATGCTAGTACTACTAACATGATTTTCTTTAACATCTGTAAGCAAAATTAAATTGAAGTAACTTAATTTACTGAATTCAAAATTGTGTAGATGATGTTGTAAATTTAGCTGCAAAGGCCATTTATTTTATCCCCATGCTACTTAAAAATCCCCATGCAAGTTATAGATAAATCATTACTGTTACATTATTAATATAGCATAATTATGATTATGATTGCACTTCTTATACAATCAATTAAATTTAGCATCAGTAATACATTGATTATTAGTTATTTTAGTTATTCTTCACTCAAGTCAATTAAAAGGCCATTTCAACTGGCAACTCCACCTTTTATTTTCAAACCATTGCACATCCTTTGCACATCCTTTGAAATGCACATCCTTTCAAATGTGCATGAACATGGACATTTCCAGAAACCTCTCACTTTTATCTGTATGTTTAAATAAAATAAAAACATATAAAAATAAAATGTGCTCCATTTCAATACAATTTCAGATAAAAAGTAAAAAAAAAACTGTTAAATTAACCAAAATATTTTTAAGTGAGAGTGCTGTAAACTTTTTCTTTTAAATAGTTGAAATGACAACCAAAATAAAACCATGTTTATCATTTGTTTTGAATTTAACAATGGCGGAAACCTACCAAGAGACAATGCAGGCTTTGCATCAATATAAAACATGTCACACACTAAGTGCTACCTGGAACATAGAGCCTGTTTACATCTGTGCAATTAGACATGATACTGTGAACATATGACTGCTATTTCACCTCAGCAAGAAGTTAACATCAGAAGAAAAACTGAACCACTTAGGAACACAGTATACAACAAACTAAAGGGATAGTTCACCTGAAATGAAATTTCACATATATGCTTACCGCTGTGTCAATACATTTCACAGTACAGTCTTGCCAGATGCCCAGTGTTCACTCATTTGATGACAGCAGCTTGTTTTTAAGCGACATGACTTTAGGGCTGGCTTTCAGGCCATCCAGTTCAAGGAGTATCTTTTGAAATACCTCAAAGGTGTGCTTCAGTTCTTTTGGGTAGCTCAGATTGAGTGCGTATATCAGACCCATCAACAAGGCACAGCCTTTTGCTACATCCACGCCCCTCAGGACCTCTGTTCCCTCCATCACGATGGTTGCGCTGGCTGGATCAGATGCTGTAGCCTCTCTGGTGACAACTATCTTCATCACTTGGTTGGTGACATCTCCATACTGCCCTTCGCCATCCTTTTAAAGTCAGAAGCACAGAAATCGAAATGAGTTAACTTAGTTATATGGAAGACTCCTCCGAACTCTGCTGTCTGCAAAAAGTGGCTAAATCTACCACTTCTTGCTTGCCGCAGCCCAGTTATTTTACACCGAATTCATCCATAAACAATGCTGAGGATAGAAGATTAATGTTAAAATGTCAGATGTGTGGAATTATTTTACTTTTAAAACTACATCAGCCCAACAGCTAAATAATGTCTGCAACAAAAGCATTTCTAGAAAATGTAAGGAACAGAGCCTGCAACCTAGCAAGGGTTAATGACGACATCACCGCCTTGACGACTTTATATGCTCAAGGCAGGATAGGTGTATCTGGGTCCTTGCCTGCTATCTGCTTCTTCTGAATATTTGTAACTGTGTGTCAAAAAAAATCTTGTTTTAAATATTTACATAAAACCAAAATCACTTGTAATTTCCTGCAAAGGATCAGTAAAGTATCATTCACTCATTCAAATCAAAATGTTTAGATTATTTTTTTAATTTTTTTTAGAGTAAGAGTAAATTTTATAATGTAATGTGTAGTCTGTAATGTGTTACTTTGCAGGAGCAAGCAAACAATAAAAGGGGTAGCTCACTTGGAAAAATACAAAAATATAATCTTAATAGTGTTTTAGGCTTAATGTCAATATCTTGTGTAGAGGATAAATATACGCACATCACCAGGTGCAGGGCCTGTACAGTGAACATATAAGAGTAGAAGAAATGCCTGCACACTTACTCCATTTTGACTGCAGTTTATTAGGACAACGTTTCGATCATGTGTTGATCTTCCTCAGGTCAATATCTTAAATGTTATTGAAGCAGTATAAAATTTTGATCGAAGAAAAATAAAAACAAATCAGAGCATAGCTTTTCTGATGCTGGTATCCAAAAAAAAAAAAGTAAAAAAAAAAAAGAACGCAACTTGTAAAGTGTGAAGATCTGATGATTTAGTGTTGCCTACCAAGTATTCCTCAACAAGATCCTTTTCCTTTTCCCCGAGATACACGACCAGGCAGCGGATGGCAACCTCTCCGTCTTTCAGCTGTATCACCCTGAAAAGAAAATGAAAAATTTCTTAGATCTGCTCTGCCATATGACTTCCATATAGCTGCAACTACCAAGACTGTAAACAAGCAATTCTGAGGAGAGCTATTGTGGAGTGATACAGAAACAAAGTAGGTCCCTGGGTAAGAAGGCTGGAAAAAAGTGTAAATGATGAAGCCCAAACCCTCATCCTTAAATACTTTTCCTTTCCCCTTAATTTCAAGTTCAATCATTTCAGAGAGGTACTGTACTGTACCTTCAGTATCAGCGTGGAAAATAAAGCTAACCGTTTGTACACTTCGCGTTGTAGCAGCCAAAGAAAATGGCGCCTACACTATACGCTGTTAACCGCCTAAACTGATGAACACACAAAAGCTGTGTGGGTTGAATATTTACCGGTAACGTTAGAGTGGTCAAAGAAAACGGCACTGACACAAAGCTGTCTTCAAACACCTCAAACTATAGAATTAGCTTGGCTAACCGTCGCGTGCGTTTGCAGAATTCCTTCACCATGTTACAACGGTGTTAAGTGGAGGAGACTTTGATAGCGTTAACTAACGTTAAGTTAGTTACATTACCCAGATTATTATATTTTTTTTAATTTACAACCCTAATACAAACGGCACTAACTCCAGCTAACGATAAAGAATTTGACCAACACAGAAAAACTGTAACGTTACCTCCGGTATCAACCTGGAATGAGTATTAACTGTTTTTAAACGCAGGGCAGACAAGGAAAAGGCGCCGGTAGAATACACCGCTACCTACCTTCAGTAAATCGCCTTAATAAAATGATTTGTCATTACCAGTGCTCCAGTAAGTTAGCTTGGTGACGGTCCTCTAGAATAAGCTACAACCGACGCCTGTCTCCCGTGTTCAAAACGCGTTCTGCTGCCACTGCAACTTAACATGCAGGTGCTAAAGTGGAGCGGATTTTGAAAAGTAATGTCGTCTTTAACCGGCACAGCCTTCCCTCAAACTCAGCACAGCCGTACGCGCGCACACGCGCACACACGCACACGCACGCACACGCACGCACACACACTTGTACCTTCGATAAAACGTGGAAGGGAATCAGCAAAGGGCGCAGTTGCAGCTGTCGACCACACCGCTAGCTTAATTCACGATACCGAAATGCCAGTTTGCGCTAAGTGACGTTAACGAGAGAGTGAGCGGCTGCCTTTCTATTTAGTAGTGCTGACTGCGCTGGTACAATTAGGAATTGGGTGAACCAAAATGAGTTACTCACCTTGTAATGTCGCCTTTTTCCATCAAAGTCTCATGCTGTGTCAATCGTAGGATACAGCCACAAAGTCCGCCCACGCAAATCTTCCCTCCGGTCTCAAGGCTATATGCAGCACTTCTCAGTGACCAAAATGTTGTGCAAACTCAGTAGAGTGCCTGCCATTGACTGTATAAAACACTGGACAAACCCTCCGTGACGTCACCCATTGGTTTCTGCCGGAGCAAAAGTGAAGCCT
>JAQMCX010000043.1:16245906-16278908 GCA_029814765.1 Acanthurus leucopareius | reverse complement strand
TATCTATCTATCTATCTATCTATCTATCTATCTATCTATCTATCTATCTATCTATCTATCTATCTATCTATCTGTGTATCTGTGTATCTCTTATATGAAAACTCCATTGCAAACCTTGTATATTGACCAACCAGTGTCAGCCTCACCTCAGCTGCCTTTATTCTTTAGCAGTCTTCTACCCTACTCCACCAATTTAAGTAATCTCACAGTAGAAATTACCACAATTGTTCCAAATGCCTAAAAAACAGAAACACAGCAGCAGAAAATATTGGAAAATGACGTGTTAAATGCCAGAGCTGGTGTTCACACTGCTGTAATGTCAAACTGCATTTTCTCTGCTCTCACATTCTGTCTCGTCACGCTTTCCTAAAATATAGCAGAGGGAGTGAACCAACCAAAATGGCTCTGAGCTAAGAAGAGGAAAAAAAAAATCTCTAAGGCTCCCTCTTTTCCTCTGCCACTTTATTTCCCATCAGCCTCACTCCCTCAGCTTATTCATCTTTCCCCTCCTTACTTTTTCTCTCTCTCTATCTACCCCCCTCTTTTTTTCTTTTCTCCCTCTTTGTCTCCTGCTATCCCTCCCACCTGGCATATTTTGTCAAATCTTTCTCTTTTGCTCTTTTCATCCCTCTCCCTCTGAATCATTAATGCCTGCCATGTCATGATCTGTGTGGATGTGAGCTGTGTTCAGAATGATTATGCCTTCTTACTGTGTTCACTTGATCTCCCACTTGCAGCTGCACATAGGCAGCAAACTCCTGACTTCTAACACAGCTTATCATCAAATATTCACTAAAAGGCTCAAATTAACATAAGATGACATAAATGTGTAGATGTACTTGAATACACTTTCTTGCAGTCACTTTTCTTCTCTCCCTCTCTTTGCTAAATTATTACTTAGTCTCATTTCATGTGTATTTTGTTTGAGCAAATAAAAAGACTTCCCCACTTCAGTCACTGAATAACCTCTTCTGACAGTAACTACACAATAACTTTTCACTTTTTCTTTTTTCTGTGCGTAAACCTCGCCTCAAGTGAACCATTTTCAGGTTTTACTGCAGCGCATTATGCAACAGATAGCCCACATTCTCTGAAATGACTTTTCAATCAGACAATTTCTCCTTTTCCCTCATTTCAGCGCTTTTTCTCTGCCAGAGTACAGTATCAGTCTATCTATACATTATGTGCATTTATAAACAACATAACCAGATGTTATTGTCAGTTTACTAAAGTATACTTTTGTGGCTTTGATTTGATTTCTCTGAATGGCGCTGAGGCAGAGTGGCCCTTAATCTACCCCCTTATTCTGTATATTTATTACCAGCACCCTGTTACAATGCTATGCTAACAAAGGCAAATATTAAATCCTAACCTAAAAGATAGCATGTTTATAGTAGTCCATGTTGGACTAGACATGAAAATGTGACCCTTTTCTTAGGTGATTGTAAGCCTCCCTCTCTGGATTGGCGCCAGTGTTTTTCCTCCTGCAACCAGCTCCCTTGAACTGGGCAGACTCTCCTGAACTCTCCTGGTGGCCACAGTTGTCAGTCCAGTCAGCCAGTATGCATTTGCACACTGTTGTCAAGTTTAAAAGGGTGATTATTGTCAGTTTGTAGTGGTGGTTGGAACTTCACTCTGTTTCACTCTCACTTGTCTCATAGGGTGTCTTCGAGTTGGCATCTTGGGTCATTGGGTGTTCTATGTTAAATTTAACTCAGAATTTATCTTACTTTGTGTTTCCCCAAGTGAAGCTGGAGGAAAATGAGTTTGAGCCTCAATGCAGTGTAAAATCAGTATGACCTTTGCTCCTCTCTGCCTGCTCAAACCACATCCAACTTTAAAAACCATAAACCAACCTCAGACGTAGATGCATACAGCATGCTATACAACAGCAGAACAAATGGTTGGTTGGTTGGAAGTGGTTAGACAGTTACATGTTGTGAGTTGATCATCAACATCCATGATGGATGCAGCTGTGTCTAAGCTTCATTCCAGAGATGTTCATTCTCTACTCTCTCAAATCAAGTTGACAACAAGTGGGCTCTTTTAAAAAAAGAAACAGAAAATCAACTAACTGTCCATTTTGCAGCATTTTTCATTAGATGAGTACACACAGACAGTACAACAAGATTTACTCCCTAATGAGAAACTTTTACCTAAATGACAAATACAAGTCAGGATATAAATAAAAACCGCTCGTAACTACTTTCTGTCTCAACATTATGTCCATTATCTGCAATTATTATTTCTGGGAAATTCTCAGAGTGCAGGCACTCTAAATTACTTAATAGAGACATACTTACTTAGTGTATATAGACTGAATTAACTACTAATGAAAACTGTTACTCATCATTAATATAAGAAATTAGATAAAATGAAAACCTTAGGAATATTTATGAAATCAGTGGTAATCTGTATACGTAAAAAATGAGGTCACAAGACCTTGTTCTTGAAAAGATTATACAAGAGGTACATATAAGAGCAACAATTTCTTGCAACAACACTTTAATAAATAAACTGTAAGGTGACTGCAGGAGTGTCTATATTCACATCAGCTGTTACGTACATGGACACACAAGTTGCAAAGTATGCAGAGTCAGGTTGAGCTGCAGTCTTATATAAGAGATTAAAAACATCTAAGAAACCTCTGCACTGCTCTGCCAGTATGAGCTGCTGGGGAAGAAAGCTGAAATTAAGGAGGGAAAAAAAGCGATGGAGAGGGGGAGAAGGGGACAGAAATAATAGAGGGCTCATCAGCAAGAGGAGGAAGATATGTTTAGGCAGAGAAGACAAGATGTGGAATTATGCAGAGAGGGATCCAGAGGGTGGTTGTCTGAAATACAGTGCTACAGCAAAGTATTTATTTGATAAACAAGAGGACCAACCATGTCATTCACAGGACAAAACAAGAGAGAGTAGACATGAGAAAAGTTCTTTCATTAGATAGCAAAATGCTTCTCTGATATTCACAGTCAAAATGTCTATTCTACGTTTATTTTGGGATGAAGCTGTTGAACCAGTGTTTGTTGGTAAAACAGTCTTTCCAAGATCCAAGTGTTTAATCATAATATCAGAGGACTGTTGCTCATTTTGTGCTTAAAGGAACATTTCATTCCTAATTAAAATTCAGTCAGAACCCCTATGCTGGAGGAAAATTTTTTGAAGTCTCACAGCAAAACAGTCTTGCAGTGGTCTTCTTAACGACAGCAGCTGGAGACTTGTTTTAAAAGAAGAAAAAATGTTGAACTCCACCTAACTTTACATTGGCAAAAATGACTTAATTTAAAATATTAGCTGAACTGTTTGTTTAATTAATTAAGCAGAAGTGTCAATAAAAAATGAACATCTGCCTCTTTGTAACAAATAAAGAAAGCAAAAGTTAGACAGAAGTCATTTCTGTGTGTGCGGATGCCGTGGGTATCACTGTGCAGCAGCATTGGTGGATTTACCTCTGTTCTACTGCTGACAAAATCAGGTAAACTTTCCACCATCAACAAATGCAATATGAATGCAACATCGATGGGAAAAAGTTATAAACACGACTAAGATGGATGAGGATCCAGGTGTAATGAAGGGGAGGAAAAGAGAGATCTTGAGAGTAGACAGAGATAAAAAAAAATAATCAGATCAAAACTTAAAGAACTCAGGAAGAAATAAGTATGTACTAAAAAAGAAATGGAAGAGTGATACTGGAAAAAGGGAAAGACACACAGAAAGGTTTTGGACAGAAGGAGGATACATAAGAAGGGGATGAAGAAGGTTTACAGGAGACCAGGTGGAACAAAAAAGCAAAGTTAGAAAAAAGCTGTTAGAATAGAGAGCAATCACTTGAAAGAATGATTTGTCTTTAGCTTTAGCTTTTATCAGTCCACTGAAGGAGAATACAATCGATCACTCCAAATCACGAAGAACACCTTGTCCTCTTTGCATTAAGAATCCATTGTTTTTTCCTTCATACAAAGACTGATAGAGTGCCTGAGTGACAATTTGTATCTAAGGATCTATAGAATTTATGCAAGTACTTCAAAGGGATGAAGTTACGGTGTGTGTGCCTGTCTGATCGTTAAAGTGCTGGTGTGATGCTTTCAAAGCAAATGTTTAGTCTTCAGAGAAATTGTGCTCAATGACTTCACAGTCCTTGTCAGTGTGTTTTACTGAAAAGTCAGCCGTATGTCAGCTTAGTGTGTTATTTTTTAGAAGGAATGGAAAAAATGCTTTAGCAGCAGAAGTGGCTGAATTTTAAGGTGCCTTGTCTGTCTGTCTGTGTGTGTGCATGTGTGTCTTTGAGATGAGTGTGTGTCTCTCTCTGCATTGCTTGCTGTCTCTCTGTCCAATTAAGCAGGTGTATCTTTTTTCCCTGGTCTTCCCTATACGCTGGCCATGAGACCCACATTGTTGTCAAACTTCACATAATCCCTTTTAGCTCGCATCTTATGACAGCAGCTGACTGAAATTTCTCTCTTTTCCTCTCCAGCTTTCATTTTGCTTCCCTCTTTTTCCTCCAATTCCTTCTACATACTCCACTTCATTCCCTCACACACACCCCCACATACACACACATCTCTTATTTGTTTCTGCTGCTTAATAACTTGCTGTGTTTTATCACTTTACACACAATAACAGTTTTTTATGTTGTTTCCTTTGCCTTTCATTGCTTTTCATATCTCAGAGTAGCAAATTTATTTCCAGGTTGTTATGTTTGCATTAAAAGGCTGCTCCCCTACTACAGAAAAATGAGCCTCATTCAGAATAATTTAGAACACTGCAGCTCCTTTGACCTCATGTTTTCTTATTACAACAACTCCTCTTAATAAACTGTTTTGTCTGTACATACTTCTTATCTCTTATTCTTAAGATTTTTACTCAGGGATAGCAATGTCAGCACTTGTACAGGTTAGCATGTATAAAAACTTGCGAAATGGCCAGACTTAGTATTGATAGTGTAGCAAGCTGGAACTAAGTATAAAATATGTAAAAACTAGAGCTGGGACTTTATCGCATTAACTACGATTAATTAATTACAGAAAAAATATCACCACAAAAAAATAACGCATTTAATCGCAATTTATTTTTGCACTCCAAACAGCGCAGAACGTTCCTCATTGCAAGAGTTCTCGGCATAGTTCAGTTGGTAGGGTGGGCATCCCATGTGCGGAAACTTTGTTCTCCACGCGAGTTCAACTTCAGCTCCAATCATTTGCTGCGTGTAAATGAAGGATAAAATTAAAAAAATTAAAATAAAATTAAAAAAAGATGAGAAGCCGTTGCTGGGTTTGTTTGAAAACAATTACCGGTGGAAATCTGGATGTGTGCACAAATTGTCCAAGAAAGAATTTGCCCATCCGGAGCTCTTCCAACCTCCGCTACACTACCACCTCAATGCCAAACATGTTGCAGCCAGCACAGACAACAAAATGACAAAAATGTTGTTTCTGGTGTCAAATATTGATATGCGATTAATTGAGATTAATTAATTACAAAGCCTCTAATTAATTAGATTAATTTTTTTAATCAAATCCCACCACTAGTAAAAACATTCAAAATTCTGTTTGCATCTAACTGTTACTTAATTAAGTAATTATTTTTCTTGTCATCAAATATTAAAAATCTCAATTTCCTAGTTCACAAGGTTATTTTTTTAAATTACTTTCGCTCTGTCTAATTTTTTTTAACAAATTCAACCTTCTGCCGCTGGCCACATGCTACTTCCAACACTAATGGAGGAAATAAAAATCATGGCGGTCTTTGGAGTTGCTCAGCTTCAGAATGATGTTTGCACAACTAAACCCCTGACACAGTCACCAGCAACCATTCCTTATTACTCATTCTTGCTCCAAGTACACCTCTCACTTCATATGTACTAACACAATTGCACAATTATTGTGATTCCTATTCATTGCCTGTCTTTGCTTACTCGCCCTTCCACCAGAAAGGCTAATATATGGCTTTAGTCCCATCCTGTAGAATTAACTTCCATTTTCACTGCTGTTGCCTTTCTCCTGCTTGACATTTTCATCGTTTCCCTTCATATTTGCTCTCTCTCATCATCTGATTGTTGTGTATTTATGTGACAGGGTACTACTCTCAGAGTTGTGGCTACTCACCCTTACAATATGGAAGATAATATGCCGGTATGAATCTTTCAAAGAAGATTAACTTCTCTTCCTCTTTGGCCCTCTGGCTTATTCATTCATTCTTTCTCTTTTGGAACCATGGCCTCATTTTTTCCTTTGTCTATCGTAAACAGCTTAAGTGTCTTAAATATATTTTGTTCAGTTTATTACTGAATAATTCAATGCTTTAAATTTGATTTTATATATAATTATTTCTTCACTTAATGGACACTGGAAGAAAACACAGAAAATTTAACCCAGAAAAATCCCAAATGAGAATCTTCCACGGATCTTTATGGTTATAGCAAGCTTGCCACTTCTTTGATGTGTCACTTGTTATAATTTCACAGTGATTTATTAATGAGGCAAATCTAGAGATGGCATTTTTAATATGACAGCAAATGTGCTGTGTGGCAGCCTGCCCAATATCAAGGTTAATCCGAGGGTTTGAATTCTTTCCTCCACTGCATTTACTTACTTCTCTCTAGCTCTCTGAAAAATTCTCATTTTATCATTCCCTTTTCTTTTTTTTTACCTGTTCTGTGCCTTACATACTAATGTGAGAAGGGTGTTTTTCTGTTTTGTGGTTCTTCACCTCCTCAAAGGGATGAATGTCTAAGTCAACCAACGTCACTTAGACATTCAACTGGTGATGAGCATTTTACTTTTTCAAAGCTCTGGCGCTAGCCTTTAAAGCACATATTTAATGGCAATATCAGAAAATTACTTTAAATAATTGTGAAAGCTATATACAACTCTCAGACTTTCTGTATTACACTTTTTGTATGTTTCATATCTGTGTGAACGAATATGTGCTTGTGTTTGGGGAAAGGGGTTATCTGGTGATCAGCCATTTAGCCAGTCATAATTATGTTATGTCACTGCTTCAAATGATATATTTGGGCAATTGTATAAAAAAAAAAGAAAAAAAGAGCTGGGGAGAGAATTTGTATAAAGAAAAATAAAATACATGTGATCAGAGTTTTCTATATTCGAAAAGAAAAATATGAAATTCTATGAAATTAAAGTTACATTTTCATAAGAAGAAAGTATATTATTTTAAATAAAGATGCTACAACTTCATCACACCACTGATGTAGCTGATTGGCAACAGTAGACGTCTAAGGTGTGTAGGTCTGTGTGTGTTAGTTCTCTGTTCAGACTCCAGTTCCTTTAGATATTGTGTAGGAGTCTCTTTTCTTTTTTCCCCTTTAGCTTGCTTACCATTATGAAGTAAAGTACAGGAGCACAAGTATAACATTCACACAAAAGAACACAACTTTCATTCGCTTGAATGCAACTCTCAGACAGACTGCAGAGTGCTGTGTCTCCTGCAAATGTGGTTTTTATTCACTTTCATCTGTAAACAGACTGACTTTATGTAACCACAGAGAGCTGGTGTTTTTGCTGTTGAGAGAAACCAGTTAAACAGGCAATTCAAATGCACAGATACTCTCAAAACCAGTTATTTTAATTAAACACACGCACACACACACACACACAAAAACACACAGATTCAGACAAAGCAGGTGTTGCACAAATAGCTCAGCCCAACACACGGCAGAGTTTCATCAAGGTTATATACGTTTAGAAAAAGTCACACTCTTTCTTTCTTAATTGGGCAACACACACACACACACACACACACACATATTCACACAAACATACACACACACTATCTCACACACACTAATTTAAATAAACTCCAGATGATTAAACATGTTGCATGAGCCCTGTCTAAATAGAGAAAGGATAAAGGGGCTGAAAAAAAGGTGAGATATAATCAAAGAGAGGGAGAAAGAAAAATATGACAAGCTGTCCTTCACATCTGTTAGTGATTGAAGAGATCAGAGAGGCAAAGGCCATGTGCAAACACACACTCCAGCTGAATTCTGCTTTAAACCCTGCAGGTAATTACTACATTTTGAGCAATTAAGGTGTGAACAGCCATGGCTGAAAAGTTAATACAAGGCCAGAGGATGACAGTGTTTGTATTGTATTTGTTTAAAAAAGGTAATATCAAAGGCAACACTTTTAAATTTTAAGTGCATATTTTGAGTCCTGTGTTTCTAAGCAGCAAAGCATATTTAGACAAAACCTGAACTCCATTACTCAAATCATGATATGAGAAATGGTTGGGAAATGTGTAAACTGCTGCAGTACATCTTTTCATTCTCCTTGGCTTTGTCTCTGTTTCATATCAACACAACCACACACACTCAAGCAAACAACAACAGGCAGGCCAATGCAGGATCAGTGAGTAAGAAATATTAGCTCTGTGGTCTTCATTCTCTGTGCAGTCTATATACGTTTCTCTGTGGTTTCAGTCTTGGGACACATTTTTCATCTGCTGCCTCTGACTTTGTCAAACAAAGTCATATGTCTTTTTCCTTGATTCTCCAAATGTCTACAAATTCTCCAAAGAGTTTGCCGGATGGAGTTTTAGACTTGTGTCTTTTTTTTTGTCTTTTTTGTCTTATTATTGCCATACTATCTTCTGAGGTCCATATGTCAACATAGGAGAAAGAAAACTCAAATTTTTCTACATGTCAGAAGGAAAAGTGTGTGTTTCAGTGGGCATCACGCCAAGACAGAGGAGCAGTCACACCAAGAGTTCAACTTCAGACAGCTGGTAGACATCAGAGGTCACATAAAGAAGAGGATAAAAGTGTGATGACATTTGATAACATCCGAGGAGGATGGCTGGGACACACAGGATGACTGTCATTATCTCTCATTAGACAGGTGAGAAAGGAGTGAATTACAGGCAAGTTAAAGACTCAGTATACCAAAATAGATGTTATGTAAAAGAAATGATTTCAAGTTGCTGTTCTCTTTATCTCTCTTTATGAAACACTGTTAGTTCATCTATCAACTTCGGTGCTTTGTACTTTTGCACTACTGAAGCAAGAACTCTGAAAGGTTCAATGCATTTGTTGGATGAACCAGTTTTGGATTTCAGCTTCTCTTCCAGGAATCCACTTTAATTGATTGATCTGATGTCTGGTAGTGCAATAAATAACAGTTAAAGCTTACACAGAAAAAAAAAAAAAATCAAACATGTAATTTTTTTCTCTAGGTTGACAGCTTTAAAGCAGCTGTTTGGCTGTGACCCCACCAAATTCCATACTTAAATCCAAGACTTAAGTTTCCTCCCTTCCCTGCAAATGTAGACTCACTAAAGAATATTTAGTAGTTACTTTATAAAACCACATGCACCGTTTATCACATTAACATGCATTTAATTCCCTCTCAGCACCTATAGAAAAATTTCCCTTTCAAATCTGGTTTGCCTGTTACTCTGGTCATGCCAGTCCTCCAAAACAGTGATGAATGCCAAAAGCAAATGCTCAGAGTTGATTTTTCATTAAAACAAATTAGGACTCATGGGGTAACTGCATGCCAAATTAGTGAGAGCACACAAGGCCAAGATGCCTTGAGTTACTATCTGACAAGCTATAGCATTTGAAAAATTGTGCTTATTGCAGTGAACACTCTACTTAAAACACACTCGGGTGACGATCCTACATCCCTTCAAGAAAACTTAACCGTCTGATTCAATTAAAAAACCGATACAACATAAATCTTGCAACTTAACTTTAGTTTAAAGATGCCGGGATGTGAATTTGCTTCAGCACCCCTAAAACAGGCAAAAGCCGTCCATGGAGGAGAGACGGGTGAAGTGAGGTACCAGGTGCTAAGCCCTCTGACTAAAGTGAAACTATCAGTTTAACATTATGTCAGTACATTTTTACTTTTGCTCGGGGAGTTTCTGCACCTTGCAGCCAGACATCATTTAAATCCAATCCTACACTGGCATACACTTTTTAATCCAAAGCCACAAGGTACGTTATTAAATATTTGACTCACACTATTTCTGTGCATTTCTCTGGGCTGCTTTTTAAGCTTTAACTTATTTTGACCAATTCCTGAATGTGTCTGAGACAATAAAATGAACCTTGGGGGATTTTTTCACCATTCTGCTGCACTGCTCCTTGTTCATATTTGACTAAGGGGGTTCAGTAATGGCTTCCCCCCTTGTCCTGGAACTAAATACAGTTTCCAATCGTGGCTGGCACATAGCATGACTGGGTATGCAACTGAGACACTGTTATGGCCTTAACACAATGCCATTATCACTGTAACACCGTGCTAATGCTCTCTCTTTCTTGTTCTCCCTCACAACACACACACACATGCACACATACACACACTAACACACTTTTACACACTAAAGCTGTGTCTCTCTGGAAACTAATGGGTTGTGCTCCTAGAAAGACACGAATACTTAAGAGCTGGTTAGAGGCTGAACACAGATGGTGTGTGTGCATGTGTGTGTGTGTGTGTGTATGTGTGTAAGGGAGAGACAGAGAGACATATGTGAGCCTCATTGTTTGTTTGTGCATTGGCTGTTTGTTTACTGTGTGTAAGTTGTTTTTTTACGTGCATGTGTATATTAATGATCGCTTACGTTGCTGTTGGTATTTGTGTTAATTTTTGTTTGCATAAGTCTGGTGCTAATTGTTAATCTTTTTGCTGTTTGTGCGTGTGTGTATATGTGTCCAATGTTCTTTCACTGCCCTTTCTGGTTCCCAAGACTGTCTGTCTGTCTGTCTGTCTGTCTGTCTGTCTGTCTGTCTGTCTGTCTGTCTCTGCATCCATGTTAATGAATGTTTGCTTTCAAGTTATGAGTTTTGGCATACATAAGTCTAGACACACAATCAGACACAGAGAAAATTAGTGCAGTAATTCATTACAGTTGGTTTTTAGCTGCACTAAGCACTGGGCTCAGAGCAGCATAGGGACTCTTACTTGAGACGATAAAGCACATTAGCACTAAAGCAGAGAGTCAAAATTGCGGTAAAACAAAATTTAGGTCAAAAACACATTTTCTTTAACCCAAAAAATTCAGGCGATAATCCCCTTTTTCACTGTATTTTCACATCTCCTCTGACCCCCTTGATGACCATACTTGACCTTCTTCATCATTGGTAGCTAAAACAGCAAGATGATGTCAAAGGGGTAAAAAGAGAGTGTCCAAATATTAAAAGACCTTTTCGCTCATCTAATCTCATCTCATCTCATCTCGTCTCATTATCTTATCTTGTGGTTAAACATATGGCTCTGTAATAACCCTGGGCAATGTGCAATTGACCTTTCATATGTCCTTGCAGAACAAGGACTTGAGTCTAATTTGTGTGTTACAGCTGCCAACTAATTTAAATCTCCTCAACTAAGAAAAAAATTCTAATCACAATTATTTTTAGCAAAAATTAGAAAAAGATTAACATGATTTTTCACTGACTTTGGAAACTTCATGCAAAAATGAATTTCAAAAAAACTTCTCATTTATCAGGGGATTTTCTTGAACTGAAAATATTATTCAACAACTTATCAAAAAAATTCAACAATAATGTCTCTACTACTACTACTCATACTCCTACTACTAAGAAGAAGAAGAAGAAGAAAAAGAAGAAGAAGAAAAACGTCAAATGTATGGTGTGTTGAATAATGTTGTTTTATTTGGCATTGAAATTGCAGGAAGGGCTGCTGAAATGCACTTCTCTTGTACTTTTGTGGGTCTAAATTCAGGTGGTGAAAGAAAATCCAAGCATCAGCTGGCTTGACCGGTTATTGACAAATGTTATCTCACTTGATCACAGTGAGCTGAACTAAATGTGCCAAAGCCTGGCTGGAAATTAGTTTGGGCTTTTCGGAAAGGAGGATAACACTCACTGCTGCAAGGGAAAAGGTTCATACCAAATGAAAAATCATTGTATTATCATTGAAACAATCATTGTAAAAAGAATGCAATAAATGTAAATATCTGTATTATCTTGTTTTATAATCGAGGAAGCCAGAATTGAAATTGAAAATAAAATCTGATTGATAGCCCAGCCCTAATCTGTTTGCTGTCTGTATCTGCATTCTGATACCAATTTAACACAAAATGCAGCTCCTTGGGAACTTCACTAAATTTAATTGACTGTTTCATGGCTAATCTTGTTGTGTGCACTGATGGCTCCACATTTGGCTTTCTAACAAAATAATTTGGCTCTTGTGGCTCACTCCCCACTATACCCAGAAGGTCCGTGATTCACTGAGATTCTGTATTCTCTCCATGTTTATGGGGGTTTTCTGTGAGTGATCCAGATTACGTTCCCAGTCCAAATACATGCACGTCAGGGAAGGAAATGAATAGCCCATAGGTGTGACTGGGAGTGTGAGCCCTTTTCTGTCGATTTGTGTTAGCTGTGACAGATGACAGGGCTTATCCTGGGTGTATTGGCATCTTCTGCCCAGGACACTCTGAACACACACCAAATCCTTATGACTCTGCATTAGAAAAAGGAAGTCCCCCCAATAATTGATTTCATTAGCTAGTTTTGTTCTTCCTTTTCCATTCTATTTGCCTATTCATATTCTTGGCAGTTTTGTAGTTTCAGTCCGACTGAAGATTCAGGCTAGAATTTCACAGTACTCTAAGCCAATCTTACCAGATAATGAAGAGATACAACAGCTGCTAGTCTACCAGATTCAGCATTAAAGACCAACTGTCATGCACTGAGGAGGAAATAACCATTTGTTTGTTTGTGTTTATTTGTATACGTGCATGGAGAAAATGGGCAGAAGCAATTATACGTTCTTGTTCTTAGTGTGCTTTGCATAATCACTTCTACCTGCCACACTTTGCCTGATGGGTGAAGGAAAATAGAGAGACTTAAATGGAAAAGACTCAAATTGTGGAGGGAGGCAGGGGGTTTGTGCGTGATGCTTTTTGCCTTCAACTGATGCTGCATACTTTGGGAGAAATTTGCATTTCAGCATTAGTAAACAGCAGTAGCGGACAATCAGAGGACTACTATGATGCAAAGCTGGAATAAAAAAACAGAATAGCTAATGCAGAGAGAAATGATGTTTTTTGTTTGTTTTTTTAATATACAGTTACTTCCAGCCACATGTAGTATTGATATTAGCACATGTACAGCCTCATCTACCATTGTCACTGTGCATTGTGTGAATAAAACACACTTTATGCCTGCACACTTTACTCTGGTTCCCCCATTGTCAGAATCCGAAGGGGTGTTTCCTTCTTCCTTTATTTTCAAACAGGTCTGACAGTACTGCGGTTGTGCGCTATATGTGTGAAAGGTCAACTCTCCAAAAGGTAACAGTCCTGATTTTGTGGACATTAATGAGAGTTTGTGAAGATGGCCTTAAGGCTTATATGTAAGGAAATTCAGTGCACACATGCAAAATGTCAGATATGAAATAGACTATCAAGCAGTAATAGGTTTGCAGTCTGGGGTTGTTTGCTTTAATTTCTTTTAGTTCAATCAGATTTTCTCCCACCACAAATAAAGATGGTTTTCGTGGCACAAAACAGGAAAAAAATGTCCCTTCTGTCGGCATTAACATCACTAAGGTTTTATGTTGTTGCTGATGGCAGATGGCAATGCCAATTATATTTCAGTCTCTATAACTGATTTACCAGCTAATCATTGCAGCTCCAAGCCATACTATGTCATCTGTGTCATTCTCACCAAACCAGTCAGTGACCTCTTGTAAAGAGGCATCTACATTTCTCATGTTTCTCCAGCAGCTTGTTTAGGTTTTCTCATAATTTGTCACCTGTCTGTATGTGCAAGCCTGGTAGCAATTAATTCACAAGTGCTGCAAAACATTCAAGAGCCATTTGCCTCTGCTGTACTGCATGCCAGCAAAGATTCCACTCAACAAAGAAACTGCAGCTCAGTTTCAAGCTAAACGAATTTTTTAACCAATGTGAATAGATATTAAGAACCCAAGGAGTAACACATCTTTAATCTACTGCTGTGAATGATTTAGGCTACAAGGAAAATGGCAATGTGAAATTCAATGGGAATTCACTGTAAAAGACTAAAAAAAAGGGGGGCTTGCAGCTTCTTGTTAACTCTGAACCTTCTAAGCCAAAAATGTGCTAAGAAGTGATAATTAACCTCCTCCCTTTCTTCCTTATTAAATTTCAACAAAGCATCTACTGGTAATATCCCAGAGTTCACTATGGGAGGGACAGAATGGTTGATGGGGTACGAAAAAGGGAAGCACATCTGGTGTTAGAATACACCCACTGAGACACTGAGAGGTTTATGGGGCTACACTGATTAGGAGACACACATACGCACTTTCAAACACTTATACACACACACACACACACACACACACGAGGCATCAAATTTGCTGTCAGAAGGAAGTGGGTAAATCATAAATAATTGTGTGTATGAATATGTGTGTGTGTGGGTGCTTGCAAATGTGTATGAACCTACTAGTGTTTTGTACATACAAGAGTATTCATTGCTGTGCATATTTTATTAGATCAGCGTGTGTAGTGTGTTTTTCTGCCTTTATTAATAAAGATGTACATATTAATGTGTTTGTGAGTGCATCTGTACATAAGAACACATGAATTTGCATGTGTGTCATGTTAAGATGGCTTCCGCTGCAGTTCTAGTTACAATAGCAGAGTGCAGATAATGAAATTTCCTCCTGTTTCAATCAGACACTAATTAAACAGTGAAAGATAACTGGAGAGTGCTGTGTGTGGACCTAAACACTGTATGTCTCTCTTGGCCCAAGCTCTTGTTCTCTCTATTATGAAACATACCATGCTTGTGTGTGTGTGGACATGTTCTTCACTCCTGACCCTGTTTGAATCCCTGAATTTGATCCAGATTGTGTAAGTTACTTCCATCCTTTCATTTAAATCATGCACATCAGAATACCAGGTCTTTCTTAACTGATCTCGAATCTCAATGACATTACCTATCTAGTGGAGGTTAAAGGTTGTGTACGTCCTTTTACATGAGGTCTGGGATCAGTGAGCTGAAGTTTACATGCCTAGTTGATACAAATATTTAGCATAGCTTGACATCGAAGACTGTAAATCAATTTAAAATCACATCCTTGTCACATTTTCTATCTCATAGTCATTTGTTGTAGGCACATCTTAGTAAATCATCTGGAGAAACTGGAATGAGCCTACTGTCCCAATTCTTTAACTTCAGACCGCAGCTGGGATACACTCCCAGGGCAGCCATTAGTGGCTAGAGAGGCTGTAATGAAAAGCTGGAGGGGGTCCCAAAAAAGTCTAGATGAGGCACTTGCCACTTTACACTGCAAAGGCGTGAAATAATAGCTTCCTGTAATTGCTCTGAATACTTTATGGGGGTGCAGTACAAGGTCTGAGTGCCTTAATGATACAGCTGTAGCACTGAATCCTCTGCTGATCTTCACTGGGTTTGTGTTGAATACTTTTTGGTTTTGTGTAAGGATATGCAAAATTGAGATTTTTGGAAGATTCTTCTGAGGTCGCAGGAGGTGACACTTGTCAAAACTTTTGGGTTATCCAGACGAGGTCATGAAATTGTACTTCTTTTCAAACAATGCTCGCTGCTACTTCTCATTCAAATGCATTCATACTCAGTATCTATGAGCGCAGTGGTCTGTTTCTGTTCCTTTTGTTGGATAAAAGGATAGTGCACACTCACGCATTTCCCAGCTGCCTCCTTGCTTTGTTGGTGCCAACTTCATGCACAGTGTGTTAGCAAAATCTGCCGGAGAAGGTTCACAATCTGAACTTGATCAGTAAGTCGTGATTCAGAAAAAAACATACAGTTGTTATATAAGTTGGGTTAATGCTTCATCCTACAGAACAACAGGCTGCCAAATAATAAGCTGGAGTTGCAGCTTGTGTGGGAGTTTATGCATAATGTGTGCTGGTGCCTTGTTCCCTTTTTGATCTTAAATACACACCCGAATGGCACCAGATTACATAAACAAGAGCTCAAAAGACGGTGTAAGACGAACAGCCCAATTAATGAGATTTATTAATGACGCTTTAGAAATGGAGATGGTGACAAAAATGATCATGTTTATCGTATGATTTCTGGAGGACATTGTTTTGTTTCTCTGTTCTCCTTTAATTTTTGCTTCTGTTACTCAATTTTAATGGGGAGTTGCTCTATTTTTAAGTCACTGCCTGTCTCTCTTTATATGTGCCTCCTGTATTGTCTAAATTATCTTTTTCTTACTCTGCTGTTATTTAAAATATTTTAGATGCTTGCTGCTTTTTCCTACAGCAAACACCAATAAAATAAAAACAGACACTTCCAATACTCTCAAGGCTCCGCACGTCAGCATAAAATACGCTTCGGCAATGATTTTTAAACCCAAAGAGGTGCACCAACTCAGATTAATTTTGTTAAAATGCACCTCTCTCGTCGGTCCGGATAACTAACTGAAGCTTCAATGCACTGGTTCACTTTTGGTCCCCAAACTAATTCTTCATTCTATTTTTTCAAATGCATTTTAGCAGCATGACACTGTTACTAGCAGGAAACTCTTTGCAGCCACAATTAGAGGCACAGTAAAGGCAAAACTATCCGTGCAGTTATCTATATTAGTCACTCATTTGGACATAAGAAAACTTTATTCTCTTAAACTCTTAACTATTGTTTTAATTTGTGTGTGTGTGTGTGTGTTGATTTAAGCTCTCCAGTGTGCATATCAATAATAACACCTGTGTTGGATACACTCCAGATAAAATATTCATCATAAATTAAGCAAAGCATGGACTCAAAATATAAATGTAGTGTAACTTTTCACTTGAACAAAAAGATTGTAAATAATGCCCTTGCATGAATTGCTGTTGCACATCTCTTGGGCAAATCAGCATGAGTAATTTAAAATAAACTATTTAAAATGCCAGATATATGTACATCAACTATACAGAGAACAACAAAATGATGGAATGTTGAAATTTATTTTTCATGAAGACTGACAAGTATGGGCAGCTGCTGACTTTTTAATGCATAGAGTTCTCCATAGAATTACACAAAACAGCACACTCTTGATATGACAGCAGTGTGATAAATTATTGAACTGCTCATCTGGATGGGTTGTCTGTTTGAACAGGACAGATAGACATGCAGATGGAAGGATCTGCAGAGCCACATATCTGTGTTGAGGGACTTCTCTGGATGTAGTGACAGTCATATAAAATGATGTGCTAACACACTGGAGTGTCAGAGAAAAAGTTTTTTCTAAGACACTACAAAGTGATGAACTGAATTACAAAAGCTGCTCAAACAGTGAAGTGCCAGTTTTGCCGCATGGACAACCTTGCATATAACTTGTAACAATAAAAGTCTGTGAGAGATTATTCTATGTGTATTTTCAGGAGCCTTGAAAAAAAAAGGATATCTATTTTTTTGTTCCTTTAATTTTTTTGTGATGGCAGGTGCTGTCTGATATGTTTAAGATCATGTTTAGTGAGATCAACCAAAGCAAACACCTACAAAACCACATGGGCATCAGTGGGTACATCATTGTACTGTATAATGTTTAGCACATAAAAACCTACCCATGTATAAAAGCTACATCAGTGGCTGCCAGAGCTTACATTATTAACTCAAGTGAATGCTGGATGACTAGTGGACAGAAAAGAACTTGCTGAGATGTTTTAAAATGTGATTGAGATTCTGGATAAAACAACCCTTTTTTCCACTGCAGGGACCAGAGAGATAATATTATTTCCTGTGGTTCAAATAGATTTCAAGCACCTGGATCAAAATCTGACTCTGTTAATGATTGATTTAACTGAATAAATGAATTATTTAAAAATAAATTCCCAAAAAATCCCCTGTGTAGAGCTTTTGGACATTTTTGATCTTATTTGTGTAATATCTTGGTCAAATGTACATCTTGAAATAACTGAACAGACTGCTGAAACTTTTTTATGCTTAGGTTGATGGTCTTGATGTGGCTGTTTTGTCTGCACTGTCTAAATAAAATGGACCACGCAGAGTTCAGCTTTAAGGTCAGAACCATTCTTGTTCAAAGCAACCTTTATTTGGCCTTTACATAATTGCAAATTGTTTTATTTTTGTTAATTGTTAGCAGCCCTTTTAGCTGTCATGTAAATGAGATGTTGTCTGCTCTCATAACAGCACAACAGTAACGTTTTTTTGAAAACTTTAGGAATATTATTGACAATTACAGATAAACTAAAACATCCCTCCAGTCATTTGGAATATTTTTGATCCTCTCATTAATAAAATGAAATGATGAATGGATTATAAACAGGTAAGTCATTATGCTTCGCCTGAAACAGGTTCAATGAACAGATACCAACACTTTCATTTAGCTGAGACATTGATTGAGTTCTACAGTCAATACAAGTGTGGACAGTGCACAATAGATCAGTGTATGATGTGTGTTTTTGCCTCAGGGCTGTATACATAGCACTGTAAGCTAGGAAAATGCACCTCAGGCATACACACACACAAACACACGCACGCACGCACACACACACACACAGAGAAAAAAAACAGTTAATATGCTAAACATCCACAAATATGACTCCTCCTCCCTCAACTTTCAAAAGGATTAGCACAAAGTGTTGTTCAATTACAATGTTAACGCTTGTGTGGGTGTGTGTGTGTGTGCTGTAAAGAGTCCCTCACTTGGAGCTGATTGCCAAAGAAGGCTCAGAGCACACAGACGGATCAATGAACAGAGGTTTTTACACACTTGTAAACATAGCTCTGTCATAAGTACAACACATTAGTGAAAGGTAGCAGACTCTTGCTCCCAATGTTGGATTTTACTGTCATGAAAGGTGCTGATACAAGAAGAAAGGGTGAGAGAGGGTGGTTAAAATGCATAAATGTGTAAATATTTGAGATATAATTTTCTTTTAAATTTATTCTGTAGTCAAGAAATCAAAGCACAGAATAAATAGCCTTGACTGCTGCCCAAGCTCAAGCCTTACTCTTATTCAATCTGAAACTTTCCACTTTTGGAGTTCATTTGGGCCAAAGATGATGTTTTTACTTACAACACAAAATTTACAAATTCCAGAAAAGTGAATAATAAAAAAAAATATATTGAGGGTAGAAGGTTGAGTGTGTTAACAGATTTTATCACTCCCTTAAATGTGGAATAGTTTATCTTCTACATTTTTTTTTTTTTTGGAGTGGGTAGCAGTTTCTTGTTGTAAGTGAAAATGGGTTTATAGACTAAATGAGGACAAAATAAGGACGTTGAGGAACATTCAAGGATTATTTTCATGTTTAAACCAACACCTGAGAAGCTGAACAAACAAACAAAGCTATGCAGAAAAATTATACAAAAATTAATACAAAATACAAAAATTATTATGTTCTGAAGCCATCTCTTCATCTCTTGTGTGTGTGTGTGTGTGTGTGTGTGTGTGTGCGTGTGTGTGCGTGGGTGGGTGTGCAAGTGTGTGTGTGTGTTTGTATCTGTGTGTGTACAAGACTGAAAGAGAGTCAGCACACATGAAGTCATCTAAAAAAGGTTATTTAGCATGTGATCAAGAGCCTTTGTCTTGTCTATTTCTGTTTTCTTACTTAGGCGCACACAAACATACACACATGCACACACACACACACACACCTACACGCACAGCATGTTAGGTATGAACATGTCTGTAGTCAGGAAACAAATGACATTGATGCAAGTATCAAGAGTCATGCTTGTGTGTGCATGTAAGACTTGTGTATATGTGCTATTTGTTATCTATTATTCTACATAAACAGTGTACATTTAAAATGAAGTTTTGAGGTCATGCAAGAGTATACTTCTTTTCTTTTGGCTTGGTTTTAGGTCAAATAAAAAGAAATGCAACCTAGAATTTATCAGATAGTAACTTTTTAATGAATATTTAAGCATTAAAGTAACTTTTCAGAAAAAAAAGAAAGCTAGAAAGTGTGATACGTGATGCATACAAGCACTTTCTTATATCTCTGTGCATACCTTTTTTCTTTTATATTTTGGCATAATTCTATCCCCTCTAGTTTCCTCCTGTGCATATTCCTCAGCTGCTGATTCTATTGTATGTACCCAGTGTTTATTTATTCTGCAGTTGAAAATCCCTTGCTGCATTTTCAAGATACTGTATATTCTTTGGAGCAGCTGAGTAGTTATATGCATTTAAATAGTTCATGCATTTAAATGTACCTACACTGGCCTTGCCATGCAATCTATGCATTTAAAGGGGAACAATTCTGTGGTGTTAATGGTAAACTGAGGCTTCTTAGTTTGACCTACAAGGCCAAGTGAAAGTACAAAGCAGGCAATGTTCCACTAACAGATAGCTTGTATGATTACTGAAGTGCTTCCTAACAATGCATGAACCTGTAATTGTTTACCTCAGCAACCACTGCTCACAGACATGTGCACTTCTGAGTGATAATACTCACACTGTATTATTATTTTCCTTCTGACATACATTGACAGAGGTAAATATAGGCTTGCATGTTTAAAGATTACAACTTAACTACTGCCACTTTGACAAGCCACGCTATGTCTTTCAACCCTCACATCAGGCTGGATGCTGCTGTTGTTCAAAGAGGAAACGGGATAAATTGTCCCCAGGCGCAAAATATTAGACTTACTTGTAAAGCTCGCTCTGAGAAGCTGTTTAAGCTCTCTAAAAACATGCCAGTCTCCATTATCTGCTGTCTACGCTGGCATCTCGCACTTCTCTCACAATTTCTCCAAACGTCACTCTTTAAGCTATCAGCAAGCCTATCAGTGGACTGGGCTGATAACCAGATAGACAGTCAGGCCTTTTTTTGTCCACCTCTGTTTCTGTTTCAATCACTCTAAAACTTGTTGAGCCGAGTAATGCTACACAAATTAATTAATGTCTTTCTGTATATCTCTGCAACTGAAGAACATAACTTGACCCTTGCTGTTTTAGACTTCACCTCTAAAACAGCATATGTCTTTTTTAATTAGTGGTAAAAAATATAAGCAAACAGGATCATAATGAAGGAAAACTCTCCAAAAGTAATGCTCATTGTCCTTAACTAAAGTCAGGCCACTGCAGATCCCATCAGAAAATGCCACTGCATATTACAAGCATTGAGTCATTACTCAAAAAAAGTAATGTATTACGCACATTAATGACTTTTTTGTAATGTAATGCAATATTTTACGTATTTACTCACTGTAGAAAATTATTGGTAACACTACTTGTTGCTCTGCAGTAAGCATTGTCTCATAGTTTACGGTTAATAATATCATGTTAAGCTGACATTTGACCACATATTAGTAGAAACTGTGATCAAGAATACACATTTTGCTTTTTCATGCTCTTTAACAGAGTAATATCACACAACTGAAAACACACCTGATGACAATTAGCTCCAATAAATGTTTTAGAAAGAAAAAAGGCCCATATTCAATGAGATTCAAGGCAGCACTGGTTGGAGGCCTCTTCAAAATAAACCAGCTGATAACAATATATAAAGGAGGCTGGCTTTTTTAATACAGCCTATATTAAGTGCTTCAAAATAATAAAGCAACAAATAAAATAGTCAGAAGATGGATAGATAGTTGACAAATTTTAAGGAAAAAACATCTTCATGCTAAAAGGAATATTAACTAAATCTGCATTTAATGCATTTGCAGTTACCACAAAACACACTTAGATGACCTTTATGTGGTGGCTTGATCACTAAACCATGACTCTAAAGGAGATTAGTCAGGCTTATTTAACTTTAAGTGTTATCGACTCCAGCAGTAGTTCTATCTCATGAGGAGGGTCTTTTAAACCATTTGTCAGGCAACCTGTCAATCAGCAAAGGACTGGCTGAGCTGAAGAGCCTTTGCATGTCCCATTAGATGGCCTTACTGTTCAATGTCATGGAAACGGTCTTTATTGTCTTCATCTCTGACTCCAAATTCAAGTACTCAATAGCCTCAGCGTAGGAGTCAAACTTAGCTGTAATCACCTCATCGTGAGCAAAGAAGTCATTCTCTCTGGTCTGTCGGCGGGGTTTGTTGCTTATTCTGGGGGTCAGCAGTGTTCTCAGAGCTTCTCTTATCTTTAACATCAAAATGTATGCAAAGCTTGTGACAAAATAATGGTTTGATTAGTCACTGTATGTGATTACTGAATTCAGGAACAAACACACACACTCTCAAGTTTGTAACCAATGCACACAACTGCCTATTATAAAGTCTTTGGAGAGGGAGATTGCTTTTTTTCCTCCTTAACAGAAGGGCAAACAGCTTTATCATTGGTAAACTGGAACAAATCACCTCATGACCAGTTCTCATCAGTACGGATCCACACAGTTAAACCTGCTCTTCAGACCTCTGGCACAGTACTTCGTCATTCCAGTTCTTTATCAAGACAGTTGGCAGTGGTGCCTAAAATCAGGATGGCTCTGCTTGTTCTCCATCAGGTTTTTCACATATTCCTATTGATCGTAATTCCTGTGACTGCAGCTGTGAAAAATTAGCATAAACATATTTCAGAACATTTTCTCTCTTGCCTGAAACAGCTCCAATAAAGAGAGAGAGAGAAAGAGGGAGTGAATGTTTGAAGTATTTTGGGGATTTGGCGCGGGTTCAGAATTGAAGAGGGGGATTTCTCAGAGGAATTACTCAGTTTTAATGATTTGTGCATCTTTCCAAAATAGTCAGTCAAACACAGTCATGCATGGCACAGTACCGGGGTCCGCATGTCTACATTATGCATGAACGCACAGATACTCGCTTGAGTGCTCGATTTATTCTTAGATTAACTATTTAACACTCAATGGTGCATACTTACTCCAAATTTGAATTGCAATTTGGGCATTTTTTAACCAAATTTGCCAGGTCTGTGATACATTAAAGGAGTAGCGATGCTCAGAGTGTTTAAAGTGTTAATTAATGCACAGTAGTTTTTAAGTAGCTTCCACTTTGAAAAAACAAACCCAGAAAATCACTACCTATCATTTACATTTAGTTTCAATAGTAACAAGTGCACTCAATCTTATCCGGTACATTGGTATATTTGTGAAATCAATAGAAAATTCAAAGACTGCTTTCTCTTTTCTCAATTGCAGATACTTTTAAGAAAGGCCATGAACCACCCACTACAGCCAGCTAATGAGAGCAATGGTTTATCATCTTTTCATTGAATTATTGAAAAAAAATATGAAACATTTATAAAGAAGCAAAAACCTCTCCAAAGTGTTTCATAGATTCTTGAAAATCATATTATATTGCTGACAAAATCATACACCTCAGTATTCTACTGCAGTTTACGAACACTACAGAATTCTCAAAAAGCGTAACTTGAAACTTTGTTTTTCTTTAAAAACACTAAAATCAGAAATCACACCCTACCGTTGAAACTCTCACTTTGAGCACTTAAACACATCCTCACAATTGCAGTAATTTAAATCCACATGCATAAATGTATGTGCCCGCAGCGGTTAAAGAGGGGATCAATGTTTTAACATAATGGGTTTTTAATATTGTGCATTATTAAAAACTGTTAACATTATTTAAAATATTTTTCTTGATCCATTTTTGTCTGTATCTTTTAAGATCACCCCATTGCACACGCACACCTACACCCACATCACCCTAAAATTACATATGCAGTGCACAGATTGACACGCATTGGTTTTGCATGCTGCCACACAAAGATGGTTGTTAGAAAGATTACAGTAAATGAGGGAATGTCGCTCCTCTGCAGCATGTTAGCACCTTTTGTGCATCTATAAATTAAACATAGCACAAGTTGCTACACACACAAAGACACTAGCAGACACACACGCAGAGAGGGATTAATAAAACATTAATCCATCTATTACGCTCTCATTGTAGTTAGCTAGATCAGCATGTACAGTAAATGGTTGAACAGACTATTAAAGAGACAAGTGCAGCTGGATGCTTCTTTGTGTTGGTGTGTTGCAGTATCAGAGAGAGAGACTGAGTTTGAGTGTGTGTGTGTGTGTGTGTGTGTGTGTGTGCATGGTAGTTAAAGACAGGTCTTAGAATTGAAATATTGAAGAGCTTAACCTTCTAATTGCAGCGTTGCCTTAAGGCAACATTTCAAATCACAGTTCTTTCTATGTAGTGTCTTTTCTTGTTGCATTTCCTTGACTTTTTTCTCTTCTTGTCTCCAAGTTATTCTTTGTATCAATCAGATACACTGATGTTCTGTTTGCATGTACAAATTCTCATTTACAAGGTTAAACGTCATGCTTTCTTCCATTCAAACATGCATTCATGTCTCGTTTGTGGCCCTCACTTACCCTCTAACTGAACAGTTGTTGTCTCAAAAGAGTTGCTTTGCACACTGTGCTGTACAAACAACAAAAGGTGGGGTGTAGCCTATTTACTCTTGAGGGACAGGTCAGGATGCTGCTGGTTTTATTAATATATTTTTTAGGGCTGGGACTTCGCGTTAATTACGGTTAATTAATTACAGAAAAAATAACAGCATTTAAAAAAAACGCATTTAATCGCAATTTTTGTTTTGCACTGCAAACAGTGTGGAATGTTTCTCATTGCCCGAGTTCCCGGCAGAGCTCAGTCGGTAAGGCGGGCGTTCCATGTGCGGAAGCTTCGTTCTCCACACGAGTTCAGCTCCAGCTCCGATTATTTGCTGCGTGTATATAAAATATAAAATTTTAAAAAAAAAAAAGTCGTTGCTGGGTTCGTTGGGTGGAAATCTGGATGTGTGCAAAAATTGTCCAGGAAAGAATTTGCCTATCCGGAGCTCTTCCAACCTCGGCTACCACTCAATACCAAACATGTTGCAGCTAGCACAGACAACAAAATGACAAAAAATGTTGCTTCTCGTGTCAAATATTGATATGCGATTGATTGAGAATAATTAATTACAAAGCCTCTAATTAATTAGATTAATTTTTTTAATCAAGTCCCACCACTAATATTTTTTTTCTTTACTCAATAAAGAGCCTAGAATAAATTTAAAAAACAGCCTTTATTTCACGTCATTTAACAAAAAGTGAGTGGCCAAGATTTTTGAGATAACAAAATTGAAAATAGCACTTTTGTTGCTACAACAAATTCCCAGTCTGAGGTTACAAATGCAGCATATGTGCAGCTTAAATTACCTTCATTCAGTCTATCTTCTTTAGAGTCCGAACATGTTTTCATTGCCTTTGCCCTTCCATGGTATGCAATTATTGAGCGATAATCAAGATGTGGCAGTAGAACTGACTTGCACCTACTGTACATTTGTTATTCTGCGTTAAAAATAATGTGTCAAATTTGCTCACACAAATTGATAAAGGAGTGTTGCTATAATTTTTAATAGTTTTGTTATAGTTTTGTAATAGTTCAGTAGTATTAGTAGTTTTATATTTTTTGTAGGTTTAGAAAAATGCTTTTGCTGTCAGTTGATTTGGTTTTATGTTCAGTTAAGTGCACAAACCTTGCAAACTCCAGTTGTGTTTCCAGTTAACTGTGAAGCAAATTTGAAGCAAACTTTAAATTTCTCCCTCAGAAAACAACAACAACAACAACAACAACAACAACAATGATGTAAAATGATGATTAGGTACAATTCTCTAACCTCTTTAGAGTGTATTAACTGTGCCATACACAGCATAGTTGCATCAGTATATGGCAGTATTAGCTACATCACACATGGCTGTTAGAATAAAGTAAAAGACTAATGCAATAACATTTTTTGAAAGAGGACCACAAAAAAAGGAATTTGGTATTAAAAGGCAAAGGAAAAAGAATAAAGGCAGCAAGTATTTCAATTTAGTTTTCTTCACTTGCAGAAACACGAGTGTCTTCTACAATCTTATTTTCTTGTATTCTGTTTTATGTAGTAAGCACACCTACATCATAAGGTGAAGTGTAAGAGTCAATGGATTTTCCTTTTTTTCTAAAAAATCTCTGCAGTTCCAGGTTTTAGAGGTAAATTCTGTAAATTTGCTACCCCTAACCCCTTAATGTCTCCGTTAATATGTGTTTAAATCTGCACTTCCATTTGCACTTTTGCATTTTTTATGAAAGGAAGACTGCCCCCCCCCACCTCCCCCCTCCCTTCACCCAGCACATTTCTTCTTTCATTCCTTATGTTTTTATTTCTCTTCCCATTAAAGTAAAACCAGGTTAAAATTATGTTGTGTTCTCCATTTTTTTCGGACTAAACCTTCCATACTCACTCAGGGACGTGGGGCAGGTCTAAGGTTGGAAAGTGTTCAACAATACACACTCAACCATAAACATACACTCACATAGACACACATACACACACAGACACACACACACACACACACACAAACACACACTCATGCACACGCACACACGCGCGCCCACCAACACACACATGCAGACAGACACACACAGATACACACAGTATCTAGGCTAGTGTTTCCACAGGTTAGCTTAGTCTCTTGAGTCAGTGCCACCAAGCACACACAGTCACAAACACACACACAGAGACTGGGAGTCATGCTGACACTGCCCATTAGCAGGTGATGAACTCCTGTGGCAAGAGAGAAAGAGGGGGCAACCACAAGAGGGAATAAGTTAGGAGTCACAGGGGAGAGAGATACAAAGAGAAAGAGAGAGGGAGAGAGAGACAGAGAGAGAGCGAGACTGGCTCTTTATCTGAATGATTGATGCTAATCTCTGATGGGCTATCCATAGCTAGGAGCTGGAAAATGAACAGATGCACACACACAGACATTCACAAAATACACTTGTAACATTCTGTCATCTGCCTTTACACACTCATACACACTGTCAACTTTTTTATTCATTCATACGTGTATACGTACAAAGAGTATGAAAATAATACTTAGTACCATGTGAAAGTACTTTGATTCCATTGTTAAATTTAAGGATGCATGATTACTATCAGTGGTGATAAATTATTGTCCAACATTAGGAAATCGAAATGTACCCTGATATTCATATCATACCTGATAAATAGAATTGATAGAGTGAATAAAGTTAAATACATTAATAACCTATGGCCTTAAAATGATCTGTTCTGGATCCGCTTATTTACTCTGCATCACAGTCCACCATTTGTCACTGTGTTTTATATGCAGACATATTAGCAACAGGCTTTCAGTTCTATTACCATATAGCAGGTCAGCGGCTGCATACACAACAGCAGCTTCAGACAGGCAGGTTAATTGATATGTTTAAGATATGAATATGTTGTTCCGCCTGCCAGCTATTAGTTTGTTTATATATATTTGTTAATTTTAGTAGACTGCTTTTTAAAGTGCATACTCATGCAGCACATGTTTAGAAAGCTCAGCTTCTTGTGACTCAGTGATACAGACCCATTAAAAATATGACAGTACAGCATGCTTATTTAACAGCTTTTTCAGACCATCAACACACTTGGTGCTGTTCCACAGGTTGTTAACAGACTGAAAACAACCTGTTACACTGGGTAACATCCAGATGATCAAATCCAGTATATAAATAGCTAAATCTCTGGTCAGAAAATAATCACAGATACCCCCTTCATTCTCTAACAGTCTGTCTATGCTACACAAGCTTGGCTGGAAGTGGGCCTAAAAGCCATTTCTTAGCAGTCCCAGTAATTCTTCTCCAGTATTTCCCACAATATCTAAATAACATGTTGCTGTATCAACATTTATTTTTATTCTGATTTTCTCTCTGTCTCAGCAGCACAGTTGTTCGCCATGGCCAGAAGTGCCAAGAACTTAATCTTGATCTTAAAAAACTATTTATTGTGCTGCCTACCTGATCTGCCATGTCTTGGATCTTGAATTCTTTCTTAAGCTTTGCACTGCCAATATCTATCTATCTATCTATCTATCTATCTATCTATCTATCTATCTATCTATCTATCTATCTATCTATCTTACTGTAATTTGTCAGGATAGTGGAGTTAAAACAATATAGTTAATAATCTCCAGCTCTCAGTATCTTCCCTTCTTCTCTCTGTCCCTCTTCTGCAGAAGATCAAGGGAGGTTGTCAAGGGCAGTAGAGATCACAAAGCTTACCAGGACTTTCACTCTGTCTGTCTTTCAGAAAAAGATGGGTAGAAAACTGTAGAAGAAAGTTGCAGCTGCTCTGAAGATGGAGGGATGGACAGATAGACTGGCACAGTTAGGAGAGATGTTCCACCTGACTTGTATTTAGGCCACATGCTTTCCTAATGAGAGTTGGACCTTAATATTTTAAATATCATTCTTCATGAGTCAGTGTTTCAGAACACTGAGCAAGGACGAACTGATGCTCTGCACAAACTGTTTTCCATGACAGACCTCATTAACAGACATTTGAAAAACAGACAGAAGGCAATTAATAAATCCTTTTTTTAAAATTTAACTTGTGTTCTATCATTAAAACACACGGAATCACCCTTTTAGAGCAGAGAAAAGAGGATTTTATAAATCCAAATGATGACAATAAAGCTTTTATTTGACAATAAAAGAGGACTTTGTGAACACACCTCTATTCTTAGCTGCACTATGCTTCAGACATAAATGCAGCATCATGTAAAATGAATATTTCTACTCCCCTGTGACTTTCTTCCTTCAGCAGAGGCAAGAAGAGCGGCAGAGAGGTTAGAAGCAAGGCTGAGAAATGAGTTTGACTCATTTATTTCAGACTTCACCATGACTTTTTTGATCTGTTTTTCTGGCTTACTTGGTTAGAGGCTACAGTGTGAATGCTGAAGATAGAATTTTGATGAAATTCTGAGGTTTGTTATAACAGTAGTTTCATAAAGCAGCAGATGAAGTTAAGCTAGCTGAGAGTATAGAGCAGGCACTTTTCAGGGACAAAAAAAAACCAACCAAAACCTGAGGACACGTGCATCCTGCTGTTGCCAAGTGACTATTGTCAGTCACCTGATATGAAAGCTACGCACAATGACACACAACTGCAAATTATGTTTAGGCAATCAGACACTAAGCTTTAAATGCTATTGTGTGTGTGTGTGTGTGTGAGAGAGAGAGAGAGAGAGATCAAATCACTCTGACACATCACATCTCATCACACTGGCTTTTCTTGATTTCCCTTCTTTTTAATTCTACATGTAAGCTGGAATGCCAAACCTGCCTGCACTTTTGGTTGCATACCAAAAAAAGGTCACTGGAAGATTTTTCTGCTCAGAGTTTAACATTTTTTAAACCTGAAGCACTCAGACAAGTTACATGAATAATGCTCCACACCGATTTAAAGCATTCAGAAAAAGGTGCCTTTGGGTCTTAAAATATGTCTAAGATTTCCAAAATAATGCCTGTTACTAGACAGTGGCAGGGTTTTTATTAAAGGCCCTGTGAAACAGAAGTCAGAGTGCCTGTTGGTCCGGCATAATGACGTGTTTCCAGCAAAAACAGGCCTCTGGAGAGGGACTCATCGTGGATTTTGATGGACATTTACAGTTGCTAAAAGGCTTGAATGTGCGAGGAAGGCATGTTCCAACAACAAAAGGTAGCTAGCCATTCAAGAAGTGTACATTGCCAAGTTGAGGAGGGAGTCCTCTGAGAAATGGCAGTTATGTAAAAGTGAGTTAGTACAAAGCCCACTTTCATCAAAATGTGTAAATTCCAGCCATTTTCCTAACAATCAAGGGTTTTGTAAATGGGGGAAAAGAGTGCGGGAGCTGAAAACACAGCAAGAACCCATGACTTTGCATTTGTGCACAGTAGCTATCTGGCAGATTTTATAGTCATGGGGGTGGGGCATGAAAAAAATCAAGATTGCATTTTCAGTTGACAAAAAATTAGCAAATGCCATTGAGTGCAGGATGAGTCATAATACTTGAAAAATTGTTTTCCAATAAGAGAAAAGACATAATTTTTAAATAGAAATACTCAAAAATGTTTTTTTTGTTGTTGTTGTTGTTTTTTTTTAACTTAAATTTGGTATGTATCATGAGATACATGCACAATTAACACAGCAACACAGGATTAAAACTTGGAAAATGTATTTTTCACTTCATGGGGCCTTTAAAATTAAGTGCCCCCCATTCCATCTCTAGCTTTGCTGCTAACATAAAGGAAACTAGAGGGAGAAAAAGTTGGGGGAAAAAACATAGCAGTTAAAATACATAAAAAACAGAGGTATAAATAAAAACAAGTGAACCTGATGGACCGGGTCTTGTGGAGATAGTGCTTAAGAAACAACAAAGATTTGAATCGCTTTGGTGTGGCGAAAGATCCTCTGACTGGATCACTGACACATAAAATTGCTACTCTTCCCCTCAAAAAGTAAAACCTGCACAATCCTTTTATCTCACTGGCAGTATTCTCTATGTGTTAGTCTTTAGATCTATCACTTTCTGTCCTCCTCTTCCCTGAACACCTTTTTCTTAACTCTGTCCTCCTCTGCTTCGGTGTGTCCCTCTTCATCACTTTCTGCCACAATCTACCAATTCTTACTCAGCCCTTTCTATCTTCTTCTGAACAGAAACTTGTCATCCTTAAAGTGAGGAAGGCGCACAGGGTAACTAAAAAAGAATGACCAAAGTCCAGCAGAGCTAGAGTAGAGATGGAAGAAGTGGTAGAGAGATGAAGACTCAGGAAGTCCTGAAAGTAAGTTAGCAGTGTTTCAATTGCTGAGTCGAGTGTCTATGAGCTGAAAAGTTGAACTGATTACTTTTCACATCATTCTTTTCCATGCCAGCTGTCACTGTCACTTTTTATATAACATTATTGATATCAAAAACTATCTCAGTATTTCATGGGGACCTCAAGTTCTGGCAGCTCCAAGAACTGACTTTTCTTTTTTTTATTAAACCACCAGGTGTGGTGCATACGGTTAAATCCCTGTGCATTTAATCTGGCTTTCAATCAGAACTTAAACAGCTCTCTGTGATTTTATTTTCACTCTTTAAATTGCCTTTGTGTGTGTGTGTGTGTGTATGTGTGTTTGTGTGAGTAAATATGGGCGTGTGCTGACAAGTTACGTGCATGCTCTTAACCTGTCAGTTTGATTGGAGGGGTAATCAGCCCGGCTAATGGAGTCCTCAGGCAATTAATGAGTGTCTTACCTTCACCCAGTTTGTAGAAATACAGGGCACACATGCACACACACACACACACAGTATTCATAGACACAGAGAAATACCTGCACACACGGTAACCTCTGCACTAATGCAGTAAACTTCCCAAACGCCCCGAGTCAGCGTTTCCATTTAAAACCAATTACTGAAGGCATATTTCATTTTCTAGTAGATCTCCACTCGCTACAAGAAACAAGAAAGCAAGTCATTGCAGCCATCAATTATCAATGACAATTAATCAATACAATAATGCAACCCAGAATAGGGAGTTGGTGAATGCATCCATGGGGAACATGAAGAAACACACACACACTACACACACACACTCCCGTGCACATACATGCATAATAAACATTTGCAAATACTGTGAAACATAAGTGGACACACACAGATAGATGAATGCATCCATATAGTATATTAGAAGAAACATAATGAGATTAAAACATACACACACATGCTTTCAGGAGTGCATTAATGTGTGCTCAAGATAAATTTCTTCATAGAAATGTTCTTTTGTTTGCTCATTTTGGTACTCCATGCATCTCTTCTGTCCTTTCTTTTCTCTCCTCCTCTTCCTCTCCCTCCCTTCCACCTCATCATTGAATCGATCGTAGCTACTTTTTAATTACTTCCCCTGACAGCCTGACAATAAGACATGTAGATTCTGTCAGTTGCCTCAGCTGCCTCACATATGTCCTCCCCCTGCAATTACAAATTCACCTTAGTGCTTTTCAACACACTGCCTCCTCACTGTCCCTTCTTCATCTGCTCAACCCCACTACCTACTGTATCCAAACTTTTTTAGCAGATAAGATACAGTAATTCTCATAAGACCAATTTTTTCACTGCTGTCATGTTTTCAAGTATTGTAACTTTCTGTGATGGTTTCATGTGACTTTGTTAAAGTTTGATGGTCTTTAATGAATGAAATCCCACCATATAGAAAAAAAAGCCTACAGTGTCACAAAAAATGTGTTATCTTTAGATGAAAAGAAAGAATTCATTTATTTCATGTTCACTATGAATAAAAAATTAATTCATAAAATAGCTTACCAACAGCTTACCTTTGAAATATGGAGACTTAAAAAGGAAAAAAAAACAAAAAAACTTAAAATAGCCAGCCAAGAGAAAGTTTGTAGGAGGCAGAGAGTGTTTTCAAGCAACTGATCAAGTTGGGCAGAAGCTAAAATTGTTATCCTAATTAATATACAGTGGAAAAAGAGTGTGCACACCTGTGTACTTACATAAGCATATACTGTTTATCTGTATTTTGTACTGTATGCAGCAAATTTTAAAAAAAATGAAACAAACACATACAAAAACAAAACAATCCCAGTGATTATATAAATTGCCTTCCATACATCATGCAATTGAAACTGAATTAGACTGACCCAGGTGGAAAGTGGAAACTATATGGTATATTACATGACATAAATAGGTGCTACCAGAACAAAATCTACAGAAGACAAAGGCTGCACCTACACAGAGGCTCTGAGAAGATAAGACATTACAAAAGCAAGAAATGTAATGATATGTAGACTAGGGATAGACCGATTATCGGCCGGGCTGATTATCGGCACCGATATTCGGCATTTTGAGGCATATCGTCATTGGCCTTTTTTCTTAATCAGACGGCCGATAAGAGATCAATTTAAAACTGGGCTATTTTGGCCCTGATGCAGCCGCTCCTCTCTGTCTGCAGTTACTACTCTGTCTCCAGCATTGTCCCACCCACAGCACCATCTGATTGGTTACACACAGAGCCATGGCATGGCCAATCAGCAGAACTTTTGGGAGCTATTTATTTGTTTAAGTTTTCATTTAACTTTATAAGACAAGCTGCTGAGCCTGGGAGCTCCCTGCACTTTTTGTTGGAATTTTAAAACTGTGCTGTCCTTGTTTGACAGCCTTGGTTTGTTTCTGTTTCTCAGTGTATTTCTTTATTACTTATTATTTAGGATAAATGTGCGTGTGTGTGTGTGTGAATTTTGGCTAAAGGCAGTACCCTTATCACCTTCCTGTTGATTAACTACAAAGCAGCAGTCGAGTT
>JAQMCX010000043.1:16232555-16245806 GCA_029814765.1 Acanthurus leucopareius | reverse complement strand
TCCCTTGCACAGAGTGTAGGAAACATATGTCTGTGAGTATCCGAGTGTACATGCGTGGCATATTGTTCTCCATTATTTTGTTAATATTGTGATAAGTTCGTTCGAGTTGTTTACCGAACTTCGATGCTAATGGTTAACATTACAATGTGTTTTCCCATAGACATTAGCACTAAGCTAGCGAACTTTCGAAAGAGACGTTGTTGAAAGACACGAGTTTGTTGAGATATTACAGATGATTAACCTTACAACGCCTGTTTCCTTTATATCTTACTTTTTGTATTTTGTATTTTTTCACAGTATTACAGTGCTTCATGTGGAGTTCACATAAGTTCAGGAGTTCAATTTTCTTTAATAAATCGTGGATAAAATCACAAAGCCTTGTCTCTGTGTGAAGAACTGTTTACCTACCTGCCAAACTGAACCAGTTACTGAACCGTTTAGGGAGGGCAAAATAAAAACAAAGATGACTGTTTTCTAAGATTAAAAAAAAAACTTTAACATGTTGCAAATCTGAAAAGCAGTTTAATAGACATATGCTTAAAGGCATTTAAATGAAGTTAAGTGTTGGAGTTTGTATTGTTCAAAATTTTGACGCCATATTTTCACTTTTACTGCAAATGAATATCGGCTACAAATATCGGTTATCGACCTCCTTGACCTACTAATAATCGGTATCGGTATCAGCCCTGAAAAAGCCATATTGGCACTGTCTTGGCATTTTTTTTTTTAAATAACACTGACCACAACATTAGCTTAGGCTTATAGCATAACTTTTGCAAATATTTGTTATAATAAGAGAGTTGGAGGTTATTCTTTACAAAAAAATTTAAACAGCTGATTGATAACTAACACATCTAAAGCCAGAACCACAAACTGCAAACATGCTAAGGTGCCATTAAAATTGATATAAATAGTCTTTATGTTTTTTAGTAATCTTTCCAATCACGGAAAATGATATTGCTCTTAGTGTAAAACATTCAGTTGGTGCGCATTTATCTGTGTAAATCTGATTGTTCACGATCACTTTAACCTCATTAAAACTTTATTATGCCGGTTAAAAATGCAAGCTGCACAACTCTTCCCATTTCCTTCTAAAAACAAAATAAAACAAACAAACAAACAAACAAGAATTGGAGAAGAAAGATTTTAATCTGATGGCGGTAAAAATGTCTCCTTTAACAAATTTCAATGAGGCCTGCTTGTTCAGTCTGTTTTGTGTTTCACCATCTAAAGAAAAAAAATTGGCATGCTTTGTGTCTTTGCATCTCTGAAGTTGGTGTCAAAGTTGCCCTCTTCATGACTCTGTCAAGGTGGCGATGGAGTTCAATAAATTTGACATGAACCTATTCATTTTTTGTATGTTCGATTCACAACAGAGTGTAAAATCAGTAAGCCAGGTTTCGTTTCAGGGTTATCAAACATTTTTATACTGTATAAGATACTCTCAGCACAGATGAAAAGACAGCACTCAAGTATGATTCAGTCGAACACATAAAATTTTGATGTCTTTTATGCATTAAACACATTTTTTCACATACAAGCATCATGTCTTGCCTGCAGGTGGTAAAAAGTAATGGGATCCTTGGATGAAAATACTCCATGCATGAATTTCTGCATGTAAGAAAATAATCACATTACACAGGGAAGCATCGATAGAGCGAAGGACTTTCATACCTTCTCTGGAGTGTAAAGATGAGCAGATTTATGCTTTACACATTATACTAACATATGTTGAAACCTTTTTCCGATGTACACACATACACACATAGAAAGACTGTCATATTAGCTCTGTTATCTTACACAAGCTGTCTCTACAGACGCACCACAGCACACAACCTGAGACACCCTGTCTTTGCACATTGAGGCAGTCATTCGTTCTGTCATTTTTACTCCCACTGACACATGCCTTCGGTTATTGTTTATAACATAACTCATATTTACACTAGGATATATATTATTTGAGGTGATAAACTCACTGCAAAAGGGTGTCAGACAGATACTATATAATTGAATACACACTATGTAACACAGTAGCTAAGCTGACTGTATGTTTAAAGGTTAGTGTTAAAGCCAAAGCCTTTACCTCAGATGGTGTGTGTTTACTGAGAGCTCCACATCCACCCTGCAGCATTATGAGTTATTACTTTGCAAACAGGTGATGAACAAGCGTGAATACATCCTATTTTGTATTCTGTGAGCAAATTGATTGCTCTGAGTAAAGCAAGGTATTAACACTGCCAGTGTAAGGAGGTCAATTTCCACTGGAAGCCACCCATATTGAAATGTATGCTTTATTTGAATACAAATGACTTGAAAAAAGAAGGGGTTACATCTGTACAAGGATTCTAGGTTGAGTCTTCGGACCAGCTGGGAAAATATATTTGGGTAAATGGAATGAGAATCAGCCTTCCATCTGAAATCGGGCAGCTTTTTTCAGGTGCTGGCAATTATAGCCAAGCAGCTGCAGAGGAGTGTTTGTTCTGAACTTCCATTGTCAATGTGTGTAACAGTGTGCATATGAAGCAGGAGCTTTTCTGCAAAAGCCAATCTTGGTGAATCTCTCTGGATAAATTAAAGTCACAAATTTATATTTATTTTCTCTTGTACCTTGAACGCTGCTATGTAAAATATGATAACTTGCAAGATGTTCCCATAAAGTGACGTTAATGGCGACACAAATATTCACTGAAGAATACTCCCAGCATATGTTTTGATGTTCTGTTAAATATTATGGATCCTAAAACCCCTTATGAGTTTCTATTGTGAGCTATGGCCTTGTCATAAAGCAAGTGGTGTGTATTTACCAAGAGCTATTATCCACCCTACTAGAGTGTGAATTTTACACCAGCCATGTGACTTGTACACTGGCTGAGTAATTACTCATCGTGCTCACCGTGAACTGAAGAGGATAATGAGATTTGTAAACAAAAGGCCGCCATTTTGGCAGCAGCCGACTCACTTACCATCCTCAATGGTCTCCTCTGACAGGTGTGCGTGAGTGTATGTGTGTTGGTTCATGTGTGCGTTTTGTGGCTGCATGTTTTGAGCTCCACTCAGAGCTACAATGGAAGGAGATAAAGAAGAAGTTAACAACAGGGAGTAGCCATTAATCCTCTCTTGCTCATTTACTCTCCCTCTGTCTTTCTTTCTCCCTCTGACCAGATTAACTCTCACTACAGGGGTTTCAACGATCATCAGACAAATAGGTGTGGTGCATGGGCCATAGGCCAGGGCCACAGGTGTGATTTTTATGTGTGTGTGTGTGTGTGTGTGTGTTGCCTCTCTGATCCTACCTTTCCCGGTGTTTTTATCATTATTCTTCTGACTCTACTCCCCGCTTCATGTCAAAAATTTACTACTTGAAGGTTTATATTTATATATAATCTTCCTCTCAACCCTGAATGTTTTCATCTGGACCCTCCTTCTCTTTCTACCCTGCTGCCTTCCTCTTCACTCGCTCTGTAATTACCCCTGGTCCTAAGCTGGCTTATCCCCATTGTTAGAAACTGTCTGAACAAAAGGGCTACAATAGAACAAAAAAAAAGGCAAGAAATGAGCCTAAAAATGGGGCCTCCATTTATGGATGAGATGTTCTGTTAAATGCCTGACTGTAATCAGCACTCTGGAGAGGAGAGAGCAATCATCCGGTGGGAGGGTTATGGATAGAAAGACAGATTATTAGGACATTTTAGGGCTATGAAGGTCTACCAACAAGAGTAGTGGAAAAAAATCTCTCTGCTCTGTGTGTCAATGAATTAATTTTTTAAAGTAGATCTGTTAAAGCCCTGGTTGTCAAGAAAAAAAAGGCAAAAATTGTTCGTACTGTACATGTATGTTTAAAGTGAATGCAAAGAAACATCATCTTTTCGCTCAATTAAGTCCAACATTACAGCTGAGCCTTGCAGTTTTTGCATGCTAATGACCATAGATGGCAGTGAAAGATGGAGTCATTGAGATTTGGTGACTTAAATACCAATTTATTCTTTATGCTGATGTCAGGAAATTGCTGTCAGGAAACAGACAAATGTGTGCCAGTGTTGGTGAAGATATTTCTTTGCAAGATTAAGGCTGCAAGAATTTGTCAAAATCCATGGCATAACTTTGGCAAAGTCTTCTTCTTTCAATTGTTGCTTTGGGTCGAGGGTAATATGCTCACCACAAGAATGTAGAAGAATGTGGAGGAGGGCAACAACGGCAAGTGGTCGTTACCATGGTGATGAGAGTCTGGATTTCTCTCACGCTCTCTGACCATCTCTTACATATACCATGGTGCATATTGTATGCATCTTTAAGTTCACTGTGTCCTGCTATAAAAATACATTCTGGTCCTTTATTTCTCCTTCCTTCCTTCTCTCCTTCATGTGTTTCCTTGATTAATAAAATCTTCTTTTAATCCTTAAAATGAGAGGAGCACTAAGAAAGCCTTTGCAAGGGAAATGTCTTATCTGAATGCTTTACAATATACATTTAGTATTTTGTTTTGTAGTCAAGAGATATCTTTTTCTGGTGTGGTGTTATCTATTTTCATTCATTATCCCTCACTGCAGCGTCACTCTCTATATCCTGGTTTCATTACAAAAAGTCCTGATAAGTTAATGATAAAATTATTCCATGTAAGTGAGCTCTACCACCTAATTTTAATTTTACAAAAATGTAAGTCTAGTATTCACTATTTCCCTTCTCAGCTTTGGCTTTGTTCTCTATCAAGTCCTGAGGGAAGTGTTAGGTTCTTTTAACAGCTAAATGCTTCAATATGATGACCAGCAAGTCACTAACACTGGCTTTCTATTGAGCAGAAAGTGTACAAAGGGTCTCTAGAGCTTTGTGCTGTAAACAGGTGCCTTGCTTACCAAAAACACTATGAGAGCATTAATCTAAAAGTTTCCAAAAACAGTGAAGTTAACACTACTCACCACAAATGAACTTAAACTTGAAATAACCATGATATCCGATGATCCTTTAGAAAGTCTTGTGTTTTATTAGGACTTAATGTTTGAATGACACAGATCCACGAGGAATGATATTTATCTCACCAGAGTAAATGTTACATCTAATTTATGCATGTAGAAGACATTTTATTTGCTTTCAACATTTTCTCTGATGATAACAAGATACAGGAAGACCACCAAAACAGTCTTTACGAAACAAGATACGACATTTTATTTATTGTCAGTAACACCTCAACCCAATAGATAGATTGATTGATGGGCGGACAGTTTCAGTAGGAGGTTAATACAAGTTAGATGAACTCCTCAGTGCAATACTGAGGTCTGGGGATGCTGAGGCTAATTTCAATCACTAACACAAGAAAAAATAACCTGAATTCTTTACATTAAGTAACAGATGCATTTGACTCTGTTCAGTGACAGGTTGAACCTTTGTCGAGAATCTTAAGAAGCTTGTTTGTATTTTTCTACATCATCCAGACCAAGTTTATCATTAAATCAATCTACCTTTGTCTAATCCCACAGATCAAAGCATCCCCCCAGGCATTTTCAACCAAATTTTCATGCAAAGATGATGAGGTGAATTTGCTGTGTTTTCATCAGTTTAGTGTGAGAAAAAAGTACGTACTGTTTGCATTAAAACAGCAGTATGCCTCAGGTGTGATAACACAGAGAGCCTAAGAGAGGATATTAGAGAGCCTCCTTGCTTTGAGCTTTAGTAACTCTATATTTTTAAGTTGCTTAAGAAAGTAGAAAATAAAAACTCAGTTGGATTCAAACCTGGAGACTGTTCAAAGCATTTTTCAGCTGGGCTATCTTGGGACAAACTACTTCCTTCTCAAACAATGCTTTTTTCCTGTTTATTGAAAAATGGGTTCAGATTTTTGCCAGTTGGTGTTTTGTGTTCACAAATCAAAATCAAATCTTTACCCTCAACTCATCTGAAAGTTTAGGAACTTTGAAAAGCAATCTTGAAAACTTTTCTCATTCGAATTTACCTCAGGCTGCCACATTAAGTGTGTGCATAGATCTTCATAATGTTTACAGACAGGATTCAAGCATAAAAGGGAGCATATGTCCAAATACCAGCTGTCAGGACTACCTGGCTATTTTCTTTCCATCTCCTTGCTTTCCCTCCATCTGAGGCAGACTTTTTCTCAAACTTTTATGGCGCTGCTTTCATGATGCAACTAAATATTTGTTTTCAGTCAACTTTCCTTTTGCTCAAGAGTTTTGTAAATGAATTGCCAGTAGAAGTTTTTTAAAAGTTGTTTTAAATAACTTTTGCTTTAGTTTTACTGCAGTAATGGAGAAAACACAGAATTTATAGCGAAATCAACGTCTTCAAAGAAAGACGGAAGAAACGTAACCTGAGCAGATTTATGTAACTTGACACTTAACCACAATATTGTTGATTTACTGAAAGATCTTAGTTAGGTACCCTTTCAAGGACCTACAACATGTTGGAATATTATTCAATGACACTGAGACAAACTTGTAGTCAAATTGTCAAGTTCAACATTATTTAAGGGTCTTCTTTCAATAAAATCTTGCTCCTCGTTGTTTGATTGTTTGTTTTGTTGTCTTGGAAACACTTATTTTACAGAAAACTTTGTAACTTTCTCTTTTCTCCTCCATTTGAATTCATTTATAGACATAAAAAGTATTAAAGGCAGATCGGTGTTGATGAGCCCTAAAACATGTCAGTCATCTTGACTCAACATTTTACAGAATAAACACAATTAATCATAAAGTTTTGTTCCAAATATCTTGTAGACCTACAAACATACGCACTCACAGTCATATACACATATATACATGTACACAGTCACCACCTCTACATTTTAGAGGTCACTGAATACTCCCAAAAGGTAGTTAACTAACTGATTAATCATTGGAATTTTATCAGTCAACTAATTAGTCAAAGAGGGCTCAGATGAAACAAGCCTTTCCATGCTTTTAGGGTTTAGAACCTCTTGCATAAATTGTTTAGCTGCTGTTTAGAACCATGCGGCCTGTAGTAAAACTCTGTTTCGGGGAAGGTAATTTCTTGGTTAATCACAACTGAAATGTGTAACATCTACCAAGAAAAGAGCTATTGAATAGATGTTCAAATGATAAGGTCAGTTCATGCTGACCATGCACTACACCAACACAAGTCCAGTACAGGCAAACAGGGCATGAAACTCAGACTGAGACTCTAAGATTCTTGTGAGTTAACAATTATCGATTCAAGACGGAATGCAGGTCAGAGTAGAAGTGCATCATATGCAGCCAGAAGAATGCAGTGTTCAGCTTTCTTTCTCTTTGCTAGTCTCTCTTCACCCCATCCACTTCACTTATGTTATATATGGCTAGCAGTTGAGAGCTCACATGGAGTTAACCAAATTATATTAACATCTGTTAATGATTAGCAGTAAACATCAGCCAGTTGATTGATAAGCTATAAGTATGGGTGCATAAATAGACTCAATCTGAGAAAGTCATAACATCATCTGTTCCTCTCCTGAGATGATGTATTGTATACAAAAATTGTCTGCTATGATTAACATTTTGTTTTGTTCTAATGTCTCTACATAAAAGTTTTAAAACTTTAAGAACTTGAAATGGTCTGGAATAATATTTACTCCTTCTGCTGCATTGACAAATTTGGAATTCCTCAATCACCTCATGTCTTGTGCGTTACCCACCATCGCAGGTTGCACTATGCAAAACACTGAAAGAAAATTGTACAAGATAGCTAGCATTACCTTTAGAGGTAAATTGGAGAGATTCAGTCATACACATGCCTCAGTCAGATCCAGACTCAAATGAAGAGTACTTTGTGCACAAAATAGGCAACTAGCAGATATTTTTGAATGGTAAGTGTGATTATCATAATTTATTTGTTTTGTGGTTGCAAGCTTATAACTGACAGTGGATGATAAGGTGTCAATTATTGTTCATGTGCAAACTCTTACTCTCTGTATTGACAAGTCCTCTTTCAGTAGATGAATGTAAGTGACCAACTCACAGAAGTCTTTAAAGTCAAGGTCTGTAATTTAGATGTCTTAAGCATAAGAAACATACCGTTTTGAGAAGAGAGGATGTCTTAAAAATAACAAAATAACCAATAAGAGTATTATAAAAGTACTGGTTTAATAAGCTGTATTGGCAAAAGCCGTAGGACTGGTTAATCCATAATCCATTTCTAGGACTTTTTTAAATTACTTGTTCAGCTTTTTTTTGTGCAGTGGCAGCTCACCTTTTTCATGCCTCCGTGATGTAGAGAGGTAGAATATTAAGGGAAGAATAGTAGTGCTGTGGTGGTTGCAAGAGAAATGAAGAGGCAGAAAATGAGATGGAGAGTCAGTAAGTGAGGAGAGATAGTGCAGACAAATGGTCAGACCTGTACATTTTCTTTGCTGCAGTTTCTCGGTTACTCAAACATATCTGCATATCTGGGCTCCTTACAGAAAAAGAGCAATAGACTAAGGCACATAAGGTGAAGACAGAAGGCAGGAGAGACAGAGATATGAAAGGGCATGGTGAATTTTAAGTTATTAATAAAAAGTTTTTTTGTCCTTTCCAAACAACACAAGCTTCAAGAGATCACTTAAATGACCTTAATTTTAAAGTTTAACTACAATTTAAACATTGACTCAGCTAAATTGTTATTTTACACTCTGTCTTTTTCTCTCAAAATTTACCCTCTTATGTATCTTGTCCTGTCTTAACTTTTTTTTTAAAACATCTCGCCACTTGAAGCATGTCCTCTCCCCCTGCGTTCACACTGAGGTGAGACAGCTGCGAAGCTGCGTGTGCCCATGCCTGTCTTTTCATGGCACAGGTGGAGCTGACAGCAGGCACTGGCAGAAAAACAAGGTTTAACAGTTGGCAGGGCTTGAGAAATCTGTACCAAACACTCATCGTGCTCTTAAAGAACACACACTCACACACACAATCATCGATGCATGCACCATCGCGCTGTTTCTAAAATACACACTCACATGCACAACCACACCTACTAGTAAGTGCGTGCTCTTTAAAAGCACATGCACTGCCAGATTTGTGCCTCCCCCCTACACACACACACACACATAATCAGTTTCATAAAAATCTGATTTTTTTTTTATTCTTACTGTCTTTTAGCCTGAAGATTGACAACACTCTGTATTGATTCTATTCGTCTTCTTAATTATTGTTTGCATCTTACTTGGACTTGTGTTAGAACATTAAATTATATTCTCTTTATAATGTTCAGACTTTTAATTCTAATGTGTTAACACTCTCAACTTATTGTTTGGTGTACCTGTTTGTATATTATATTAGACTGGGATGAGACAGAATGAATATAAATGTCCCTGTAGCATTGGGGTTGGCACTAGGTTTGTCCTACCTGTGCATTTTCTATGATGTATGGCTCCAATCTCTTCTTGCTCTCTCCCACACAGTGACTTGAGACCCCTATTTATTCTCTCCCTCTCCTTTTGCCTTTTACCATAGTGGAACAATGAGAGATGACTTGATTTCAGTATCATTCCACTATGATACATAGAGAGAATAAGCATTGTTGTGTCACCTCCAAGTGATTATTTTGCTAGTTTTAAAAAGAACAGAATGACTAAGAGCTTAGATTGTTGTCTGTCTGACAGTCAAAATATGAAGATGTCTTATCCTGTTTGTCTATAAAAAAGTGCAGTGTAGGACCATTAGTGCACAGTTTTATGGGACGCATGCCCCAGTGGTTATATACAGTAACTTAAACAGTGCAGTAGTTTGTGACAATAAAGCATAAAATACCATCCTATAAAGCAGATACCACTGAAGAATTACTTTTAAAGCTATTTGAAGTACAATAAATATGTTATCCACTAGGTTTCCACCTATAGTTCCAATGGAAGCAGGTTGATTCAAAGGTTATTGTAAAATTAGTTTGCTGTGTATGTAAGAACTTTTAAAGAACGAAGCACTGCTCAAGTTCCTTCTTGTGGTATTTGAAGAGGATTAAATACGTCTTCTAATAAAACATGTATTGTGGTGTTGTACATTGTGGGTCTTTGTGTAAAGTTGTGGCAAAAGAATTGCGTCTCTGTTTTAAGATACAATCTTCTGCAAAGGTAGAAAATGCAACCATCACCTTGAAAACAAACAATGTATATGAAACATGTAAAACACAGTTTTTATTTCTAACAGTAATAGCTGGCAATTACTCAGCATTGGGAAGATACACAGTTCACATGAATTATTACAGACACTGATTTCACCAAAGACATGTTAATCATAGAAGATTTTATGCTCCAACAGTTAATCTGTTTTGATAAATCCATATACATACAATCCCTCTGTGTCACACTATGGCAGCATGGACTGACTGAGATATTTTCTTCGTTAAACAACCTCAACTCATCATTTTACCTTCTATAAAGCTTTAAGCTTAAATTGGATTCATGCGTTCCTTCCCCAGCAGACCTTAATGGATAAATTAGCTTTTATTAGCTAGAATTGATTTCAATCCAACAACTCAACTGTGTTTTCCTTATATTTTCATGCATGTGTATGTCAGTGTTTGGTAGTGCTTGTGTGTGTGTGTGTGTTCATTAATAAGCATCCCTCTGTGGAAGCCAAAATTCAATCTACTGCCTTTATGGATGCATGTTATTTCATCTCGATGAGGGTGTATGACAGTGTGCTCTCAAGGGAGTGTGTGTGTTGATGTCTGCTATCTAAAGCTTGTTAGCTCCTGATTGCTGGCTAATCACAACACTGGCATTGTGGTTCAGCCTATTACACACACTCACAAACACACACATGCACAAAACATGCTGATGGAAGAAACATACACACACTCCTATGGGCGTTCACACATTCATAGACAGCTGCATGGACTTTGACACAAACACACTTGCCCACATGCATATGCCTCACGTGGAAGCTTCTATTATGCTGTATTACAGGTAATGAAGCAGTCCATATGTTTCCAGTCAGTTTCAAAGTGAGAGAGAGAAAGAAAGGGAGAGGGATGTATTTACAATACAGAACTGCTCAACTGAGTCTGTGCCTCTTTATCTGCTTTATAAATTTACTCATTATTTTTCCACTCGCTTGGCAGATATTTTTGTAAAAATATGGCAGCATAGTGCAAGGCATTAGTCTAATGTTTATATACACTCAAGGCTAAAGTTGTTAAATCTCTATTCAACCCACTTTCAACTTTTTTATACCTTTTTCTCAATACAATGTTGGTTGCTCTGGTGTCTGTGAGTTTGTGACCTGATCTCTATATCCACTTTGAGTTTACCTGAGTTTACGAGAACTGCAACTAAATCGAAAAGTATATGCAGCACGTAAGTGTGCAGAGGTGAATAAATAGGTGGGCTAACTGCAATTTCAAGGTCAGGGATAGGCCAGGGCTTAAAGGGAGCAAACACGAACAAGAAAGATTGCTTTGGATTTTCATTAAAATTACCACTCTTCACCTAGAAATAATGCACTAGGAAATTATATGAATTTAAAGGAATTGCAACACAAGTAACCCCCTCCAAAAAAAAAAAAAAGAAAAACTTCAGAAACACATCTTGTGTACTAAGTGTTAGATGAGAGTTGATTATACCTTGCAGTCCAGTTTTTTACGTAAAGCTTATGGGGAGTTCAGTTAAAATGTTAAAATTAAATTGGAACTGACTGATCCTGCACCTCAAAGAATGATAAGACTGCAAAATTAGACTGCATCATGAATTATAGATCATTACCTGACTAGACTATGAAGTCTGGAATAGAGCTGCAGAGCTGAACCCATACACACACACACACACACACACACACACACACACACACACACACACACACACTCAGATACACATCAACATGTTATGTGAGGAACCCTGGGAGCTCTGAACACCACCAGCGCTTGTTAGGTATAGGTAATTAATCATGTAAATTACCTCCTCCTCTCTCGCCCTGGGGACAGATGGAGGGTCCTATGTTTGCATTTAAGTAGGTGTTCAGCCTCATACTCCTAGTGATTAGCATATAGCTTGGCATATTAAAATACTGTGTACCCTAGATTAGTCAAGCATATGCTAGTTTCTGCAACGGTGTTTTCACCTCTGGCCAAGAAAGGTATGACTAGTGAGCGTAGCGCTATAGGAGGCTGAAATAGACAGGAGAAGTAAATGATGCAAACAGAGTCTGAAGCAGTAAGACTGCACACAAAATGACTAATAGTATTAAACTATCTATGCACATGTATGTTGAACATAATTAAGGAGAAACAATTGGTTAAAACACGTTATCTATGCAGTGAGTGCAAAGTTGTCCATGCATAGGTAGACATTTTTCTTCTTTTTCTATATGGCCCAACATGTGTTTACATCAAACATGTTTACATCAAAATCCTGAACATATGGAAGGCAACATATGGCTGCACCCAAACAGAAGTTTTTTCACTGCTTTAGATTCAAAATATGATAATGTAACTTGAAAGATGAGTGAAAAGACCCTAATGAATCAAGACATGAGGGCAGTAAAGATTACACTGATTTTGAAATTTACCTCTCTTTTCTTTGCAATAACTAAAGCACCAAAGTAAGATTTTAAGCCTCTAAACCCATAATGGCAGAAAATGTTGTTACTTTTCTTGCCATTCAAACACATAGGGCCTTATCGTACACCTTCCGCCGTGCGTCAGTGGCGCAGGCATATTGCTATCTTACACCCGGCGCAAACGTGAACGGCTGAACTACAAGGATTTATTTATTCATTCATTCATTCATTCATTCATTCATTCATTCATTCATTCATTCATTCGTTTATTTGGCTGGACAGGGACAATGCTCAATGAATGTATTGTGTCAGACAGCTCTCAGCTAATTCCCCACTTAAGTCAAATCATTTAGAAAGCAAACATTTCCATATTTTGTCAAATATATTTCTACAATATATTTTCACCTGCACAGGCAAACACGCACATACGCAGGCATGCACACGTGCATGCAAGCGGGCGCACACGCACACACCTAAAAATTCAATGATTGATGGACTGTTTTTTCTTTCAGCCCTTGTTGATATTGAATTAAACAAAGAAAGGCGATTCAGCTGTGAGGAGACAAGACTCTTGGCTCAGGGTTCATGTTATAGATAATTATTATTTAATAATAATATTTCCTTGTTCTTCTGATTACGGTACAGGCTGTTTTTACGTCTGCGCCTCCGTTTAGACCAGGTTTTGGCTGGTTTGGCTGGCACAAGTGGATTTGCTATCGTACACTTGTGGCAAAAATGACATTTGCGCTGGGTGTACGATAGCAATGACACCTGCGCCACT
>JAQMCX010000043.1:16193394-16232455 GCA_029814765.1 Acanthurus leucopareius | reverse complement strand
GTGGATTTGCTATCGTACACTTGTGGCAAAAATGACATTTGCGCTGGGTGTACGATAGCAATGACACCTGCGCCACTTGTGCACCACGTTTGCGACAGGTGTACGATAGGGCCCATAATATGTGATTTCTTTGGGTCTCTCTATTAAGTATTTAGTTTGATGACATTGTGAAGTAGCATATCGTGATTGTTTATTTCACTGTTAAACAGTCACCATTGCAGATGTAAATCCAAGTTATTGACTCAGTCAGAAGTGTTTAAGGATGAGGTAATGTCTTAATGTTTTATTCACGTTACGTTTAGTCACATTACCAACTTCCTCACTCTCTGACTAGTTAATAGTGACAGGCAACAAAATGATGTCCTCTGTTACCTTCAATTATGCATTTCTTAGATTTTAGTGTTGCTAAAAACATTTTGAATGCAAAACAACAGAATAGTTTGGTTTTTTTTGGGATACTTTCAATTGAAATGGAGGAACGGATGGGTTGTCCTTTATACTTACCCTAAAACATGTAGAGCACTGAGGCTATTTGGTTATCGAGGGAGACTTTTTCACTAAGAGATTTTCCAAGAAGATTTTACTTAATTAGTAATAGTATCTAGCAAAGGTAACAAAAGAACAACTTGTGTTTGGAGGGCAGGTTTTATCCATTTACTCTAAGACCAAAATCCAATGAATAATGCTATAAACAAGTGGTGGTCTACCAAAAGAAAAAGACAAAAACCCTCAATGAAGACCTTGAGGCTTTTCATCACAATGGTGTTTTCAATTTTAAGAGTACTTTTTATAATTGTGGTGCAACACAGAACTATATTTGGACCACTTAAAAAAAAATACTTCCAAAAAAGATACTGATTAGTTTTGCATTCTTTAGAGTTATGTAAACTGATATCTTAGGAGAATTAATTAATTTATATATAATTTGTTACAAAAATTAATTAGGAAAGCCAAAAAGTCTGTTTCTTAGCTTAACATTTTCAGCTTTCTTTGACAAACCTGTCCTTACTGTACTGACTACATCAATTTGTTTTTAAAATGTGAAATTCCAACAATTTTAATTTTAATTATGATTACTACTATAACTTTTAGTGAGGGCTGCTGAGCTTCACACACATTTTCATTAGTCTCATAGCAACATCAGGAACTGCTACCCACAATCTCCCTGAGCATCTGTTTGCGCTGCTGACTGAAAAGTGGTACCTGGTGGGTACACAGGTTATCTCACACTTCCATCCAAAATATGAGGAAATGTGCACAATTTTGGTTTTAATGCGGCATCCTATCAGGGAAGGACAAGCAAGAGAAGGAAAAAGAGAGAGAGAGAGGGGAGGAGGAGTAAAGCAAAGAATGGGGGATACAATGGAGAAAACAGGAAGTGGAGAACTAAGGAAGGAAAGGAGGATATAAAGGACATGTCTCAAGGCTTGCATCAGCATCCATGAGGGTGCTTTCCCCTCGCTCTCTTTACAGCGCCAGATGGCCTTGGTCTTTAATCACGATGTGTGTGTATGTGTGTGTGTGTGGGTGACTGTGTTAGAGAGTTGCTAGTATGTGCCTAAGGCATCTTAGCATTGAATGTGTGTGTGTATGTGTCTATTGGGGGTGCAATGTCTAATTAAGTGCATGTGTTTGTGTGTCAGGACTCGGTTTTATGTTGTTTTCACTGAAGACATAACAGAATCCCATTTCGCCAGTAACAGCGGCAAAAGAGCTGTTAACCCTGGGGAGAGGACAGTGAGGTGATTAAAAAGAACTGAGATGTGATCCTTTTATAAGCCTTTTGAGGTGCTAAGGTTGAATGTGTGTCTGTTTTTGGCCCTTGACCTGTAAAAATAGCACTTTGGCAGGCAGTTGTTTTGGTTACAAACTAGCAGTTGGATAGACAGCATTAACAGCTTTACTATACTGTTTAGAGTCTCGTATCCGTTAAATAATTTAATGTGTGTGTGACTGTGTCTAACTTTTATGGCCACCATGACTGTGAGGGTGTCTGGTCCGTTATGACTGTCACAGCTTAGATAACAACAATGCACAGAAAGACCAGAAAGAAAAAGCTATATAAGCCAAATGTGTATCAGATGCATGCTGCAGGGCAATGTAATGCAAATGAATGTTGCACCAATAGACTATAAATTGTAAATAAGAAACACTGAAGTGCAGATTTACTCTCACAGTGCTGCTAATATACATTGAGCCCACAACTGATAAGCTAGTGAAATAGCTAACATACAGAGGGGATGAAGTTACATGGCTTACAATTTTCTGTGAGTTTTCATTGGTGATACATTTTAAAATGTTTTACTTAAGATGATCAGTTCCAAAGTCATAGAAAGAATTAGTCTTTTGTGAAACAAATTCATTCCCTTGTCTCAACAGGCACATGTATCAGGAGGCACAAGTACCAGCATTATTTTTGAGTATTTTTGTTTATCTAACCCCTAAAGAGCACTTTCTACTTGGCACACAAACCATTTTAAGAGTAGCTTAGCGACAAAGTTTACATGTGTTTTCTTGGTAGCTGTCTTCTTTAATACATATGATAAACTCTTTGACACAGTACCGCCTCCAACTGTTAATCTTTAAAATAGCAGAAAAAATAAATAAAAACAAAAAAGTTCATCATTGCTGCATAGCTCTACTGCTGGTCAGAAACCCCGATTGGTTCCTTTTAGGTTTCTGAATTTTTGATAATTAGAAACTTGTAAATAGATGTATTGACATACAATTTATAGTATACAGTGTTGAAAGAACAGAACATATTTAAAATTCTCAGAGTGATAATTTTGGTTCTTTTCATGCACAGAGTCTGCAGCTGGATAACTGACATGTATCATATGTTACCTGACATTTTATATGAAACTGACACAGAAATCGCACACACACTACAGATGTCAACCATGTAATGAAGCAACCTCCTACACATTACACACACAAACACACACACATACACACACACACACACACATACACACACCTGCCAGACAAGTGGATGCCAGCATGTTTTAACCCTGGGGCTCTTCTGGCGAGTAGGCAGAACAGAAGGAGAGGGAGAGAGAGAGAGAAGGAGTAAAGCAAGAAAAAGGGAAGAGGGAAGCCAATACAGGTAGGGCGAGTAAAAGAACAAAAGGGCAAGAAACACATGGCAAACCAAAAGGGATGATGGTACAAAACAAGAAAAATAAAGAGCAGGGATGAGGGGTGTGAGAAAAGTGAGTCAGAGAGACAGCAGCAGAGGAGAAGATGTGATGTGGAGCATGCAGCTGACCCTGAGCTGGGCTGCATTTGTAGTCAGAGATACAGAAAGACAGAGAGAGTGGCTGGGAAAGACAGATGGAGGAAGAGCAAGGACTGATGTAGCACAGAGAGAAAAAGATGAAGAGCGAGGTTCATGATGTATTGTATGTTGCTGACCCTGAGTTGGGCCGAGTTAGTCTCGTCTGGCACATTCTGACCACAGAAAGACAGATGTCTGGATTGCCTGCCAGTTATATACATCTGATAGGACATGGTGCATGTGTGAGTGCTCACACTGGTGAGTGTGATTGACTGCTCGTGTTCCCCCACATGTTCTTGGTGCTGGTTTTGTTTGTTGAGAGTGAAGACTCTGAGAGGAATTGTCCTTTGCATTGACCAAAAACAACACAGTAAACCCTCTGCTCACTAAAATCACAGCTCTATATGAACCAATGATTGAGAGTACACACAGTGTTTGCACACAGTCTCCTATTCAAAAAGCGTAAACAGTAAAGCAACAGGGATGTAACCTTAGTTCTATGAGGTCACAGTTGCTTTTCATCGTAAAGTAAACAAGAATGTAAATGGAGTTACTTTAAGAAATATATTGCAAATATAGTCATATGCAGTATTTGGTGTTCAGTGTAGCATAGGTGATATTAACAGGTATAATGTAACAGTAAACAAAAAATAAAAACATATGCCTAAGATATCTACAGCAAAGGCTTCCAACAGTCCATAAAATCAAAGACCAAAGTCAATTAGTCAAACTAATGCTGCCTCAGCGAGCCTAATAAAAAAAGTCAGTAAGTAGCTGGTAAACACCGAAGAACATTCAGCAGAGAAGAGTCAGGTTTTTTCTTACTGGTTTTGGAGAAGACCAAAACAAAGCCAAAAGGAAAATCATCCTTTCATTGTGCTGGTGGTCAGAAACGCAGCTTCAAATTGATGCTAATGTTTTTTTCTGTTACTGATGGATGCATAAACAAGCAACTGTTTGCAAAAATGTGTACATTATAACTTTTTCAGGTTATTAATCGATATGCTTTGGTGGTGCTGACATCTAGTTGTGCTGCCCTGGTTGGCAGAGAGATCAACTTACACAGATTTGTATTAATATATTTGATATTATTTTGTGGGACCTTTACAAAGACAACAGTCTAATCTGAGAAAAGTACTCAAAAGTGCCAACATGTTGTTCAAAAGGCCAGGGATTGTTTTATAATCATTTCACTCTAAAGAGCTGAGAAAGAAGACAGAGTGAGAAAAAGGTTTTAATGGGTTGATGGTGAACAGCTTCTCAAAATAGCTTCAACAAAATTAGGGATGAAGAAAAGGAAAGAAAGGTGGAAGATTCTTGCCTCCTGCCATCTTACTTTGTCCATCTCTGCCCCTCTTTTGTGCCTAAGAATTCTTTGATGAAAAACGAGTGGTCATAACAGGGGTGCACCCATCTGCTGCCCATCCCCTCTATCCATTTCCCTTTCTCTCTACCTCTTTTCACCCTCCATAAGTCTCTCAGCCCAATCAGTTTCACTTCTATCCAGCCAATAGCCCTATTCTACCCAGCTGAAGTCTCATCATCATTATCCCATTTCTCCCCCTCCCTCCAGCCCTCTATTTCATTGTGCCCTCCATCTGTCCATCTCCTATTTTCAGTTCTTTCTCAATCTCCTCTTTTCTCTGCTCTTTTTTTGTCTTGTGCCAGGTCCTCATCCAGGATACCAGCTGCGACCCCTGAAGCTCTACGTCCTCTCCTCTCTGCCAAGCTTTGAGTATTTTTTTCAAAAGAGAGATGGAAAGACAGGCAGAGAGGAGGGATGGCTGAAGTGGCAGAGGACAGAAATAAATCGAACATCACGTTTTCCTTTGGCAAAATCAAAATACTTGTGTGAAAATGTTTTTGTAAAATAAAAGGGACCAATCACTGGCAAATTGAATCTTTCCCATAATTTTACATAATAGAAAGCGGAACAGTGTGCCTAAATCTAACCCTAACCCACAATACATAGCATTTGTTTAAACTTTTTTATTTTTATTATTATTGTATATATTTTTTATTTTTTATTTCATTTTTAGTTTGTGTTTGACTAAAAACTCTGCCTTGTTTGTGAGTGAACTGAGGTAGTCCAAGCAGGAGGCTGCACTTGATAGGCAGTTATTAGAAAAAGTCCACTTTTCTTGTTTATAATATATGTATTTTTTTAATATCAATAACAAAACAAAACAGTAACCTAATACCACCAATAAGTGTTGACTGACAGTACAATATTGCAGAAACTATTTTTAACCTTCAGTACCAGCATTTTCACTGCAGGGGAGCTTTAAGCTGATGCCCAACTGTCAATTATAACATTCTAATATGTTTTTAAAGCGACAGATAACACTTAACAGAAGTGTTATGCTGATTCTTCCATTACTTGATTTCCACTGAGGATATTCTTTGTGCTTTCAACATAGTGAGATAGCCTTTTGATAAGAGGTAAAGCAGCTCTGAACTGATCTATCATTCTAAAATTAACTGTATTTGCTCTAAGAGTAAACAATTAGAACTATTTTGACTGACAAACGTGTTTTTTAATCATTAAGGAAAACAGCCCTAACGGGTCCAGCAAAACCTAAAAATAGCATTGTAAAATAGTAAACAAGATTTATCTAATAAAACAAAATAATATGTTTGTTCTTTTTTTTCAGGGGGGGAGTTTTGTCTAACTGTAACTGAACTATTTGATAGGCCAAACAAACTCTTGAAAAATAAGCTAGAGCAAGACCAGATTGTACCGTTAACAAGGGGCTGAGAGGGCTCTGAGTACACTAAGCTGTCACAGGCATAGATAGGTTGCATAAAAATTGAAATAATGGCAGAGAGGGAATTAAGAAAGACAAGAGACAGTCCCAGAAAGTAGACTTGAGGGATATGGGAGCAGATGGGGAGACTGGTGACTGGCTGTTTGTTAGCCTGGACAAAAGAATGAGGGATGTACATCTAAAATAAACCACTGAGACACATAGACTAGTTGCAAAAAAATGAACACAATTAAGGTTAGCAAGCATACTCACCCTGCACACACAACACTGTCACCTTAATGACACTGACACTACCAGGGTTGTTACAATCCCTACTGGAGCCCCCCTTCTGAAAACAGGCTCTCACGGAATATCTTTGGATAAAAGCATCTATGAAAATATGTGTGCCAAATTGTGTACATACACACACACACATACACAAAATGGACAAATTAGAGCTGATGTACCATGCATGTCTCTGCTGACCTGGTAAGAGTTCATTGCTTTGATTGTGGCCTGGTTGCCTCTTTCCCTCCCTCACTCGCTCACAGAGAAAAGTTTGTGTTTTGGGCCTGAGTTGCAAGAAAATGTGCTTTTTGATTTTGTTTCCCATGGCTGTGAAACCAGTGTGAGACCCAGCACTTCTAAAGCCTCTCTGTTTTTGGATGATGTTTTGCTAAAATGAGCTGGAATATTGGACTATTCTAACTGTGTGTTTGTGTATGTGTCATGTATTCTACGTCTCTGTCCTGACCCCCCCCCCCCCTTTTTTTATTCTCACATATTTCAAAGCTGCATCCCTTTGCCGTGCTTGTATCTGACAAGAGAGAAAACAGTTATAACGGGCTGACACATCCTCCAGCATGTCACTATGTCCACAAAACAAAGGTCATGCCTCTAAACTAGTAATTAACATTGAGTTGAGGGGGGGGGGGGCATTTAATTTTTTTCTGGATAAAATAACACTGGAAAGTAGTGCTATGTTTAGCCTCATTAATTACATTGTTTATGTAGGGCAAGGCATTTGGGCAGTGGAACTGGACATTATCTTTGGTATTTACAGCCAAGAAGCCTTTTTGTTTTATCACTAATTACATGAGTGTATATCTGTTAAGTTCAGTATTTCCAGGCAAAGCTGTTTGCAGGGATAGTAACACAACATCTGTCTTGTTTGTGTAGTGTTTGGTGAAAAATTCTGTTTATTTGGATAAAACATTGCCAGTGTAATGTCTCATGTAGGTATTGTCGAAGCAGAACTGCTTTCATCGGGCCATTTTTGTGGTTATTGAGGATTGTGAAGTCTCACAGCAGAAGAAAAACAAAGATTTTAGACTCCCGTCACCTAAAATAGATGTTTTGTTGGTGAGGGTTTGTACAATAAAAGCATGGAAATTGTTTCACATTGATTTGTAAGCTCACACACTTCAGTGATCTGGCAGAAAATTTGCGGAGAAATTATTCTTATTACAGTCATCTCACCCATGTTAATTAAGCCAATAACTTGGCTGATTATGACCTTTGGCAGCATGCTGCTGAGCCGTGCATATTATGAAGTTAAGTAAACCTTTCCCTTCAGGGGAGGTATATCGAGGAGTTCATAGTGCTACTTTTGGACAAGACACTTAATAATCACACCTAATCATGAATACATTAATTAATATAAATGAGGACATTACATACGTTTCTTTGCTGACTTAAAATTTTAAGGAAACTAAGCTAGTAATCCTCACAGTTATTGACACAGCTTTTCTTTTTCATCAGAGAGAATCCCTATGACTCATTCTGCTATTTCTTCAAAAAAGTCCCCATGATGTATTGTGATTCAGACCAGAAATGAGAAAGCTCACTGTGGAGTTTAACCCAGATGCAATGCATGCTGGGAAGTGATCCCATTATGCACGTGTAAAGCACAGAAACTTGCTCTGTTCTGTGCCCCCGTCTGTGCTAATGCTAATGGGAGTTCAGACTTTGGTATCTACTAGACTAGAGTAATGCTTACATGCAATACATTATATTTCACCTGTCTCTGTATAAAGATGTAGCCACTACCACTGTAACATGGCAAAGATAGCGTTGCTTGATCTCACAGCAAACCATGACACCACCATGCAAAGAACCACAGACTGTAAGTAGCAGTAAACCATTTTTTCATTGTAAAAAAGGCAACTTATCCTGTATCTTGGCATGTTGAATAGCCAGGGGAAAAAAAGACTGCAGATGTGAAGATTCGCACAGATGCAGTGTAACATGGAATGGGTTTAGTGTTGCTTATATTATCCCGTCTGCTCCTTGTCTTGTGTACCACAGTTACCAGAGCAGGTCTCTGTCAGTTATCTCCAGATCACTGCTGGCTCAGCTGTCAGTCAAACATGTGCACCAACCTTCACTGGCTGGTGGCTAAAGGGGCATTTCTGATCATATCCTTGAAGATATTTCTGTATTTTGTGTTCCTGTTGGAATGATTTTTAATTGCAGCGACGTTTTTATGATGTTGAGTTCCCTGTGAACCTTCACAGTTTGTTTTACAGCTTATATCTTTTCAGTCCTTATTTCTCTACATACTGATTGTTACTGTTCTCCCTTTTAGGCACACAATGTCTGTGTTTGGATTTGGATTTTCATATATATATATACCCAACCCATGCTTCTCTGTCTATCTGTTCTTGTCTATGTTTTTGTGCCAATAACTCTCTCAGCACTCAATTAATTTCTCAGTGAATGCTTACATATGTATTGTTGGCCTTTACAGACCTTTTCTGGCTTTTCTTTTTTTTGTGAAGCTGAGGTAAATATCCACCTATTTGTTATTGCTGTGAACACAGCGTATGGAGACAAAATGAATCACACATACAAGGACACAAAATGATATAATTATGAAAATGCACTGGGTCATGAATGCACACTGATGGAGGCATATTTATCTGCATTAACATAAACTCAATAATAATAGATGAACTCTGAGTTAAAACAGTGAACACATAGTTTTTCTGTTCGATCATTTTCATCAGCATTTTGCAACTCTTTACTGTGACACATAGGCTGAAGTAATCAATGCATTTGCTAATCAAGATAGCACCTGCTGGTCACTTTTACTTGGTGGGAGAACTCCCTGCAATTTAGTCCATTTGCACTGGAATCACTGGAGACTGGAGTCATTTAATAATGTGACAGGATAAAATTTTCCAATTTGGTAGCTCAGATTTCAATCTGCAAAAGAACTGGCAGGACTGTTATTTTCTTTTCACCGAATGGTGTCATCCTAATATTTTATTTGCTTCTTCAGTGACATATTGTAACAAAAAGGTCAGGATTTCAGTCCAGCTCTCAGTTCTTTTTTTTGTTTGGCATTGTGTTCTCTTTCTTTGGCCAATAATTCAGAGACACAGAGTTCAACTGCAAAAATGAATCTAAAATAACTACTGGAAAAAAAATCTCCTTTGAGAAAAGTCTTAAATGTTTTTTGATAGATTTCATAGTTTAAACTCTTAAAATATACTAGCATGAAAGCTATCTACTAGATTTTTCTGTTGTAGCATTTGGTTTTTCTATAGTAACACAAAGTAGATTTCTCTGAACTACTGTGTTGCAGCATAAATAACCATTTATCACAAATGCTCTAAACATTTTGGGGGGGTTGCTGTCAAGTTATTCCGACAGTTATTCCCATATGATCTGAGGGTAGCATCACAAAATGCCGCAAGTGTTTCTAAAATGTAATTATTCTTGGCTTAACTTAAAATAAGTGGCTTTTTTATGTAATTATTATACAGTATGATAAACGTCGCTGTGGGTGAAACAGCTTGTTTCTCAATATTGTAAAAGGAATAAATGGAAATAGGTTACCATTGGTCAGCCTCTCCTAACGTTCAAATGCTAACATAAAGCAGCTCGGTCAGGGACCCTTTTGCATCACTTTTTAGCCTCTGTGTGCATCGCAATATGCTGTTAACTAAATCCAATGTAAACCAATGCAACCAATGGACACACAGCAAAGGCACCACCCAACAATGTAGAAAAAGTGAAAACTTCCCATAATGGATAATGGTTGGGTTAAAGTGGTGGCTTACACAGACCTAAACCTGATCAAGTAGTTTTGGCACCTAGCTAAATTGTGATCAGACACCATTAAATATGTGTTTAAAAAGCAGCAATGACAAAAAGTTAACAATGTTGAAAGGTTTTCTGGCAGGATGGCTTTGGGCATCACATGCAGATTATAAAGGGGTAACAAGCGCATTAAATAGACATCAAGGGGGTCTTGACTGAGACGAGTTGGGAGTAAGAGTGGGTTGCATGAGGCCACAGGAGGCTGCTCTATCCATCCACATGGCACATTGGGAGCGTGTAATTACCCAAATTCTACCGCTAGCACTCAAAGGTCTTTAAAATTGTAGGGTTGCTGCCTCCTTAATCACACATAAACCAATTCATTTCAATTATTAATCTCCTAAACATTTTCTAATGCAAGTAACAGCTGGGGGCAAGTTGTGGCTGCTTCTTCAGGTTCAGGAGTTCACTCCAGTGTTTTTACTAGCATGGCAGGTTTTAAAGGACAGTTTAAAATTAAAAGGTGGTTATTTCTGAGTTATTGGGAGTGCCTTAAACTATTTACATAATGGTTTTTTTTTTTCTGTACTGCTCTGAAGTGACCCATAAATGAGAGAAAATCTACCTAACAGCTTATCACAGTATTGATGAGTCATATTTTATGAAAGAAATGTGCAAAGTGACCTCATTTCTACTGCAATGCTAATATTATCTCAGGTTTTATACCTGCTCACAAAAATGTAATCAGTAAAACAAAGAATAGTTTAGTATTTATATAAACTTAAGTTTTCAAACAAATTACCAAAGAGGAAAAGGTATTCGATGCAAAATGATCCTTAATCACAATATTACATAGTGTTTGTGCAGTTGTATAACTCTATGAACTATTTCCCAATAAAATATTATCGCTGCCCATTCAAAAACAATTTCTCCTTTTCTCTCTGCAATTTTTACAACTGCATAATATATGGACCAGTAAAACACGCATTTGGCTTTTTCATCACCATTCAACCGAAACTCCATATGAATAGACACAGCAAGAGTTATTGAATACAAAAATATCTTAAAATCACTGTTCAAGTTTCTCAAATTTTCAGGCTTCAATCTGTCTAAATGTTGTTGCTGTAGACCTTATGTATGCATGTCTGGCATTTACAGATAAACTGTAGCCTGCATAAGTCCTGCTGTCAGTGACAGAGTTACCTGGAATACATTCTTTTTTCATTGACGGATCTTTCTTCAGCTGAATGATTTTCTATCAGCTGGTATCCTGGAATTTTTTTCTTAAAAGTATCCCAAGTGGGATCAGGCTGTGGTGGTTAGGAAAAGGTTGACAGCTGTGCCCTCCTGCAAGTGGCTACATCATCTGAGGGCTGACACTGGGTTTTCTGCCTGTTACTTTCATTAGGTCTTTCACTAAAAGTACAAACTCAGTGGAAATTGTAGGTTCAGCTTCTCATTCGCTAAGGTCAATGTCTTCAATCTTCCTCAATGTCTCCACTTGTTCTCTTTCTGATCCCCTCTTGGACACCAGCTCTCATATTGGTTCCTTCTTAGATCATTGGTTTTCAGTTAGTGCCCTACGCGCCCCACAGAGTGGCACATATTGATAGACTGATCAGACCCACAAGTTCTCTGTCTGTGCTCGATGAGAGTATCTGGTTTCGTGCTCACTCATAGCTCTGTAATCTGTCTCAAGGTAATTGTGTCCATTGCCTTCCTTTTATCTAAAAGCAGCTGACTGCTATCGAAGGACATTTCTCATATATACCTGAGATATTTCCACTCAAAACATGTTCAAGCAAGGGACGGTGGTCTTTTCCAAGACTAAAGCTTCTCAGAAAGTCTACCTTATAAAACCACTGATTTAAACAGACTTCTCTTCTCTGCTCAGTAACCTCTTTGAACAAGTTGAGTGGTTTTATTGTAAACAAAGTAAAGGTTACATTTTATGTTTTTTACCAAAACACATTAAGTTTCCCTGAGGCTTGAGAAATATGCTGAATCATCTGCTATTATATTGAACATTTTTGCAAATTGACTTTTGTTTTTTTTTTAACTGTAGCTTTATAAAGAATGGGATGATGATGATGATGATGGCAATGATGATGACTTTGCTATATTTGCCAGCATTGACCGTGTGTTATATGTGTGTGCATGCGTCTTGGTCTGGGTGTGTAGAAATGCGTGTTAATGCATGTTGCTTCTATCAGTATTTATGAAGAGGAAGAGAGAAGCAGGCAGGTGAGATCAAAAAGAAGGCTCGAAGGGGAATTTTGGATAGACTGAGGCTGATGGAGTGTGGGGGACTGTTGAGCATCAAAATGATTGAAAGAGAGAAAAATAAGGACAGAGAAACAAGGAAACAAAAGAAGATCAACACAGACCCGTTTGAGGAAAAGAGGTAGTAAGGAGGCAAAGATGACAAATTCAGGATGGAAGTTTTTGCTTTAGTGCGTGTGTATGTGTGCTTGCATGCCTGTGATTGAGTGTTTGTGATTCTGCATGAGCACGAGAGTGTGTGTGAGTGCATGCATGGTGTTTGCTGTTGCAAGGGCACCAGATGCTCAGATGATGAATGGGTTGCTATCACAGCATAGGCAGTGTAGTGACACTGAAGACCTTAGATCACATGGCAGGCACGTACACAATACACATGCGCATGCATGCACATACACACATACACACACACATACACACACAAAAGCAAGCATGGTTTCTGCCCTGACAGTAGCCAAGCAGAGGAAAGCTGAAGTTACAAATTTTTCATCTTGCAAATTTCTCTTCTCCTTCCTCCTTTGTCATTTCCTCCTTCCTCTTTCCGTTCTTGCCTGTGTCTTCATCCACTACAGTTTACTTCCTGTACATGTGTGTGCACGTGTGTGTTTTTGTGTTTGCTTACAGTATGTATCACTATGTGTGTGCATGTATCCATGTTTTATGCATGTGTGTAGGGCAAAGAGAATATGTTCCCCTATGTATTTGAGAAGGAAGAAACATGGAGGTTTCTGCTGCTGGCAATGTCAAAGAGGGAGACAAGGATGGATGATAAACAGGCGAGTACAGAAGAAAAAGATCAGAAATGTTTCACCGGAATGTTTGAATGGCTGAGCGGCCAAGCAATTCTTGACCCTTCTACTAACCCCAAAACTCTAATTGTGCTCCAAAGGTAAAAAAGAAATCCACATAAGAGATGGAGATTTTTATATATTTTACATCTACAATCTTATTTTAACTTTTCCTTCACTCTTTCCTAGATCTTTTTATGTGAGGACCTGTACGGTTAACTTTTTTTCAGAACTTTCAAGGGACGGCCCTGGGCTTATTGTATGCTTGATTTTGGTAATTGTGGTGTGAAATGGCTCGTTTCCAATGCATTGGATCAGTTTTAGCAGAAATTTAGTTAATTCATGCAGGACAGACGGCATCAGCAACCACAGCCATTTTTAGCTCTCTATCACACAAAGGATTAACATGTTATTAATTAAGAAACAACAACAATACCCATTATGCATACATTATGCTTTTAAAGGACTCAAGAGACCCTTGCTGCCTTTGGCTGCTGCTCAATAAAACTATAGACCTTCCAAGTTTAAAAAAATTTAATAAGGGTGGCCAAACAGTGGCAGACGAGCCAGCTAGTGTCAGGTGAAGTCTTTGTTTTTTTCTTCATTGAATGTGACAAGAGCACAGATGCCAGGGACACAGTGCAGCAGTCACTTTTTGAGTACTTTTTTTTCTGCAGGGGAGCTGCTTAATTTCAAGAACCAAAAGAGGGGAAATGACTGACATGGATATTTTTGTGGTATTTAACATTCTGACAGGACTGCCTGTGTGGAACTCCAATGGATGCTCTCTTGCAATAATCTGCGAATGATCAGATGGCTAGTGAGGCTTGTTAAATGCACTCTGTCATCCTCCTATGACATATTCCGGCCAGTGACTTTCATTTTTCTGTATATGGCCTATTCAAAATCCAAAAAGTTTGTCCATTCTTGTTATAGGCCATTTTCTGTGCTCTCTGAAAAAATTCACATCAAATGCCTAAGGCAAAACAAAGCATTAAAAATCCGAGTGGATTATCTGAACTATTTTTTTTTTTTACTTTAAATACACATTCCTTTTTTTCTAACCACTGTAGCTGTAAAAATAAAGAGAAACGGCTGAAATACCTCAGACAATATCAATTTTTGCTGAATTCTTGATAAGTGGGTCTTGTTGTTGTTTATGCTACTGTGTAATTCACTGTCTTCCTCAGTCAGGCGTTGTTGTTTAATTATTTCTAACCTGTTGGCCTGGCTGAGCCCAATCATGTTGTGGATTTACACCTGGGGCAACTGCTGTGACCTTACATCTGATATAGAATGCCTTGGCTGTTCAGGATCAACTCTTTTAAAGTGCGATGCTAAATCACTGTTGCATGTGTGACTTTATGTGTGTATGTGTGTGTGTATGTATGTGTGTCCTCATGCCTGCAGGCATTTGTAAGTACGGTCTTTCTTTGTATTTTGTGTAAGAATTGATTGGCATCAGTGATAAATCACTTCCTCCTCTCTCATCTACAAGTACCTCATTAGATTTGTCCTTTAACAAGCCAATCAAACAGCGGACTAATTAATAAATCATATCACCACGGTAACAGCAGGCACAGGTCAATGCTGCATGCTGGGAAAGAGGCATCTGTTTGATGTTTTTAGAAACAGGTGTGTGTTTGTGAGTGTGTGTATATGTGTATATGTGTGGTTTGATTTTCTGTTTCAGAATATTTTCATCAGGTGAAGGTTTATGTGCACATATCCTGGTTTCACCTGCAGGGAAAGTAAATACAAAATAAAATATTTAAGCAAACTCATCCATGTGTGCTACAGGCTAACTGTCTATTCTAACTGTTTCACATAAAAAAAAACATTTCATAATCATTTAGATTAGTATATAACAATAGACAATTTAAAGGACTATCAAAAAGTTTTAATGGTTGTTTATATTAGAGTCATTTTTTATATATATATATTTGTATTTCATTTTAATTGTAAATTCCTTTTCAAAATCAGTTTCAATCTGTATTCTCATATTTTGGAGCTAATCTTGTTCATCATTTCATGTTTATGTTCTAATAACTTTTTGCTGCTTTGAGTGAAAGCAAGCGTAGTAATAACTGGATTTAGTCAGCAGTGTATGTTATTATGTATGTGTGTGTAAAGTTTGAAGGTGACGGCACAGTAAACAAAAATCTAGCCACACTTGGTTTCTTCTGACCTCTGTTTTAGCTAATTTATTTCCGTCCATCTGGCCATAGCCCCACGTCAGCTTTTAAACTAGCAACTCAGCTCAGACTACTTTGCTGACACACTGGCACACACACACACGCACACCCACACACACACACAAGCAACTGAAGCCATGCCGCCATTGAGTTTTCAGCAACACCATTCATCAGTGTGGGGGTTTGTGTGTGTAGGCAACATCCATGTCTTAGTGGCCTGATCTACTACTCCCATATATTGTCAGTATGCAGGATCCAGAGCTAAGAGCCTTAAGTCAAACTGGCTGAAAGCCAATACGGGGTCGCAGTCAGTGTGTCCTTGAAGAGGAAAGTATATTGTGTGTGGGGACACACTGTGTTCATGCATGTTGTAGCCAAAAACACAACAAAACATACTAAAAGCTGCACACAATCATATACAACATTAGTTCCTATAGTCTATACCAAGTAAGACAAACAGAGAGAGTGAATTCAAAGAAGGTCTGGTCGTTCCACAGTTTTATAACACTAAATAAACAGTTGGTGTAAGTGTCTCACACAGACTTATTTTGATTCCAAAATTTGCATTAAAATCCTTGATATAAAGTATTTACACAAAAATATCATTTACTTACATATTAATAAGCGTTAATAATGTTAAAGGATTGTTTTTGGAAGGTAGACTGCTGATAAATCTGCGTGGTTAAAATTGGATGAGGGACAAACTGTGCTGCAAGTTATCATCTTTTATGTGGATTTAAATGTTGCATTTTAGTACCAAGTATTTTGACTTAGTCTGGTACATTATTTTGCTTGAGAGAAACATTTTTATTTGCAAAGCATATTTTACTCCTGTGTTTGTTTAAGGCTCATTTTGAAGGTGAACTGGTCATTAATTTTTATTTGAACTGGCATTAAAATCTCATGAAAAGCTTCAAATTTAAATTAGATTCCGGCAGGTTGGCAAGAGGGAAGACAGGAGCAAGACGGACCCTTTCCAAAAGTAAACTGATGTAAGATTGAAAAGGTAAATGTCAAGTTTAAGGGCTTGGAGTTCAGTCACAGTCAAAGCATCAGGAATCAACCAAGTCTGAAAAGCTCCAACAAAATGCAGGCAGTGGACGGTTTGTGCTGAACACCGACAAGCAATGCTTTTATATTCACTCTGTTTATGTCTGAGCTTGAAGGAAAGAAGGTGAGAAGAATAATTTAAATGAGGATGACAATAGGTCAACAAAGAGTCTGATGGTACAGAACATGAAATTTCACCTGCCATCTAAGAAAGGGTTCTAAGTATTGTGAAGAGATTAAGGACCGAAGTGATTGGAGTAGTCGTTTTGAAGCGCAACATTTCTGAGAAGAGCTGAGGGATGTTTTTTTTTTTTTTTTTCCTGGGCTGGATATGAGAGGTTACAATGGCAAGCAGAAATGAAAGAGTAGAAGCTGTGAGTACCTTGAGTCACATGCAGTCAATAACATTCTCACTGTTACTAATTTCTGTTTTTCCCAGCACTTTCCTCTCTCTTTCTATCATCCTCTCTTTGTCAGCCAGGCCCTGCTCTTTTCATTATACTGTGCAGGGCGCCCGGGTTGATATATGAGTGCTCCATAGGGGACTTGGACATAAGTGACTGCTGGACATACATCACACACATCACTCATACATACACTCTTTGGTCAAACCCATGAAAGGGAGCTTTGAGAAGAGCTGCTGGGCTGACAATGCAAAACTCAATTAGGATGGAAGTCAGAAATAAATGTAAGTAGAGTGAGTGATGGCAGCAGAGATAGAAGGATGGAGGGAGGGGAAGAGAAAGTGAGTGAAGGGAAGGGAGAGGTGTGGGTAAATCTAAAGACAGAGATAAACAATGAAGCAGTGACGGATGCTTCCTGCTTTAGCATACATTGCGGTGTGTAATATCTGTAGTCTGTACTAGTATCTGAAATATGACATATTTTGTATGCATGAGCAGTGGGGGCTGAGAACAGCTCAAACACATAAAGAATGAATTAAAGCAGCAGTGAATAACACAACCACTGCTATTAATGATAGCATTAAAGAACAATAAGTAATCCAGGGGCCAAACCTAGAATTAATTTGTGTTCATGAGTCATTTTCCGCATGCAACCACAAGTGCAAGTGTTGTTTTCAACATGCATTTTTGTACATACACTTTTGTATGTGATATAACTGTGGACCCAACTGGCTTTATTTGGAAGCATCTGTAGAAATGGAGGCATGCCATTCAGGGGAGAGAGAGAGGTTGATATGACATGGGCAGAAATTTATAATCAAACTTGGTCATTGCTTTTATATAAATGTCTTAATTGCTAGTTAATCCAAGTTCCTTCAATTCTTATGTTGTTCGTAGTGTAAAAATCATCAACACAAAGATAGGGGAAAATGAGGCACATATGTATGTGTATGTGTGTGTGTGTGTGAGTGTGTGAGTGTGTGTGTGTGTGTGTGTGTGTGTGTCTCCCTGGTTTAATGTGCACTGGGAGGGTGTGGTGATGATGGAGAAGGCCATCTCCCTGAGAGGGGTCATAAAGTCTGTGTGCTGATTCTGTCACCAGGAAAGATTTACTCACACTCAAACACGCACACACAAACACTCACAAGCATGTGACGTGCTAACAGCAAGCGTCCATCACGTCGCTCACTGCGCGCCTGCCCTTGGAAATCGTCTGCTTCTCCCTCTACATGTGATTCCTCCCAGTAGTCCTCTCTCTTTAGTGCCACTATCTCATACACACACACATAAACACAAACAGCCATGGATACCTTTGTTCTACCTAGGAAGAAATAACACAGTTGGAGAGAGAAACAGTTATTTTCTTGTCCTTTCCTCAAAGTCACTGCACTTATCCTCTCTGTAAAAAACCACACTCACAGATTCCTGCGTGTAACTTATGTTCCCACTCTGATTTCGTGTCCTTTCTGCTGATCATCGTGTTCCCGATCTGCAGCTGAAGTGTGACGTCCCCAGTTGAAACACTGTTACCACAACACTGGCTTTATTTACTCTGTGAGCAGAGTGAAAACTTCTTCATGGAGAGCAAATGTTTTGTAATAGGCTTTTAATACGAGAGTTGACTATGTGAGAGACATTTCACAGAGATATAAGTTGACATGTTTTTGAAAAAAAAAAATGCATTAACCTAAATAATAAGGGCTGCATTACAAGATTTTTCATAGAAAATTCTGAGCACATGACATTTCTTGAATGAGTATCAGTGAAGTGAATGTGTGATTTGTGTTAATGCAGTGTACATACAGTGTGTTTCTAATTATTAATTTCTATAATTACTGTTTAAGGTCAATCATGGCAATACCTTGTCTTGAACATTATAATATTAAATTAAATGGCTTTTTATTTTTGATACTGTTATGTTAATTAGTGATACCTGAGGTCCAAAGATTATAAAAAAATGAAGACTTCTTATTTTCCTAATTAAGATAATTGTGTGCAATCACATGCAAAATGAAAAATTAAAGCGCACACATCTGATTGTTTAATGAATGTAATTAGGCAAAATTGAAATAAATGTAGTTCACAAATGACACAAGATTGTGTAAGAATTTCATTGAGCATGTATGACATGTTGCTTAATTCCACCCACACCACCCACACATCTCATCCAAGTAAAGCATAATCCATCCTTAGCTTTCACCGCTAGTTTCAAAGAGCTGTAAAAAGAAAAAAAAAGAACAGGCTGCATCGCCAGCAAACTCTCTTTCCACTACGCTTTCCATCTATCTCTTCAGGAGGAGGAAAAAGCAGAGCTTAAGCCTGTTGTTGTAGTTGGCAGTGTTTAACAGTGGCGCCGTTTTGATTGACAGATACTGACTCAGCGGGAGCCAGCACGCCAGAGAGAACGAAAGGCAGGGAGGAAGAGTGGGGAAAAAAAAGACATCAGTGATATTGGAAGAACAAAAATGGGGCTGAAGCCGAATTCAAGGGGGAGAGACAAACAAACATAATGACAGTATGAGAAACTGAGAGAGGAAAGAGAGAAACTACTTGCCCCTGGAAGGTTCTACATCCATTTGAGGCAGCACAGAACGGCATTGTTACTCAACAGATCTCACTCACAAAGATCAACGCCTGACAAGCAAACACACATTACTCTATAATTTCTAAGAGTCACACTGCAATATGCATGTGCATATGAATGGAATATGTAAGTTTGTGGATACACTGCAAGTACAATACTGCCATTCCATTCTTTCATGACTGTATATAATATGCATATCTGTATGTTAAAACATACAGAAGCAACAGGAGATATCCTGTGGCCATTGTTAGCTTCATAGCTGCTATGCAACACGTGCCCAACTGCAATACAGCACGCAGCATCTAAAGAAAACATATGAACAATGTGCAGATATGTTTATTGTGCAAAGGTATGTACAACAAAACGAGATGAATGAGCTGAGGTATGTTAAGACTTTCGCTTCATAGTGCAGCCTTCTGGACTTCCACTTTGTAAACACTGGGAGATGTGTTAACAAGCCAGGGTGTATTCACACACTGTTCCCACTGACATCATCCACTAATGCCTCCTTTTGATTGCTGTATACTCGTGTTATTTGTTGTTTGAATTGGTTAATTTCAGTTGATTGTATTCCTGTAACGACTGATAAAATCTGTTTGTAATTTATAGTCATAATTAAACAGCAGCCTAAAAAAACCCATCAACATCACAGTTTTTGCTTACTTTCTTACAGTGCTTATAATTTTAGAGTTTAACTTATTTTTGTAATAGATGAGGTTGTGACACAACCAAGTTGTCACTGTGGCCAAATATCTGAGTGTCATTTTTGACATTTTAGTGGAGCTGCATTGGGTGGGAGATATGAGTGCATCTATAATGAAATCGACCAAAAACATTTGCCTTTGTAAAACCTGTTGAGTTCCATTTTAACTCCCTGTCACTCAGTGTTTGGAGAATATTTCTCCCTCTTCTGTCTTTCCACCGTTTTCTTCTTTTTGCTAAAGAAACTCTTAAGCCTCACAAAAGTCCTCCTGCTTACTCCTAACAATTTTTCACCTAAGAGCTCTCTCAGGGGCTAAGATGCTTTGTGAATAACTTTTACCTTTACAAGGATCTGTCAAAACTTTTGGAGAAATTTCTTAGAAAACTTCATAATGCTAAGAATTTCCTTAGATTTCTGTAACACGGAACAACTCTTTGTACCAGGAAGCTTTATGAATAAGGCCCCTGATCCTCACAGCATTAGATGGTGCTTTGCCACTACAGAGAGCTGCTTTTTTCCAGTGCTGTGTAAACTACAGAGCTGTCCATGGTGCTGAACTATGTGCTGTGAAGGAGCACTGGGTATGTTATGAAGGATTTGTCATTGTGACTGTTTAAACAAGTGCCACAAATCAATAACCACACAAGCAATCAAAGTAAGTGCCATGAATATTTAATTCAAACTTTTTTTACATGTAGACATAGTTGACCAAGTGTCAACTCATTGCTGTCACTCCTTCAGAAATGTCATGAAATTATAATTACACAACTATATGGAGCTGTCCGCTCCACTGAGCTCCAGCAAATAGTTGTTCTTTCTCTCTTCCCTTTAAAGACAAGCAACTGAAACAGGATGTCAATCAACTGCGTCATGACAATGCAATTATAGTCAAACACTCTGGGCCCTATCATACACCCGGCGCAAACGTGGCACGCCAGTGGCGCAAGTGTCATTGCTATCGTACACCCAGCACAAATGTCATTTTTGCCTCAAGTGTACGATAGCAAACCCACTTCTGCCGGGTCTGTGTGCCGAGGGGCGGGAGGTCTGAGAATGAAGGCGGAATGGAGGCGTGTCCTGGCGCGTTTTCTATCATACACCTGGCGCATTGAGGTTGGAGCCAGGAGTTTAGACCAGCCAAAACCTGGTCTAAACAGAGGCGCAGATGTAAAACAACATTTATTTGATCGAAAAAACAAGGATTAAATAATAATTTTCTATAACATGAACCCTGAGCCGAGAGTTCTGTTTCCTCACTGCTGAATCGCCCTTCTTCATTTAAATTCAATATCAACAAGTGGCTGAAAGAAAAACAGTCTGTCAACAATTAATTACCACATGTATTCTATTCACAAGATGAATTTCATTTTTAAGTGTGTGTGTATGTGCGTGCATGCATGCATGCGTGCGTGCATGCATATGTGCGCGTTTGCCTGTGCAGGCGAAAATATATTGTAGACATAGATATGACAAAATATGGAAATGTTTGCTTTCTAAAAGATTTGAATTAAGGGGGGAATTAGCTGAGAGCTGTCTGACACAATATATTCATTGAGCGTTGTCCCTGTCCAGCCGAATAAACGAATGAATGAATGAATGAATAAATAAATAAATAAATAAATCCTTGTAGTTCAGCTGTTTGCATTTGCGCCGTGCGCTGGTTGTATGATAGCAATACGCCTGCGCCACTGGTGCACGGCGGAAAGTGTACGATAGGGCCCTCTGTCTCTCAAACAGAGTTACAAACAGGTCATGTGATTAAACTTAATTTTCAGATAAACAAGACAAATGTTAAATGAGATAGATCTGATAGCTTCAATTAGTATAATGCTTCCTCTTTTTTGTGTGTATGGCCAGATAAATATTAATTATAACCCTTCACTTTCTTGTTGGGTCTGAATTTAAAAACTTCATCTGTGTCAAACTAAGGAAGGTGTTTTGGGGTTTTTTTTCAAGTTGTGTATTCACAGAAAGCTATCAGGGACACTGGTGGGTTTGTACCAAAGTAGTCATGAAAAGAGAAACAACTCACATTTTGTTGTCACTGTGCATAGAAAGCGTCTGTCTTCCTCTTTCCATCTGTGTTGGAATTTCAAACATACAGGGACAAGTCATGTTGCATTCAAGTGCACCTTGAAACTTAGAAATCTATTCCATAGACTATGATGGTGTTTGAAATGTTAAATTTGAAGACAACTATTGTGACACTTTTAATGTCGTGACGGCATAATGTTGATTTGCTAAAAATCCCATTAATTCATTTCTACTTAGGCAGATAATATGAATTCATATATATACATATATAAAGATTCTGTCAGATTATCAGCATACTCCACAATGTCCACCATTTTTTATATCTACCAGTTTTTGATTTTCATATTGTTATTATATAATACCCAACATGCACATATTATAAGCAAATAAACTCTGCCAAGCTGGTGGATTTTCTCATCTACAAAGTTCTCATCTACAAAGTCAAAAAAGTTTATTTTGCGCATTGCTAGCTCATACACCACACACAAAATAAAATTGAGGAAACAAGCATATTGTTGAGATATTTTCCTCTTTCTGAACTTATAAAAATCTTAATTTATTATTTATTCATTTATTTTTAATGAGTTACCATACCTTCTTTTTCTAAGTGGCCAAACCCTAAGACAAAGTTTCAGAAATTGGAATGAGATACTTGTAGAACACAGTATAATTAATTTTCAACTGTAGAGATGTCAGAGTGTGTCATGATGAATTAATCCTGAGCATGAGGGAAAACCATTCAAGCTTTACCAGTTACAAATGAACAAGAGAGGAGCATGAGTAATGTCAAGCCTGCTAGCCACAGCCACAGCCCGTCCAGGTACTGCAGTTGCTGAGTCCAGCCATCAGTCTCAATTTGTTGCTGCTAGCATTACAAAACTGTCATTCCTTAGTAATTTACAGGAGGGTGTCAGCAGATACCGCAGAACAGAATAAACCCAAGCTGTAAGGCTGCAAGTGTAATGCAATCATTATTATTGCCAGCCAGGCACATAAAAAAGTTTCATATATTCCTTTAAATGTTTAGGAGAAAAGTGCCCTTTTAGAAAAGATAATGAATTATAGGTAGCCTAATTTTAAATTGAACTCAAAGTTCATACAGATTTGCTGACAGAGTCTCTCTGTAGTAGCTCTGCCTCCATATAATCAAACTAAAACTGAATCCAAAACATTGCTTTATTGTCCACCCGTTGTATTGCGAGTAGGTCTGCTGTCAGAAAGCAAGGAATAAATAGCATTTTTTAACCATTTATTTGTTACCAATTCTGAGCAACCAACCAAAACAGTTTATTCTTCTATGACCTTCTAAAAACAATTTTTCTTTATGGCCAGATTTGACTAGAAAGATAATGAGATGCATGAGATGACAGTTGGTCTATAGTGGGGAATCTTCTTACTTGGTAGGTAGAAGACCGATGCATGTATGAAACCCACAGATGTAACGAAAACAACAGGATCTCTATTTTTCCTTTTCTCTACCTGCTCTTCCACTACTTTTTATACTGGATCGCTCTCTCACATGGCCTCCCTCCCTCTCCGCTTCTGTCATTCACTAATTAGTCTCATGGGTCCTGAAAAAACGAAAGGCATCATTGGATGGAGATAAATCTAGACAGAGACAAATTAGAACAACTTTTCACTCCTAAGTCTCTATAAATAGAGTCGGTAGTAGAAAACGGCCTCTTTAGCACCAAAGCAGAGCTATGCCAAACAGCAACATCAGATGAGGTTGAAGAACACAGATGAGGGAAGCTGTGTTCTTCAAAAAAACAACAAACACAGAGTAGCTTGTTTGTTTAAACCACAAACAGTCAGGGTGGGTTTTCTTTAAACATGAAAGAAAGTTTTTCTTTGACTTGGTACTACCAGTAATCATAAGCGTACTTTAACCCTATAGGAGCAGAGGATCGGAAATAAGCACAGGACACAAAATACTGGCTCATTTTAGAAGTAGGATTTTTAGATACATAATAAATATATATATATATATAATTTTTGTTGGTTGTTGTCCTTTGCTTTGTCCTCTGTTGCTGGATGTTCAAACTGTGACAGCTGTTGTGCTTTTAGCTTAGTTACATGATTTTGTCTCTGTGTGTGGGGGAGAGAGAGCTTGTGTTGTCCTTTCAAGTCTTCTCTTTTTACACCAGGCCTACAGCAGAACCTCGTAAATCTGTTAGAATAGTGAACGCTTCACCGCACAAGTGCAGTGTTTGTTTGTGTGTGTCTGTGCGTACCTGCACCTGTGTGTATTCAAGTGTGTACGCATGGTTTGTTCGCACATGTGTATTTGCTGGTGCATGTAGCTGGAATGTGATTTTGTCCATCTTAACATGTTTTTGCTTGTTGCTTCTGTGGATTTTCTCTGTGCATGTTTTAAATTTTTGCATTGTGTGTGTGTGTGTGCATTGTGTGTGTGTGCATTGTGTGTGTGTGCGTGCATGTGTTACTGTGTGATCCATCCACTGAGTGAACACCTGAGTGCCCACAGTGACAGAGGGGGATGGCTGTCCAAACCAACAACCTACAGCCAACAAATCCCAGTTTGGATGGCTTACTGTTTTGTCATGCTGGCTCAAAACACACTCACACACATATGAAAACCATTGTAAAGCATGGATACACCAGTTTGTTGCATGTGAAAATATTTGACATGAAATCCCTTGTGTTTATTTTTATTAGTTTCTTTTCCTTTTTTTGCATTACACACCTGCCGCCTGCAGAGTTAATACTGCTCAGTATATCTTAACCTTCCCTAAGAACAAACTGTTTATGTATGACAAAACATAATACATTAAAATAGATCCTTTAAAGGTATGATTGTAAACATGGGAAAATTCTTCACAAAGAAAAGAAAAGAAAAGGAGAATTAGTGTCTAGAAAGGTTGATAAGTAAGGAAAGTTTTTTTTGTGTAACGTGGTATTTGGTTATTGGGTATTCATCAGAGACATGTACATTTGATAATTTATACAAATCAAAGGATATTAAGTTAGAGTAAATAAATGTTTTTTTTAAAAATATACTTTTAAATTAAAAGCAAGTGAACCAAAAAAACTGTGTATGAAATGTTTTCTATAATGTGACTGTCAGGAAGGATCAAACAACACACACAAACTTATCCTTCTGATGAGGCCATATTTACAGACACACTAGCTGTATTCTAAATAGACACATCATTGTAGTTTAAAACTACTGTCTCTTGTATCGGCCGTAGCCACAAAACATAATGCCCATGGTGTTTTGATTAATGGCCCCAGTGCTTCTGTTTCCACTTGCAGTACTGATTTATGAAGTTGAAGGTTTATGAAGTTGATCGTATTAGCAACTAAAGCTGCCATGGCTGATTTGGGATCAGTTTTAAATATCTGAAAATTCAGTAATTCTTTTTAAGGATTTATTCTACCCTTTTTTCTATTACAGTCCCTTTCTTTTTTTTTGCATTCAGTCAGTTCTTTTCTTTTCTTATTCCTTGATCTTGCCCTCATGTAAGTCATAGCCACAAAACACAATTTCAAAAATAAAATTGTCCAAAGAAAAATCTTTCTGTGCTTTCTTTGACTGGGTAACCTACTATTCACTTCCAACTCTGCCTTGGAAAATGGAAACACAGGCTCTTTTGTGCTCAGTTTTGTCTCATTTGACAGGGGTAGCACCCAGTGGCATCCATTAAGAAATGACTCCATAAAAAACAAAACAGTTGTCTTGCTGATGATCGTGTTTGACTTTGATAGATAGTTTGTGATGAGTGCACAGTGTAGAGCCCTTATTGCCTTGAAGTACAGATAAAGAATCACTTTGAATAGCTGAAAAAATCAGACGTATTAAACTATGGTACTTTTCACTTACACATTTCCAGCCAGTTAATGAATATATATCTGAATATGGCACTCATAAGTCTTTAACATGCAAAGTTGCTGTTTTATTCATAACTAGTATTCCCAGGCAGCAAAACTTTGTCACATCATTTACTACCTCACCCTTTCAGTGGAACTTGAATCTATATTCTTCCATCCAAAAAAAAAAGATTCAGTTTTTTTCCCCTCTATCTGTTTAATCTAACTTATCTTCCAGTAAATTATCTCTCTTGTATGTCTAAATGGCGCCATAAATGGTGGGAATGGAAAAATATATATATGATTCTAGGACTATAGCTTAATACCACCTGCTGGTACTACTACATTTTGTGTAATTCGCTGAAAAAGGATCAGATTTGAAGAAAAAGTATTGAATATTGATGCAAATGTTTGGCTTCCTAGACCTTAAATCCACAAGTATCATTTTCTCTCTTTTAAAAACCCAGCGCTTGATCTTTGCCACTCACCTATGCATAGCAAATGCTGTCCTTGAGAGCATGCATTAAAGGGGCCGATAGAAAAAGAAACATAGAGTGATGCTGAAGAGGAGGTATTGATTGAGAATAAGCAGATGAGAGGAGAGCGGGGCCGTGTGATGCTGGCTGACAGATACATTGGATTGCCCTCAGCACTTCACATATAGCAGCAGCACCAATCGGCCCTGCACGCATACTAATCTCACTTTGATACAGGTTTCAGCTATGAAATGAAATCTTGAGCTGTCTGACTTTCTGTCTACAATTCTGTCCATCCATCCTTCTATTCATTATCCACCCATGCTTCCATGGCAAAATCCATCCATATCCACCCGGCTGTCAATTTATCCAGCTTTCACATACATTATCAGGCAGCACACGTGTATATCTGTTCCCACTCTCCACCTTCACCCGCACCGTCCACCGAGCTGAATCTGACTTGACACATACTTCACTTCCCACATGCGTTAACACTATTAAGTTGCATAATGAGAGAGGATGACACTGTGTACCAGTGTTTGATTCTCCTGAAACGTCTCTTCCCAACATGCTGAGTGGCTTCATTTTACATCAGAAAAGGAAATGCCCATAGAAGTGCAATCACAGCAGGGGACAGCAACAAAACTTATGATTGAGTATTCCATTGACAGCTTCATATTTGCCATCATAATGATGATATTCTGACTCATATCGCTTCCAGCATGAACCTAACTCTAAGCTCTTATCTAAGGCAAAGAGCCCCTGTGACTTGTCATATCAGGGAACATTTGTGATTGCCTATTTGTCATAATGAATATGATTAGCCTTTTATGTGAAATAGAACAGTGTGAAAGATAAAAGACAATTTTTAGAAATATCTCCCGTTTTCTATTTTTCTGTTGCTGGCTCTTATTACAATAACCTTGTTGATTTTGAGCTCCTCTTCAGGAGTGTTAAAGGGGAATTAATATGTCACATGTAAGCATCCAAATCCAATAATTCTGTCTCTTTCCATTTCCTCTCATGACTCCCACTGTGTCTCTCATATTTTTCTTCTTCTCTCATCAGCTGAGCTTCATTCTGGTGTCACATCGGGACACTGTGTGTGGGTGTGTTAAAGTACCCACTTTTCTAGGTTTGAAATAAATGTGTTTCCACCATCTGAATTTCAATAAAACCATGCTGAAATTTAATTTCTTGCAATATCATTTAATCACATTGCATGGTCATTGAGACCAATAATGTAGTAAAAAGGTAAAACTTTTAAATGGGAGTCCAAGAGTTGTCTCTTTTTGTTGTTAATGTACCGCTTTTCTAAATGCTGATTTGCATATTGTGTGGCTAATTATTACACTGAAATCAACCAATAATTACTGGAAATATCTGTCATTTTCTTCTTGTATTGGTGGTTCTTTACCTTCTACCTGAAAGTCAAAGTTTACCGAGCTCTAAGTGAACCACCATATCACAAAAAAAGAAAATATCTAGATGCTATTTATATATTGAAGATTAAATTTAGAATATTATTTCTGCTGTGATTATTGTTGGACTACAGTTGATGGTATGCTATATTGGTTACCATGGTGATGTAGCTCTAGTGGCTGTTGTTTTCTATGGCTGTCAAGACATAATGATGTTAATAAAGTTAGGTCATGCTGTGCAGGGCTTCCAGGCTTCGGTGCACCATGAGATTGATTGATGACTCTAACGTCAGTTCAATTTAAGAAATGCACTGAAAAAAAGGAGGAAGGGAGGAGGGGAAGGACAATTGTGGGACAGAAGAATAGAGAGAGAAAAAAGGGGGAGAACAAAATCGAGTGGTTGAGAGCAGACAGTGGAAAGAAAGAAACAAGTAAGAAAGAGACAGAAAAGTAGGGAAATGATGAATGCACTAATAGAAAAGATGTATGAAGTTAAGATAAGTGAGACAAAATGTTGGATGAGAGTGTGTAAGAGCAAGAGCAGAAAAATGCTCTTCATCTAAATGATCAAAGAAAAGATATTATTTTAAAAAATACTGATGGGAAGAAAGAAAAATTATGTGAATAGATGAAAGACAGGACAGAGCGAAAGGAAAAAGAGACATTCAGAAGAGGCTGACAAAAAGCAGGGAGGATTGTCTGTCACAAAAAGCTGCAAGAAAAAGTATGACAAACACGATATTCAAAATTGAGAATCCATGGGGGAGGAGAGAAGGGGTGGGATTGATAACCATGAATGACTGGGAGTGAAATGAGACAAAAATGCACATGCGACACAAAGACTGAGTCAGTGACAGTGCATAAGTGAGGATGTTTACAGCTTATCAGCGGGTAAATGAGTAATGTAATAAGTCCCAGAGACAAGTTACACACAATCCAGAAGTGATGCTGAATTATGTTATTTAACGCCACTTGTGTGTTGGAAAAAAAGACAATGAAAAGGTTTGGCTTTTATTGGTTTTAATGATTCATTGGCTGATTCACAGTCTTGCCCTTGAGAAATACTCATGTAATAAACTGAACACACATGGATATATGTGTCTACTCATTCATTCCTCCTGCTATACATGCAGGGGAGAGATGAAATTTAAAAAAAAAAAAATCACCATTCTAGGGTACATTAGAAAACTCCAGTACAAACATAACAGCAGCAAACAGAGACACAAACTCTATTGAGTCAGTATGGATGCAGAATACAGAGGGAAAACCATCAGCAGTCCATTCTAATGGCTTGTACCTGCACAGGATGAACAGATGCCCCCCAAAAGCAAAACAGATGAACCAGCTAATAATTTTTGCCAGATATTTTTTTCACAGTTAAAAATATTTATACATTCATTATCCAACAAAAAAAAAAAAAAACATGAAGCCTTTTCCTATTGTCATTAATATGTGTCATATTTTGCTTGTGCCTGAATATAAATAACTAGACTGAATATAGGCCTCATACTTAATGCATAAATTGTATGCGGGTCAAAAGTTTTTTTTTTGTGTTTGTCACAGATTGTAATATATGTGTACGTTTTCTATTCTTTTACTACCTTGATTTATTGTTATAAATGGTGCCTTTCTTCTTGTTCTCTAATTTCAACATATATATATATATATACATCACTGGTTGTGTGGCAGTCCAACTTTAATACTTATTGACCTGCATTTAGTTTGTAATATAGACCTAATGAGTAGTGGAATCACAGTAGAATAATAATATTACATAAGGAAATGTTAATAACTTTAGCTTTCGCTCTAAAATATTACAGCAACAGCAAAAAAAATCAGCTGTAGAAAATATGTTGCATCTTTCTTTCATTTTACTTCCAAAAGTAAATGTACGCATCATGCATGGTGGACACAGTACTGCTTTTGTTAGGATCAACAGAAAACAAAAGTTGCTTGTTGCTGCTTTAATGCAACCAAACATATTTGTGTTCACCTCTGGATATGTTTTGGTTGATTTGGTTTTCATTGCATCTTTGGTGCATTTCAGCCTGGATCTGATGTGTTTTTGCCCTGTCTTATCACAACCCAGTCACACAGTATCTCTGTCAATTCACGTGGAAAAAGATTTGTCAAGTGTAAAAGGAAAAAACAAAATTGTGTTAGTTTCTGTTTCACTCTAACTCACTGCAGGACTAATGTTTGAGTGAGATCAGTAGCTTTGAACTGATTATTGAAGGATTTAAACACATGAAAAATGGAATGGGTTATTAATAAAGGCATCTGAGCTTGTTATGAAGATAGGGAACATAGGCATAAACAAAAAAAAATGAACAGTTTTTATAGTTAATTAGGATGAGAGATTATGAACCTACATTTATACGGTTAGATCATATTTTACCTCAATCTGAAAACAAAGGAATCTTAAAACTTATAGCAGATGTTTAATTTTTTCAAAACTTTTAAGGATGTTTACCTATTTTCATAACATCATTAACACAAAAAGACCGTAATCTTTGTTTTGTGGTCAAAGAGCAAAACACTCTGTGTGAACACACATACAGGTTCATGTTTGCTTCTGAAACTCAACAGAAACTCAACGATACTTGAATACACCAAGTCTGCATTTTCTTTCTCTTTTTTTCTGCCAACAAAGCAGTAGTCAGCATTTTTGTTTCCCATCAAGGCCTGCTGGTATCATCGTGATAGACTATATGAGAAAAAGCATAGCTGGGGTTGGGGTGGGATGGCGGGGGGGTCAAGTTGGTGGGGTGTTGAGGTCATGCAGCCTCAGCAAATAAAGACATAATGTGTGTGTTAGAGAGAGACTGATAAAGAGAGAGAGGTGCTGAAGTGAGATAGGAAGTGAATTAAGTAGCAAGAGAGGAGAGATAGAGGGGGAATTTGAGGTAGAGAGAACAATATAAAGAGAGTGGGAGAGAGTTAGAGAGTCATAGATGGACTGAGATAGGAGCGCTTGCAGCCAGTGTCCATATCTCTTGCCACCAATGACTTCTCCTGCTGCACTACAACTAATGGACTCTGTCCTCCTCTGCCGTCTTATCTGCCCCCTCTCTTTTTCTCTTTCTCTCTCTCTCATCTCTCTCCTTTTTATCACTTACTACTCAATGCCATGCTATCTCTTTACTTCACCCTTTTTTATTACTCTTTACTTCTATCTTCCCCTGTACTTTTCAGGGTTTTTTCAGTTTTTATTTTCTTTTTACGGAAACCTGTTTTCATACTCCCAACAACAAGAGCCTAAACTTCCAAGGTTCTCCTCTCCACTCCCCGCCTTATCTTTGTCCTCACTGCATGGAAAGAAAAAAGGAAAGGAAATAAAGGAGGAATGAACATCGTTTTTCTATTTTCTTTTTATTTCTCCTCAAAGATGCCTGTCTAGCCAACTCCCTCTCATTCCAGCTTGTTAGAAATTGCAGCTTTTGCCTCTCGGTGTCTTATACCGATGTGCAGGGTACCCTATGGCATCTGTGACCAACACAAAAAGCCTTCTGGCCACAAGCCTTTAGAAACATTGTGAAATGGTTGTAGTTTGGGCACCAAAAGTACCTTGTTTGGTTTACCTGCACTAAAGATTGATGTGGATGGTTTATGTTGAGTTTGTTGAAAATTCTGTGCGTGATTCATATTGATGCTAAATAGTACACTCCATGTTTGTATGAGATGCTGACATTAATCCTAGTTGTCAACTCTAGCTCAGTGACTCCAGCCTCTGTGTTGAGAATCAGTAAATCATATATGACTGATATTCTTTGAAAAAATGAGTGCATAGCTCTAGTCAGATGAAATCCTAAAAAAATAAAATAAAAGGGGGAAAAAAAGTTGATTTTTAGATTTATTTTATTCTCTTGGTGTCCCTTTCAGATGACCCAGGAGCAGTATATCCTTGCCGCACAGCCCAACCCACTCCACCAGCGGGGGGCATCGGTTTGCGGCGCCCAGGTTTACCCAGCAGTGGGAATCTACGGCTGGAGGAAGAGATGCTTGTACTTTTTTATCCTCCTCCTCCTCGTCACCATGATCGTCAACCTAGCACTGACCATCTGGATCCTTAAAGTCATGAACTTCACTCCGGTAAGAGGCGCTTGTTTTAATGTAATTAAAATGCCAGAGTGTTATATGGTTTAGTGTTTGTGTGGGAGTGTATGTGAGAAAGCTACAAGATGTCGTTTAAAAGGTTTGCTGTAAGGTAACGCCCCATGAGAGTGATGATAAAATCAGCTTATGTTCAGCAAGTGTATGTATGTGTACGAGTGTTTGTGTGTGTGTGTGTGTGTGGGTGGGTTTGCATGTGTGTGTGTTCATAGGCCTACACTTTGTGCATACCATGGTTGCAGCAATATATCAAGTGGATGCTGTCCTTTAATTGAAAATGCATCCAATTAGTGATGTCCACTACTGATGAACAATCATGTTCACAAATATGTAATGTGTTTTTTTCCGTAGTTCTTTCAATTCATGTTATCTTCTAATGGATTTCTTGTTGTGCTTTCTTTATAAGCTGATTTTATTCATATTTTAATTCGCACTAAGTTCTGGGTTTAACAAAGGCATGTTCTCACGCGGAGTCAACATACATTTTCATTTGCAAATATTAAACAATAAAATGTAGTGGCCTGTGGACTTGATGAATGTGAACATGTTTGCCGAATCAATTTAATCAAATTCATTACCAAATAACTGTTTAATAAATTATTAATTACCAATGATTCAACTTCAGCTGGATGGCGGAGGAGGTCTGCCAGTAGACTCTTTTCATGAAAGGCCAGTCAGTTTAGGTCACAGCATGGCAGTGCAGATGGCAGTCTGTGTGGATCCTTCTCTCTATCGTGTTGATGGCAAAAACACTAATATATTGCTTATTTGTATGACCTCAATCTTATCCGCCAGGTTCTCTCAGTTGGGAGGGGGGTTTTCAAGGAGAGTTCCCTGTGTGTGTGTGTGAGTGTGTGTGTGTGTGTGTGTGTGTGTGTGTGAGTGTGTGTGTAATAAGAAATCAGGGATGAATTCACTCTGTTGAGTTGCTTGCAGTTCTTTGATGTCCCTCACAACTAGTGGAGTTAACGGTCAATGATATCCAATGATGAAGTCGAATGACTTCCAAACTGTAGAACAGACCCCATCTTCAATCTGCGGGAGTTTGTTTGTCCATTTGGTCCTGTTAATCTCACCAGGTCTCTATAATAAATCCATTTGATGTGTTAAAAGCTGCTCTTCTTTTGGGATTTGCAACTAACCCAGGCCCTTTAGCATCAAGGTGATAGTTTTGTGGTTTTGAAGTGAGAACATCTGTCTAGTAGAACATAAGCTGAATGCCTCCTAAAGTGACTCTACTGGGAATGTCACTAATGCTGAGCGGTGTTGTCTGCAAAAATAAGGCAATACACCCAAAACTGTCTCTTATCATTTTATATTGTGAAAAGCTGCAAACGAATTATACCTTATGCATGGACCATTAATATTAGTATGTCAACACTACACAGTCTCAAGACAATTGGATTGTTCAGGCTGAAAGCCCAGTCTAATGTGCTGGAAGGTGTCCTCTTCATGTTAGTTAGTTAGATAGTTTGTTTGTTTAGTTTGTTGTTTTTCCAACTGTTGCTCTATCCATCTTTATGAGAACCATTTTGGAAAGCAATTTGATACATGATGGTTATATGCTTTTAAAAGCCAAATAAGTACATTTGATGATAAAAGGGAAAAGTAAAAGCCAGAAAAAAGTGACATTCATTAAGGGAATTAATAAAAAAAAATATAAATATTATGATGTGTAAAAATATTCATTTAAAGAAGCATCTTATGAATGAACTGTTTTGTTTTGTTTTTTAAACCCTTAAACAGCATCCTCTTTGGCATATGTTAAATAGCAAAATGGAAAAGCTTTTTGCAGAAAACTATAAACCAGAACATCACATATGCAATGGTGAATTTGTTATTGGGAAATCAAATAAATCAAAAATGTCAAGCTTGTCCTAAAAAAAGGTAAAAATTTACACACCAAAATTTTAATAAGTTGTGCTTAGTCAATAGCTTCATTAGATTACTGGCAATCCAGTGGATGTGTAAGAGTTAAATCAGAATAGTCATTGCTAGTCTCAGAATTTTTTTATTTAACTTATTTAGCTTAAAGAAAGAAACTTCACTGTAATAGTACATATGTAAATTAGGCAGAACCGAACCCCTGCAAACTTCTGGTCACAGGAACTCTTATTTTTTTAAAAACAATTTCAAAACCTAAGAGAGGTGTGTATGTGTCGGGTTGTGTGTGTGTGTGAGAGAGTGTGTGAAAGTGCATGTCGGGTCTGGGTGGTAGCTAAATATGCCTGAGGGAAGGCAGTCAGCACTAAGCAAGAAAGAGCAAAAGAATTTTTAGAGGCCATGTACTGGTGTGCAGTGTGGGGATACTATGAGATACCAACAGATGGGAAGCACAGAGAAGAAGTTTAGAAAAAAAAGACTTAGGTGCATAAGTAGAAGGATGCTAAGCAGAGAAACTGCTTGTGTTTTATTTTGAGAAAAAAACCGTTAAACATGAAATTAAAAATAAATATAATAGCCATGTATTTTTCATAACCTGTGTTTATACATGGCAGCTGCATTAATATCACTGCAGTTGTGAATATGTACACTAAATACTGGATGTGTAACTTACTCATCTCTGGAAAGTTGTCAAGACAAAGAAATATTTGGAATTATTTTAAATCCAGGATATAAGTGTAGGGTCTATCTTTGTTTGCTTCCTGTCTTAAACTAGTATTTTTGACATTTTTTTATGTGACTGTTACAGCAACATTAGCCCTGTTTTAATCAAGTGGCTTTAACCAAATGAAAAATGTTTTTTTAGTGCAGAAAGTACATTTTATGGACGTTATAATAAGGCTGGAAGAACTGTATGGATTATCTAACAAAGAACACAATCACAATAGAAATTCATTTCACTTAAAATGTGTTTTCTGCTGTAAACTTTTTTTTAAGTGGCAATAAAAGAAACATGTGAGTGTATCTATAAATGTGAGAGAAAACCTGTACAAATAATGACAACAAAGATACAATATTGAAGAAGATGCTCACAGAATCATTTGAAAAATGTGTACTTGACCTCTCTTTTAGGTTCTGCTTTGTGTCAACCAACAGAATCAAGACCAATCTTGAAATAAACATAGCAGATTTATATCCCGAGTGTCATCTTGCAACAGCACCCTTTCAGATATCCAGCTATTGAACAAACTTCACATGTTTGAACTTTGAAAGGGGGTAGTTGATTGAGTAAAATCTGTTTGGCTCACAGAGAAGGAACAAACAAAAAAGTAAAAGGAGCAGAGAAAATGGGAATTTTGTAGTCCTTCAGACGGACATGTGGTGGGAATTAAGGGTTGAAGAAGAGAGTAATAACTAGAGAAAAGAAAGGAGCGGGGTTGACAAAGGGGTTTCTACTCGTGGCATAATATTAAATGTCTTAACCATAGTCATCAACTCGTTTGGACAGATGTATTGGTTAGGTTAACCCTAACCCAAACCCAGCCACCCCCACACCACTGGTTCAGACACCATATTTAAACCAAGTTGACAACCACTTAGTCAAACCCTAGTGCATTCACTTAGATCTCTTTCCTAACAATAGAAATCCATCTCGCAGACACCGGCACAACAAGGGACACACACAGCCACCATACATGATTTAACACTGCTCCTCATCATCAAGGTGCTTGTTGGTACATTATGTAAGCCAACCACAAAAATACAGCATGCCTGCCTGACAACTGTAATTTACTCACCTTTAGAAGCTGTGCGTTGTAAAACTGAGTCAAACTTAATCACGGTTGCACTCCTCTCGACTGCTCTCTCTCCGTCACGCTTAACATCAGAGCATGAAACTTGTGCTAGAGTAAGAATGGGCTGAACCTTTGGGATGAGATGATTTGAAATATAGCATTCCTTTTTTTATATAGCACTCCTTTTTACATACTGTTTATACTTAGGGGTGCAAAAACAAGAGCCAGAGTGTTATACAAAAAAAATAAAAAAAAATAATGGCATGTCCCTGAAATGTTCAACGTAGACTGTTTGTTCATCAGTTAAAGCACTTAAAACCATGGATTAAAAATTAAGGTTTATGATATTTATTGCATAAATAAGTCTTTGACCAGTGAAAGACACTTTCTTCTATTTTCAATTCAACGTCACACACATGTTCAAGAGTGAACTTACACTCAGCATTGCTTCAGAGAGTGAAGGCACTTCTTCATGTCCCCATATACAGTTAGAGAACAAATCACCTGTTAAACACAACAGTGTGATAAAAACAATCCTTTCTTTAATTATGAAAATTAATTTACACACCATGGAATTGTTATGCATTTAATTCTGCTCAGTGAGGAATCAATAAAAATAGGTCCCACCCTTTGCTCTTGGAAAAAGCTGATCTAGAGATTTTAATGTGGACAATAAGAGCAAAACACTGGAGACACAAAGCAGTGGTTTTGTTATCATATATTGATGGACAAGATTTATTGACTAAAGCTCATTTGAGACCTCTTTTTTCATGCAAATACTAAAGGCAGCCTGCCTCTGGTCTTCTGCTCTCACTATCTTTTAGACATGTTTGGATTAAGCACCTTATCAACATATTCAGCACCAATTGGGCTTTTGCTTCTAGTTTTCTCAGCATTTGTATTGTGTTGCAATCAACACAAGCGCATTTTTAATCTTTTGAGGTGTCACTCCTGTTGATTTTAGAACATTTGCATCACACTTGTTCCTTTGTCTCTATTTACCATTGTTGCAACCTCACATCTCTGATGTAAGGGTTTCATTCTGTAGCAAATTTCCTTCAGGCACATCCAGCTTTTTGTGTGTGTGTGCAGTTACATATTATATACATACATGGTAACTAGGCAGGACACTAATCGCGATTAAACGCATTAGTGTCCTGAGTTAACTCGCGATTAATCCCAAATTAATTGCAAATGTTTTTACCCTGCTCTATATGTAACTCAGTGGTATGTTTGGCCATCATGTGGTATTTAAGACTGGACATGCTCCGGTGATAACTTAGTTCACATTTACAATAAATACCAATTACTTTTGTATTGTCCAGAGAACCATCGAGCAAAACTTTAAAGCTAAACTTTCCGTTTAAAAGTCCCTTTTCTGTATCCACTTCTGCTTTGTAACCGTTTGCAATGCTGTTTTAGCGCCACTTCCTGAATCTATGGGAGCTGGCAAGGCACAGACTGTAATCACGCGTTAAAAAAAATGAGTGCTGTTAAAAGGAGTTTGAGCTAATGCGTTATTAACGTGTTAACTTCGACAGCCCTAATTGTAACTATTATCAGTATAACATAAAATGAGAACGTTAACCTGTTGACATTCAGATGGTTATCTGTTTAAGTTGTTTAAGTTGTTTAAAAGTGGCCAAGCACTGCTTCCAAAGATTTATAAAAAGTTTAAAATTTTGTCAGTTTTGACGTGCTGTACTTTGTTAGATGTGTGCAATTCCCCACTAACTATTAAACATGCAGTTAGGTCTTACAGCTATAAACTTTTACATTTGGGAATTTTGAATTGGCAAAAATTCAACCCAAAAAGAAAGATTTTAAAAAATCTCAAGCACAAAAACACATGAACAAAAAAGCTGATCTATACTTCCCTTTATTATTTCCCAATTCAAACTTGACCAGTGAGAGTTGCTTTCTCTATGACTTCATAATTGCTGTTTAAGTATCTATCATTCAAATCATTTAAATCATGGCTAAAGGCTTTATTGGGATGCAGACCTTCCTCAGTCCCTTTGTGTTTTGTTTGGAGTTACCAGATGTGACTCTTATTGTGATAGTGTGATAGTGTGGAGAGAGAGAGAGAAAAAAAGATTTTTTTGAAGAGAGACAGCTTTGGCAGTAAATTGGAGAGAAGGGACCTGTTAGGATAGGAGTTTACGTGTGTGTGTGTGTGTGTGTGTGTGTGTGTGTGTGTGTGTGTGTGTGCATGTGATTGTGTGTTTGAGAAAGAAAGAGAGAGACAGGCAGAATGACACTGAAAACGAGTGTATTCGTATGTGCCAGCAATTATTCAGCAATTGTTCATGCTGATGTGTGTGTGTGTACGTGCCTCTTTCCATGCTTGTGTGTGTCTATACAAATGTGTCTGTGTTTGTTTATGTGTGTGAGTCCTCCCCTGAATCCTTTGGGCTTTCACTGCAGAGAAATTCAATTTCAGTTGTCACTCACCAATCAGCATGCCTAATTCCTGGTCTTTACTAGACCGCTGTGTGTGTGTGTGTATGGGTGAGCATGTGTGTGTGGGTGTGTACGTGAGTCTGTGTTTGAGTGTGTAATGTGTGTTTGTTATCCTAATATCTGCTCAATCTACAGGATTCTGTTTCTTCGTAACAGGGTTTGTAGAATGCTGCTCTGCACCCTGGCATAAGCACCCCTCACAACAGGTACAATCAATTTTTTAGGTGTTCCAGATGTGATTCATCAACATTCAGTGTTGTATTTACACAACAATGAAGTTTGCCCTCAGTAGCACAATATGGGTGTCAAACATTCCTCAGTGCAAAGCAGCATCCGTCTCTATAATGAGATCTAAACACCAAGAAGGAAAGATTTTGTCTCTAAGTTTGTGCACCAACTTTGTGCATTTTTAGGCCTCAACAAAATCCAACTCATAAATACCAAACCACAGTTATATATACTGTTATAACTATAAAGCTGCCAGTGGTCTGTAATTTCTAGCAGCGTTCTTACAGGTGATGCTGGTAAAATGTATTGAAAGAGTATGACGTGTGCTTTTTATTTTCAAATGATGACTGGCTGCCATCCTGCTTTGAACCTGCTTTGAAGACAGTAAAATGACAATTGGGAAATCAATAAAAATAGACAACATTAATTATAAATGGGACTAAGGCTGAATTCAATAGGTAGCAAAATGCAGTACAACAGTAATAATGCAGGAAAATCTAATCTAGCTTATCAACAACTCATAAAACTAAGGCTAGAGAAATAAACAGGGTTTAGTGTGAATAAGTTGACGGATCCAGATCTGGGGCCCTATTGTCTTTGCTATCGTACACCCGGCGCAAACGTCATTTTTGCCAGGAGTGTAAGATAGCAAATCCACTTGCGCCTGGTCTGTGCGCCGAGGGGCGGGAGGTCCGAGAATGAAGGCGGAATGGAGGCGTGTCCTGGCGCGTTAGCTATCGTAC
>JAQMCX010000043.1:16164473-16180832 GCA_029814765.1 Acanthurus leucopareius | reverse complement strand
TGCTGCATGTCTCTCCCCTCTCTCTCTCCCTATTTCCTGTCCGATATCTCAGCTGTCCTATCAATAAAGGTGTAAAAAGCCCGAAAAAAAATATTAAAAAAATAAATAAATAAATAAAACATTTCTCTGTTTAATCCAAGTAAAGGTTAGGGTCCATCCATCCATCCATCCATCCATCCATCTTCTACCACTTATCCGGGCTGAGGTGGCGGGGGCGAGGCGTAAGCAGGGAAGCCCAGAATTCCCTCACCCTGGCTACTTTGTCCAGCTCTTTCCGGGGGATCCCAAGATGTTCCCAGGCCAGCCGAGAGAGTCTCTCAAGCGTGTCCTGGGTGTGCCCTGGGGTCTCCTACCAGTGGGACATGCCCTGTACACCTCACCAGGGAGGTGTCTGGGAGGCATCCCGATTAGATGCCCGAGCCACCTCATCTGGCTCTTCTCAAAACAGAGGAGCAGCAGTTCTAGCAGCGGAGCTCCTCCTAGATGACCGAGCCTCTCACCCTATCTCTAAGGGAGAGCCAAGCCACCCTACGGAGGAAGCTCATTTAAAGCATAGCATATAAGCATATAAACCTCCTGTTTATGTTTAAGAGTAAGTTGTCAAGATTTTTTCCTTTGTTTAGGAGTTGCTTTATTTTAATGGTTTCATTTCTCAGGACCTGTGGAAAACAGCTTGCAACACACATGACACATACACACAGACTTACAAACTCTTGCAGATGTAACAGTGTACACAGTAACAATCACAGCAGCACAAAGGACAGCCATATACAGACATGCAAGAAAAATCCACACTTACACAAACACATTTAGTAACCCATACAAGGGCATAAAGTCAGAAACCACTAATATTTGTGCACTCCTGATACACAGAGACATGCACACACGGACACACACACACACGCGCACACACATACACACAAACATACACTCTCAATGAGCGATGGCCTGTCGGTCCAGTTCAATCTCAGGCCTTATGATCTCAACTGGTGTTGATTCACGCCCCACTGCTCTGAAATTTGTGTGAGTAGAGGGCACTGGGTTGATGGGTGTGTGTGTGAGTGTGTACTCTGCACATTTGTGTGGATGTGTTCAGTACATTGTTGAGCAGTTTTAAAGGAACTGTGTAGATTGGTGTGCTCATGCTTGTTTTTTACACTTTGTGCTCCTCCATCTGTTGGAGTGTAACTCTTTTGAACACACACACGCACACATGCACACACACAGCCAATCGGTTACACACTTTCATGCCAGGGCCATTAGAGGTAGTGGTGCTGAGTGTGCTGCAGCACTCCCTGCTGGATAAGATTCAAGCTGCAGACATGCACAGCAATATTTGCCAGATGCAAAAAAAAAAAGTTAAATAAGATCATGTATAACTTTTGTTTTTTCCCTTTGTACTTCTTCTTTAGGAAATTTTGAGAAGAAGTAACATTACTAAATAATTCCTTATTAATAAATTAACACCAAACATCATGATCAACGATCATTATCTTCTCAACCTCTGAACATTTTATTACTGTAGCTACTTGAGGTAAAGCATTTGTTTTATTATGAGCAGTTGCCAAGCAGTTTAACATTATCTCTGAGTACTTATATCATGCTGATAGTTTTGTTGCAAAAAATTATATATAATCACAATTTTTTTATGAGTGTAATGTGCAAATTAGACTGTGTCGTCCACTGTGAGCAAGGTCTGATAGTTGAAACTCTGGGATTTTTTTTCTTTGGCTGCACTGAACAGTGAGTGCATGTGCGTGTGTGTGTCTGTGTGTTTGGGTGTGGGTGCATGTGTGCTTGTATGAGTGTGTGTATGTAAATTGCAGAAAAAGGTTCTTGGTTCTCAGTGCAACAGAGATGTTTTCCTAAGTCCAGCTTTCTTTGATTCAAAAGTAATTGAAGAACGTCACTTGAAATGCTGTGTTGTTTTTTAACACAGTTAGTAAGACTGAATGTTAGTACTTCATCTGAAAACTAAAATTGCATTGTTAACTTGGTTGGGATTATTTTGAAACCCCTCAAATTCAGTTGATGTAGCTCTCAATCACCCTCTAGTTATTTTTTGTAATTAGTGTGTTTTTATTCAGAGTTATTCACGTTAACTGTTTTCATTGTTATTAAAGAGACATTTATTCACTTACTTCTACATTATAGAGTTCAGTCCTTCTAATGTACAGATCCTATATCATCTTGGGATTATTATTTGTGGTTGTCTCTGAGGTGGCACTAGCTCAAATTTCCACTGTGGAAACAGTTTTAACTAAAGAGTACTCAGTTTGCTGGAAGTGATATTTTGACATGGTTTTGTTGCTCATGGCATGAGCACTGCACAGAACTTTTCAGCATAAAGCATTGCTACTCAGCTATTGGTCATCTGATAGTTTAGGGGGGAATTTGGCCTTTGGTGCTCTGATTAATTTAGCACGCAGTAAATACACCAGTCATGATTCATTTTTAATGAAAACTCAGCTGCTGACATTTGCTCCTGATGTCCTTCACTGGTGTTTGAGAAGGAGGAAATGATGGAATTTGGAGGCAAACCACCTTTAGAGGAGACTTTATTTTTCCTTTAATAAGAAAGTGTTGGGCAGTGGATCAAATTAATGCCAATGTAAAGTGGGGTTCATACGAATTTTGGCATGTTATGCCTTCTATTTTCACTGCAGAAAAAAAAACATCCCTCTGAATCATGTGGTGTTGTTGATGTGAAAAGTAACCACACCTTTGGCATCTCTATTTCTCTATTTCATTTTTTTTATCTGTGCCTTTACACTGGCACAAACTGATTTTAACCAAAAGGGTTAAACTCAAAAATCAAATTGTAGTAAAAAAAAGACTAAGATAAAGTTTTAACATCTTTAATGATAATGAAGTCTAAACTAAGCTCTGTTCTAAACTGCTTCTATTGTTCCCTGAAAAAGAGCTAAATCTTGTCTGCATCACCTAAAGATGGTAAGAGACAAAAAATTACATGTAAAACTAAAAAAGAAAAACACAACAACAATTTAAAAAAAAAAAAAAAATCAGCCCACAAGACTGAAAATTTGTTTCCCCCCCCCCTTGAAAAAGCTTTTATTTTTCAAGCAGCGATGGCTGACAAAATATAGTCAGAGGCATGGCCAAGTGGATGACTTGGTTGTAGAGATGCACGGTCTGCTTTCAAACAGTGAACACAACAGTTCATCTAGTGCAGCACAATAACATTTACCATGACATTGTTGCTCTGGCATATTACATGAAAAAAAAGAGTTGTTACCATGCGTGGGATAATGACCATTGTTTCATTTATATTTACATAAAAGTAAATACAAAAGCACACTGAAGCATCAGAACAAAGATGTTTTTTTTTTCTTTCTGTGTTAAACAAAACCAACTGCTTTAGTCATGACCACTTTATTAGTTTGATTATATGCTTTTGCCATCTGTTCTCTCTTTTATCTTTCTATTGCATTCTTCTCTTTTTTTTTACCCAGCAGCTTTACGCCCCCCTCTTTTGCCTCATCTCACCCTCTCTTCTTCTTCTTCTTCTTCTTCCTCTTCTTCTCTTTCCTTCTCCTGTTCTCCTTCCTCTTTCTCTTCTTCTCCAACTTCATCTTCCCTTCCAGGGCCCCTATGGCAGATTCCCCTCCTCTTCTTTCATGCTTAATCTTTTCTTGTCTTTTATCCCTCATCCCTCTGCTTTTTCTTCCCTCTACATTCTTGTCTTTGGAGGCTACCCATCCTCTGTGGAAATTGTGCATGTGTGTGTGTGTAGGCCAGATTGCCACACTTCCTGCCTGAAAACAGAGGGGATCAAAATAGATCAATTTGATTTCCCGGTCCTCCCCCTGTTTTTCCTCCTCTGTTCTCTACAAGAAAGAAGAGGAGAAAAGGGGAGTGTTATATTCCCATGTTATCTGCCCTCTCCTGGTGGAGAAGAATACCTAAAGACGATGTAGGTGATGAGGTGATGTGTGAGAAAAAAAATAAAGGGAAAGGGAGAGAACAAGGGTCATGGAAAGAGGAGAACAGAATAGATGATGTGATTGGAGGTGAGAAGAGACATGAAAGAGAGGACTAAAGGAAGCAGAAGATAATACAGAGGAATGGCCAATCAGGAGAGTGAAGAGACGAAAAGACAGTTGATGGATGAAGAGGTGAGAGGAAAAAGAGTGACAAGAGATGAATTGATGAGAGGACGTGAAAAAGTTATGAAAGTGATGATCTGATTGCTTCTGTTATATAAATGGAAAAAACCTGGTGAGAAGATTACAAAGCATTTGATTTCAAATGACTCTGCAGGCAATTTCCTCCAAGCTCCCTTTTATAGCTCAAAAAACACACATATACAAGCCACAAACACACATTCACAAGATACATTAGCACTTTTCAGCAGCATATTATTGCTATTGCTGTGTTTTCACACATTGTGTGACAATAATGTTTAAAAGGTAAGTTGTCCTGTATTGTTCAGTGTTTAAATCCAATAAATAATTGATCACTGTGAAGAGGCCTTTAAATTGAACAGTTTTGTTCAAACTGGTGAGAAGCCACAGCTTTTTTGAAGTTATTCTTACAAAAAGATTCTCATGTGCACTTGTCTTTGATTATAAAAACATTTCTCTGGATACAAGTGTGTGCAGTTTGTGCCCGCACTTATAAAACCAGACAACTATCCATAAAGAAGCAATAACAGCAAAGCTTAACAACACTTGCCCACACAGACACACACAAACTTTTCATTCGCAACAGCAAACAATTATTAACATCATTATGATAAAGCAAGATGAAAATAATACAGATAAGGATGGTTGGGAGGATGAAGAGCGAGATGGATGGGAAGTGTTGTGCACAGAGTTTTGCTTTCGGCTTGCCCAGTCTAGCATCTTATTTTAAGCAAACCCTTTAACAGGTTGCAATTTTTAGATAATTGCCCAGTAATGCGATTGGTAAAGGCATTATTCTAATTTCAAGCTTTCTCCTCTTTTGCCTTTTTTAAGTTGATGATCCATACACATGCAGGTTTTTTTATGTAAACATCAGCTAAAGTTAGTTATTTTGCACTGTGCTTTACATGTGAACAACTAGATGCAACTACCGAACAAAAGCTGACTCTAGAACTGATAAATGCATGGTTGAGGTAACATAAAAAAAGCAAAAGCTAATTTCTATTTACATGTTTTTTACTGACATGACTCATTAGAGAGGAAGCAGTTTTCAATGTTTTCATGTTAATACTTTGTGCATGTTTGCTTTATAAGAGTGTATTGCTTAACATGCACAGTGTACAGTGTGTTATAATGCAACAACACAAGCCTGAAGGTAAAAAAAGGAAAAATGTATTTAGCCAAGAAGCCAACTAACAGAAGAACAAGAATACTATGGTTCAGTTTTCATCCTGACATAGAGTGAAAGTCACAAAACATGTCAGCAGTTTGTGTCCAAAGTGTTTACATAGTCTGTGTGTGTTGATTAAGATGAATAGAGCTTTATGAGACAACACTTTTCTGTGTGTTTTTAAATAAAACCCCACATCATAATGTTTAACTATCTGCAATTGATTTAGAAGTTAGTAGGCTGGTCATCTGATTTATTTAAAAGTTGTGGCATTTTGTAACGTGAGTTTTTCTTAGAGGCAGCGGACAAATTTATTTACTTGACATTTAAAAGCAAACACAAGAAAATTAGTTTAATTGCAGGGGACAGGAGTCTTCTACACACTAAGGTTAGCTGTTGATAGATGTTTAAAAGAGTAAAGGGATGGTGTCATCATTAGGGACTCCTCTTCTTCTTTTGTCTTTTGGTCGGTTGATTTTTATACTTTGAATGGCTGTCTAATGGGGATTTCCTTCATTTGTATGGAAGCTGTATTCAGTCACACTCACCAAGACATAAAAAGAGGAAGGGACATATGTTAACACTGGTGCTACATGGATCTTATGTGAACACATAAATCTTCCAGTTGTCTTATTTATTCAATCCTGCTCAAGTCTTGCCCAGTCTCCAATCCTTCAATTTCACAGGAAATGTTCCTCACAAATCTCACATAACAAGAGAATTACAGCCACTTAGTCAGTGTGAATTATGTTACTTTTACCCATCTTAGGTAAGCTTGATCACACAGCAGCAGAGAACATTGTGCAGCCTGAGTTAATGGGTGTAATATAGAAGTAGCACATGTAATGTTTGTAATAAAAAACAAATATTTTTTATATATATATATACATACATACATACATACACACATATACATAGGGAACATGATTGATTTCTGGATGGCAGAGCAAACCCGTATTTATTAGTTGAAACTTCTGTATTACTTATCACATGGCTTTGGGAGAACTACTTGGTGTATGACACAAGTGAAATGTCAGGTTATAGATGTGTTATGGCCAAATGTGAAGTGGACTGGATGGATGCTGGAGGATCAGGTTGAAATTGAGGGTTTACAGGGAGCTGCTCCTTCATTGACAGACAAACGGCTCTCTCTGTCTGTCTTCAGTTTATCTATGTTTCACATTGTCGTGGAGGCTAAGTGGTAAATTTCAAAGGGAAAATTGCTTCGACCATTACAATGCAAACTTAGTACAACAGACTTTGAAAGCCCTGTAGACACTATACAGGAAAAATCAGGATAATGAGACCAAATGGCCGTCTTTGAAATGGAAATGGGAAATGTAAACCAGCCTAATGAGTAGTCTTTATTTTTGATCTAATGTTGGGGACAAATCTTTTCCAGTTTGGTGCTGTATTGGAGAAAGACAAACCCTTCTTGGTTACTTAGTGGAAACAGGGCCAGTCTTTTTTTTCCTTTTTTCCTTTGTTCTTTTTGTAACCCTGTCCTCAAGTGACACCTGTCAGGCTGTTTTGGCTCCAGCCATGTTCTTACACTCTACCTGGGTTCAGGTCCAAGTATTTCCACTGGCAAAAGATTACAGATCATTGAGTTTAAGAAACACCATTAAACAGACCAGGCTTAACCTGTGTCAGTGTGGAGACCAGGCTGGTTGTCCTTGGATCAGTGTGAAAAATGATTTCCTTGTATGGTCCAGCCATGTTAGCCTTGTTTTATCCCACAGCTTGTGGTGTTGCACTTGCATTACAAAGCCTGAGCAGCTCCTGATGCCCCATAGAGACAAGATTTCTCCAGCTTCCAGTGAGAAACATTTTTTGAGCTACCCTTTTTTTCTTAAATGGTCGGTGCCAGTCTGACTTTACAGCAAAACAATACAGTATAGGGCAATGAGAATATTCACCATTTGGAAAAGACCTTGGAGACCAGGCATTTTTATTTGACAGATACAGATGATAAAAATAATCCCCTTTGACACCCAACAGGGAGCTACTTGCCGTCCAATTTCTTTCCATTTCAGACAGAGAGAAAGGAAGGAGGATCCCTCTTGACACCTGCTGGCTTCTTATTTATTTTCTTTGATGTCAGATAGAGAGGGATACAAGCTACCGAGGAAGGACTGATGGAGGCTACAAAAAAGAAAGCTATCGACATGACCTTTGAAAGGTCAGGAGGAAAAAAAAAACATGCTTGTGTACGTGGCGAGTCACCAGTCACAATTTCTGAGTAAGAAAGACAATTTTTACTGTGATTCAGTATCTTTCATACAGTCTGTTTTTCGACTAACCTGCATGTAAAACCCTGTTTTTTACAGGTTTGAAAAGCTTTTGTACCCAGTGAAGGATATTAAGAATTGTATTTTTCTGTAGTCACTTAAAAATTAGCGGATCTTATCAACGTAATGGTTGTGTATCAAAATTTACATACATAAGATACAAGACATACAAATAAAAGGGTTTGGTATTTTGAATGATCTCTCTTAGAGTTTGGTAAAGAATCTGCAAAGTTAGAGAAGTTATGCATGAGTTGGAATACTTGGTTGTTTTTCCGGGTGTACAGCATATTCCGTTTGGTCTCAGAACACCTGCCTTATCACCGTCTGTTTGGTATTTATATGTTAGACACCAGTTGTTTGCCAGTGCAGGCAGAGTCACAGCTGAATGCCATCAATTCCTTGGAGAGAAGAAGTGTTGGATCTCATTTGAATACAAAGGGCAGGAAATCCCATGAAATCAGAAAGCAAAACCCCCTTTTTTGGCCCACAAGAGGAGAAACTAGATATCTCCATTGGTCTAATAATTCTTAATGTGGGGTTTGAATATGAATCTTCACAGTATCTTTTAATTTTCGCTGCAATTCTCAGTAGCCAATGAAGAGTGACAGAGAAAGTGGGAAAAAAGGGATTTTATGCTGCGGAAGTTGTGAATGGCTTTATAAACTTTGGTGTCATCAATCTGTATTATGTGCCTTTTAGGGAAGTCACAGCAGCAGAATCATAAAAAAGAAAGCCATCCTGCTTAGTCAGACAACACATCCTGCTGGGCCTGTAAGGCTGCTCATTCTTAACCTGTACAGCGTCAGTTTACTGCATTTGTTTTATTTTTGCATGAAATCGTCAGACTAACCTGAAATTGTCACAGTGAAATAGCATTAAACTTGTTTCCCTGAATTATCATGCAGCTGCAGAAAAGATACCATTTTGTTTTTGTCTGTTTGTGTGTCTGTTTGTCTGTGTTTTTGAAGTGTGTCTTATTTCATGGACAGCTCAGTTTTTAAAAAACAATATCATCTTGGCACTAGAAATAAACATATTTCCTATAAAACAGTTGAAAATGATATCCCAGCTGTAATTTAATGCTTTAGTCAGAAGGTTAGCTATGAGTGCAGTTATGAATAAAAGATAACATAATACTGGAGTGAATAAAACACTATAACAAGCACCAGCTCTCTTTTCATTCAGTGGCTTTTGTTAATCAACGTATGTACAGTGTGAATACATTCATTTAATGGTTCATTGTGACTCTAGCCTTCTTTTCCTCTATGAGTGATGCATTCACTTGATGTAACTTTGTAGCCCTTGTTTTACACTACTGTAATGAGCTTCACTGTTGATGAATTCAAAAAGTGTTTAACCCCACCCAAATGAGTCAGTGCTGACTTTCTTTCCTACTCATAGCTAACTAATATCGCTAACCAGCATCAATCCTGAAATGATACAATGATTATGATGCTTTATAGTTGAAAATTGTAGAATTTTTAGTGATTCAAAAGTTATTATGTCTCTTTTTTCCCTGCTGAGTCACAGGACATCATGATTCTTGGACGGCTTTAGTCATCTCCCCATTTGCAATAATGGCCAACCAGCTTTCAGTCAGTTCCATTATTATAGAGGGATCACTTCAGGTTAATTGAACATGTTAGGGTCAGACAACGGTCATCTTCTGCCCAAAGTATGCTGATAACAGCCATCGCTCAATCTGCATGTGTATGTAAGCTTGTGTGTGTAAAGAAGAGAGATACAGTGGGAGAGGAAGTGAGGAAAATGTGACATCTTATGCCTCTTCTATGAACAGCCCAACTCATTATTGCTGTAAAGGTCTTTCTGGTTGTTTTGTCAAGTCTTTGTCACTGGAACAGACTCCAGGCTAGATTACACCACCCACCCTGCCATAGAGCAAAATTACATGCTGTGGCTGTTTTGCTTTGCAATCACACAAAGAGAAAAAATACCATGGATAGAGCTAGAAATTTAATACCATCCACCAATTTTTTACCATTTAATTGAGGAATCTCTTAAATGACCAAAATACTCTGTGCTCCAATAGAGCTATTTACCACACTGTATGTTTTATTTTCTTCTATGTTTATAGATAAGTTTGTTTTCTCCATGAAGTATAAAGCAGTGTTTGGTTAACACGAGATTTAAAAAACTGCTTGATTTGTATTCACCTGAAAATACTTAAATATTTCCGTTATGAAATGACATAACTGCCTTTGAGGGAGATGGTGGATTGTACACTATTCTGTGTTTGGATAATGCAGAGAAACGTATTTTAGTGCAATATACATACTGTCTAAGTAAGATTGAATTTAAAAAACATGTCTAGTGTTCTGACTGTTTTCAGTCAAGGCCAGCAGCTTGTTTGAAAGCTGTACTATAAATTTTGACCCTGACATGTAAAGTGTGGAAGAAGACAAATCAAAGCAAGATAAAATGAAAAGTCATTTATGAAGCACCATAGATGTAGATCTAAACAGTATCTTCTTGCTGCTGTGAAAAGGTTATTTAATGTCATTACACAAAAAATTACACAAAACAAAAATGAGAGAACTTATTGCCTACTTACTTTAGTTTTTAAAAATGTATGCATGAATCTAACCAGGACTCTTTTATAGATACAACAAAAGGTTCCTGAATTCCAGCTTTTGGAGTGAAGCATCGACAGCAGAAGAGATTTGGTTTGCATCAGCAGTAACTTCACACAAGTCAAACTAAGCTTAAAGCACTCAGTAAGCAATAGAATGAGGCTAACATAGAACTCACAGTGTTATGGAGAATGACAAAAGTACTGGGAGTCAAACACAAACAGTAGAACAAGAGTTTACTCTCTAAACATCTATGGACAACCGAAGTTTGGAGAAGGTTGTCTGCTGATATATGTAAAAATCTATAAAAAATACTCATGCACGTGATCTCATTTTTAGGTTTTGTCTGCCTTATACTCACTTAACACCTTTTTTTTTAAACTTTGCAACCTTTTTACTTAACAAAGGAGTGCCTTGGCTTTATCTTATTTTTGTTGTTACCACTTTACATCGAGTCAGGCCTCTTGGATTTCACATTTTTATTTTGATTTCACCACAGAGCACTTGTTGGATCAGCAATTCCAGCAAATCAGTGCTTCCCTCATCTATATTAGATATTTCTTGAAATTAGTCAGGATCTGACAGGATAGTCAATATGAACATATGCATTTGTGTAAATTATCAGGTGATCTGCACTCTCTGAGATCACTTTGTTTTAAAAGTGTGACTGCTCTTTATTCATATGCTTAACTTAGATGTTGGCAAGATTCTATTTTTGTTGTGGTTATTATATAGAAGCTTTGAGTTTTGGGCCACTATTTTCCCAGTGACTGGCTGACTTGCAGCAGCTCATGTGACAGCTTTACACGGCAGCACACCTCTTGTAAAGAGACAAGTAGACCTAGGGGAAAGAGGCTTAGTGCCAAGGTGACTTCATATATATGTGTGTTTGTATGTGCATGCACCTTTAATACTCTGACTCATCCTTCATAATGTAAGGAGCGTGCACCCTTGAGAACCCACCCACCCATTCTCTACATCGAGCCCTGTCTCTCTCTCTCTCTTTCAGTTTCAGCTTTTGCTCTATGCCATTGTTTCCCTTTCCTTCTCTTTGTCTCTCTCTCTCCCTCAAGCTCTCTCTCGATCTGTCTCCAACTTCCTTTGTTTTACTTTTTCTTCCTTCTTTCTCCCATGTGAGTTTCTCTCGGTTTTCTTTCATCCCTTCTTCCTTCCTACCACTTCACTCCATTTCTCTCAATTCCTCTCTCTCGCATTGTTTAGCCAATGGCTGTCTGCAGTGACTGACAGCATACAAACAAGACTCTTGGGTTGTAAGCTAGAGGCATACACACACACACACACACACCCATAAACACACACACATTCAGTGTCACTTATAAAGATGATTATTCAAGTCATATAGGAAATCAGCATACATGAATGCTCTCACAGACACTTAGGTTCGTTCACATAGCACTCCACATTAGTTAAATGTTACGACTGTAGTCATAATTTCTGTCAGATTTTTTTTTTGTGTTCTGTGTTTCCTTATCTGTGTTCCTTTGTCTTGTTTATGTAGATTAGTGTGTGTCACTGCTGAGAGAGGATTGGTCAATTGGCTTCAGTCCTGGCTAGTGATTGGCTGTTTCTGGAGGTTACCTGCTATATAAAGGGCCAAGATGGTGGCCATCAGGCGTTCCTCATCTCCCTCTTCTCCCAACCGGCCACACTTTGTTCTGCCATTTCATTTAGTCATGTTTTTTGGTAGGGGTGGACTGCCATTTTTGTTAACCTATTTTTCTCCTGTTTTTGCTTAGTTAGGGAGGTAAGGCTTATGTCTTTTGGTTCCTTTGATTCGTTAGGTTAGTTATATCCTCCTCAGTTAGAATTGTTTTGTTTGTTGTTTTGGCCTTGGTCCACTCTGAAGTTTATATCTTGAACATTTCTTTCATTAATTTTCTTTTTGTAAATAAATACAGTATTCACTTTGAAAGCTTTTGTTCTGGCTCTGTGGCTACTTGGGACTTGAGGGAGATGGGGCTCTTTTCCTGTTGTGCCTGTGCACCCCTAGGCTGGGCATAACATAGATTTTTACACAAAGACATACACTGATGTTTACACATCTGTCTGCATGCTACCATGTAAACACTGCACTTATAGACTGGCCAGAGGCATACACACACTATGATAAACACACACCCACAAATACCTGCAACCCAAACTCATGTATGAGTCTAATAAACAATATGTATACACAAACACACATTTAAAAAGTTATATATTGTTAAAAGTTATACCACCAGTATATAAACACTTGGACATTAAGACAGACATCTTCACACTCAGAGATTATGCATAGAGAAATTCTTTTTCACTTGCTTCTCTCTGTTTTGCTTCTCTGCTAACCATTGTGCTGCATGTTTGAGAAATCAGTCTATCTTGCTCTAAGCAGTAACTTTCTCATGAGTCATTGTAGCTTTAATGTGTTTTTGCCGCAACCTGATATCTGAAAATTGCTTATTCAAAAATCACATTCCAGCATCACTTTGACAGATTAAAAGATCAAATCTAAAGTAATGACACAATGAAAAGCCTCAATTCATTGCTGCATTCTATTTTAAATGTTTTGTAAATAGTGAAAGTCTCAGTGTTATCAGTAAAATACAACACTTTGACTGTTTTCTGTTTTGCACAGAACCATAGGAATCACGGAAAAATGCAGATAAAAAAGAGACTAAACTGTTATTGTTCCTCTGTATTCATGTTGCAACGAGTGACCACAGTGAATGACTTGAGGACTAACCAGAGTTCTTCAAAATACTGTATGTCTGCAAGTAGAAGTTATACTATAATGGCATCTTAAAACTTTGGTTGTCATTGCCTTGTCTGCTTTATGCCCACACCCACCCACACTCACCCACACACACACACACACACACACACACACACACACACACACACACAGAGAGACACACACACACACACACACTGTTGCCCCAGAGGTGACTGGGGTGGATTGTGAGTATACAAGCAAAACTATTAGTACTTCTGATAGTTTGCATCCACTCTTATTGCTAGGTTTAAGCAGCAAAAGATTGATTTAGGTTCGAGAAAGATGGAAGTTTTACTCAAATTATAGGAAACATGTTGCATTTCAAGTCGCTGCATTTTTTTTCTATATTAAACCAGACAGGGATCCCTTTCTAAAATTGGCCAATAAATGCTAGCAGGGCCTAAACATAACCATAAAACACTTTAATGTCTGTGTTATTATGATAAGTGGATAGTGTCTTGAAAGGTCAAACATTCCAAGCATTATTTCCTTCAAAATGCATTTGCTGTTACAATTAATTATAATGTTAGCATTTCTCAGGGACATAGTTGGCCATCATGACCAAATTTGTATCCCTCACCAAGGACACTCATAAAATGAAAAATAAAATAAAAAAAAAAAAATATTGTCCCTTTAGGTGGGTTCCCATCTGTCCACAAGACAAGATGAAGGACATGTGCACAGAAAAATTATGCATCCTGACATTAACATGGACGGCCCACAGAAACATCTACCGTATCTTGTCCATCAGCAGTGTAGCCAGTCATGATATTTTCCACTCTGTTTGGTATTCAGGTCATATCAGTTCCAAGCAGACAAGTGACCAAGAAGTTGGCATGGGATTTCAACCACATAAGCACTCACTTGTCCCTTAAGAAAGCCGCTGTCACGTATTATATTTGTTATTAGGGTAACAGCAGGAGCTAACATAACTTAACATTTAAGGAACACACCCAAGTTCCTGCTTGTTCTGCATGTCATTAAAACTGGATGTTTTTTGACTAATATATAAATTATATGACACACAAACCCTTCTGTTTTCTTTGCTTGTCCTTCCCTCTTATAATACACCACTTATGTATAATGCAGTGTGTGGTTTTAACTTCTCAGACAGACGGCAGAAAGTATACACTTTTTTGGCAGTTCGAAAACAGTGGGCAGAAATGAGGGACAGATATGATGGATGGAGCCAGACATGTTTTGTCACTCAGTGTCACTCAGAAATTTGAAGCATCACAGATACTTAAAAAATGTTAACTTTGTTTCTTTTATTTCCTGTCTGTTTGCCAGCAATGGGTCAAAATAAAGCCTAACGATAAAAGCAGATGTATTTTTGTTATGCTTGTCACTCAGACACAATCCCAACAGTGGAGGAAGACAAACGCTCTGTGTGTGTGCTGTTCGGAGGCAGGTGATTGGCAGACAGGGGAGCTGGTGGCCACAAGATCCAGCATGATTATCTGTCACCCGCAACCCATTACACCAGTCACATAACTGGTTCCAAGGATAGGACGGAAGCTGGGTCACCTGGTTTATTTTTCTACTCTGTGCACAAGCAACGTAGGCAGACACTGTGGCTTTGTTTATATCCTTATGACATGTTTTAAATGAAACATCTCAAGTGATGGAGCAGAAATATTTGAATCTTGTGATACAGACATAGAAATATGGGTAAATGATTGAAGTTTATGTTATAACCCTAAAACAACGTTCTAAATTTTGTCAACTGCTCACTTGTGGTTGTATGTCAGCAATGATTAAAATTTTGTAGATATACAGGGATTTTAGTCCGACTGACTTGATAATGTATGAGCTGGGGTTGGTTTGAGGCTTTGAGTAGGGCATGGCTATGTCATAAACTGGGGAGTGAATGGATGAAGTTCCAGTGTCTCCTAATATGATGCGAGATATGCAGCCACACATTGAATGTGCACAAGGAATGATGTCAATCCAACACAGTCACCTGCTGCCTAACCAACTAGAACTTAACTGAATGATTAGCCATATTAATGGACAGAATGCAGTTGAAAAAATAGCAAGTAGACAAGACTTGCTGGTCCTATCTGCTGTACAAATTGAGCCAGCTTTTTTTTGGTATTCTGTTAGTCTGTGCACGTATGGGGTATGCACATTTGAAACAAGGTGTAATACATAAAGTAGCTTACCTAAAAACTTGTATCTATCGTAGCTGAAGTGGCTCATCTGTGAAGACAGGTATCTTTGCAACACTGCTCAAAAGTGAAGAGTTACATCAGGTTTTGCTCAGCTGCATTCAGCCTACAAACTGTAATTTCATGTGCCCAGACTTCAGATCCTATTGATTCAAGATCATTTTGGGATTTCTACTTGCATTCCCTACAGTAAATATTATTAGTCTCCACAGGTGATTGTTGAGAGAGATTGAGGTCACAGCAACAGGTTGAGAAGTAGACATCACCCCTGCCTGGCTCCATCACTGAAGACTGTACTTCTGACTAAAAGTAAGGGGGGGGGAGTATCCAGTTGTTTGGTTTAATATAAAAAAAGGAGAACAGAAAAAAAGACCCTTGATCCCTTGGCTCAGTTTGAAAATGTTTTTTTTTTATCACTTAGATTTGTAAGAAGTGCCAGAGTCGTGTTACCATAGTAATTAAGTCTCTGAAATTGTTGATTAAAAGTCATAGATGTCGGGCTGCCAGAACTGGATTAGAGTTAAATCATTACTCTCCAAAAAAAGTTCATTTTGTAATACATATATTGCTGTTACTTTTTGTTGTTTGTTTGTGTGTTTCTGCTGCAATGTTTTAAACATAGGAGGAGGATTTCAATTAAAGTGATGTTGCATTTAAAACATGCATTTAAATGCCCTTAAATGAACTTCAATGAATTTGGACATTTATTGTGATTAAAACTTTTGATCCAAGTCAGATTTGATACAATAGTACCATGAAAGTGTTTCATGTGAGTTGATTCTTAATATGTGTGTGCTGCAGAGCACTTGTGCAGCACATCATGAACAATTTCTAGCAGACATGATGCATTATGAATTAAATGTGATCTTTGTGTTAGGAAAGCAAATAAATGACTGCAGCCATACTGAATATCAGCAAGTCAATATTAGCAGTCTCACTTGTCTCGATTTAAATTGTCCCTGTTCAGTCTGTTTAGCTAATGCAGAATATGAATGTGTGGGCTGAATTGCTGTTGGGATTTGTGTTCTGCTTGCATAATGTATACCCTTGGAACTCTAGTAGTGGCTCTGGAAATTCCAGCAACACCTGCTTCTGTCAGTGCAGTTTGTTTTCCTTTTTTTACCTCTAGATTTTGCACTTCATTCTACAATTCTACAATTCTACAATTTCATTTAGCAGACGCTTTTGTCCAAAGCGACGTACAACACAAGCAAGAA
>JAQMCX010000043.1:16148912-16161879 GCA_029814765.1 Acanthurus leucopareius | reverse complement strand
GTAAAAACCACTAACAATCTCAGCATTTGAGATTTAACAATCAACATCACACAACTTTGTCAGTGCTAGACAATCATCATCACTTCATTACATTAAAAAAAATAACAAGGCTGCTGGTGACTGCCCCCCCCCCCAAAAAAAAAACAAAACAAAAAAAAAACAAAAAACAAAACACACACACACAAGCTGTCCACTGTTAAAACAAAACAATCAATAGCAAAATGACAACACCTGGTGACAAAACAGTTCTGCTACAAAAAAGACAGAAATCAATGACACTAGCAGTATCCAATCAATACTCTCCTCCCTCTCCTCCTCTTAAGAATGTGCATGAAATATTAGGGTATTGCTGTTAATGCAAAAGTAACACAGCTCTTTTATTTTGGCATCACTCAGCTTTTACCACTCAACTGGAAATCGGACTTACACCCACAATGCAGAGGTCCAGCTTTTGCTCCTAATTACCCACAGCTACATAAGTGTCAAACATTGAAAGTTTGTGCTGATTAATTACCAACATCAATAAGAAGTCTAATGTCTGAATCCACCCTTCTTTCAAAGTGAAGGCAGATGATCCAACAGTGATAGAACCGTTCTTTTTTGTCCTCTGACATCAGTGTTTCAACCTGTTTCAGAATGTTTCTTCGAGCTGGTTTTGCAGCTCAGAGGGGCTGAAAGGAAGCACTGAAGTGAGTAGAAAGAGAGATACTGAAAGAGAACCTGTCACTTTTTCCTCAGACTGGTCATGTCACTACATTGTATTCACTGACAGCACAAATACACAGTGGACATCAAAATTCTTCTAAGTGAGTGAACCATTTGGCTCAGAATTTGGCTGAGTGTTTGATCTGAACAAAAAAAAAAAATATATATATATATATATAAAAGGTCGACACAGTCCTGAGTCAGGGCATTCATGATACTTTAGTGCCAATTTGCTAATTATTGCAGTAATAAAAATTATATTCTCTCAAGCTAATGCTTTAAAAAATCAACCCCCCACCCCTTTTTGCACTAGTCTTTACCACAGACTTTACTTTGAAGTTTTTATATATTTTCTTCCAGCATCTTGAAAGTTGTGAAAAGTTTTAGATGTATTTGTATGAGATGCAGAAAGCCCTCATCTAACTACGGAGCCTTGCAGGATTACTTTCATATTCTCCCCATTGGCCTAACATTTTAGATTTATTTTATTTTCATTATTTTACAAGAAGTGAAAGCAGGGTGACAGGGGTGCAGAAAGCAGACAAACAGAAGTGTGAGGAGACATTAAACCTTTGCTATCATTTGTCACTCAGACGTTGTCTCAGGCTGCAGAGGTGAAGTGGGACACTGCTGTTGGTGAAAGCGAGGTTATGTTAACTGCACTTGTCAAGTTGTTCCTCTGTGATTTTGTGTGTGATTTGTGTGGGTTAGTGGCCTGTGAGGAGCAATGGAAAGCAGCAGGAAACTCTCTGCTGTCATTTGTCAGTCAGAGGTGATTCAGGACTCAGTTGCTGTCTTGCACACTAAAGACGAGTCGAGTGAGTGCTCTGTTTGTGGCCACTGAGGGCTATCTGTTCATGTACAGCCTCTGTCAACACCAAGCACAGTTCTGTACTTTAGACAGATTAATATATGTCCTCCTGGGATAGCTGACAAGTCATGTAACCTCCCCCCTGTAGCTTCATCATTTCCACTGAAATTTCACTTACAAATGGAGACATCACTGAGAAAATCTTTTCCAGCTTTTTCAGGTTACACAGAAACTTTAAGACTTGAGAACCTAAAAATTCTAAATGAGACATACACAGAAAAGATGGAGCATATCAATGAAAATGCACTGTATGTTAGGCACACCCCTCATTGCTGGCTTTTGGTTGATGATGTTTTGATGACAAAATTCAAGACACAAGCTGTTAGTTGTTTATTACCAGAAAGCCATTTGAAAATGTGAGCTCGATGCTCCAGATCAATATTCAGGGTTAAAACAGATAGTGCTATTATATAGAACTTGATTTTCAATGTGCTGTGGAAGATCTGTACTCCTCTTGTTAAGTACATTTTTCAGTGGTGTATTTTAACTGCATTTTCAGTCCCAGCTCCTCATCCTTTAGCCCCAAAGCCGCCCTGCCCACACACTCACTCATCCTCTCTTTAATGCTCAGCTCAACTCATCAGTAATACTTTGTTCATTTGCTTCTTCACAGTGTTAACAAACCAGCACAGACTGAAGTGATTAGTTGCAAATTGTATAAAACATAGTTTTCGGACCTAATTTTAATTGGAGTAACTGTAGACGGGAAAACCCCAAGTGAACACACACTAAAACCATGTCTTCAAGCCTTTGATCAATAGTCAGACAAGCTGGATTTCACAGAAATTTTGTAAAAAGGAAAGCTGGCTTGACTAAAGACATTGACCAAACCTAAACATGCAGGAACTGATACTGAATTCCCTGACTTTATCTCTTAAGCATGGTATCTCAAGAATTAGCAGGCTGCAGAGAAAGTACAGAGGTCAAAAGTGAAAGGGTGAGGGGACACCAAAGGGATCAGGACCATGGGAAATGTTTGTCTCAGATAAACACATTTTTTTTGGTCAAAATTCATTTTCATTTGGTCATTTTTCTGATGACTTAGGGTTCAAAATCAGTGTATCTTAATTATCTGGATCAGCTCAATTAGAGAACAACACCATACCAATGTCACTGAGCTACAAGAGACTATAAACAACAAAAAGTGCTCTTCCTTCTACTGTTTTTTTGCTAAAAGTTCTTTATAGGTCAAGAGAACATTTTGAATATAATGTGACAAACATCCATCATAAAGCCAACTTGAAAACATGTGTAGTTTAGGTCAGAAAGTATTCAAGCAATAGTCAACAGTATCAAAATGTTTACGCTAATTACAGATAAAACAATTTGGTATTACAGTAGGTATCATTGCTATAACAAACCTTTATGTGGTGCATCAGTGCATGATTTTATAATAAATATTTATCACTCATGCTCATTATTAATGTAATTTTTTGACTGATGGATGAAAAATCAGTATTATGGAGAAAAGTTGCGATCACAGTTAAATCATATCACTACCAATTAATTGTTTAGAGTTTAATCAAGTATATATGTGTCAGAATATAACACTCACTGTGATATAAAACATGCACATTTGCTTGTCTACAGTGTTTCCTCTCAGTGGGTAGAGCTCTAACTTCAGAGCTGTTTAGTCATCCTGATCAGAATTTTTTGGTGTGGTATGGGTATGAGGACAGATATTTCAACTTGTATTAGGAAACATTGATGGTAGATCTGAATTTAAGATTGCATTTGGTACATATATAACAACTTCATCGAATATTTTCAAAGGTCAAAATAAGTGTTGAAGCATGTACAGCTGAGATCAAAGAAAAACAAGCAGACATGTCAATGCATTTCCACAACATGAAATCCATCAGTACTGGTTTCTCTTTTTAATGGATATATATGCCCTCTTCACTTTTAAGCTGCTTATATTATAACTGAAAACATCTTGTCAATGTTTCACAAAAAGGGAGAAGAAGAAATTCTCCAGTCTCAAACTGCTGGAGGTGTTTTACCATGGAACAGATGGAGGAAGTGCTGCATTTCCATTAACAGCAAATGCCAGTGACAGCATATTAACACAGCATATGGTAGCAGATCAGCAATCCCTACTTTAAAAACAGGCAGAACTATAAATAAAGGCCTCCCTCTAATAATAAAAGCCTTATTCTCTACATGGGCAGGGTTGGAGCTTTACTCAATCTTTATTTGAGCTCAGAAATAAACACACCTTAAACTCATGGTACAAGAAATTACTTTTTCTACCTAACATGCCACAGCATGCCATAACCGCTTCAATTTTAAACATGGTTTAGCAGAGTTAGATTCTATCCCTTAATCCAACTCTGGCAGCGTTAGTGCCATGTCAGAGCACCAAGATCCAGGACATAGAGCAATTTGAGAAAAGAGCAAGGAAGAAAGATAAGAAGAGTAGTAGAAGAGCAAGAGAGGTAGTGTGGAGAGCAGAAAGATAGAGAAAAAGATGCCATGCATTCACTGGCTGCTGGCATGCAGCTCTGAGGATGCCGTTAAGGTTGCTTGACTTTCTGCCTCCTGTGAGATTGTCAATAAACTGATGCCTCAAAAATAAATCTAAGGGACTTGAAGTATGAGGTTGAAACTTGAATTTATTGAAGGAATGTCTCCTCCCCCAGTTCCTAGTTTGAGGTACTTAAAGTCACACTCCCATCTACATGTATCAAACTAAATTCTCAATGGTAAATGATGCAACTAACATTTCAGCATAGAGCTTGTTTAAATGACATATAACTGTGCCTTTTTCATAGCAAGGGTAAAATCCAGTTAATGACGCATGACAAAATCCAGAGGCTGGCAAAGTATGCTATCAGTATTCTCTGACATTTGTATTCAGAGAGAGTAGATTATGTATTTGGAGCTTATGTGAAGTTATTTATTATTTCCAAATACATTCTATAACTGCAGCCTTCACTTTCATAAGTATCACTTAGTGCAAACTTCACATAACATTCACTATGATACAAGAACAGAATATCCTTTAAAAATGAAAACTCTCTCTATATATGACTATTATAAGGTTGAGATATAAACTTTTTTTTATCTAGAATTTTTTACATTTGGTACAAACAAATTGTTATACAAATGTTCCCTGAAATTGTCATTGTATTGAATTTCGATCTCAAATTCTTTGACATGAACATGCTCTAAAGGACTAAGGTAAATGCACTAGCATGAGTAAAATTTATAAAAAATATGTGCAGTTATTTTCTCAACAAGGACCCTTATTATGTGTCCACGTGGTCAAAAAGAAAAAGGACGATTGAAGCAGGTTCAGAGTTTCCTAATTTGTGCCTCCCTTCAGCCATTTCCTCAGCTGTTTTCCCTAGGCAAAGGTGACACTGCTCTACTGTTCTTCATTTGTCTGTCTCTCCCCCTTCTCTCTCTCTTTTCTTCTCTGTCTCTCTCTCTCTCTCTTGCTCTCTCTGGCTGACATAAAAGGTTGTGTGAAAAATTACAACCGTTCTGAATATTAGAAGTGCCTGCAAAATGCATTCCAAGCTGATCCATCACAACAGGGACATACGAGTTTATCTTTTGTGTGCAAGCATGTGTATGTGTGTGTGTTTGTGTGTGAGTGGACACCTAGAAGTCATGGCAATCAACTTGTCCGCTCTGTTTGAAGATGGGTGTGTGTGTGTTGTGTGTGCATAACCTTGCATATGGTACACTTTCACCTAATGGGACAGTTTGCCAGTTAACCTCGCCATGATGATGAGATCCATCATTATCACTACAACTACTGCATTGAAGAGGGCATTCAAACATTCCCAGACTCTGTTGACCTTGCATATACACAACCCTTTCACACACAGGCCGCATGCACATACAAAACTCACACAGGCACAGGCGTCTTATTTTAGTTGACAGTAGAATGTCTGGACACTGTCTAGGTGTGATCGAGCTATGTTACATCCAAGGAAGACGTGGTGTAAATGCTATTTTTTCTCTCTTTAGTGCAAATTGCAGTACAGGTCAACTCCTAGTGAAAATAATAATAATTTTTAAATTCATTTAATTGATAGTATTGTAAATAATTCATCTTGTTTGTCAGCTGTATAATTTCTGGAATTTCTGGAATTTGGAAAACAAACTTTGTGATTGATTTAATTGAAAACAAAAAGCTTTAAATGCTTTGAGCACCACACACCACAAACCACACCCAAATGCTATTTACTTTTTTTTTCATGTATTGATCAGGCTTTTTTTCTTTTGATGCCTCTGTGCTGGAGACAGCTGTGATTATAAAGATCACGTATTGAATTTGGCAAAAATGTTAACTTGGACACAATATAACATGAAAATGTATTGATTAAAATTTTGACTGTGAAGGGCACAGGTCACTATGACCTTACAAAACACAGCATGTATGAGACCTTTCCGCCTCTAGAATTCATATAAAATCCAATCCAACTTTATTCAAGAAGCACCTTTAAAAACAACCTGGTCAAACCAAATGCTGTACATTTAAATATAATTGTTCTACAGTAATAATTTGTCATATACTAGTAATGACCAAATGTTACACAGTTATCTAATAGAATACATGATGGAGTGATTGCTTGTTTTAGTTTGTAGCTTCTTTGTATGTATGTATGTATGTATGCAGTATCCATATTTGCAAACACTTGCTAGCTGACTGGTTTTGCTGTTACAGACTTTCAGGTGTTTGTTGTTAAACCATGTGACAAAGCTCTGTGAGTGTTCACATGGTGTAACTCGTCTTTAAAATTAGTCTCAATGTGAATACATTATTTCTATATCTGGAGTTTATTCACAGGAATTAAATATGATAATATAGTGATATGTCCATCTCTCCCCCAAAACATCCTTTAAGTTTCCGTGTGTAATACTTTAGCATCAATAGCAGTACAATCCTTGAAACTCTCATGAAAAAAATGTTTGTCACAGTTTAAACAAGACATTGAGCCTGTAAATAAAGCACATTTTTGACCTAGTTTCATCTCAAGAATGTTATTGTGCTGTGGTTGGTGCGAACTGTTACACATGGCTTCTTTAATAACTTCTATGCAAGGACTTATTTATCAGTCCTTTGTAGTCTTCACAATATCTATATGAAACTGGACGGACACAGATGTAACTGTAACATGAAAAACAACCGTAAGGTTGTAATTCCAGTTTACCAGAGGGATTGGTTTTTCATTATTAAAAGTAATGTTGTGGCTACCAGGGAAAATAGTATTCATGACTGTTTCTTTGTCTCAAAAAGACACTTCACTATTCCAAACCATATCTAATACAGTATCAAGACAGAGTGTTTCATGTGACTTATCAGAAAGAGCTTTCATCTGTGTTCTTCAGTGGAAGTGCTTCTTGTGCTGTTTGCCCATTTGCCTTTCTCCGTTGATTCTTTTGCTCTAGTAAGTGAACATGGTGGTATGAGTGTGTTTGGACATAACCCTGATGTTCTATGTATTTGTGGGTTTTTGATTCCGAAACCATGGGGGCTTTTTGATATGAACTGAGAGATGTGGGTGTGCATGATAGAATGAAATAGGGGAAAAGAGAAACTGACTGCAACCTATAAAGGAAAAGGAACAATGTGTATAATTTAGGTATATGGAATTTATTACATTTGTTGATTTGTTTGATTTTTTGTGTTTGTTTTTTGTTCTGTTTTGTTTTCAGCTATTTGTTATTAACAAAATAGTGAACAGCTGAGCTTTGTATATGTCCGTGGGGGGGATCTTGTAACATGCTCTTTGTACATTTGTCGGAGTGTATATGTCTTATTTATGCATTCATTATTTCTTGAGTGCTCATGGCTGGTTATTCTGTTTTTTTTTTCTTTTTTTTTTGCTGCATGCAAATGCGCATATTTCCTGTATATTAAAATGAAAGAAAATGTATGCAGAAAGCAGGAACAGGCAGTTTATAATTTGATAAAACTATTGTGTTTACACTCATTATCATTGTGCTGGAAGTTGTTGATTTTTCTCTGGCAAACAAACAAGTGTACATTTTGTGCCAATGAAGCCAAATTCAGTTGGCAGAGAAAGAGACACAGACACAGAGGACAGTTTTTTCCCTGATTAGTTGCTGTTATTGTTGCCATTTGCCCACAATTGTGTTGATATTTTTACTTGTTGATAGTGCTTTACTGCCAAACTGAAAGAGAAAAGGCACAAGAAGAAAGGGTCCTTTTGTGATCTGCACGGTACAGGAAGGAAACTGAGTATTATTGGCATGAAAGTAAACATTGGCAATAATCACATTTTGAACCCATCAGTTTTAAACATATAAAAAGGAAAGAAGGTCCTAGCACCAATCCCTGAAGCACATCAGACATTGCCAGGACACTGGTGTCAGCACCAGACCAGTCAAAAACCAGCAAGAAGCCATATGTTTTATAACTGAAAGGTCATTTTATTTTAAACCATTAGCTGTTCAGGATGCTTTATGTCTAAATGATCAACCTATTTATTAACAGAACAGATAAATCATCAATATGGAATTAAAAATGCTTTTAGTTGCTCACAAAAAAAGGGATTTTAGATATGGAAGGCAATAAATTACAAAGAGGTATTTCAGTGAAGTTTCAATGACATTATTGGTTAATTTATTATGATCGGCTAGTCCAACAGAGTCTAAAAGCAGAAGTCTGTTCTGTACCTTTATAACAGTGAACACTGCTAAATTAAAGGCTGCCTAATTGTTTATGGAGAATTGTGACTTTTGTATTGTTAAACACAAGAAGGTTAAATGTATAAAGATTATTAAAGGGCAAGTAGATGTTTTACTTATTTATGTATTTTGTGAAACTACAACTATACAGAGTAAGATCACCAAGTAATCTGACTTCAGTCTCATTCCTACTGGTTTATTGCCACTTTGTAATTGGCACTAACAAAAACCAAGAAGCCCCAAAAAGGCCAAAATTTGGACTGACCATGAGCTCACTCAGCTTCAGCAGTTTATAATCTCCGAGGAGCTTAGTAAAATAAAACATCTGATGACATTTAAATGGGGAAAGTCGGGATAGAGATAGAAAGTAAGTCTGTGATTCAAGAAGGAAAATCAATATTAAAAAGAACTCAAGAAGCACAAACAAAAGTTAAAAACAAAGCTGTCAAGACTTTCAAAATGTATAAATAAGCAAAGTAATAAAAAAAATTGTATACCAGACAGAAAAATGTGCATTATTTTATCACTTTAAATATAAGCTTTTTTTTCTTATAGCTGGCATGGGTGGCATTCTCAGGTTCCTGCATGCAGTTTTCATGTTTGTTTGTTTTTCTCGCAGAAAATAGGCATGCAGGAAAGGTTCTTGGCAACTTTAAATTGCTCACAGGTGTGAATGTAAAGGTGAATGTGACTGACTGTACATCATGTGTTGGTCCTGTGATTGACTGGTGCTGTTCTTGCTCCGTGTCAGCTGGGATCAGCTCCAGCACCTAAAACATTGTCCCAAAGGGTTAAGTGAATATAGGATGGTTGGATTGATGGATGGATTTTACTCCCCTAAAAGTAGAGGTGTGTGTGTGTGTATGTGTCCCTAACAGTTTTTGTAAGGTCTTTTTCAGCATCATACACAATGTCTTGTTTAGGGGCCAGTCAACTTCTTTCCTTGTTTTTATATAGTTAAGTTTATATTACAAGTGGATGAGATGAATTGTGGTGAGTTTTTTACTTTTAAACATGAATAATTTTAAATTTTTATGCCAATTATTGTTTAATTATGAATGCCAGTCCACATGATTACCAGAGAGTGAATCTAATTTCACAAATGAACCCAACCCTGCTAGAAGAAACATTACAACCTCTGTTCTGTTTTCCAAAACTAATTTAATGTTAACATATCAATGGACTAAAGAGGCAGATGAAAAGAGGGGTTGAGAGAAGTGGGACAAAGAAAAGCCTTGACAAACAGATTCATGGAGATAGAGCTTAACAATGAGAGATGAATGAATGAAAAGAGAGATTTACTCTTTTTTTCTGTTTGTTGATGAATTCTCATTATATTCTTGGCTTTGGCAATATTGTTCGAGTACCATTCATGCCAACGATGCATAGTGGATTGAAAATGAAACAAAAAGCTGAGCAGTGTGGGAGATACCGAGGAAGAGGGAGAGCTGTCATGTTCAATCAGGATGAGGCTTGGGTGTTGGACAGTGGAGCAGTGAGGTGGAATAAAACCACCTGATTAATTTTAACATCACCGTCTTCATGTTTTTGGAATTGAGAGATGGAAAGTAACTGAGAGATGAGGTGGGGAGGATAAGAGGGGCGTTGCAGTTTGTTCAGACCGAGCTTATTCTGTATGTGTGTCACACTCTCTCAGTGTGTGTGTGTGTGTGTGCATGTGTTTATTAAGGTATTGTTTGTGTGTCTGTCTGTACAGTGAGATTTGTGTAACCTTGTGTGTGTTTGTGTGAGAATGTGTGTGTTTGTGTTCATGTATTCTTACAGATGTGTGTGTTTGTGTATGTTCTATGATCGTGTCAGTGTTTTAGTCAGTCTATGGGGGTATATTCTAGGTTTGTCTGTTTGTTGAGATGCGTGTAACTGTGTGTGCGTGGGTGTGTGTGTGTGCGTGTGTGCTTGTGTGTATTCCATGGGGTGAGTGAGTTTGTGATTCCTCAAATCTGTTGTGTTATTGCTTATTGAATAAGCTCCATGGTCCACTATATGTGTAGCATAATGACTATAGATCTAAGAACAAAACTGGTTTAACTTATCGATCTGACACACTCTTATCGCTTCTCTATGGCCTCACCTGTGACTATGGGTGAATTACAAATATATGGGGTTAAAATGGGTCTTTTGTGAAAATCACATATTAGACTGTGAAGGTTGCCTTTGTCTGGTGATTACACATATATAATAAAATGGATCAATGCTGATCATTTCTAACCAATGCAACAGTTATTCTCATCTCAGCGGTTGATCCTAAATTCATTCCCCTTTATGGTTTGTATATCCCCTGCTGCACCTCTTTTCCTTCTCTCCCATCCCCTGCTCTCCCCATTGCCTTATCCTTCCAGTTTCTCTTCCTTCCTGCCTCCTCTCTCTTTCTTCCTGGAGAACATTTCTAATTTAAAAGGCTTTGTTGGTTTGTTGCACCTAGAAATTCATGATTTTTTGCTGCAGCACTCTGAACAGAATTCATATCTTTGCAGACAGTTTTGTCAATATTTGTGAACATGTAAATAAAGCAGGAAAACAGGGAAGCAAAACTAATTTGTTGTCATGAAGCAACACATTCTGTGTGAGAGTTATTCAAATTGAAAGTTGAATTGATTTCATCCACAATGTTTGTTTTAAGGTTTTTACTCCCCAGAAGAATTTAACTTTGCACTAATAACAACTTTTTTAAGCCTGCATTTGTTTGCCCTGAGGACAGTTATTTCAGAATAACAAGGAACTCACCGCTCATGCTTGTTTTTAATCAATGTTTTCTCAATAAGAAACAGGTAAATAAAAGTAAATAACATCGCCACAATGAACCATTGACATTATAACCATTTTTTTCTATTAACATTCAAATTACAATAATTTCTGAGGAAAATTCCACTAAAATAAAACTGTCTCACATAATGTCAAAGTCTTTCCTGTATATATAGCTAATATACAGCCAATATCTTTTCAGCGACTAATTATACAATCAGTGCAAAGATATCACCATTTTTAAAAGTGTTCCTCTCTGCAGATAAATTTGCCTCAGTTCTTAAACACTTGTTTTGAATGTGACGTACTGCATCTCCCAGAAGATCACTAAACTCTTTCACAGCACATGATGCTGCTGCACTGCCATACTTGTTCCACTGTGGCTCCTCAAAGCATGTATTTGACATGGTACAGTAGCTGCCCGGTTGCTTCGTAAAAGCCCCTGCTAGTGTAATACCCTGTATGGCTGTTTGAAAGGAATTTAATCTTACCATATAAGTCTTTTCCAACAATCTTTCAAGCATTTACTCGTGTGGAATCTCTAAAATGTGGCACAACTGAACACAAACCAGGAAAAAGCTATTTCTATCACAGAGAGCCAGTTGGCTGATCAGAAAAGGTGCTGGGATGTTAACCATATTACCTGAATGTGTTTACCTTTTATTATAAAAAGGCCCATAGTCCTTGTTACAGTAGGGGAGTGCTACAGCAATCTCATAATTTTCGTTTTTAATCATTGTCTTATGTTACAACAAAAGAAACAAAATTAGTGTCAAGTCATAACTAATGGTTCTTAACATTAACTTTTTTGCCCATCGGATGATTCTTCATCTCCATCTCACTCACTCTTTTGTACTTTTATTGTTATTAAATATGGAATAAAGGTTATGCTAGTGAATAAAAATCAGTTCAAAGAAAAACTTCAAGTTGAAAATTGGCCAAGAACAAATGATTATTTATTAGCTTAAACTGTGTAATGTGTGTGTTTGGTGCATTGACCTTTAGTTGAAGAGGCTTCCCAAAGAGAGCCCAAACTATTTCACGGACTTTCATAATGCAACGCAATTTTTTTTGTTTTGTTTTTTTTGAGCAGAGGTTTCTTGTATCTTGTATTTCTGACTATCTAACTAACTGAAATGTGTTCTTGGGATTTATGTCTGCATATGCAACTAAATTCTGATCTTATTGTAAAACAAAAAACAATTGTTTCAAAAGTATAGTGTTCACAAGGCTCTCACAGAGTGACAGTGGCTAAGACTCCTGGCATATGTTGTTGAGTACTTACAAAGTAAGTGCAACATAAACATCAAGTTTTGCTTATGTCTCGCCCTCCTGTTGCCCTTTGTAATGTGTGTTTTTCTTTGTAATGGTTGTCGTATGATGTTCTTTGATGTTGATAGTATGTATTTATGATCACATACTAACATTAAAAATGTATTTCTTGTGGACTGTTCATACAGTTGTTTTACAACAAGATCTGACTAAAGAAAGCAGACCAGAATGATGAATGATTTTCCCATCTCACATCAGTGTTACAGTGCTCATCAGTGACAAATTTTAATAAGTACCACTGGGATTCTGGAGACCCTTAAAAACTCTGAACAAGTTTTAAATCATCTAAATCTAAGCTTTAAAATACATAATACTGACATTCATGTTGATGACACAAGATGAATACCATGAATTTAATATTTTCACAAATGTAAGATGAGAATGAAAATGATGGCAATAAAATTGTTCTAAGATGGTATTTTCAGAAAGTAGTGAACTATAGCTGGCTGAATAATGTTAATGGGTAATGGTTCAACAACACGGTGTCTTCACTCTGGTTCTGCTAACTGATAACTTGTAATTTCAAAGTCACAGTGGAACGAGACGCAAATGTGGTGAGATTTAGAGCAGTAAAGGTCTGACGGTCTCAGCACACACTGTGTCTGGGAGGAAGTAAGTAAGTATATA
>JAQMCX010000043.1:16125088-16142557 GCA_029814765.1 Acanthurus leucopareius | reverse complement strand
TAAGTGGCTCCATATGTGTCTGCCTATATAGGCTCCTGGATCTTCACAGTTTCTTTGTTCTCTTCTCTCTGACTTATTCTGCATGCGCTGATAGTGGAGAACCCAGATCTGCAATTAAACATTGTTATTTTTCATCCCGTGTCATCTCTTCTTTGAGGATCAACACCACAATTGTCCTCATATTAGTTAGGGTTATCAAAGGTAAACTCAGTGTAGAAAGATAGGCCAGCAGTAGCAGTGCTGTAGTGGCTAAACTGTCTGTGAACACTTTACACAAGTGAAAAGATTAAAACTTAGAAAAGATAGGGGGACATGTTTTAGACATGCATCAATCAAACATGTAGCAGGTAACAGTCAGGAATAGCACTTGGCAGCAATGCAACACATGATCTGCAAACACTGCAGAGAGCCAGGTAGGAATTAAAATGCACTGGAAAAGCAAAGCAAAGTACTGGGCAGGAGTTTGGAGGCACCAGAGAAGCTATGAGACACACAGGACCAAGAGCAATGACTGTGTGGCCCCAGAATAAAGCTGATAAGCAGCCAAAATCTCTGCCAGCCCCGGGAGCAACATCACAAGCCAGCGCTTGAAAGATACCATACACAGCACACTGCATGTGTTCCGACAATATGAGTGGAGCCACATTGCACAGGACAGATCAGTCAAATTCACTATGGAAAATCCAGGGTACACATTGTGAACGGATTATAGTTGAACAGATTTGTCAGAGATCAACAAAAAGGTGTGGTTGCAGACATAACAGGCTGGGCAAAAGGCTGAAAGACTTTATAGGAGAGCCTGAATCACATTAACAAACAGAGTAAAGATGAGCTACAAGCCTTCAGAGCAGGCTTCAGGAAGGAAAAGGACCATTACCAGGTACAGAGAAAAATGGTTTATCTTTTTAAGGAAAGTTTAAGTGAAGATCAGGTTAAAATTGCATTAGGGTTATTTTCATGATCATAGTAATAAACATGTGGTTAAAGATGATCATCACCTTGGGTTTCAAAACAAATACTGTTAGTTAAAAATGAGAAAAAAGCTGCAGTCTTTGTCATGGACAGTGGTCAATAAAGGGCTTTGTCATTTGAGCATTCATATGACATTTGCCAAAAAGACTGATGTTTTCGTTCTCATTGGGAGGACAGTCTTCCTTGGCAACAATGCAACATAGACCATATCCCAGCTACTACAGGATAATTGACAAATGAGCCACACGAACAGATGGCTGATTGTGATGTCAGATGATCCAACAAGGAGGGACAATTTACCGCCACCTAGTGAGCAGGTATTGTATGACTGAGCTGCAAATTGTCCAGAGCTCTGTATTTCTTACATGCTTTATATAAGCAATTCACTTGGTGCTGTCTGTAACAGTATGCGTTTTGATTCCATTGTAAGGTAGAGGCAATGGGATTAACTTCAGAGAAACAGGTTTAGGTATTTCAAAGTGTAATTTGAAAGGCACACCGTGGATGCAGTCCTCCCACTGTATCTTACCCTCTGTTCCCACAAAGGCTTGTCTTTAATGCCACACACATGCACACGCACCCACATAAACACTGGCTCTTGCCACAAAGCCCTATAATTGTCCCCATAGGGACCCCATGACGACCTATTACCACCAGCGAGGCACAAAGAAAACTTCATTTATTCTGCTCTCTTGCTGTCCCTCTATATCTTTTTGATTTGACTTTTCTTCTTATGTGTTTTTTTCTCTATTATTAGGGCTTCTTCCTCTACCCCCTATCTATGACATTTCTTTCTCTCTCTTTTCTCAGCTTGCTTTCCAACCATTTCCATGTGCCGTTCTCTCTCTGCCCTGTAGTAGCACTGGTGCAGACTGCCTGGACAAGAGCTTCACTTTTTTTTACACGTGCACACTCAATGATGGTAGTGTATATGCATGGAGTGAGGGAGGTGAGTTATGAAAATGGAATAAGGTCTGGTTAAAGTATAATTAAAACTGTGAAAAGAGATGAGCCAGATTGATAAATAGTAATGAACGTATGAAACATAATGAAACAGTTAAAATCAACAATAATTGAAGAGCTCCTTCCATCCATACCTGGTACTACAGCCTCAAAAGAGACCAAAAATGGAGGGGTGGGTGAAGGTGGGAGGATGCCATAACTTTATTTTTGCTATTTGTCAGTTTTAGATTTATTACTCCCTCTCTCTGCCTCATACTTTCTCTCTTGCTTCTCCTCTGGGGACCTGAGCTAGCTGAAACTTCTCCAACTCTGGAGCTGTAATTGAATAGCAGAGAGTTCTAATGGAACATTAGGCTGTTCCCGTCTTGGCAGGGCCTATTGATTTTGACTTTGCAGCATTGTAAACAATCTGGGGTAAATGTAACTGAACGGATGCAGACCTTGGTATAGGCTATAATTCCAGGGCTATTGCCGGGGAACTGTTGCGCTGTGGCACATCTAACAGTAACAGTGTGGTTTTGTTTGACTTTAATAGCATGCTACTGGGGGTGCCTGCAACTTTCTCAAAAGGAAGATAGCAGGTAATTTTTTGTTTGTTTGACTTTCTATTCACGCCTTTTGTTTGTGATGAGGAAAAGGAAGCCGCAAAGTCCAACTGTCAAGCACACTTGATTTTAATTGCATTTCTTCTGGGTGCATGATGCAGGCGGATTTCTTTTCATAATAGCTTTTTTCTAATGTTATTTCCCTTTGTTTGTAGTCACGTCTCAGATAGAGAGTGACATGCTTTTATGTTCATCTTTTTGAAGAGAAAGCCTTTCATGTGAAAAATAAAAATCTCAATCATCAGTGAACAGCAAGCTCCATCACTAGGATGTTAAAAACTGCACTGGTTTGATACTACACTACTGGTGAGGAGCTCAGATTCAACTTTTTTTTACTCATGAGATTTTTTATTAGATTATTTTCATACATGAGATTTTACTCACTGTTAATGTCACAGTTGGTGTGGTTTATTAAGACTGCCTTTGCTGAGACAGCAATAATAATAAATAGATACAGATATGTGATATGTAAATATGTGATACAATGGCACTTGTTCCAGAGAGCATGCCAGTTAAATCATTTGAAGGACAAGGATTTAAGGATGTACTCAATATTTTGGGAATTTTAAGAAAAAATAACAAAGCCCTCTTGATGAACATTAAGGATAACAAAACATATCTGCCTAAAACAACAACATATCTTTGACTTTTGTGGATTATTACACAATCTCAATGGGCTCCAATTCACTAGCCTGAAATGCCTCAGGGTAAAGCACGGTGCTACTTTTTTTCAGTCCATTTCATTACTTTCTTTTCTTATTAGTCAAAAAGTGTGTCTCACTTGTCTGTCATTAAAGAACACTCAACATGAGGCGTCTCAAAAGTCTGACAGATGTGAAATTTGTTTGATTTACACAGCATGTCACTTGTTGTTGATAGATCTGGCTACCTGAGAATTTCTCAAGCCTCCAGCCTGCAGAAAAAAAGGAGTGACTTAGACACACTGTCTGTGATAATAAGTGTCTCCATCAGCAGATGAGACCACCATGAAGCAGACACATGCAGAGTACTTGTCAGATTTTTCAGATATTTTCCTTCCCCTTACAACATTAAAAGGATGTTAAATAAGAATTCAATTCAGCCACTGAAGTTAAAGTGTAGATAATAGAAAAAAATGGAAAGAAAAGTTTGACTAAGAGAGGGTTTGCAGAGGTGAGTGGTGCCAGAGGGAGCAGGGATGATTCGATCATTTTTCTGGAAGCGAGAATGTGGCCATACTTTTTTTATTCAAGACTGAGCTTAGACAAGTGTGTAGTTAAGTTGTGTGTGTGTGTGTGTGTGTGTGTCTATACATGTAAGCTACTGTGTGTGTTTGTCTGTCAGCATTTTCAAATGTCCAAAGTCTCTGTGTGTCCGTTGTGCGAGTGTCCGGCATGTACGTGTATGCCAGACGTGGTCGCGACCCATGTAAAAATAGTGTCCATTAACATTTAAAAGCATTTTTCAGAATGTCAGGAGAATGAAAGTCACTTTGGCCCTGGAGGGGACAGAGGAAACGAGACAAAATGAAAAAGAATATTAATCCCTTGCTCCAAAAGATCATCCCATCCCTCCCTCAAGCTTCTGTCTCGGAGGTCACGTCATCAAAAAGCCACAACAAATCCCCTCATCACAAAACTTGACTGGAGAAAAAGGGCACATCATGCCGTGCAATTTTGAATCAATGCATTTTTATATCACTGTCATTAAATTTTTATTGCATCACACAAAGTCTATCAAAATATTAACAGTGCTCTGATTGATCAGCAACCAGCTTTTATAGCCAGATATCCATTCTTAATATTTTGATTGGTGGCCTCCATAAAGACCATACAGAAGAACCAATCAGAGAAGGGCAAAGCATGCAAGACAGTCTTGTATACTTAACTAGATTGCTGTAAAAATACAGAGATCTTTCCCAGCACATTTCCTAGAACCAAAGTATTTATCTCTGTTTATAAAACTGTGGCATAGTAAATGACAAACTGATCCAGACACTGACTACTGCTAAGGTTCCTTATGTTCCTGTTATCTTCACTTTCTTTTTTTTTCTTCTTCACTTTCATTGACTAATAGTTATCATAATGTGTCTTCATTTACTGAGTCCCGGGATCCACAGATGGTCATTTAGATGGATTTCAAGCAAACTCAGCGGGTCTCTAATAAACTTGTGTTTTCTGAAAGACTGTCATGTTAAAATTGTGTTATATTTAATGTGGTTAGAAATACACCCTTTAAGTATAATCAATTGCAAAATAATGATAAAATCTCATAATAATGCCTCCATGCATACTCTTAGAGTGACCAGCCTTAGAGGATAACCTGTGACCTTCAAACCTTTAAACCTTTTAACCTTAAATTCTGTGAGTAGTAGATGCAGTGAAGCATCAAGTTTCTCCAGTCCAGCACATTGTACTCTGCTCCAATGGGAAGTGAAATGTTATACAGTTTTCTCTGAAGCTGTCCGAAAGAACATGCAAAAACAATAAATCCATCAATTAACATCTGTATTATGAGTTTTCCTCATGTGATTAATTGTTTATTTTTCAAAAACTATTAATCAGTAAACAGTTTTTATTTCTAAGACTTTTTCTTCTTCTTTCTTGCACCACCCTAAGAGGATGCCAATTGGATGACATGCTTTGTTTATTAAACTAAGTGTGAAAAAGCAACACTTGCTTTTGAACACTTTCCCACCAATCCTGGCTCCAGACAGCATATTCCTCCACATCTGTTAATGCCGCACTGCTGGAATGAAGACAGTATAGTAACCATTGAGCACAAGGCCATCAGCTGTGTGCCAGCACTCCATTTAACATTTGATTTAGTGAACTACACACACTCAGGGTCACTGATAGTTGCCTGGGTTTCTTCAAGACTGCAGTTTTATTTTAGACTTTATTACCTAAACTTAAAGTTACTTTATACTATGAGCTCTAAAGCACTGTGTTTGCCCTGTCTCTCCGTAACAACCATGGCTTCAGCTATAGCATGTCAGCCACAGTTAAAACCAAAATGGATTATGATGCTTTTGCTTTAGAGTGAAGACGGGTTTCTCCGTACATTCAAGTTTGAGTAACTCATCCCCCCTGACCCCCTCATCCTGATTTCTGTGCAGTAATTGGCATAATGATCAGGCGAGCAGATAGCTTTGTACAGACAAATTTATCTTTTAGCCCACAGCTAGTTTCAGTGATAGCATCAGTGCGAAAATGAGGGCCTGTATTAGGTAACGGGACAGTTAAGACAGAGACATTTCATCACACAGCCACAGCTATGCATTTACTGAAGTGTGTTAAAGCATTTGTTCAGTGTAATCACCATGTCAAATTAGGTGTGTAGAATGTATGCTCGAACATGTGAGGAATCCCTGTTAACTACACCGGCTAGCATAAATCAGCATATATCCCTCCTACTTCTCTATATGAGTATTTCTTGGCACGTACTTGGTTGCAGTCACCTAACTGAGATTAATATATTAAATAAGTGTCTCTTGAATTTATTTAAAATCTATCCAGTAAAGTTATTCTATTATAATTTATTAGAGTCAAACATTTTGATCTAACTTCTGCATAAAATTAATGTACAGGATGTTTACTAAAGCAAAGACGCATGATCTGTATAAATTAACATGTTGTTCAGTGAATCGACAAATGGTTGTCTGGCAAAACATGTTGGTTCTGCACTGAACTACACAAAACTTTGAATGACAGTGAAGAGCAACATATGAATTATAATATATTTACCTGCTTACTCTGTTGTTATACACACATTTGCAGAAAATACACATTTAAAAATGTGCCTAACAGTCGTAGTTCATTCAATAATTCTATTGACAAGATACATGAACACAAATACTGTTTAGACAAAGACACATGAACAGCATATACTCATATTTACTCATACAAATCATTTGCACCCAAAAAATAAACCAAACCAGTTTTCAGTGCATTTACACACAACCTAGCACACACGCTTTGTCCCCGGCGGTGTTATGTATTCACAGGTTGTTTCCAGGGGAACAGCCACAATCCGCTGTGTGAAATTAATTAAGGGTGGACATTTGAATTAATTAACTGGTTGGGAGTGTGGCATTACACTGCTCTGGCCTTCTGACATTAAACACACACTCACACTCACACATCCATAGATACACATGCTTGCATTGAAGAGACACACACAGATTAGATTTAATGACCAGTGTGCAGATCATTGCTACAATGCGGCTCAGTCTTAATTACATATTGTACTGTGACTCTCTTTCTGTGTGTACGACAGGAAGTGTATGACAAAAAAGAGATAGTAAGTCGATCAGCTGCATTTCAGTGACATGAAGGTGAGTGCAAAGTAAGCAGGTTTCATTTTCAGCTGCTCTGGTGTGACAGCCACATATAATGTCTTGCACTAACTCAGCTCAAAAGGCAAACCACAGTTACAAAACTTCTCTCCACTGAAACTCACAAATACCCTATACAGTAATATTCTAGCAAAAACCTGTGTTTTGAGTGTTAAACCCCCCCTGTAGACTTGAAAGGTCACACTAAAAAAGTTTGCAGTTTGCTTGAGTCAGCTTGCATTCAGTGCAGTTCAGATACACCCAAGTTGTGAACAAGTTTCATAGCAATATGTTTTTAAAAACCTCTCAACCAATCCTCTAGTGCACCACAGTTTCTTAACTATTCCAAGGGTTTACCATTCACTTCAGCACTTTAGTAGGACATGTGTTTGCTCTCTATTTGACTCTATGCAGCTAGCTAGAGATTCCAAAAACCACAACCTGTATGCTCCCAATATCGAACTGTTTACCTTTTTGTGACCTACATATTCTTCATAGCTGAGTGTAGCAAAATGACATTTCAGTTTGATTATCAGCTATTTGTTTGAAGCCTCTCATGTGAACAGTGAATTACAGTGCAGTAGTTTCATTACCACGTGAAGAGCAAAGTGGCTGATGATATTTTGCTAAGCTCTCATTTAAATTACAGGCTGCAAGTACCCTGCTATCGTAAAAACAGCCTCAGGATGAGTATCCCCGTTTCTCTTATAATCTGCATTATAAATGCAGCAGAACTCCTGAGGTAAATTGAAGAGACAAAACCTAATGGTTAAGTGCTTCAGGTCTGGTGAATAATTTGAGACAGAGCACTGTAGCATCAGTAAAGATTAAGTAGCACACAGATTTGTTGATTAAAAAGCACGCTCTGCCACTCTGGCTAACATGCAGCTTCTTTATACTGAACCTGCCAAAACAGAGGAACTGCAGTGTCAGGAATGTAAGGTTGTAGCCATTTTTCTGTACGAACAGTTGGCAGATGAAGCAGTGTGTGTGCAGCCTGTAGTCTATTGGATGGGTAGAGTCGACACGTACAGTATCTAACCTTATCAGCCTTGATTAATTTAAGCAATTACTTCTTTGTGCCTATATTAAAGAAATTCTGAAGAGAGAAAATTAAAAGTGAGTTGTGCAGTGGATGGGAAAGGGATGAGCCAGGCAGATATGTCTGCTTTTGAACAAGGCTTATCCAATCTCTGGAGTGGCCACAATCTCCTTCTTAAACATGGTCAACCCCAGTACTCAAGATGAGGATGAATATCTTAATGTGTTTTGCCATAACTTAAGGAGCTGCTTCCTTTTATTAAAAAACAGCAAGAGTGTTAGTGAAACGAATGGCAATGTTTTAAATTCTTAGTGACTTTCATTAATAATGCCAGTATTCTACATTCCCTTTGTTTATGCAACATGTTTTAGATGTTTTTATTTTACTCATTAGGTTGTTTTGAGTCTGTAATATTTATTTCAATGTATTTATTCAAGTAAAAAGGGCACCTGCATTTTTGCTTTTCTTTGATAATAAATGAGTCTAGAGCAACAAATTTAGCAGTCTAGAAACTTACTGCTTGTGTCAAGATACAACATCCTTTGCATAGATGTAGTAAAGGAGTAAATTGCACTTGGCCAGCCTCCCCTTCCTCCTAAGCACTAAAACCAGCAGCATCCTGACATATTTCTCCCATTTGAGTCACATGGTGTTCTTCCTGGTGAAATCATAAAGGATAAAGGTTGTCTTGACAAAAAGGTCCACTGTCTCTGGAGCCAACACAATGACATAACAATAGATCTGCCACTAAGAGAATCCCTGTGCTGTACTCAAGTGTCAGACTGACAAAACTGAGGAGATAACTGAAGATCCTCTTCTCCCACAAGATGTTGGAGCCTGCCACAACTGTGGAACAGAGAAGCAATTCATTGTACCAAAACAATAGGTAGTCTCAGTGCTGCTCTGCACTAACGAAGATGTCCAGGAAATCCATCGTTTCAGCCAAGAACACCCTTGAAGCTGGCAGGCTGTTGCTTTGGTCTTTGGTTTCATCTTATATACGTAGCAGAATACAGAAGTCTAAACCAGTGCTTTGAAATCACACATTATTTTAACTGAACAATTAGTGCTTGTAACTGTAAAGCCAGAGAAGTGATGATCCTTGATGACCAAATGTAACTAGTTAGAGTCACAGGACAGGCAGTAAATTTAGAAAAAAGTAGTAATTCTTTTAGAAGGTTCTGGGTTGTCCAGCATCTTACAATAAATAATTAAATAAATCAACAAACAGATGAATAAATAATAGGCATGTCGAAGTTAACGCGTTAATAACGCTGTGAGATACCTGTGAGAAAAGGAGTTTAATTAATAATTAATTTTAATTAATAATGTGTTAACTCAAACTCCTTTTAACGGCACTAATTTTTTTAATGCGCGATTAACGCATGCACGGTCTGTGCCTTGCCAGCTCCCTTAGTTTCAGGAAGTGGCGCTAAAATAACATTGCAAATGGTTATAAAGCAGAAGTGGATACAGAAAAGGGACTTTTAAACGGAAAGTTTAGCTTTAAAGTTCTGCCCGATGGTTCTCTGGTCAAAACAAAAGTAATTTGCATTTATTTTAAATATGAACTAAGTTACCACCGGAGCACATCCAGTCTTAAATACCACATGATGGCCAAGGAATTATTATTTTCCTCTCCAATTTTATAGAGTATAAGAAACGCAATAAATATCTTGTTAAGTTACATATAGAGTAGGGTAAAAAATTTGCTATTAATTTGCAATTAATCGCGTGTTAACTCAGGACACTAATGCGATTAATTGCGATTAAAAATTTTAATCGACTGACAGCCCTAATAAATAAATAAATAAAAATAATTGAATGGCTGTCTCCAACAGATATTTTAGGCAATGTAGAAGTAAAGTACAAGAAAGTGAGTTAAACAGTAAAAAAGGACTGAGATTAAGGACTAAGCACTGGATGGAGATCAAAGCGAGATAAAACAAGAATGTAAATAAGCTAGGGGTCTTCAGCTGCCTGAAAAAATGAGCGTGACTTAATTGAAAAGAACACTGTTGAACGAGAGATCAAGGGAAAAGGACAGAAAAATAGAGATGAAAGAAGTGTGATTTTGTGCACTATCCTGGGAAACCTTGTGTCCACATTCCTCTCTTTCATCACCCTCTTCCCATCCTTGGAAACTGTTAATTGTAGACGCTGTGCAGTGGTGAAGTACTAGTGTATTACATCTTTGAAAGGCTACAGCTCTGAGAATCATTTGTAGTCTCTGGATCTCTACTACAACCTTTTCTTTCTTGTTCATACATTGGGAACCAGTCATCAGTATCTCAGCATAGTACTTCTAATTCACTAGTTGTTAATAAATTCCCTTGACTTCAGCGCCTCTTCTGAAAAAAATCTATGTTCTAGTCCATAAGTCGTGCCTGTACTAATATATATGCTTTTGAGAATTCTTTTGAGAATAATAGGTCATCATCTGTATGCTAAAGCAACTACAATTCCTTTTTGTTTGTTTTTTTGTTTTTTCTTCTATAATACATCAATGTATGTTATAATTTGATGTATTACTTACATTTGTGCAATGTTCACTTTTTATATTTAAATTTTGAGTCTCTTTAAAGCAGATGTAATCTATGCAGTGTGTCAAATGACAAGGTTGAAGCAATGTAGCAATAAGAAAGGGGTAACTCAAGGTGATTAACTCTCTCACTGACACACAGTTACCCTCTTGATTTCTCTGTTAAGCTTTCTACCACAACTCTGCTGTTTTGATTAGCTGTCACCACTCTCATAGTGTCATTTTTGGCCATAGTGGCACACCAAAAAATGAATAACAGACTACTTAGCCCGAACAGAAGACAAAGGTTAATATCAGGTGAGCATATGTGTCAGTATTGTGTTCACTAATTGTTTCTCTTGCCTCCAGTAGCCTATCGCTTTAATCAGAAAAGGGCTTATTGTACTCAACTCTTGTCCTCTGTCTGTTCCAGCCTCAAATACTGTTGGGTCTTTTAAAGGGAAACTATCTCTAAGATGTTTCTCTTTTCCTTGCTTGAAAACCAGCCCACATACATGCCAAGTCCACACTTTAATTGCAATTTGTCTGTGTTTAGACTCAGATCCTGGTCTAAATCATTTTAATGTCTCTCACATCTTATTGCACAACTCAAACACATCATTGCATATACCCTTTTTTCACCTGGCTTTTTAATGCAGAACCTAAATTTTAATGTTTTTATGCTGGCAAATAACGGCATTGCATTTCTCCATGTTATAGAAAATAAATTGCATTCCAACAGGTTCAATTAGCTTTATGGATCAAAACCAATTCTTGGTTGCTCTCCTCACTCTCCCCTCTCATCTTTGTTAACCACTCCCATGTTCCATTTATGCAGTGTTTTGCCATCAAGAGAATCCACTTCATCTCTCTCATGTCCTACCCTTGTAAACCATCCCCAGTAATTATAGAAGCAGCAACTCGACTGGGGATTTCATCACATGGCTGAGAGCTCTGCAGAGATGCCAACATCAGGAAATCCCTGTCACAGCAATGAGACACTAACAAACCACAAGACATATTGAACTGCTAGAAAATGAGCCAAAAAGCCCTGAGGAGCTGTGATTAAAGCCTCAATTCGGAAACCAAATGCAACACAAAGGTTGCCCCACTAAAGAATGTTAGAGATAAGGTTTTAAAAAAAAAGACTTATTTTCATTCCTTGATTGTCTTCATGAATAGATTGATAACAGTGACAGAATTTTGCACCAAAAGACATTGATGTAGCACTTGATTGGTATTTGGCATAGTGCGAATCCACAAAGACAAACACTCTGAAACTTTTAGTCCGCCTGCATGTTCTGAAGATTCTGTTCAATTCTCTCTTCAAATTGTGTCAAAGCAGACAAAGAATTGCACATATTTTTTTTCTTGTAATATTTAATAGGATTGGGTCTTTATAGAAAATAAGAACATGAAAACTCCCACCAGCCTCAAGCCTGCAGTGAATCAGAGTATTCAGTTTGAAGCAGCCACATTCCTTCCAACACAGCTCCTTTGGGAAAAGAAAGAGACCTGCCATACATTATTCAACATCTATGACTATGGGATAACAATCTGGTTAGGCTGAACTGGATAAAAGACATAAGTGTCAAGAAGAGTGAGAGAGAGACATATATATTTAATTGACACTTCGGAACACAGCACATGTTGTTGCATTTAGGTTCTCAGCTTGTCATAATCCCTCTCTTCTGTACATCAGTAACTGGTAAAAAAAAAAAAAACTGTCTGTGTGGAAAGCTATATACTTTTCAATTCTGTTTTTTTCTATCTCTTTTTCATTTTGTGTTGTTTCATTTCATTTTATCACAACTGCACTGTCTGTGATGTAAATCAAGTTATAAACCCATAACCTTGAGGCACAGGAAGAGCCAGTGCATTCTCGTGTTAAATGATAACTGATCTAGATTAGCACTAGAACCAACAGCTTTGAGGCTCGTAATAGATCAGTAATGTAAGTGTTATTTATATCTGCCCGCTATGATAGCTATCTGATCTGTCTTGCTTTGATGGAATGGATTGTCCTGACTTTGTAGAGGTGACAGGGTTAAAGAGAAGAGTCTGTATAGCCACGACAGGAAAAAATAGGCTTTAAACACACACTTACACACACAAGCACCCACATACCCATGGGTTCAGTACAAATGAAAAAAGATCCATTATGATCCCCCGGGGAATTGGATGGAACAGAGACAGCAAGGGAAGCGCAGGAAAAAAAGGAGAGTACCAAAGCAAAAAAACACGTATAGTCCTAAAGCCGATGTGCAATTTAAGGCAACTGAACATCAGTTATTTTAGACTGAATGTATAAGAATAAAACAAATATATTTATGTATGTATCTATATATGTACACATTTTGGGGAGTGTGTTATTTGTAAATTAGAGTACTCAGAAGGCTGCAAGTACATGTGTGTGTGTGTGTGTGTGTTTGCGTGTGTGTGTGCAGGTTTCAGAAGTGACCTTGATCAATAATCGATTAGCAGCAAGACATATCCGTGTGGGTAGGCATATATACACAAACAAGCACACACACATGCAAGCACACACACACACATTAACACACTAACTAAGCTGAGCAGGTCAAATATGACATCCACACTTATGTTATTTATACACTTATTTTCTCTGATATAGGCTAGACCACTTTCACTCGTATACACATGCAAACTGTCTGTTTCCCACATACACACAAATGCACTAACACAAACATACGCACAAACTTCTCCAGACTTAACTTGTTCCTCTTTCACCTCAAGTATTTGTACCACATGAGAATATTTCATGGCAAATGGAGCACTGCAACTTTATCTGCTCTGCTCAGCTCTCATCCTCTGTCTTCTCCTCTTATCTTGTCTCTTCTCCTCAACCATGCCGCAGGACACAGGACTTCAGGGAAAATTTGTTTCTATAGAGAAAAATAAGGCTGTGATGTGGCGATAGACGATTGTCCATGCTGATTTGGTTGCTCTTCAGCTGCATGGTTAAGTGAGAATTCTGTATCCACTTTCTAAATGTTGGTAATGTTAAAATACACACACAACAACTGCAACTAAAATACACACCCAACAACTGAGTCTAACAACTCTAAAGAGATAGATAATATCCTCCATCTTTAGGAGGAGATTTGGGGTTTGGTGTAGCTTAAAAAACAAGCATTCCATCATAGAATAACTGCAGCTGTTATCCTGAGAAGACCGATACCAACTTGCATCAACAAGCTAGAGTGTTGTATGCGGATGATAGAATATTCATCTTTCTTTGTATCTCTGTTGCTCTCTCTTTCTTTTTTTTCACAATTTCCTATCTTATCACATCCTGACCAGCTTTGTCTTAAAGCCTCACTATGTAGTTTTTCTACTTTAAAATTATAATTTTAAAATAATTTTTATGCTTGATTGACTTGTAACAGGGAGAACGGCACCCCTGCCACTGACACAGCCTGCTTGGCTGGCCTGTATCAAACTGTGTAATTTTGGTTGCCTGCCCGGCACTCTCTCATGACAACAGTCATTTTACAGCAACACGTAACACATCAGCATCTATACCTGTCATTTAGCTATAAGTCGCTAGCCAGCTAGATTCCTAAGAGACCAAAGAAGAGAAAGTAAGGGAGAGATGAAGAGAGAGTAGCCGAGCAACAAACAGAAACTCTTACAAAAACTAAGTGACAACAGGACTAACTCCATTTTTATTTGGGTTCTTCCAGAGCTCTAATCTCAAATAATATGTAAATATCCCTTAGATGCATTTTATCTCTAAGCCTTCAAGTTGGAAAGCATCATTTGTAAAGTTTCCTTGCAGGAAGGTTTTTGCAAACACAAAACACAGATGAGTCCCGAGCAACAAAACTGTCTTTTTGCCACATATTAGATGTACTTAGAGAAAATCATTACTATAATTACATCTATTCGTATGCAGAAATCTTCCAGATATTGTAGAACAGAGCAAATAAAAAAAAAAACAAAAAAACAAAAACCAGATTTATCCATATTTGCACTCTATTTGTGTTTCATTTGTGTCTAAAACAAACAGATTTACCCATGTTAATTATAATGTACACTAGTCAATTTACATATAACTGGTATGGTGTATACTACCCTCTTTTGCAAAAAGTGGTTCATCTAACATCAATCTGGTCTAGTATTTCTCTCCTGCTGGCATTTTGTTCTTGAGCTGTGTGACTTTGTTGACATTCCCTTTAGCACCATACATTATCATGGAGAAGCAGAAAGTAGAGGGCTGACGTAGCGGCTTCTGTCTATAGATCTATTTGCTGTGTCTATCTCCAAAACAAATGCTCTGTGGTTTACCCTCCTCTGCCTTCCATCTCTATCTTGCTCTCCCTCTTTTTTTTCTCTCTCTGTTCATTTTAAGATTTATCACTCTGCAAACCTGAAGCCGGGAGGTCCCTGCTTACCTCTTCATCTCATTTTCACACTCCAACTCTCTTCAGTTCCCTTTTTTGTATGTCTCTCTCCTCTCTCTTTAACTCCTCTCTTTTTAACCTGAAGCCCACAACTCTTGCCCTTTCTCTCTCTTTCTCAGTCTGTCTTTCTTTCTCTTTTTCTTTCTCTACCTGTTATCCCCCGCCCGTAAGGAATGATTCATACTTGGATAATCAGTTTGGCACAAAGAGCAATAGGGGCTCGGTGACACAGTGAAGCCTGTAACCCTTAATAACCTCTACCTGAACATCCATTACAAGATTTGTTAATTTGTCAGTGTCTTGCCAAGAACCTCTGTCTCTGTTCAGTGAATTGTTAAGAAAATTTTAAGGCAGCAATTTATACTACCAGTTGGCATAAAAAGTTCACATTGTTATTTAAGGGATTTGGCTTTTGCATGTTGATGGATTTCGGTAAAAACAAAACATTTGAGTAGGTGTTTGCAAGATTTTATGTAGCAGTGCATCTTAAGATGAATAATAATAAGATCGCTTGAGGTTTGTGACAGACAATAAATTGTTTTTTTTTTCTCGCAGGAGAGCTGGATAAATAGTTTCAATTGCTTTACGTTACTCTGTGTAGACTTACAAATAACAAGCAACATTTCTAACATGAAGCATATTTCGCAGGCACATTTAGCTTATACTGGTGCCTCTCCATTGGGTCCCTACACATTTTAGAATCCTGTTTAGGATCTTATTGTTTGCTTATAAAGCTCTGAACAGACTGACAGACCCTCCCACCTTTCTGACCTTTTACACCCATATATTTCTCAACATTCACCAAGGTCCACCAACAAATCACTTCTAGTCATCTCAAAAGCTTGGCTGAAACACAAGGGAGACATAGTTGTTGCTTTTGTGGCCCCCAAACTCTGGAATGAGCTGCCTGCCCAGATTAGACTATCCCCTGCCATGCCTGTGTTTCAGTCTCGCTTAAAAACCCAAACGTTTTTCATGGTGACCCCCATTCGTTTAATTGCCATTTTGTAGACAGGGTTTTACTTCCTGTTTACGTTTCATGTTATTGTGCTGTTATTTATCCTATGTTTTATCTGTTAATAGATGTGCAGCACATGGCCAACTTGTTTTTAGATGTGTGTTATAAATATATTTGAATTGGATTGAAATTTATAACATTTAACAGACAATTTGACCATGGAATAGTAAAAGCAATTTATTAATACAATTCTAGCTTTCATTAGGATATTAATGGCATAATTTAACATGCCAGCTTCATACAGCTCAATTCCAAGATGATTTTATATAGAATCTATGAATATACTTGAAATTCAGCAGTGCAGTTTAGCAAGATTGGTTTTTAATGTTTCTGGAATTGATATTGAAAGAACCAGCAGTAATATGCAGAGCACCCTCAAATTTAATCTCATGTAACATTTAGCACACACATACTCTCACACACAATGGTCTTACATGTCTTGATTGGCCATGTCTCATGGTAGTTGACACACTGATATTAAAATGGATTTAACAGATCTCAAAGCTGTTGACACAAGGCTTGTACAGGACGCTGATGCCATGTTAAATAGACAATAAGACCCCTGAATGCATATGAAGACCTTCAAACATATTGAGCCCAAGTGGCCAGAGATGTGAGCAGCTCTGGTTTATTTTCCTGTTGTTACACGGATGGAGGACTGAGAACAACAACGTGACACTGCACACCAGCAAACATCACTTATTTATCAGTCCTTGCTAATTAGCTGAATTAAAGTTGAAAGAGGAATGAAGGGGCACCGCAGGCACTTCATCACACTGATTGGTATTCTGTTTTAGCGTTGACTATATCAATGTACTTGTCTTTAACGATAAATTTAAACAATTCAGTTTACTGTGCCTGTCCATCTTTACTCCGCCACTCTTTAATTTATTCACCACTTTTCTTTACAACATTTCCTATCATTGTGCCTTTATCATTCCTGTCTTCTTAGAACCAGCTAATTATCTCTGGCAGTGGGACTCTGCAAAGATTAAAAAAGAAAGACAAAAAACGAGAGGAATTAACATAATTAGGTATTTAGGTAGGTATCCATATTTCTCTGGTTCTTAAATAGAGATCTGAATTGTGTCTCAACAAACTTTTATCTTATTTTTCAATAGCTCCTTACATCACAACATTAGGATATTGTTGCAGGTCCATCATTTTCCACAGTGTACAGAATAAAATCTTTGGCTGATAAACCATTTGAGAGATATCACCTTAATCCATGGCTGGTTTTACTGAGGGAGTTTATAACAAGTTTTAAGTTCATTATATAGCTATCTGGCATGTTTCATGTTGGTTGTATCAATTAACACTGATTTCACAGTGCTGTTTTCAGTTGTTTTCGGTGAAAAAGCTAAAAAAAAAAACCCAAAAAAAACACTCTGCACTACATCTGTCTGCTTAAACAAAAGAGTAATGGACAAGCCAGTGAAAAATATGAGACTTCTATTCACCAGGTGGCCTTAAACACAAAATACTAAAAAAAAAAAAAAAAAAAAAAAGAGTTATTTTGGTTTGTAAATAATTAATTTGTAAATAAGCAACTTTGCTATAACAAATTTTGAAGATAAACTTGAGAGACTGCCAACAAGAAGATCGG
>JAQMCX010000043.1:16110061-16123345 GCA_029814765.1 Acanthurus leucopareius | reverse complement strand
TGGGGTTAAATTGTCAATTTGTATTGAATCGAACTGAACCGAATCGGATCGAATCGTACCAAATCGTTTACTATTTTCTATGAATCGTCCCTGAATCGGATCGTAGCCTGTGAATTGAGATTTGAATTGGATCGTTTTGTGAGTGAAAGATTCACACCCCTAATATTTTGACATTTTTATAATAGATTTCTCTATATGGTGATTGGCCAGCTGTACAGAGTTGAGAAAGGCGCCAAACTTGACTTCTTCCTCTCTCTATCTCTCTCTCTCTCTCTCTCTCTCTCTCCTTCTCTCTCTCTCTCTCTCTCTCTTCCTTTCCATTGTTTACACAGCAATTTCTGTCATTTTTCACATGTGCAACAGGGCATGAAAATTAATACAAAACTTTGATTGTGTAAGCGTGTCTGCTGTTATCCAAATATTGAGGAGTTTAATAATATTTTTCCCCTACATATGACAATCAGCTTTTAACTGTGTCTTTGAGTATAGAACAACTGTTAACCTTTCTGTCTTTCCAGGTCATACAAAGTAGTACTTTTTTAGCATATCCCTCACTTAGTGAAATCTTGATACGTCTTGATTGTGCAACTGCTTATCTGGTCTTTTTATCTACTCTAATCTAATTGTAATATATATCTTGGCGAACTCCAAGGATTCTAATTTCGAGGAATTGTACAATAATTGGTGCTTAAGCGGTACATATAGCACCTTTAAACTTAGATTATTTTCCTTTAAAATGAGCTTTCGTTTAATGTGTTTCTCTGCACTCTCATCTCCCTGTCTCCCACAGGAAAACTCTGCCTGTAGGCTTGAATTACATTATTATAATGCATGTAACATAGGGCAGGCTGATATAGAAATGTGTGAGGTGTTTAATATGGAAATGCTGAAGGGTGATATTGTATTGTACTGTTTAATCAGTGCACTGATATATAATTATTGTGTGTTAATGTGGTTTTGGATGGTGTTGAGGCTTGTCTGTGGTGGACTCATCTGTAATCATCATGAGGCTGCTATAAACTGGCCGCAGCAAGATTAGTGTGCAGTCAGTATCAGAATGTGTCTTTTTATGTGTTAATCTTTACCATGCAGGGCAGCTTCAGCCTATAGGTGACATGAAGGTGCCATATTGTCACAAGCACTCGAGCTTTGTGGCCAAGAAGCTAAAAAACATTGTACAAACTGTGCCCCCCTACTGACACACACATACACACACGCACACACACAAACTTCCCACAATGTTGATAATGAGTTCTAACATCAAACAATGTTAAAGATGATGTATGCATCACCCAGTGGATTTATATCAAAGAAATGGCATAATAACCATTCCACAGTGCAAAAACCTTTTTCAGTATAACACTAAAGCACGACAAACATCAAACCAACTTTAAAATGAGAACACATCAAACCATCATCTAACATCATGCAAAATTCACTGAAGATCAGAGCTTCAAGAAGGATTTTGATACTGAGAAATGAACCTTCAGTGTCTCAAAAGCTAACTGAATATGTTCTTAACAAAATGGAGGAAAACAGCAGTATATAGCCATGCACAATAAGGATTTGTTTTTGAGCCAGTACAGACAGCCCATAATTATTAGCCTCTCATTGTTGACAGCAACCAATAATTTAATTTTTCATATTTCATATAGAAGTTCATAACCTCAGTTTCTGCATACCTGAAGGTAAGAAAGGCAAGTTGTGGAGAGCCAAAATGGATGTTTTGATATTTTAAAGCCCTGACCTAATCAACTTCAGCTGGCATCAGTACTTTTGCCCCATCATGCATTGCAAATTGCATTCATGTTGTTTTCATCTAAAACTGTGGCAAATACCCACACCCTTTAACTCTATAATTTCATTTAAGTAGATAAATCGCAAATTACATAAATTTCTAAGAAAATACCCGATAATTTATCTGCACTGATAAATATCATGAATCCATAGCAATATATTATAGTCATTTTTATCAGTGCCTTATCAGTATTGCCTGTGTGTTGCCTTTATTCAAATAAACACATGGAACTGATCTGTTTTGTTTGGATAAATGTGCATGTTTATCAAGCCTCTTTGGTTAACTGTGTGAACAAGTGCTAAACTTATCACATAACACCCAGGCCGTCTGAGCACATCGTCTGTTTACTGACACAGTAAATACATCATAAAAGCACTCCACATCACTTTCAATCATAGTGAAGGCTGTACACTTGAGAATTATCGATTTTTCAACCAAGTTACCAACAATATGTGCAATGTCTGAATGGATTTCATCAGGCCATCCTCTGCCAACTTAAGCATAAGCTGTCAATTTCTTAGCAGCTTTTCATTATTGTTTGTGTAAAAAAAAAATAATAACAAAGTAAAAAGAATATTTTGTATTTGCACCTGATTGTGTGAACTACAATAATTGTCAAAGGTAGAATAAACAACATTTTCATCAAGACTAGCCATTATTATAGCTATCAACTGGCCATTATTGTAACCTGCTCCTACATTTCACATAAGCACCCCTGATGAAACTGTTTGGCTTTAATCAACTGTTACATAAATAGAAATTAGCAGCTATTTAATATGCAACAAATATTTATAGCCTGTTTTCCATGCATCTGTATATGAGTACTCAATCAGAAAAGATTTTCCATCTATGGTCACACTTCTAAATGATAGAGTCCTGCACTAAGTGAATGGGATTAGACCTGTTCATGCAGACTGCCCATTGAGCTGGAATAATTCAAAGAACATTACATCTGTCATGGTTTACAAAGCGCCCATCGCTTTAAACAGAGTAGAAAGATAATATAGTGAAGCCTATCACACGCCCCGTTGAAAATAATTAATCCAGCACACATGCATTAGGGAACAGATGAGAGAGGCAATGCACAATAAACCATGTGAAGCACTCGTTTGTTGTTTGGGCAAATTTGGTACCTGACTATGTATGAGTGGGTGGAGTGTGTCTGCGTGCATGTGCACACAGGCTGGAGTGTGTATGAACTTGCACCTGAGCACTTATTTGGATGTTAGTTTGTGTGTCTGTGTGTGTGTGTGTGTTTTCTGTGTGTTCCTAACGTTGTATTTGTTCCTGACGCTTGTGCTGGTTTGTGTTTGTGTTTGTGATCAGTTCGTCCAGGGAGAATGTGGACGGTCCAAAATAGAGCACAGACAGGTGTGACATATTGGAAATTTGCTCCTGTCTCACATAAGCAGATCACAAAACAATGAATATCCATCCATAACAAATAGAAAAACAGCGAGAGAGGAGTGAGAGTGAAGAATGAAAAAAAAGGGTTTTTTTCACCGGATCAACAACTTTCCAATTTAATGCAATTCTCATTTAGAATTCAAACCAGAATGCAGCAAGATATTAATTTGAGGAAATCAACAGAGAAATTGGGTCACCTGTGAGTTTTTCATTTCACGCAGCTAAAACAAATAAGCAATTTAAAAGAGTGAGTGAGTGAGAAGTAAAAGAAAATAAAATACAAAGATAATTATGTAAGTTATGAGTTATAATTAAAGAGGGAAGAGAATGAAAGGAAAGTCAATTAACAACGTGAGTGGGGTGATTTATCAGACTAATGTCTACAGCAGAAGGGAAGATAAAGGGAGAGAATGTGAAGTGTTAGAATAAGATTGGAAATATAAGGCCACAACAGCAACACTTAATTTAAATCTCCATCTAATGAAAAGCAGAAACATCATGAGCACGTCATACCAGTAGATGCCATTATAACTGCACCCCTAGAGCTATGTTTGGCAATCAGAAACCTAAAATAAAGGAAAATTATGTTACTGGTGGGCTGACTGCAACCAGAGGAATGACCAGTTTTCATCTGAAACCTGCAATGTTAGTGGTTGGTATTTGTTGTTGGAATGTTGAAATTTTAGTAACCTAACCACATTTTGACCACTTTGTTCCTCAATAACAAATAGTTACTTTATATTTATGTGTAAACATGTAAAAAGTTTAGCACTACCACTGTGTAAACAAAGGAGACAACAATTCACACTCTACAGTTTCACACCCTAAACTCTGTGTTCCCTGTCTACAAGTCAGCACTGCTAATGGAGTTTCTAAATATCTTCACACTGGCCCATTTCCCCCAAAATCCATTTTCATTGTCCTAAAACAGCATTTATGTGTGAAAAAAAGGCCAAACTACCTAGAAAAAAGGAATAAAATGTATGTCAACATTAAGTGGACAGTGAAACACTGAATGTAAACTCATGTAAACTAATTCAGACAGCAGGTGACTCATCAGACTCTGAAGGAGAGAGCAGAGGTCAGAGACACAGTTGCATTTAGCTCATTCAGTCTGAGAATAATTGCCTTTTTGTAAACATACACACACACGCACACAGACACACTATTGGAAACAAGCAAACACATTCACAGACAGGCTGCTGTTTTGAATAGATTATGCAAATGAAATGCAGAGTGTGTCAGACTGGCAAAAGTGAAGGAGTCAAGTCCGAAGTTTGAAGTTGATACAGGCGAAGACAGTATTGGTGATACAGGTTAATGCAATATTGACCGCTGCCCAGAGAGGTGAGGGGAGGGGCTACAGAGAAGGAAAAGACAGTACAGAGCATGTGTTTTAGTATGGAAACAGAAGGTACCAGTGTAAATTGATTCCTCAGCGATAGTGTAAAAAATGTACAATTTGCTCTATTTTTAATCATCTTTTCCATATTTTCCATATTTCTTTCTCTTTAGGACAGTCCACTGATCCTCCAGTCAGACAGAAATGTGACTGTCAATGCTAGGAATGATCAAGGACATCTGACTGGTCAGCTAACCGTGGGTAAGAAACACACACAAACACAAACACAAACACAAACACAAACACACAGTCTATACAAAGACATGTCCACACACAGTAGAATGACAGTAAACATCCTCATTTCTCCAAGTCAGTCAGATATATTGTTTTGTTTGTGATTCAATTCCTGAAAGCATTTTACCTCCTTTTGTTTTTCAAACTACACGCTATCTGTTTACATCAGTGTATCTCACTGAGGCTGACAGTCGAGCTGTTTCCTTGACTAAATCATTTTTCCAAGCTCTTATTGCATTAGTAGGGACCCAGCGTCCTACAAAAGATGTCACTCAGAAAACATAGAACATATATTTACCGACAGATTCTTATGGGACTCAATAACTTAAGTAAAGTCTAAAAACATGGATGAAACCATTTTTTGTGAAACAGACCCTGTAGTACTTGCATGTAAAAATACTCAGTTAAAGAAGAAATGAAGGAAATCTCTGTTTACTTTATGGCTCAGCTTTATGAGGTTTTTTTTTTTTTTTGTCCTGTCAAGTTTCCATTTTTATTGTTAGTCATTGGAGAGAGATCAGGGTCAGTGTGATGTGTTAAAACTTTCTGGTCCTGTTTATGATCATAGCAGCAGTGTTGATGAATGAGAACATTACAACAGACCAATCTGAAGGGAAATAATGCAGAGTGAATTTTAGCAATTGAGCAAGTAAGGAGTAGCTGGACTTGTCATAGTGTTAAGGTGATAAACAGCAGCATTGGTAGTAAAGCTGATTATGAGACTCAAATGACAGGGACAAGAGTTAAACTACAGAACTCTGATATAATATCAAAGTATATTTAAAAAAAAAACAATGAGGCCCAGAGTTTTGGTCCAGTAATAGTTCACTTTTAGTAAAGCATGACAGTAAATCACACCGAGGGGTGTTGAGGTTGCACTTGTAGTTTTGCTTAAGATAGTAAAAGTCTTATTAGTCAAGAAGTTTTATATGCCTGAGGTTTCATCCCACACCCCGGCCCTGACTTTTCTTCACTCTGCCTTTGATGCTCTCCAATTACCACTCCTTAATCATGGACTACACTAAAACGGAAAGATCAAGAGTAAGGTATTCTGGTATTTCTGACCGCCATCAGTGACTCTGTCTATTCTGCCATTAAAACTTTAAATGGCACCTATCATACTCAGGCTTCTAACTATTTTTTGTGTGTGTAGAATTTAAGGATATCTATTTGCTTCTAACTGTAAAGCTGTTGTGTGGTCAAAATGTATGTCTGTATTGTAATGCTGCCCTACCACTACGGTGGTAGTTTAATCTGTGTATCATGGTGCATTGCGCTTTCAAACAAATAATGAACTTTGTACACATCATCGTTAATTGCATCACAGTGCTGGTGGACTTCCTTATGGATAAGAAGATAAAGATGTCTCATGTAATTAATGAAGCTCTGCGTCTGAAACTCCTTTCTTCTAAATCTAGTAACAACATTACACCGTCTCAGTAATATTTCAGCCTTAGGTATTCTTTATATAGACACTAATGTTGACAGAACTGGGTTCAGTGTACCTTTTAAATGGATTGAACTGAAATGAAAATGCACTCAAACAACAGCCGATATTCTCTTTGGAGATTTTTTAAAGTGTTGTTATCTGATGTTTTTTATGACTCTCATTACTGTTTTTCATCTGTTTCTTGCTATTGTGTTGTTCTGTTGTTTGATTGCGTTCTTGTGAGTGTTTCTTCAGGTCTCTCTTGAAAAAGAGATCTTAATCTCAGCATGACTGCCTGAATAAACAGATTTAATAATGATGATAGCAATTAAGGGTTTCTTACACAAATTCACCTCCATCAAAGGTGCATCAAAAGGGAAAAAGTCTGACAGGATCAGAAGCAGAATGAGGAGGGAGAAGACTGACACATACTGTAAAGTTTGAAGTAGATCTGTAAAGTTTAAGTATAAAACAACTAATTATAAACTCCCATGGGCATTTAAGGCCGGAACCTATTGATGGACTGATTATAAAATCGTGAAATTTCCAGCCATATTTTACAAAACTGGTAGAGAGGCATTTACAGTGTCACAAGGTCTTGTCTATATGTACATGTGATTTTTTAAATATAACTTTTTCTACGCAGGTTGGTCTGTCGTCTACACATAGGGATGAATAAAATATAATGATGATAAAATATTCTAGCAAGTTAACTTTATCATATTTTTGATGGAGTCAGGAACATTTTCAGATTTGGCGTGAGACAAGATGAGCCACAGAATGTGACCAGTGTGTGTGCTCGAGTGGTGGAAAAAACATGGTTTCATATGGAAATTGAACATGACATGTATCAAATTCCTTTCAGCCTGTCACTGTTTTTTCTCAGAGAACGTTTGCGAATCAGAATTAATTATTCCCTCCCCACCTGCAAGCTTTGGTAGTTGATGAAGAAGACATTGATGTTGCACAATGAAAGGAATTTAAATCACTAATTAAAACCAGTATAACAGATCTGTTAGCCTACTGGAGTCTCCTATTAGTCATATAATGGAATGGAGTATGAAACCATAATCTGAGCAAACTTATTTTGCCTTTTGGTTTAGTTAGAAAGTACGAGTATTATTTCCAGAACGTAGCTTCAAGTGTTTGGCAGTGACTTCAAACTTCAGGATGTTTCAGAGACAAAAGATCATTTCCAAGTAGCACGGCTGCGTATCGGGTGAAGTGAGTGATAGAAAAAGACTCCTCATCGCTGTCTTTCTCGTTTGATGTAAGCACCGCACATAGATAATCATCTCCTTTAGTCTGGCCAGGCACTTCTAATGGCTTTATATGCACACACACAGTCTTTCCCTTTCTGATTCTTGGAAGGTTTTGAAATCCCTGACAGCTCACCTCTTGCTGTTAAAACTCCCCAAAGCTGCTTTCCTCACCCAGAAAAGCACTTTAATGCCCATGCATCTGAGTGAGTGAGTGCGTGCCTATCTCACAGTCAGCAGAATCAGTCTGTTTTAAGACCAGACAAGCCAGACAGCCTGCTGCAGCTGCCTTAGTCATGCTGCTACAGGATGACATGGAGAGTGCTGTGTAACCTAACTTGTGCAGTTGTTAGGCTTAAACTTGCACATGCTGAATTATCTTGCTGATAGGCTCTATCTGACACAGTTATGCACACAGGCGAGCAAACACTCTTAACCTTCCTTTCTGTTACACACTCACATTCCTCATCACCCAGACAGGAGCCACAAGTTTAGGATAAGATTCCCCAGACACAGGGCAACGTGCAAACCAAGAAGGGGCTGCATCAGCAACCATTCTATGGCACACACACACACACTTATGACCTGAGCAGCTTGCTGTTGAAAGGGAATGGGACAGAATGAAACACCCCCTGAGGAGCTTCTCCTGTTGGGCTCAGGGAATTCCCTGGTCTCCTCCTGCCTCATGTTGCCCCTCTGCAGACTCAGCAGCACATCTAACTAACATACAGAAACACACAAATGCTCACACACACACGAACAAACAAAACTCTCTCCTCTTCTCTTTTCCTTTAGGATTCTAGTAAGGATATCACAAATCCTTAAAGTAAGATGGTAATTCTCCTCACCAGACACTTGAACATGGGAACCAGAAATGTTCCACCTCAGTAAACCTTTCATTAGTATTCAACACTGAAACTTGCGGAGGAACAGCTCACTCTAGCTTGAACAAGAGCTGCAGGATCTTCATGGTCAGTGGTATGGAAAGATGAAAAATGCCCACAAACATTTGGACTAGTACATTAACACAGAATACCGAGACACATGTGTACTGACGCCTTATTACATGTTGGATGGTGAAACAGGTACTAATTTGAGCTGCACAGAGGGGAACAAGAGAAGGATCCTCATAGAATTTCACTTTGATTCTTATCAGATATTAGACATAAGTCGCCAAATATTAATCTCGCACTGTACTTCGCTTGCTTGAAATGTCCTTTTCTTATTGCCATCAAGATGTCACTGATGAATATTGATTTTTTAAGTCATTTGATGTCCAAAAATCTAGAGAGTAATCCATCAGAGTAATGTCAGTTAACTCACTTACTCAGCACACTCCCATGTTTTCCATCCTAGTCAGCTGGTGCAGATTTTGTAGAAAAGCCGATTGTATTTTGATCTTTTTACTCTTGTTGTGACAATAAAAATGATTCGTAAAGAGTGTGCTCACTAGTGCCAGTCTCAATTGAATATTATAAGACAGAGGAACACATTTACACTCCTCTACATTTACCTTGTGTCCCCCCTGAGGGCCCATCTTTTGATAGAGAGACTCTGAGTACATGTGTTGGCCTTGGGCTTCCCATCTCAGTTTTATTGCTCTTTCTCTCTCTCTTCCTTTCATCTTCCCATCCCTGCTCGTCCCCTCCATCCTCCTGTCGCTGTCAGCTCGTTAATGTGAGTGAGAACCTGTCATCTTCGTCTTCTGAATAGCCGCCCATAAAGATGATGAGTGAACTTGGGATTCTGAAGTCATACCCTTTCACCCGCCTAGGTGATGATGTCTCAGCACTAAAAGCAATGCAGTGGTGTCGAAACAGCATCCACTGGAGAAAAACGCAGCAGTTCCCAGGATTATTGTTGTGAAAGGAAAGGAAAGATGTTGATAAAGTAACATAAGTTATAACCACAAGTCAAACCTACGGTTGCACACAGAATACTTTTTGAATGTTTCTGTTTAACATCAGAAACACTGTAGATTGAAAATACACTTTGTAAAGCATTGAACACCAGTTCTTCGACTTCTAGTCAAGAAATAAAAAATACAGTGATAAAAACACTGTTTAACCATGAGTTGGAATAACACAGAGCATAATATTGACAAGTGCTTAAATTAGGCAGCTCAATTATTGTCCACTGTTTATTTCCCCATCTCGGTCTCTTTACCTGTGTGCCTGTCTCTTGACAGAGTCTGCAGTCATTACAGCCTGTGTGAGCGGCGCATTTATGCTCTGGCTGTCTTATTGACTTTTCATTTTTCTAAGTGCTTGGTGCTGATAATGAATGCTCTTTCTCCCCAAGCAGGAGAGGTAGTGGTAGCACACACTCCACTTGTGTGTGTGTGTGTGTGTATGTTATTTTGAGGGAGCAGTTTTCCAAAATAAAAAAGATTAGATACTGAATGCAATTTGGGGTGACTGAGGACAAGTGTTTGCGAGTGTAACTGCATATGCATGTGTGTTTGAAAAGTTTGGGAGGTGAGATTGTATGTTAGTGTGTGTTTGAGACTGTGCTTAAGGCATCAAGGTGATCAGTCACTTATACAGTGCCTGCCATAAAGACAACCCCTTTAACTTAAGGGTGACATTCATCAAAATTGTTTTCCCTCTCCCATTTTATCCTTTATTTAACACACTTTATGCACTTTCCCCCTTGTCTTTTTCCTCTGTTTTTCCCCCTTTGCTCCCTTTCTCACCCTACACCTCTATTTTGTTGTGTCATTTTTACTTTTTACTCTCCCTTTTTTTAATCATGCATGGTCCCCATCTCTTATTAAACCAGTGAAATCCCCTCTGACCTCGTTACCTTCTCCTTAACTTGGACTTTCATTCATCACTCCATTATCTTTACCCTCTTACACTAATTATTTTCCCTTTTATCTAGGTGGAATTACTTACCTCAGTTCTCTTGCATTCAGCTGATGTATCTTAAGAAGTGGATTATCAAAGCAGTGAAATTAGGGAATTTATGAACAACAGGAGTAATAGATGGTTAACAGTTTGTGGTAAACGTGGGGGGAATTTCCCAGGAGAAAGTCTAATCCTATCACATGTTGTTGTAGCAAAGACTTTTAATGGAGGGTTTCTATAGAATTTAATCATTTTGTTTTCACTCATTTTCAGAAACATGGCATTGCTCTAGCAGTTAAACAGTTGAATGTCGGCTAAAATTGGTTTCTGATTAGTGTGCGGAGTGAGCACTTGCAAAGCCTTGCATAAAATTCAATTGTTCCATTACACACAGTGTAATTATGAATCTACATCCTCGCAAATCCCCCTCTGAGAAACAAATGATGTACATAACAATCAGGTTTCTCAGTGATCACATTTTCAGCTAGAGTGAGATCATTCAGGCTTGATTTTTGCTGGCTAAGAAACACAGAGATACTAAGTAGTCTAGTTTTATCTCTCCCCCTGATCCATTCAGCAAATTTCAGTCAGCACGTCTTCCCCAATTTATATTGCCTCTCTATGATCAAATCAATTGTTCTAATGAGGCAATTAAAAATACATAGAGCTGAGCATTAACAAACTGGAGTACACTTAAGGCGCGATCAAGGACTCAATAAAGGCATGGATTTACTGCCATTGTTGTCATTTATCCTTATGATTTCATTTTAATTGCCCAAAGGTTAATTGTCTGCTTACTGTTTTGACTACTATATGGTAAATATTGTTTTCGTCACTTGGTCATACGTGTTGCTACGTTTGCCATAAGGAATGGATTTAATGGACCATAACAAGTCATCCCTCTGCTCCAGTGAAGTGTAAGCCTCATTCTGACACTACAATAAAACTGCAGCTATAGTGCACCAAGCATGAGCATACTCTGCTTGCCTTTGGTTTTTCTTTTAAGCAGCTTAGTAATCTAGCCACTTTCAACTGCTTCAAGTGTCCATTATTAGAGGTGTGTACTGATATCTCACATATACTCCATTCCTCTATTGAAACCACCTAGTCTATGTTCTCGTGCTTGGCAATAGGATGAAAATAAAGCACAATAAAATAAAAAAGATTTGCAGCAAATAAAAACTGTAAAAAAGTTCTACCTTTTCTCTGATGCATTGATTCATGTATGCAGTCATTTGTGATGTTATAGTTTGTGGTATTGGATTGTATTTTACTGCAAGGTGTATTTTTTTATTTTTCCAAGCATCTGTGGTTGTGTCATCAGTATTGAATGGTATATTGTAAAAGCAAGAGATTATTTTACTGTTCATGCTCTAAAAGGAGTTACATGACCATGAACAATAACCATCTGTTTTTCTGTGTTTAACAAAAGGAGATAAAAACATCAGAAAATGCTGCTCTGTCACATAAGTCAAGCAAGAATACTGTTGCCTTCAGGCAGTAAGGAAGATTTTTATGCAGTTTATGAAAGCCGAGTTTTTGTTGAAAGTATAGCAGAAAATTGTTTACCAGAAAGCAACAGTGTAACATCAGTCTTTTTAAACCATCCATGCAGCTTAACATCTGCACAAAATCACCGTCTCAGGGAGTTCTCTGTGATGCCATCATTTCCCATGTATTTCTTAAATTTACACCCGTACAACCAAAATAAACTACTTGTTCCACCTTCCTCAAGAGGGCAATAATAAAAGGCACTAAATGTAGTTAAGCATTTTGCTGATATGCTTGATAATCAAACTGCAGTTTTCAAAAGTTTAGAATCAACAATAGTGCAAGCTAACAAAAAGTTTTATTTGGGACACACCAATAATGCTAAATAGCATTTTCTCTTTCTGCATTGTCTGTTTCAAACATGAATAATGCAGAATGCACTGTGGTTAAAGAATTTTCCACAGGGTCAAAGCAATGACTCAGTATTCCTTTAGGCATGTTTGGAAAGCAAACATTTATAACTTTGTGTATTTTGAATAAAAGGATACAATGCCCAAGCTCCCTTTTAGATTTGCATTCAATTTTTAAACACCACTGCAGCGCCTCAGACACTATTTCCATGTTACAGTTTAATTTGAGACGCTGAGCTGATGCCATTTTCCAAGTTTGCTTAAATAACTGAAAATAGTGGAATATGCTAAATAAATCTTTAACTGCAAGTTGCAAAGTAATAAAAGAGTGCAAGGCATATTTTTGTAGTAAGTGAAGTTAGACATCACCTATGCTCTGCAAAAACCATTTAATGTGAGCACAAGCTGCCTAAAAGCAGGCACTGTCAGTTGGCACTAGGTTTTTATTGCAAATATAAAAGGTCAATTAATAAAATGTCTCAGTTAAGGCTCACTAACTCATATTTAAATGAAAGATTATTATCTCTTGCAGCTTTCAATTGCCATGACTTAAGGATATTAATGTAATTATGTTCACAGAGGCATGTAAGTCACCAGAAAGCCATAAAGATCAGACGTACCCTGGGCCACCATTTCTTTACCTTCTCCCGATTGTGTGTTAAGCGTGTGACTAGGAAGCTTTTTTTTAATCAGTTTTTGATGTCTCGTTCCTCCTGTCATGTGATATTGCTTAGGATGACTGGGTTCAGGACTGGGGCTTGCCTTGAAGTTTGAAGATTTACAAGGAAAATATGCAGGGAACACTTGTCGCTGCTCTGAGTTTTCAGTGTGATTGAGAGCCATTTTGCTCAATGAGTGACATTTCATAATTTGCCTCACATCACTTGTCCTACAAATATTTGAAAGTTGCCAGCTCAGCAACTGTTTCCATTACCGTATTTTCCGCACTATAAGGCGCACCTAAAAGCCTTTAATTTTCTCAAAAACCGACAGTGCGCCTTATAA
>JAQMCX010000043.1:16083717-16109642 GCA_029814765.1 Acanthurus leucopareius | reverse complement strand
AAATAGGCCATTCATTGAAGGTGCGCCTTATAATCCGATGCGCCTTATAGTGCGGAAAATACGGTATTTATCTTTTTTTTTTCTTTTATTGAATTCAACCAGAGTGACATGTGGCATAACTCCTTTTACACTTGTTTCAGGCCAACATGTATACTAGCATATAACATTTTTTGTTGGTTTGTTTGTTTGACTCATTACTGTGTCACTTGAGCGAAAACACACCAGTAAAGGCAGGGACCTGAAGTTATTAGTGTTTAATAAAGTAGGTTTACACGTTCAGGTAAATAAGGCTTATTTTTTAAGTGTGTCACATGAAGCTCAGCCTAAGTGACCATGCATCCCTCTGGTCCAACCCAGATGTGTTTCTGTGTGTGTGTATGTGTGTGTAACTTCCCCTAAAGCTTGTATGACCAGTGTTACAATCTGTGACCTTATTTCATAGTTTCCTTTCAGTGGTCTTTTATATTTGTGTGCTGTGACAAGTACAACTGCAGGTCATGACAAATGTATCAATGTGACACTGGCTGCATTTATATCCAATATACAATACAGAGCCCATACTTTCACCAAGCTGCAGTTCAGTATGTCCACAGTATTCACACAGTCCGTGTTTGTCTTTTGAATGCAAAAATAAAATCCACTCTCTTGCTTTAGACTACAGCGGTATATTATTACTAGTAATAGATCGTTAACAGATCCGGCTTAATTTAGTTTAATTACTATGGCTATCACTTCTATTAATAAAAGTGCTCCAGTCTGGTTGAATTAGATCTTTAATAGTAATACTTTTTCCTTATAAAACACCCTTGCATAATGTTATCACAAAACTAGGACTAGACTTTCCTGGTTTCTGCCACTAAAATGATAGTAACATGAGCAAGAACGTGCACAGAATACTATTAAAAAAAAAAACAAAAAAAAAACTCATCATTACCTTGACAGAAATCTGCATATTAACCATAATGGCTTTGCTGCACGACTTTTTTTGTCTACACAAGGAATCAATGCATAACAATGACAAGTAAGAGAAAAAAAATGACAAAAAAATGGCTGAAAAAAATATGCAAAGCATACACAGGACAGATTTTAAGCTCATTAACAATTCTAGGAAGATTCCCTCTAAAGGAAAACCTTCTTTAGCCGAATATAAATGGGAGACAAGATAATTCAATTAAAATGAAATTGACTTTACTGAATAAGGGTTCCTGGTTTCATTTTAAGTAAGCCCTAAGCTAGCAATATCACTAATTGTGTTAAAGCTGACAGTAGTTGTTTGGTTTTGTTGTAGGCCTCTGTGGCACAACCTTTGCCTGTCTTTTCATTTGCACCTTTCACCGTTTCATCTTCCCTCCATCCCTCAGAGCTGACTCCTGAGATCAGGTTGATTAATGCAGATGACAAACGGCACTCATTTATCTTTCCCTCTGTCTCTTTCTCTCCACCCTTACCATATTAATGACTGTAATCAACTCTAAATAAATAATTTGTGTCCCTCAGTGCATGAATATCACCCTCCCACCTGTGGCAAATTCAAAAGTTGGATTAAAAGTGCTTTGCAGTGCAGTTTCTGCCTTTCACCCCAGCATTTCCCTCTACTCCTTGTCACATCTTTTTGCTCATTTATCTTTGTCTGTTTCTTTTTAGAGACACTTTCAAAAGATTAAAGGTGTGCTGTGGTGCAGCAGAGGGCCCGTCTCTCTCTTTGGCTGGTGAAAAAAAACACAACAACGTGGTGACCAGTGCATTTCCTGCTGTTGCATCATGGACATGTTGCATGCTGTTTACTTTCAAAAGGCCAAAATCATACAGTAGCTTTTCCTTTGACTTCCATTCTTTCTTTATCTTATTCTCTTGCTAGAGTGCTGTGTAGCACTTAAGTTAAAGTGGCTCTCAGTTAACTTTTGCACCAAGCTGGCTAAGAACCTGACATCTAACTGTGTGTTTTTAGTGTTTAATATGTAAAAGGAAGAGTTGTAAAGTGGCTGAGGTTCCAACAAGAAATGTGATGTGATTTCACCAAAGATATAAATACACATACAAACACAGACTGCCTAAGTAAAGGTCATAGTGGGTTTTTTTGTTTGTTTGTTTTTTTTGCTCTACATGGTGCAATAAAAAACTTCAGAGACTGTTCCTGCTGTGTATAAGCAGAGCACTGCACAATCATATTCATGTATCAGGTGCAAATACTAACTGTCCTGGATCATTTTCACCATAAGATCACTATGCGCCCCTGAGTTACATGCATTTTTGTGTTTATTTGCGATGTCCTGACTCCTGAACAGAAGCAGTTCTATATGAAAGCCTGTGAGAATCTCTGGCACAGGAAAACCCAAACTTCATGTACGAGGTCCATCCCCATGGATGTGAGTTGTGGCTTCATCCCAGAGACCAAACAGCGGTTGCAATGGAGCCCAACCAAGAACATGCTGGTGATTTTCTTTGACATCTGTGGGTTTGTGCAAAATGAATTCACCCCCCAGAGACTCTTAACCCTCAGTACTGATATAAAATTCTGAGGCGCCCTAAGAACAGCATTTGGTGCAAACAACCTGAACTGTGCTGCGCTGGACAACATCCCTGTCAGAGTCCATTAAAAACATCCCAAGCTCTCACCTGCTGCAACACAGTTATTGCTAACTTAACCCCAACTCGTTGCTTGAGTTGACTCTTTCTGTTTCCCAAAATGAAACTTGGTTCCTTTGTTTCAGCCACAAACCCAAGTTTCAGGTCAATGGTTAAAACCACAAATTCCCACATACCACACAAAAACCCTTGGATTAATATACATATGGAACATATACTGTATGCAGAAATAAAAAGCAGACAGCAGTTTGATAGGACTTTACTGACAAAAAGTGCCAGCAAAGGCATTTGGACTGCAGGGAACTGCAGCATGGCTCATCAAGTGATCTCTGGTGTATTAAATGAGTTCTAAGAGATGAGACTAAGATATAGGTACATCAGATACCAACATTTATTTTAAAAAATAATCTGTCTTTCAACAAGTATTGTACTAGTGGAGGGCTGCTGCTTAGTGAAAATTCATTGGAGTGAACAAATGGTTAGTCTGAACTGTGGAAGAATATTGTATTTGTATTTGTGTTTCCTTGCGTGTAAGTGTTTTAGGCTTGAACTGCTCATTTATTTAAAAATATGTTGGATGTTATACAAGCCAACAATCAGTAAGACACATACAATTGGAGCACTGCTGCTAATTAGAGACTCCGTTTCCTGTCTGTTCACTGTCATTCATTGAAATAAAGGCATATGAAATAAAGATACTTAATATAAAAGGTACAATATTCTATTGGCTGATTCTGAAGCTGATGTATAAGACACCCTTTACTGTCAAAGTCTTTTTTGAAAAAAAAAAGACTTTGACAGTAAAGTTTTGAATGATCTTGTTTGAATCAAGTGGCGTATGTTTGTAGTTTCCACATAGTAGGGAAATTATTAAAATGAAAAGTTTCATCTCAGAATAAGAGTTCTGCTGCATACAATGCCTGTGTAGAGTCAGAAAAAAGTTGCTGACTTTGTCTGGAACATCTGAGGTTGCAAATGATTAGAAAATACTTTTCTGTTTATTTTTAAAGTTTATTCACATCCAGAGGCTCATAACAAATAGAACACCAATAAAATTTACCACGCAGGTTTACTTTTGCATCTAGGAAAAAGGAAAAAGATTCAAAACAGTGAACTCACAAAATGAATTTGCATATTTTGTACATTCCATGTCGAGACACTTTCCTTCTTGACACTGACAGAGCAACCCTTCGTTAATCAGTTGTGATGGCTGTTCAAATCCAGCTTCAGTTGATCCTTGTTTTCTTCCTCTGAACTATGGGGAACCACTGACTGACATGGAACCAAACACATCCAATCATTTCCTCAGTGGGAATGAAACATTATTATTTTCCAAGAAGAAGACAAAGAAACATTTTACTCAACATTTGATTAAATATTTTAATACATGTGCCACACATTGCGTAATGTGTTTTGCACAAATCCCCCCTCAGGAACATTTTCCATTGCAGAACACACAAAAGAGCCCACTGGGCTTTTTCATATTCATTAAATTTGACATTCTAGACAGGAGGGGAACTGACAAGCATATCAGCCTGACTCACTTAACAGAATGCTCATCTTAATCCACTGATAAGCCTCGCCATGTTTGAATTACTAATCAGGAAGTTTGGGGAGTCAAATCCAGTCAAAGCCAGAATAATTCACTTGACATAGAAAGTTATTTGGTGTTTTTTGAACCTTTTAACTGTAGATGTGACGCTTAAGAACAAAAATAACCTCTACTAATAACTCCTTTGATGTTGTTGTATATTGTAATCAATATTCCTTTGTAACGTCTTTGTAAAATTGTATTGAAGAGGGTTGCAGCATGCTTGTTGAATTAGTCTGAAATGTTGTATAGCATCAGGTTCAGGTTGATTGTTTTGAAATATTTAGATATAAATATGCACATTCAGTGGTTTGCATACATGAATGAGAAACCTTTCTTATGGTCTCATTACTAAGAAGGCAAGCTAATTTGTCAAGTGTGTTTGCATGTGTACATGTGGGTTGATGACCATTGGAGCATAGCCAATTGGAGGCTAAATGCCAGTATGTTCTCAGGGAGAGTTTTCTGCTAGTGTTGAGTTGACAGGAATGTCAAAAACACTGTTAGCAAAGTTTCTTTGAAAAAAAATATAAAAGATTTGTTTCTGCCTCAAGTCTCAGTGTCTCATTTGGTGGATTTGATGTCAGGAAAGTTTTTGGTTTTTGTGTAAGCATACATGTGTGTGTCAGATAGAGAGAAGTTCCACTAACACATCCCCAGCTGGGATTGTGTATGTTTGTGTGCTGCTGTGATTGTGTTGGAGCAGACACTAATACAGTTGCACTCCCAGTTGCATTTCTGGATGTTCAACAACAGTTTCTGTTAATCTGGCTGATGATTAGTTCATGAAAAAAGCATCTAACTTATGTTGACACATACATGTGTACACATGGAAAAATACTTGTACGGGTGTCTAAAATGATCTCATTTTCTGTCTCTATTTCTCAGTTTGTATGCGTTTAATCAAGGTTTTGTCACTGTGTAATTAAATGTGATTTGTCTGAATTGAAAAATATGAACTGTAATAATAACCATATGTAAAACTATGCCTGTGATTACCACATAAAGAAAGCTGTGTCCAATTTTGCCATTAGCATATAGTGCTACTCATATCCCACAGTAAGGAGCAGTCTTCATCATAGTATGTCAAAGGTGCACATTTCTTTGAAGAGCTAGAAGTAAAGATGTCATCACACCTTCCATTATTGGACAGATCCTTACAGGTATTATGGCTATAGAAAGTATTTCACTGATGCATCTGTCGACGAGGCCTGAAGTCTCTCTAACCTTTTAGTCTAGACTGTGTTGCTGCTGAATGGGCCCTGCCAGGAGATCCCAGGCTGTACTTCAATTCATAAAAGGTGAAAAATGAACCAGCCAAATGCCAGACCCAGCCAAGCATTAAAAGTAGCCAGAGAAATCTTAAAAACAGTCATAAAATCCATGTTTAACCAGTACAAGGACACTAAAGTTTGAGTTATATGACCTCATCTTTTACTTAAAAGCCTTAATGGCGCATTTAACATATTGCCAGAATTTTGACCTAAGGAAAACTGTGGTCGTTTATATGAGAAAAATATGATCAATTTCTCTGCATGGACATGAGACAAAACCTGCCCAATTTTAGAGGTGTTTCTTGGCTGGAGAATATATAAGCATTCACATTTGCAAATATGTATGCATTGACAGGGATGTATGTAAAAAAATATTCAAGACCAGACACACATATGGGGAAAAAATAATTACATGAATGTCACATAGTGTTTCACGCACTCCAGTGATCCCTTATCTCCAGATGTGTGAAAGGGGGATACTAAAGGAGAGAAAGGTGAGGGTGGTAGGGAGACGTAATCACAACACACATTGAAGCTGACTTTAATTAAAAAATTTATCTTGACCCGTTTGGGATAATCAACCATGCGTGCAGTGTTTACTTGGCTTAGCCACACTCTTCCTTGTAACGATCCCACAACCCTTTAACAGTGTCCTCTTTCGTCATATCCCATTATTGCCAGAAGCCCTAATTTAAAGCCTTGAATTAAAAATCCAGGATAGGAAAACCATATAACTTTATAATGGCCTAAATGCTTTTATGTGCAGTTGTAAAAAGTTACGCAGGAACCGTTTTAATGTCCTCTCATTAATTACAGAATACAAAGTGGAGAACTCGGAGTTCCGTTGAAGAATGTAGAAAGTTAAATAAATTATTTCTTTATTTTCAGCCTATTCATAACTTGAGTTGCAAGAACAAGAGGAGGACCTTTCAAACAGAGGCAGAGTTAATTGAAAGTTGTGATCAAAGGAACTTATAAATACAGAAAAGTGACCATTAGTGGGAGGCTGGATTGATGATGTGCTCTCCAATATGGAATGAAAAAAATCCTGTTGTTTTAGTGGAACTTTCAAAGGCCTATCAAAAAGAGGCTATAATTTTTTTTTTACTGTGTGAGTATGTAGACCCCCTCTTTTCTTTTTTTCACCACCCACCAAGACAAATAGCTTCTTTCATATCCAGCAAATAGAGAGCAACATTAGCAAACATTTAAAGCCATGATTTTGTCCATGAATGTATGTCAAATATTCTCTCTCCATTGAAAAATGTTGCTGTTTTGCATCAATTTAAGAGAAATATCTGTCTTTTTAGCTGAGAAATGCTTCATTGCTTCAGAAGCTGGTGGTGAACAAGAATGAAAAAGTATTTTCATCAGAGCATTTTTACTAAAACAGCTGCCTGCATCTGGAAACTGAGCTGGCAGCTGTGAGAGCAAATCAGATCAATAAAGTTGTGTGCTGTAAAGACAGTGATGAACTGACAGATGCTGTAAAGGTCTGTAGCAGCGAAAGAATCTGCAGAGTCATGTAATGATTCTGTTTTGGTTCATTACCATTAACGACATCATTGGCTTTACCTCTAGTCACAAACAATGGAAAGTGTGAATATATCAATAGGAAGGAGCACAACGTCTACTCATTCCAACACAATAGTGCCAGAATGGGTAGAGGTGATATGCATGTTTAAAATGGGTTTGTTATCTGCCAATCTGCCAATCATCACAGAGAAGAAAAAAAGTAGAGAAAAAGCAGAACAAGCACAGCACACTGTTGTTGTGCTCAAAATAATGCAACTGAGTAGAGCCACACAGTGTAAAGAGAGTAAAGACTTCAGTAGAAGGTGCTGTAACTGGAGGGTGTTTCTGTCACACCTACAGAAGCTTCACATTACTTCTTGTCAATTCAAGTCAACTTTTTACTTATGCATCCCAGAATCACAAATCACAATTTGCCTCAAGGTTCCTTACAATCTGTACAGCATACATTTTTTAAAAAAAAGTATTATAGTAGCCAAGTGATGAATTGGAGAAACAGCAAGTTGGATGACTGATCGTTGTTGGATGCTTCGGGCTCTCTGAGTGCCCTCAAGTTCTTTTTGAATATGAAGCAGGAAAGAAGAATTGAAAATCGCAACCATCACACGAAAATTCAGGGACAAACCAAATCAAGAACCAAAGAAGAACAAACCTTTGGAGACAGTAAATTTTTATGCTGTGATAAAGTTTGACAGTGTGAAAATGTTGTCCTCACACCCATTTTTTGATCAAAGCAGAATGTAGCATGTCACTTGGTGTGTTATCTTTTCATAAGATGAGCAAGTAAAGAAAAGAAATGTACCACTTTTCTTACACTTTATGTAGATGTTGCAGAAACTACCATAACAACAGGCTGCATTTTTGCGGTTTCTCTGTTTCAAAGTTAACTCTCTTTTTAAGTGCACAAAGTTTTAGCACTGTGGTTGAGACATTCAGATGTCTGTGGTGTACGTCAGGGACCCTATCAGCTTAGAAGACAGTCACATGTTTGATTTGTAAAGTTTAGATCTGAGGACCATATATATATACATATTTACACTAAATGTAACCAAGGTTCTAAGTCAGATTTCTTTTCTTCCACACTATCTTTTTCAGCACTTCTCTTCACTAGTGAAAATTTTGTAAAAGCTTCATTATATCTAAAGGTTTCTGCTGAGGGAGGCACTTGTGACAACAGATGAGTTCATGTCAGAAAGTGATTATTTAAGTCGGTGCATCAATTAACATGTCTGCCTAACGAGCGGTCCTGTTGTTAACAGTGACAGCAGAATTACTTTAGTCTTATCAGTGGGTGAGACATTTGCAGGAGCAAATTAATTGACCAAAAGCACTTAATTTACACAGAAATGAGCTACCTGCAGAACAGTAAGTAGATGAATCTTAAAGATCAGATATTCATGGTTAGACTCTCATGTTGTTGGGCTGTTACTGCCTAACAGAGCACCACTGTTTTGTATAAAGTGAAACTGCTCAGCAAAGATTTTAAGATGTTTTCTCCTTATCTTCTGCTTTTCTACAGCATGTCTGAAATCTGTGAGACCAGAACTTTCCTTAGGTTTCTGAGTTCTCACTTTCATTAAAGATGTCCATTATCCGGCCTTCCCAAATCTTTACACCCCTGCTGAGAAGACAAGAAGTTATATTTTTGTGAATAGAACACGCATCTTTGGAAATATGCTGACTAGGCTTCATGTTGGAAATCTGAACCAAGAGATGTGTTGTCGGAGAGCAGAACAGTCAAAGAGGACCAGCAAGAAAATTGAGACAGCAACTTACACAACACATCTCCAACTGAAACGAGCTTCTCTGTGTTTTTATTCTCTCTCATATGAGAGCCCTCTTACTTCTGCATTTCACTCCCCTCTCACCACTGCTATGGCATCTCTAAATGTTAACCCCACCTCACCTCCATCATCCAAGTCTGCAGGTATATTTCTAACACACATACATACACCTTGCTCACTCCTCACACAGTTGGTGGAGGAGTGAGAGGCTTATAGAGGGAAAGATAGACAGGATAAAGACAGAAAGAGAGAGAGAGATTAGAAAAAGAACTTATTCCCAGATTGATGGCTGCTAATAAAGTTTGATTGTTACTGACAAGGCACTCTGGGTTTCTAATTGACACTTGTAATAGCCTGGGCAGACAGTGAAGGAAGAAAATAGAGAGAGAGCTTTTCCTTGGGCTCAGCAGGGTTGGAACAGCAGCACATCACAGTCACAAGATGGAGAGGGAAACATGGCCGACCAAAATGAACTGAAGGCTAACTGCTATTGCCACCACTTTGGTGATTTGTCAACTTTGTCAGTAGATTGAAAAACTTTTCAGACCTGACTGCAACCTTTTTCCAAGAAAGGGCACCGGCAACAATCCACTGAGCCTACCTATGGGCAACAGTATCAACATGTTTGTCCGCTGCAGAAAATCAAATAGTGTAACTTAAAGTGACAAAAGACTGATGTTCAAGTGTTCCTTCATGTGTTTCTCACTGCATTAAGAACAACATGAAATATGGCTCCGGTGGGATGGTGTGTTGCCTGTTGTGTGTTGTGTAAGAAGGCTGTTGTTTGCTAAAGGTGCTATATGTAACATTTTGCTACCAATTACTACAATTACTAAAAAGCAGTCAAACTAGCGCTGATTACTGGATGTAAAAAAAAGTTGACTGGTTTAAACTGTGCATTGAAAGCACATGAGTGTGTGACAGTGTAATAAATTTTGACTGATTGAATTGAATTGAATTTTTGAGGAAAAAAAACTTTCGCTATACAAGGAGTTAAACCGAGTGCCTGAGTAAAAAAATCAGGAATCATTAGTCCAAATTGGACTTTACATTATATACACTTTACTTTAGCTGGAGATCCATCTATTACAGTTAGGTCACATAATGCAAAGCACATTTGACCAAGTTTTTCACACTGTCTTCTCTTAAATCTCTCAAAGGAAAGAGTTTTCATGCCCTCCCTTTTTTCATCTTCTGTTCTTTTTATTTTCATCGTTTCTTTCTTTTACTTTATAGAACTCAAACTTTTCAAATTGTTCACAAAGTGGAAATGCATGTTTTTCTGTAAAAAAGATGTTTCTGGAATGAGCATTTCCATACGATGTAGAAACTGTGTCATTTGTCACAAATATTGTCTTCAGCATATGCTATATTTGCTTTGTCACACCCTGCAGTTCTCTTCAAAGGGCATTTTTTTTGTCCTCAAGGCAAAATCACTCAGGTAAATGTTCTCAAGTTTTACTGGGACTCTACAAACTCCAAACACATGGGAGTGTTTTTGATTGTTTTTTTTTTTTTTGATTGTAACATATTACCTCTGAGGCACCAGCTTACACTTCATATTTACTGTGACATTGTCATACACATACATTACTACCTGTACTGTTTTTTCTATGGATTAAAAGTAATCTACAGAGAGATGATCAGCAATATATTCATATATTATTCAAATTCCATTATCCTATCAATGGCTGACTCATAATTAATTTAATTTAACTTCTTAGTTTATTTTAATTCTTATTGCTGTTGTAGATACATTTTTCAGTGTAAAGTAACCCAACACAGCCTGTTCTTTGGATTGTTCAGGCTAAGAGTGACATTGATTCACAACAAAATTCATTTTCTATGTGTTTCTACAGGTCACAAATTAACAAGGTTCTTCTTAGTTGCTCCAGTATCAGCACTGACATCACTCTGTTGTCACGGCGAAACAAAACTTAGCGGTTGCTTTGGTAGCGAGTTTAAATCCCTCTGTGGTCGTTCAGGGTAAACCTTGATGCACTAATGGTTCTGTAAGGAGCTTTGGATAAAAAACATCCACCAGATGGTGTGTTTTATGTGCTGTGAAAGTTCTGCTATTACTTTTAACCCAGTGCCCTCCTCTCTCACTCTCTCTCTCTCTCTCTCTCTGTTCCTCTGTCTTTCTTTCTCAGGATCTGAAATGGTAGAGGCTCAGTGTCAGAGGTTTGAGGTGAGGAGTGCAGATGGAGAGAGAGTTCTTTTCTCCGCAGATGAAGAGGAGATCAGCATCGGCACTGAGAAACTAAGAGTCACAGGTATGGGTGCAACACTTACTGTACTCAATATACACAAAATGACCAACACTGCTCTTTTAAAAGAGCTCTAAAACATTTTTTATTTTATACTTTTTATTTTGTTTTGGTTTTTGTTTTATGTAGTTACAATTTATTGGTTTCAGACTTCCATAAGACAGACAGGGACACCAAGAATTTTCCCCTAAGGTGAAATTCAGGGGAAGAATCACTGTTGCTCAGACTCTGACTCAGAGTGACTTTACAAGCAAAAGACAACAGCCCCCACATTCAGGATATTTTGGCTTCAGTTTTGTACTGTAGGAGGAAGTGGAGACATGTTGTCCATCTTTATTTACACTTATTGATGGAAACCAAAAGTAATGTAACAAGTACTAATCCAGTACAGCAAAACACACAGCTAGTTCAACTAGTGTTGACAGAAGTGGCTGCACTTCTTTCCTCTTTCCCTCTTGAGGGTATTTGGACAGACATACATGTGTGCAGTGTTCAATGGGCCTTGGAGTAAACCAAGCCTCTATTCGACTGTATGCAACAAATGAGACAACCATTTAAACAACTGATTGATATCCGTGGGTCTGTCAGTAGGCAGAGTTGCCTTGTGCAGTTTCAGATTTGTAGCAGTGCTGAGTTTCCAGCTGCCTCTCTGCAGGAGCCTCGACCAGCACTTTTCCAAAGCATCTGTTCAGACTGCAGGATAAAGCAGTGCTGCTTGCTGTATACAGGGGGGTTAAATACTGCATTATATCAGAGCCAGCCTTTTTTTTAACAGGACTGTCATATTTACTGCTTGCAACTATTTCTGTATCAGTAAAATATGTGTAAAATATATGGGTGATATTTTATTTATATATCGAAACTAAATACCGTCCATAAGGAATCAGCAATAATGGACAATTGAGGTACAGTTACCTATTTTGAACAACTTTGTTATGGATATAGAGACATTACCTTTGATTAAATATTCTAAAAATAAAGTCAATATGTATTTCCAATGTGAGACAAGAAATATGAAATAAGTCTAATAGTGTCCTACCGGACTTTCTTCCCTGTTTTCTCACAATCTACAGGTTCATTACTATGTGCTAGCAGTATATTGTGTAAATTGTGTATATTGCTCCTGGATATATTGTTAAATTTCAACATAATTTGTATGATACACAGAAGATCTGAGCACAGTGTGATGCATTCTAAGTGCCTGCCTAGGCTCCAAGAACAGACATATGATGCAATAATGTGAAGGCTTTCACACAAAACTCTGTTTTCTTTCCCTTCCCTTCATCCACTGTTACTCTATCTGCAGGGAACGAAGGCGTGGTTTTCAGCCATTCTGTAGAGACATCACATGTAAGGGCAGAGCCCTTTCAGGACCTAAAGTAAGTGCTCTAAGTTTCCTTTTCTCAGTATGACTGGATGTGTGTGCAATGTGGTGTGTGTGTGTTAGACAAGCAGTCTGGCACATTGGTTCACTTAACAAATCCCTCTTCTTGTTAATATTTTAGATGTGGTAGAATATTTATGAAGTGTGTGTTCTTGTGAATAATTACTAAGGTAGTAACACCATGAGAAAAAATTTAGGGAAAAAACTGTGCTATGTGAAAGCTGAAGCTGCTGAGTTAGCTAACCAGCTAGTCGTGGTGTTCAGTGTGCCTGTTACTTTTAATCAGCTCTCTGCAGAAAGAAACTGTACAGGTGAGTGTCAGTTTGACAGGTCTGACAGGGGAAACAAAAGCCCTCCAGGCTGCAGAGAACAAGGACCAGGTTGTTACCAAGTGGAATCTTTCACTAATACATGCACTCAAACACATGTAGAGCAGGTTGTATGCTCACTTTCTGCCATTGAATTCACATGCATAAAGAGAGTTAATTGCTCTTTTAGCTGTTACTTGAATTATATAAAAAAAAAGTTTGCATTAGACTTAGATGTTTTAAACTGAAATAAGCTAATGAGGGCAGGGCATCTTTACAGTAATAACTAGTAGAAGGTTTTGATTTATCCTTCTGTTTTTACAAACAGAGTAGAAAAAAAGAGACAGCATAAATCTGAGTAATTATAACCACAGTCAGCTCCTCAATAACACTTATGCAACGCAGCCTTCCTAAGCTCAGTCTGATCTTATGCTGCCTTCAATGACAGTCGCTCACACTGCTGGTTCCCTCGCTGCACACACCATATAACACCATAGTGTCTTCTCCTTCTCCTCTTTTCTGAGTTCTGGATATTCTGGATATATTTCAGGTGCATATGCTGTACAAATGTCTCAGGCTCATTGGGGTATTATAACACAGCATTTAACTGAAGTGGCATTTGGCCAGAGAGGAAGGCACTAACAGACAGGAGGAATGAGGGGAAAAGAGATGACGGTGCAGAAGGGAAACAGAGGGGGAGTTGAAGCAGTGACAAGGTGTGATGAATCCAAAGATGTTTGGCTTCTTTTTTTTCTTTTTTTTTGTAAAGGCAAAAATGAAGAAGGTGGGAAGCTATACAGGTGACTGGGACAAGAGGGAAGAGACAGGGCTTTAGAAAGGGTCAGAAGAACAGTGGTTTAAAGACTGAGGAGCAAGAAGACAGAGGGCAGAGAGGGGTAAAAGAGACTTTTAAAAAAAGTTTGGGAGGAAGAGTGAAATTTTAAAAGGCATTAGCAACTACATGAAAATCAAGTTTGCAGCAGCAGAGAACAGCATACAGCAAAAACATCATGTGTGTATTAGGGTTGTTAACATGATAATTTCTGGTTAACACGAAGAGACTTGTTAAAAAATGTTGAGTTGTTTGAGTGTTTGCCATTGACTGGCTTAAAATAAATGCCCTGAACTTGGCGAGAAAATATTTAGGTAGGCTAATGACACCACATTACATGTCATTCATTATCAGTTGCGTGAGGTACTTATCCATCATCATCAGTGTGATACCTACAGTTGGTCACTGTCAGCACAACCCCAGATTGGAGAAACACGAGCACCAGTGTAGGAAGCTTAGTGAAGAACTGACATGGATAAGGACAGCAACAAACACATTTTGTATTTTTACAAGAATGTAACTATCTCTTTCAGTGTTCCTCTTAAGCAGTTTATTACTTTATTCAATAATTTAATCATTGTGCATTGATGCTTGGCAGCTTCACCCTCAACCGCTTCTTTTTTCTCTAAAACATTTACAAACACCTCAATAGTTTCTGTTGAAGGTAACGTTCTATTCACTTCATAGCACTGAGTAAATTACCTGCTCAAGTTGATGCTGAAATTTTACTCTCTCGAGTGTTTTTTCTCTCTTAATAGTATTTTTTGAACCAAGGCTCCTTCCACTTGTGCCAGTCTTTTTAGATTGCATGTTCTCATTTTCCTTATAATCTCAATATTGAATGAAGAGTTCAACAGGGTTGAGAAAAGGAAGAGTTACACTTTAGAATCAACAGGGACTTTAGCATCTCTGATCTCTGTTTTTGTCACATTCTCCATTTGGCTGCCAAGCTTACTGAAGGCGATTCAGAGGTCAAGTGTTTTGTCTAGTTCTGTCATGCTATTTGTGCCTCTAACATGGGAAACCAGGCCACATAGTTAAATGTTTATTAAAGTTAAATGTTCTTTCTTTTTAGCTTTGAGGATAAACTTAATGCTTTTCTGCAGTGGAGCAGAGCTTGTCAGAAGCCTCTGACACGCACTGCGATGCTCCTGATGGGATCACAGTTATTGTCTAGAATGGCTGTGATCAGCGCAGGCAGTCACATTGCATCCGAAACCCAATGCAGCCGTGCCCGGTGGAATCTCCCTGGCGCCCTGGTTGCATAGTGATCCCAGACACGTAACTGCCAAATCCTGGTTTGAATGGTTTGAATCCAGCCTGGGGCCTTTGTCAATGTCTTTATTTTATCTCTTTCCCAGTATTCCTTTTTCCTCTTTTGTGTAACTCAAAGCAATAATCTAATGTATCAGACATAAAAGAGGCTCAAAAACAGAGAAACTGAAATAACTTGGAGCAAAGACAGGAGTTGAATGGGAGAGACAACAATAATTATAGCAAAATAAAAAGGGTAGTAGAGAAAATAGGACCCCATACATGCTGAGGGATCAAAGGAGAGAAGAGGGGAGGAGGCAACTAGGAGTTAGTTGAAGGAATCCATAAAATGAAAGAGGGAGGTGAAGGGTTAGGTGGAGAAGAAAAGATCCAGAGAGAAAGAGGAGTGAGAACAGTGGGTCAGTGGACGGGTCAGTGAGGATAAGCAAGGCAGTGAAACCTGTGGTGAAGGCCTTCAGCGAAGAAAGAGAAAAAAGGAAGCATCCTAGTGACTGTTATAAATTTAACACAGCAAATGCATCTGCTCTGTTTTATCTGCATAAACATGCATGCATCTATAAACACAAGCATTAACACAAATGCACAACACTTAAAAACACACCATTAAAGTACCGACTCACTTAGTATGCATTAAGCACAACTTACCCATTAAAGTGCACAAACACAGAGAGAGACACAATAAATTCATGGATTAAAAGACACATTTATGGCATGCATGAATTGAAGCCAATTATTACCTCACAAACAGCATTGTTAGTGCAACTTTATGAATACATCATGAACAGCAAGAGACAAAAATGAAGTAAAACCCTCACACACACCCGAAAGCAACACACTAACAGCTCCACTGCTTCACCCACTGCAGGGTTAATGAAAACCATAGAAAAATAACACTGTTAAAAAGGCGATTATATGCTTGAAATGCTTACCCATCTCTGTCATCAGTCATTAGATGGTAAATGATCGGGAAAGAAACAAAGAACCGAAACGAAGTCATCATGATCGTTTTTCTTCTTTTTTCAGATTTCATTCAAGGTATATTCAATTTGAAAACAATCTTAGAGGCAGGGATTGTGTCAACACCAGGAAAAGTATAGGAACTCTTGGATTTTCTGACTTTACAGACACCAAGATTTTAGATTGGAAGGTCCTTATCTCTATCTTTCTGTTTAAAATATCTTTGCGTTCGTCTCTCCGCTTCCTATCTGTTGTTAACTAACTCTCTTACTCACATTGCACTTTTTTTTCTCATTCTGTCTAGACTTGCCCACATTTGCATTCCTTCTTTTTGCCTTAATCTACCCCTCTTTTTCTGTCTCGTTATGAAAAGTAGAGCGTTATGCAGTGAAGGTAAATGGGACATGTAATGAGTGGATTGAAGTCCTTTTAAAGCTAATGATCTATCTTACAGTTTTACAGTGAGCGAGGGAGAGAGAAAAAGAGGGAAACAAAGAAAGATAGATGATATGAGCTGTACATAATAAAGTACGGGTCAAGAAATTTTCTATCACAAAAAATTCCAAGTCAGGCTACATCTCTCACACTGCATTTATTATCATTAAAAACTCTTTATTATATCTTACTGTTGCACATCATTGTGAGTAATTAAATTCATTGTTTGCTGTAGACAAATAAAAATGGCAGGAGACTAAAATTATTTTTTAATCTAATGAGAGATTCAACACAACACTTCTCAAGTTACATAGGAAACAAACAAACTTGATAATCGTAGCATAACGAACAGGCAGACTCAACAATAATCAAGTCTTGTAGTTCAAGTCTGTGATTTCATTACAAAATAAAATTACTGGTATTTAAAGAAACTGCAGCAAAATCAAATATTGCAGCATTTGTATTTTAATCCCCTTTGTGTAACAGATAACTGTAACAACTGTAAAAGCAGGACAGAAGTCTTGAAATGTGCCAGTCACAGTGAGATGCAGTGAAGATTTCTGTCAGCATTGTTAATATTCTTCAGGAGTCCTGGCACAGATAGCAGATGTGACTGATGCCAAAGAGAAATGACTGCACAACACACAGTGCTAAAACTGGGTTGTGCTAGCAGCGCAGAAATGAAAAAGCTCAGCGCTCTGCTTTCCAGAGAACAATCCAGGAATGCTACGCTGTACCTTTTCAAAGCCTCTGGTGTGATCGCCACTTTTTTTTTTCAAACTGCTTTTCCACTTTAAAAGGGAATGGGGAACGGCCAGGAGGCAAACAGAAAGTAGTCACTTTGGAAAAAAGTGCTATGTCTGGCATCTTTTTAGACAGCGCAGTTCAACATCTTTGAGAGGCACTCATGACAGTGACTGACTAAATAACATGAAAGAAGATGGATTGACAATACGGAGGCAGCCAGCAACAACAACAACAACAAACAGACTGAAAATGGAGGAAGTAGCTGTAGAAAAATTGGTAGTGGATGTTTGTGGAGCACATAAGTTGTGAATTCTTTTTTTTGTTTGTTTGTTTGAAAGCTGTATGTTGCTTGTACAGTTTACTGATAGAAGCAGAGACTTTTGCAAGTCACTGTGAAAACAAAACTGCTTTTCATTATCAGTCCAACATGTGGCTGAGGCAGCACTTAAACTACAAAAGTTTGAATGTAGCATTAGGTAAACAAGAAAAGTTCCCAAATTCAAGGATGACATAAGACATTAAAGGCAAAGAGGGAGACAGATTGTCTGAGAAGATAAGTTGTCATCTCCAGTCAGTTAGTTTTGGGTTGAGATATGACTAGAAATCAACTGAAAACAGGCATCATCACTCAGTTATTTCTTGGACTGAGCCAATTCAGCATTGTAACCATATCAGAATATTAAAATTCAACCATTTTTTGGATTCAGTGCCACACTAAACACCTATATTAGCATAAATCGGTCTCATGTTTTATTCTCAGGAGTTACATTTTAAAGACTATCCTCTGTTATGAGAAAACATCAGATTTCTACACAGTTAGAGAAGATAAAAGTGTGCCTTGTACTCATATTACAATTTTAAACCCTGAACGCACCGTAGAGGGTCCCACAACAATGCAAAGGGCATCTAGCTTCAGGGTACTGTTGAAAGATCAAAACAAAACAAGGTGGCATTTCAGAGACAAATATCCCACATAGTATTTTTTTCTACTTGATGCAGGATTTAATAAAACATCACTTGTGCTGAAACAGTTTTCTGCTGAAAATGAATGAGTGGTTCATGACTTTTCATTGCTGATCTGAACTCAGTCCCAATTAAACACATTACTCAGTCCAAAGAGATTTTTGGTGCCTTTTGACCATAAGAAAGATAAATCAAGTCATCGAAAGATTTATATTTACCTTTGTTTCACTTCTAACTTTTAATTTATATGACAGTTTCATCTCATGTGCTTGGACTTCCAACAGCTTTCTATTTGGATGTGGCTGTTTTCATAAAGAGGATACCATAAAAATTACCTAGTGTTTTACTGTTGTTTTTGGCATTCCTTTTTGCTGAGAGGCGCTGAGAGAGAGGGTAGAGGTGAAAAAAAGAGTGACACACTGAAATACACTTGAGATGTGGTAAGAAAATGAGGATTTTAGGACTGTTTCAGACTAAATCAGACATTGCAATGATCACTGCAGGTTTGTGTGCCAGTATAGGAGTATTAGCCCATTTTAAAAGGCAGATTAACATTTTTGTGCCCGCAGAGCCGCTCTACTCTGGTCGGTCTGATTGGCCATCAGCTGATTGGCCACCACGGAGTGACGTTGGTAACTCTCTGCATTTTTCCATTACAAGGCTGCTCCTTTATTTCCAGAACCGTGAAGTCAGAGGTTCTTGTGGGGTGTCATGGGGCAAATGTAGGTGCTGAATGGGTAGTGGAAAAAAAAGCAAATGAATGGCAAAATATCACAGAGTAGACTGTTAAATGATGAAATTAAATGGAGCAGAATAAATGAATATTCAGCAGGAGTTTTGGATTGTGCTATATGGGCAGCACCACTGCAAGAAACTACTACAAGGAAAAGCACTACTTTGACTCAGACACAAAATTCAATCAATAATTAACTGACCAAAGAAAGTTTGAGGAGTTTCATACTGTAGCAACACCATGCTGACGCTGGTGGACACTGGGTTACCTTGGGTCTCTTACTTCATCTTATGCTTGGCTCCACAGCAGAGAGAAACAAGCTGCTGAACAGTCAATATCTCCCTGTTTCTATCCACTCTTTCATCCTCTTATCCCTCCCTCTGTGCCTTCTTCTCCTCTATCCAAGTCCTGGGGTCATGAGAAGACTCCCCCAGGGAGAGTTATCCCCAACACAGGCAAGGGCATTGGAGAAGGATTTGTGCTCTGTGCCCCTTCCATCTATCCCTGGTTCTATTTCCATGTTTCTATCTGTCCTCCCATCCGATAAAGTAAAAGAGGACTGCAGATGAACTCAGAGCCCTGTCATACTCGGGGGCATGGGAAAGGATTTTATTTATAAAGGACTCAATACTGTAGAATATAAAGTAGATTTGGGATGACAGTAAGGACAGTAGGTTCCTCAGACATGAAGCTGGATATAACATCAGTGTTTATACAAGAGAACACACTTCTTCTTCTTCTTCTCAGACATCTCAAACAAAAATTTCACCCAGAACTTTATTATTTATGTTTATTATTTACCACTAGTGTTCAGGAGTCTTCTTCATTTTGGAGGATCAAACCCTTACAGAGTAAAAAGTGTACTTGTTCTTTTTCTTTGTCCTAGACCTAGAATATGTTTCAGCCCAAATTTAAACAGATCCCTTAGTGAGGTCAACACCTGAAAGCAAATGTGACAGAGGCAGTTGGTCTGTCTTCGTCCCTTCCCATTTCTTTCGTCCTTTCTTTGTCTAGTCTTGTCATTTTTAATCCTGATTCTCAGGAGTGAGATTATTTTTCTTTTTTTTTCTTTTTTATATTGAGGCATCTAATTGCTGTGACTTGCATTCATCTGCCATCCCCAGTGGAAAGCAGCAGCTCAATAAATAGCACCATGCCAGTAGAGTGAGATCCAATGGTTGTCTGCCCCCGTTTCTACCATTCATTTCTCTATTCTAGCAAGTAGACTGACCTCTATATGTAAATCAAAGCATTAAGAGGACTGTGCTCTTAATCTGACTTTGTTTAATCCATTTCTTACAGTTTAAACTGTCTTCTCCCTCCTTGCATTCTGTGTAATGAATGAACAGCTGAAGTTTTTTGATTCTAAGGACCAGAAGTTGTTTTACATGCTTCTCTGTAGTAAGTTACTAAATGACAAGAACACTAATAGGACTTAATGGGCCTGGGTCCTTGGGATACTTCAAATTTAACCCAATTACATACTGTAAAATTTTATGAGTCCTTGAAGTAGGGATTGGGGAAATGGTTCAGCCTGTGGCCTCCATTTTCCTCTCTTGCCTCGCCCACACATACAAAAGTTCACTCGGCTCTGAGAAGTTTCCAAACAACTTAAATAAGTGTTGAGGTCAGAAAATATCTTTAATTAGTTAATTTTCTTGTTTTTATAAGAAAATTTTTTGCTTGATTTGACTCAATACCAGCAGGCAAAGACAAGAAAAGTAAAATATACATGATCCTAAGTGCATGGCACGCTCATTATCCTGAATGCTTGCATGGCACAAAAGCAGAGGTTTAATAAATAATCCACAGTTTCTTAAACCCTCACATTAGAGAAGTACACATCACATTTACGCTATAATGAGGTTACAATCCTCAGATGCCCAGTAGAAATAATAATATGATCTAAATTAGACCCACGCAGATTTTGAATGATTGTCAGAGCAGAGTTGATACAACCAGGTTTTTCTATGAAAAGAAGAAGATGGAGGATCATGGTGTGGGATGGCAGAGTACACCACCTAATTAGACCCCAAAAACTCAGAGAGTAAGCCCACCCCAAGCTGTTTTTTGATTAAATAGCCAGAGTTTGCGTCAAAGTAATTGGAAATCATTAAAATTTAGAATTAGCCACAATCTCTTTGAACTGAGCCTTTGGGGGAAAAAAAACTTCTTCTTACACCAGAGTTTCCATGTAAGAATAGCAGCTCTCCTGCATGATGCTTCTTGAACAATGGCTGTTTTCACACTCAGTGTCAACTTCATACATTACACAGATCAATTGCAAGTTTGGCAGAGGGAGAACTTTTTTTGTTGTTCTTGCGTGTCTCTTAGCTTCTTTTGATTCCCTTCATGCTCTGAACAGCGATCACCAAAAGCAGTGCTGTCTGTCTTCAGAGATATTCAGAGGGTTCTTTGTCTACCACAATTTTCTGTCACACCTCAGAGTCACATACCAGGTAGACCAAAGCTCATACACTTTCCTACAATTTGCCGTCCTGCAATTGGATTTTGGATGCATCAAACACCTCTCTTTTTCTCGGGAAAACAAGGACAATCAAGCCTGCCCTGCTCCGTTTCGTCTCTTATTGATTAGACACACAGGGAAATCATTGAGAACAAAGAGAGAGGGAAGGCAAGCTGAATAACAAGCGAGCATAGTTATGGGAACGATCCATAATGTATCTGAATTTCTTTGTGTCTTTTTGTGTATTCTTTAAGTGTGTCACCATGTTCTACAAAATGAGGTGGTGTTTTTTCCAAGATGTGGACATTTGTTAGCAAGTGTCCTACAAGCTTGTCCCCTCCTAACAGGGGGACAAGCCTGTGTGATAATAATGTGGCTTTTTGGGAATGGTCCCCGCTCTTGGCAGAAGTCAGTTACCACTGAGCATCCTAATCTGCTTTTTATATTCTCCTATAAAGTGTCGTTGTGTTGTACATTATGGAGGTTAGTTATTAAATTAATAAACCTGTCTAAATGAGTTAAGATACCCTTGACAATTAAATATCTGCTTAGCTTGCATCTTAGCTTTTCTTTAATGATCATGACTGTAAGGAACCTTTAGGGACATTAGTTTAAAACAGTGCAAGTAAGAAACTGATTGTATCTCAGAGCACAAAAAAGAGCACATCAGAGGGCTAAAATCGTATCTAGAACAAGTTACTTTTGGAAACTGGATTAAAAAATTATCACGCTGCAAAGAAGCTCAACAGATTCACACTTCAGTCTTAGTTAATGAGAAAAAAGATAAATAATAAAAAAGCTCCAAAAGTAATGAATAATAAAGTCATTGGTAATTAAAATGGTTAGACAAAGGTAAATAAGCTTTATACGTTTAGGGCAAACAAGACACTAACAATATAGTAAATTTTGTAATGTTTTATAATAATGCCTTCTCTGTTTTGGGGGAAACAGAATTTGAATTTTATTTTCTGTGGCAACATTGGTCTCAAGCATTGTAAGTGTTTACGGTGGATGGTGGGCTCTCAATGTGCAGGACTTTAATAATAGAGATTAAGGATTGTGTCTTAAATTAAGATTAGAAATGGACCATGGTTTTGGTTAACTGCTAATGAAGTGAACATATTGAATCTCCTGCTTTTAGTGTTTTACTGTTAACTTCTTTTGTATTTCACCAAAACCACAAACAAACAGCTCCCAGAGGTCATTGCTCCCAATTGATTTTTTTTTTTAACTCTTTGAATGAGCTTTGGAGCACTGCCCCAGTAAACTGTATTTATTACTGTTCTGTTTTTGTTTGTCTTTGTTGATTGTTGTTTGTCTTTGTTAGTTATTGTGTATCAACGGCTGTTAATCAGTGGATGCTGTTGTGCACATCTTGAGGGGGAATATGTGAAAACAACACCCAGTAAATATTCAACAGTCTCGCCATATTGCCACGCATCTGTTCCTTGTGCAAATTTAAGTGTGTGTGAGAAAGTGTGTATGTTTCAGAGCTTGACGATTGTGTGTTTCTGTGTGTGGGTTGCAAAGATAGATGGCTGTTAATATCAGATTTTGCGACAGAGCCAAATGTTCCACTGTGGATAAAGACTATTACAAATGGCTAGAGGCTGTTTTGGCTAGACTCTGAAGTCACAGCAAATAAATAACAGTAGAAAACACAGAACTCACTCACATAAATACACAGATACACTCACAGATACAGTATTCAAACACTGTGTATGCATACACACTCCTAATCCAAACAAAGCAACAAGTCCAGGGATTGAAAGTCTTTATTGCTATCATGGAGTTACATCTACTGCGTTCCAGAGAGGCTATAGGAAATCAGTGCAAGATGCAAAAGACATAAATAATAACAGGAATAAGCCTTAAAGACCACCTGCTCTCACTACTAAGTTGTCACCAACAGCAGCTTAGTCAGGACTCTTTGGTGCCCCTTTGAGGAGGGGGTACCCCTTAAGCATCTGTTAGTAACACAATGGACTTTTAAAGTTACTATAATGTAAACCCATCTGTGGTAATGCTGGTTGCCCATAGCAACAGATCTACTTGATGAAGTAGAAAGAGCAAAAGTCCAAAGTAAGGTGGAGGTCAGAAAAAAGTGGTGGGTCACATGACAGATATCACATGTCCAAAGATTTGTTCCTGGACCCAAAGAGACCAGCAAAAGTTCTATCTGGAACCAAACCCTATCTGTCATTTAAAAGTTGGGCTCTGGGCCGAAGCAGAGCTGATAGATCATCCCTCAAAAGCTACACTGACCTGATAGCCATCTATTTTCACAGCAGATTGTTTTGACAAGGTAATTTTAATTTTAAAGTTGTCAAAACAAAACACTGTGTCTTACCCAATGTACAGCTAGTAGCCTTCCTCTTCTTTGCCTCACCATGACAAATGTAATCCATCGCCTTGCAAAGAAAGTTTCTAGCTAATAAAGATAACTTCGCCTGTTTACTCTTTTGTACCCTATAATAACAACTGCTCGCTCATTCCCATGACTGTTAATGTCAGCGTTGCTAGTTTGTCATCATCTGTGTTCTTCAGGAGAAGTCTTCTCTGTGACCCTTCACCTCCTGAGCAGGAGCACTCACTCCTGCAGGTCATTTGGTACCACCTTGTGGCCACAGATGCATTACAGTGTTGTAACAGATCATCATGATCACAGCTGTTTGATCACTGACGGATCCTCTTCGATCCACCAGCTATGACACATAATGTTAAACAGACAGGTGGTAATTGCACAGGACGCAACTCAGAATCTACTGACTGTATGAAATGTAGCTCTAAACCTTAATGTGAGCTCTAACACTAAAGATGGTGATGAGGAAAAGAGCTCAAGATTGGAAGGACTTCGTTAGAGGGAAACTTCTCATCAGAGAGTTTGGTTGGAAAAGGCCAGGCGTGCACTGTTGAGGTGGTGAAGGGTGACTGTCAGTCACAAATTCTTCATGGTGTTGATATGACAGTGAAACTGTGGCAGATATAAGTGACTGGTTGAAGATGAACATGCCAGGTTGGGAATGGATGAAGACAATGTGGTGGTGGGGATACAGTGTTCAAAACTGTAGTTCTGACATAAGAATGTGATAAGTGATATTCTTTCTGACTAAATGTTTGCCAAGCTTCATAAAAACAAACAAATTACAGCAGGAAATAAAGACCCTTAACTAACAATTTGAAACTAAATTTGTTTTTGTTTTTTTAACTCATGGATTAAATATAAACTGACTCCTTAACTGGATTTCTTGCAGAAATAATTGCACTGGAAGTTACTCAAAGAAAATACTGTGCATCACAGACAGTAATTTATAACCACCGTTTTGATTAAACATGTTTTCAGTGGCTAACAATCAGAGAAAATGTTAGGATTGTTTTTTTTTTAGTTGATGATGGCCAGACCCTCTTGGGCTAATATGGTGACTCACTATAGTCATGCTGGTGATTTGATGTCACTAGTAAGACATTTTCACAGTGGGTTTTTTTTTTCTCTCTGTAATTTTCTATTTTTACCTGGATTTCACTCTAACTGGCTTTATTTCTGACATTGTGGACCTCACTGGGTATCAGTCATTGTAAATTTCACTCATTTAAGGTCTGGTAGCGTACTGTAGCTGTACTCCATGTAAAAGAACAGGAGTTACACAGGCAGAATCAAGACAAAGTTATTACATATTAGGTGCATCCTGTTAACTATTATAAGTATTATGATTTCTTGTTTACATTTTATGAAAAGGCTTATTTCAGTTTTGATCAATGAAACCATTCCTCTCTATTGGCAGATTGTTTAACATCATTTAAGAGAACTATCTCAGTGTCTGGCTAACCTTGTCAAAGGCCATACTGTTATGGGGATGAGATTACAGAGGGAGAGAGAGCAGAGAGACAGACAGAGCAAATCCAACCAGGGGGCAAGGAACAAGCAGGGGGAAGGAGAGAAACACTGATGGGACGACTCTGGGAGGGCAGGCAATGGGGCAGAGAGAAAGAAAAGCACAGACTTGATCTCATGATTGTCTTTGTCTCTAATCATTTTTTTTTTTTTTTTTTTTACTCTCAACACACACCCGTTTTTTTCACTCCAAATCCCTGCTTTTGTTGTTTCATGATTTCTTTTATGCTTTCCCTTTCTTCTATTTGTGTCCACTAGGGGGAGGATATGAACTAGCCTGTATTATCTATGAATCTATTTTATCCATTGTTTACTCTGTTTTCTTTCTTCTCTTTATTGGTCTTGAGTACACATTTCAGAAATATGGATTCTCTCTCTCATGCATTTTTTTTTATTCATTTGTTCATGAGTGCATCACACATAGTGGCTTTCTTTGATCAGGTCTAAATAAATCCAACAAGACTGATGCATCTTTCCACTGATATTCACAAAAGCTAATCTCTGTATTAGAAATTATACTCAGTCACATCTCCCTGCACCTCATCTTTCAATGATTTAGTGGAAGATAGACTTTCATTTTCTTTAGAAATTGATGTAACAGAGACAGTGAAACAATACTGCTCACAAATACATTTGTGTGTTACTGAATATACATAAAATTCCTTTTTACCTGCATTATGGCTGCTTATTTCTTTACAAACAATGAAAGTACATCGTAACAAAATGCCAAAATGCAGAGGGAGAGAAACAATGCCTGCAGGGCAGGTATTCATCTGGGTTATAAAATATAAAAAGAAAGAGGAAATAAAAATGGTACTTCAATTCAATTCAATTTTATTTATATAGCGTCAAATCACAACAAAGTTGTCTCAAGACACTTTACATGTAGAGCAG
>JAQMCX010000043.1:16063836-16083079 GCA_029814765.1 Acanthurus leucopareius | reverse complement strand
CAGAAGGCCCAGCTAAGATCAGCAATCCCGGTGCAACCTCAGTCCATGGGAATCTGCGAGATGAGAAAGCACTTACTTCAGTACTCAGTACTTCCTCATAAAAAAAAAAAAAAAACTTGACCAGTGCTAAAAAACCAAAAGCACTCACTCTGCACATCTTTGGCCAATGCTTTTTGATTCATGTTTGCTGTATTTTATTTGATTTTGTTTACATTTGGTGCTTGTGACTTTTTTTTCATATTATCAGCACAAAAAGCAGTGGAGGCGGAGGTTTCTGTACATTAAAGTGGAATTGTGAGGGTAGGTGCCTTTCCCAGGGGCACTTTATCTGGTTTTTATGGGAGCAGAGTGACATTCACAATCTCGTTTCGCAACATATGTTGTTCCATCTGTATAACCAATAATGCGAACAGCTAAAGTTGCACACTTGCAGTTACGCCTATAACCTGTTAATCTGTAAGTGAGGACACACTGCCTCCTTATTTATTTTATCTGTTGTGTCAATCCTGGTATGTTCTTCTGTGGCAATTACTTATCGGATTATCTTCAGTACTCTGTATTTGTTCTCTCCTTATCTGTATCCTTCTCTATGCTGCTGCAAATACCCAACTTCCCTACAGGGATCATTAAAGTTTCATCCAATCTTTAGAGAAATACAAGATAGCAACATTTGCGAGGCATATTTAATGACAAGGACGTCAGCGAAGGCCTGTGGCTGCCTCTTGATGTCAGTTTCCAGCATCAAATAGCCTGAAGTCTCTTAAAGTAATTGATCGCTAAGCAAGAAACTGAACTGCTTTAAAATTAATATCTCATATCTCATATCTTACACCTGCAACAAGGGTGAGGTTTCACACATTATCACATCATCAGCAAAGCCATGTTACCCTCATGACGGCATGAGCCACAGATGGGTAAAGACCATGTCCACACTACACTGACTACATGCATTGCAGTTTTTTTCTCGCCTTCGTCTTTGTTTGCTTTCTCTGCTCAGATGTGTTTTGTGTCAGACTCTGCTGTACAGAACACTGAGTCAATGCTAATGAAGCAAAGCATAGACTGTCCTGCTGTTTTTATAACTTCACATCTCCACTTTGGAGCAAAGCAAATACACAAATGCAACTTTCTTTCTCTGTATTTGCTCAAGTGGTAAAGCAGCAGAAAAAAACAAGAAGAGTACATGTGTGGACCTCTTGACTTTTTTTCTTTTGTTTGAAAGCAGCAAGCAGCACTGTGTCTTGATGTTGAAGTAGTTTAGTGTAACAGTTTTTCCTCATGGCCCTTAAATAAAGCAAATATAGGAATGCTACAGCTTCACAAGACAGTACGCTTTGCTTTTGTTGTTGAAAGTTTTATCAGAGAGAAAGATGGACTTTAATGCATAGACAAAGCTGCAAAGCAGTGATTACAACTTTATTTTTTTCCTTTTTTGTGCATTTCATACATTTTGCAGGGACCAAACAGGGGCTCTGCTCCTCTCAACTCAGTAGCCTTTAAAAATATTTGCAACTGATTTTGTGCCTCATTTTTTAAAGCCCTAACATGTACAGTGTTGAATGAATCAGTTGATGTCTACGGGTATTTTAGGTAATAATTCTGTATTTTAGTGTATTTCTACTGTGTCTCTATCTTTTTGTGCTGTCGTCTTTGCAGGCCTTTGCTGGACAGTGTTGGTATAGTGTTTGAAACACTCACACTAGAAATCATAACGTATTTGAAAAAGTTAGTCAGAAGTGACCTTATCAAAGTGTGGCAGGGTTCCAGTGTGCTGAGAAGTCACCTTTAGACACAACATTTACAACTTTGAAATTTTTTTCCTCTCATCCCTCCATTTTTTTATCCTTCTTTTTTCTATTTTTTTCCATGTACATTTCTCTTTCCAGTTTCATCTCTTTTCTTGGAAAAACAAGTCAATGAACAATGGATGGTATGGCTAAGGTTGCAGAGGAGTGAAGCTAGTCTTTCACTACTGATTAAATTATCAGCTTGGCGCGTCATCGGATGCACAAAAGCATGAAATTGCTTGACATTTTTTCTCCTTACGCACTCTGCCATTAGCCATTTCCTCAGCTACATTTCACAGCGTGGAGGACAGCAATAGCCTCTGAATGTCGTTTTGGAGTAACTCAATGATTTGTCAAGCAGTGTGTCATGTAGAGGTGGACAGATGTACAGGACATTGAACATCACGGAAAGGCTGCTGTGAAAGCACATTAGCTGTGAGGAGTGTGCAGTACAGTGAGTGCTGGTGAACATAGACAAAATAGGTCTTAGCAAGTTCTAACATCCAAGACTAAATATTTGTTCACACACACACATTTGTTCTACAAAGACAAACCTCTAATGTACCGTGAACCTCTTGTGTCCCACCTCAGTTACTCACTAGGGACTTGTATAACTTTTAAAACAGCCAGAGGCTTTCTCGTTTTACACTTTTTTTGCCTTTTTTTTTACACCTTCAAGAAGCATTTGGGGATTTAAACATGCTGCACCACCCTTCCTCACCCAGACACAGACTCATTGGAAAAGTCAGAAGACCTTAGAAATGCCATATTTCTTCATTCCATCTTGATTTAACTCACTAAAAGTCAAAGGCTGTCGCTTTCCCTGTCTTCAGTCAAGTCTCAATCCATCACTCAGCACCACTTCTTCAAATTAAAAAGTTTTTAAAGTGGTTCTTGGATGGGGTTGGACAGAGCGGCAGGGGCACTGAGGCAGATGACGGAGCATTTAGCATGAAAAGGTTAAAGGTTTGCCTCCAAAATGGCAAGGTGGCGATAAGGTGGTGTGGCTTTCAACGGTCCTGAAGAGGAAAAGGGCAGGATGAATGTCAGCCAAGTCTTGTGGGAAATATAAATCAAACTAAAAAGACCAAAATTTCAGCAAAATTTTCTGCACAACTTCATACACTGCTTTCAAAAACACACTGAATGAAGTGAGGCTTTGAGGACGTGTCCTCGAGGGAAATTTCATCAAGTCGACCTTCGTGCACAAATGATGCCTGCTTTCTGTTTGATTTTCTTCATGTTTACTAATTATGAATAATGTGAGACTATGCTAATGCCTTCATTGTTTGTGGGTAACCCACCCGAAACTCTTACTCCTTGCAACTTCAGTGTTTATTGGACAGTTTTGTGTCATTGTCAAAAACACACAGGGTTGTGGTATTGTGGGTTTATGATGAAGAGGAACCATTTGTTCTGGCTGAATTGTGACATATGTGAGGAGTCGATAGACTATCCGTACTTTCTATCAAGGAAAATGCATTTTTTGGGTTCTCAGTTTTATGTAGATGACCTGACGAAGCAGGGATACAAATGAAATAAACTTTGCCGAATGAAGTTTTTATTAAAGATGAATGGTGGGTTTTGGGAGTAGAAAGCATGGCGTAATCAGAGGCAGGAGAAAAAATCTGACAAACTTTGAACATCTTTTCTTTAGGAATTCTCTCATCACTTTGTTAACAAATTAAAAAAGTTAAATAAATACATATCCAACAAATGTCTTTAGTGCAGGGGTAACAGACTATAAATTTAAGTTGGTTTACCTGACGTTACTATTACTACTACGGTAGAGGGTCCAATTTTCATGTCTCCCCAAGTGCTTTTGACACAAACATCTTTCATTTGAACACCTTGATTATTTGACCTCCCAAAAATTATCCCAGACTTCCTCAGTGTTTCAAATCCAGCATGACTTTAAGGCAAGATAGAATCAGTATTTAAGTGCACTGGAAATTAGGATACATTCAGTGAATATGATGAATAGCAGACAAGAAAAAAATCGTAGTGAAGATCAAAAAGGTATAAAATGTTGACTCTAAAACACACACATGGGTTTGCTGATTGTAGTATAAAACTCCTTATTAATATTTCTGACAGATGAATATCAAATGAGGGTTCTTAGACACTATATTTCTTCAAATGTGCAAAAACTATTTTTTTCTCTTTTCTTTTTCTACCTTCTTTTTTGAATATCTAAGACCATTCCTTCCTCTCTGCTTTTCTCCAGAAATGAATTAAGATAAAAACCATTTCATGTTGATGTATTTCTGTCCAGCTTATCTTGTCAGGTTGGACAAATATGGATGGTGTATAAAATGGCCTTGTTGCCACTGAAGGTCAAAACGAATATATGAGGGAGGGGAGAGGGTGGTGGATTGTGGCTGTGAGCGAGCAAAAGAGAAAGAGAGGAATGATGTAAGAGTTGAGAGCAGAGAGAGAGAGAAAAAAGACAGTTTGCTCTGATAATAATGAATTGCATAGATAGAGGCTGAGCTGTAGACACCTGCTATATGTGCAATGAACAAGCAAATGAAATTTGAGTGATACATTTTAGTTTTACTTGATATTTAGTTGTCATAAGACAAGTCCTCTGTTCAGTGCCACAAAAGAAGAAGACTGTGGATGAACTGGCTTTTTGGGGTTGTGAGAGTTGGACAGTAAGTCCACAGCCATGCTAACATTCTCAAAATGACAAAGAGATTGTACTTATGCTAAGCAAGTTTAATGTGTAGTTTCACGTTAGTTTAGCATTAGCTGATGTATTAGCAATAGTATATCATTTTCGCTGGTATGCTAACATGTGCCTCATGCTATAACCAAACTGCCTCTTTCACTTAGAACTACAAATGTGATCCTCATAACAGCATCATGGGAACGGTAAAGAATTCTCTGGGGACCATGAATGTCCGAACAGATGTTAATAACCATGTAACATATTTACATTGACAATAACAACATGTTTTGCTGGTATAGTCCTGTTGTTAGCAACAATTACCTATTAGAACTTAGCAGAAAGTACAGCTGAGGCAGATAGAAATATCATTATTGTTACAGGTAAAATTCAAGTTTAACCAGAGGGTGCTAGAAAAAAAGTCAGGGGATTAAAACCGTTTGTTGCAAATAAAATCTGTACAGAACGCCATGGCAACACAGATGTATTTAAACCAAAATCATCAACTTCAGAACAAATCAGTGTATCACTCAATTCACTGTAGTCCATCCAATTCCACTGCTACCCATCTAGTGTCTGAGATATTCTGGTCTGGACTAAAATGACCTGAAAAAACATGGCTGTCCTCACAGCAGAGCTAAACTTTGTCACTCGTCAAAATATACTTTTTGTAGTTTTCAAATGTATATTAAAATTTCAAATCACAGGCTTATCATCATAACTTGATGAAGGGACAGAGCCAAGACTTCCTTGTCAAAACATTTTTTAGTCAATAATTTTTCTCAAATTCACAACTTCACGAATAATTTAAAAGCCTATATGAGATATCCGAAACCTCAAGAGCACAAGGCACTATTTTAGATTAAGGAGATCATCATTCAAAGACCAGCTGTAAAATACACAGCATTAACACTGGCCTCCAGACTACCTCTAACACATAAATTATCCAAAGTTAATCAAGTTGAAACTTGTATGAAACCTCAAACCCATTTTTTCAGCTGTTAATCAATGTTCATGGCAATGTTATTATGGAACCCATCCATCCTGGTCACTCTCATGATAATGTATTACAGCTGCTTTTTTTTCAGGGGTTTCATGTTGCCAACTATTGACAGGGACAGAGCTGATTTGTTCTTGCTGTTTAAGGTTTGAACACATTATCATAAAAGTTACAGCGTCTCCCACTTGGACATTCCATTATTTCCCTGTGATTCCTCATGCTGCTCTGCTTTCATTTTCCCCTGACTGCGAGGAACACAGTGAGACTTAATGCCAAATAAAAGTTTCTGGTGGTCAAACTATGTGACTGAATAACTGATATAACATAATTGCTTCCACCTAACAAATGTGGCAGACATGCTACATTCATTATTGTTCATTATAGGCAATTTAAAACAAGGAAAAACTATGAGAACAAAGTAGGATGGGATTCTTTCTTTTGTTTTGAAGAACAGACAGGATTTAAAGAGAAGCTATAGCAAACAGTGAATGCTGTGTTGAGATCGAGAAAGAAGGTCGAAAGACAGAGTGATAGATAGTCACTAGTGTACATGTGTATGTGTTTGTGTGTGTGTGTGTGTGTGTGTGTGTGTATGTGCCCATCAGAGCTGGTTTAAGCCTGCAGCAGCGTCACTGTAATTGCCCCAACTGTCAAACCAGCCAAAGATTCTCACATCACTGCTGCTGAGCAGGCTAGCAAGCTCTCTCTTCCCTTCTCTCTCTCCCTCCAGTTCACATGCAAAACCTAAGGATAGTGAATTATTCCTCCATGCTCATTACCTTAAATTCTCTTAATCTCTGTCTTTCTTTCTGTTTGGTTGTCTGTCACTCTCTCTTGTTTTTCTTTTTCATAACCTCTGAGCACTGCAGCACACACTCTGTTCTCACGGATCAATAAGTCAGACCTAATGTGAAGTGTTTGCCTCCAACACATATTATATCACTTGGATGCTCTGAACTGCACAGCAGCAAACCTCCCTCACCTCAAATCCACCTCTCAGCTCTTTTACACCTCAAATACCTTTAACGTCACTTGGAATAAGTTCCACAGACAAACAGCTAACTCAGACATGCTGACAGAGCAAACTGTTTGATTTGCTGATGTCTCAGTAAACTGTTAGAGTAAAAGGAAAAGGCTGGAGTTCTCGAAGAGACTGGGGACATTTTATATGCTAGTCAGAGCTCGATAGAACTAAAACAAAAAAAGAAGCATTTGAAAAGAAAAAAACAATCAGGTTCTCGTAATAAAGCTCTCCATTTCATCTAACAAGTACACAGCACATTGACTCCCATTTTCGTGAAAATAAGAGGAGCACATAAGTTGGTACGAATGACTTCTGATGCAAACCAATCTGCTTCTAGCAGTTTGCTAAGTGGCATTATCTTGACACTAGTAATCTGTTCTACTTCAGCATATTGCAACTTAATGAAGGAAAAGCCTAAATCAAGCAAACTTCCATTTGAAATAAATGAAACTAACTTAATTTGTTAATGGTTTTTACTTTGGCTATAAAACCTTATTTTAAACCTCCATACTTAACTAAATAGCCTCTCAAGATGGACCCTTTTGGCAATATAATAAAACAATCAACTAATAATGCGTAACATCTGGAAAGTAAAGGCAGCAGGAAGAAGTAATGTTGAAACAGAAATATCTTTTAAAGTGCATGTTGATGACTCAGGTGCAACCAAACATGGATAACCACTGCCAAGGGAGATTTTCTGTCTGTGTTATATTGAGATTACAAACTTGAAATATAGAGTTATTGCTCACCAAAAGTGCCTGTGAGAAGAACATACCTATTCCCCATTCTGGGGATTCTCATGGAGGAGAAGAACTTTAACAAAGTAATCTTGGTGTGAAGACCTCCAGCCAAAATGCCTTTGGCCAAGGCACTGATGCTTGTTTATGTCTGTCTGCTGTTTGGCCACAGACTGGACACACATCATGACTTTAGTTAATCTAACCTTGGCTTAAAAGCTTTATTCCTTCAACCTCTCAGAAGTGAAAGGAAAACCAACTTTCTGAGGTGCCCTTGGGCAAAGCTTGTCTGCTGAGGTGCCCTTAAAGCAAATCATTTTACATTTGATCTTTTTGTTGTGATTTCATTGTTTAATTTATTTTATTCCCCTTAATAAATTGTACTTTTGCCAGTGTTGCAGAAAGAACTCTTTATTCAATTTTACTTGCCAGCATGCCCTTGAGCGAAGCACTGGGCTTATCTAACAACACCAAGCAGTTTAATCATTTCATATTTTTTTAACTTTGAGTCACAAACTTAGCGACTGACCCTTCACGCTCCAACAGGAGTGACGCCAACCATGGTCAGGGCACTTTGGAGCAGTAGAATTTAACAATTCTTTGTACTCATTCTCACAGGTTTTTTGAAAGACAAAGTAAAGAGTAACTGAACATAAAGTGATCAGAAAATAAATCAAAACTGTGTGATTCTTGAAAAAAAGGGAGCCAGGCTCAGGCTACACAGTGAAGAGAACTGTAGTTTGTGAAGTTAAACTATAAAATATCTGAGTCAGACAGAAGTTTTGAAGTGCTTTCAGGTTATCTGACACTCCTCAAAGATCTGTACAACGCTTGAAGTTTGATATTTTGAACACTACACATCACCAAAGTATTGCTTTGACGAAAAAGCCAGCAAAGAACACCTTGAAACTGATGTCTAATGGATCCCCAGATTATAGATGTTTAATCATACTTTCATAATGTCACTAAGCACCTTAAGAAATCTGATTCATAAGGACTTAAAAGCACAATTGTATAAAAGGGTAGTTTAATAAAATGATCCAAAAATAGCTAATTTCTTGATAAGGTAATGGGGATATCTTGCAGTATTTTTGTTTTTTTTTTAAATCAAAAATTTGAATTGAAAAATTTAAAAAATTTCACATATTCTATTTGAACAGGTTTGATTATTGATAGATTATTAACGAAGCTGCTGTCTTAAACCATCTAAAACCAACAAGGAGAGTAAAAAATGTACAAAGTAACAAGAAAAAGCAACATGTTGTAAGTTTAAAGTTGTGTATTCAAGAGGCGACATGTCGTTTTATGTTTAACCTAATGTAACTTTAGAGAGTTGTGCTCCACAGAGGTTTCTATTCAAGACTTAACATTGAATTAGTAAGTGCTGATGTTCCCTTTGTTATACTGGCTTTACCAATGCAACCGCAGTCTACTGCTGCTTTAGATTGAGCGGCTGGGGGATTGAAAACCTTGTTCACAGTCAACTCATTATCGATCCTGTAGTAACTGTCTAATGGTAGCTAGAGCATCAGGCTGAAACCACTCTGTCTGTTGTATGTACCTGCAGGTGTGTGATTCCACATTCATCACATTCTGAACTGTGTGACTAAAGTGTCTGTATGGTTTTCAGGCTGGAGTCGCCAACTCGGACCCTGACCCTGGAGGCTCCGAGAGGGGTGGAGGTCAATGCTGGAGTGGGAGACTTTACAGCGTCCTGTAGGAAAGACCTCCTGTTGCAGTCCTCAGAGGGAGAGGTGAACATATTTCCATCTTCTGCTTTTCATCTGTGTGTTTGTGAAAGTATCTGTGGTTGAAGTCAACAGTATTTTTCTCTGTCTAAGAATACAATTCATGTACATGTCTATGCTGCAGTGTGTGTGTGTGGTTATTTGTTTTTGTGAGAGAAATAAAGAGAGAAACCATCAAAAATAGCGAGGTCTATGTGTCAGTGCAGGGGACAACACAAAGTAGCAAAACCAGTGAGGTGTGTGTGTATCCCTGTGTGTCTTTACACTCTGTGACACTCTATAGTGTTGGGCCGCTTCATTAAAGTACCTTATTAGGCTAATGAGCGTCATCAATCCAGGCGACCTTGTCCTCCCTTTCTCCCCTCCTCCTCTCATCCCTCCTTTCTTCCCCTTTTCTATTTGGGAGAAGTGACTTCATTAAAGCTGGTTTGATGAGGTTCCCTGTCAGTCGCTGCTGCTCTGTGTGTTTTTGAATGTGTGCATGTGTGTGTGTATGTGTGTGTGTGTGTCATTGTTAGCCTCCTATCTCACTGTCAAGCTCTTTGCATAGAAGCCCGCCGATGCGTGAGCACCGAAGCAGACTTAGCCATTATTCTTGTGTGTGTGTGTGTGTATGTGTGTGTTTGTTTGTGTGTGTGCATTAGCCTGCCATGTTGCATGTCCGCTGAAGCATAGTGTGTCATTAACTCAGTAATTAACAGAAGAATGGCCCCCTCTAGTTCGTCGCACTCACTGTCATTGACAGTCACACACACACAAAAACACACACTTTGACTTCTATTAACAAATACACAAACTCTCACACTCTCAAACACTGCCTCACATGCACCGGCAATCCCATACACACACACACACTCAGAAAGACACGTGTGTAGATAACAAAAGTCTGCAAAAACAACAGCGAAAGTTTGATGCTCTTCTTCTAAACTCATTTCTCATTTCCTCTCTTGTAGCACAATCATTTTTCATGTCTTTTTTTCCCCTCTACTTCCCGTTTCTGTTCCCTTCTTCTTCCCTCTCATTTCCTTGTTTTTTTTCTGTTTGGCTTTACTTTTGAAAAGCAGACAACTTCATCCATACTTCATCCACCTTTAAAGATTTGAATAAGATTAAGCACACAGAGTTCACAAACTCTAGGGACAGCTTTGGCATACACAATATAATAAGGGAGAATATAATAAGGCAGCTATACAGTAGATGGCAGATCTTTCAAATATATAATTAATCTGTGCAGCGAGGCATTGTTGTGTGCAGTGTTACAGGTGTGGGGAGCATAGAAAGTTTGATTCAGTGAGGTAATTAAACAAATAAAACAAGAAGATAAACTTCAGTCTTACATGTTCTTTAACAGTTATAGTACAGTTTTTCTGCAAGAAGGGTGTGTACGTCTTGATAAAATGTCATTTGACTTGCAGCTTACACTTTTCATGGTGTATTTCAAATAGTGTTTCATGAAGCACAAACTTCAATATTATAAGGGAATAAAAGCACATTTTTTAAATTGCATAACTCTACTTAAAGAAAGCCGTTAGTTAACCTGTCTTTACCATGATTTGATTGCTTATTATTAGCTAACCGCAAGCTCAGAATACACAAAGGCCGGTAGCTGCAGAAACACCATAAAATCAGATACCTATCAGTATGTCAAAAGGATTGATTGATTTTTGACTAAGCTACATTTAATGGATTGAATTAATGGATCCGTCACAGTATATCAGAGTTGGTAAACCTTTGTTGCACTTTTCTTACAATGTCAAGAAAATTCTATTTATTATAACCCTAATGTCTGATGCAAAACAATTATGGCACTTAAAATGACTGATTGCTCAACAGTAACAAGATCAGCCACTTAAATCTTTCTATATCCATGAAGAAGTCCAGAGCCTTGAAGCTTTCAGTGTTTTTTTATGACCTGGTTTATAACTATAGTTTCAAGGTTTTTACAGCAAACATCTTCTTTCAGTTTCTTCCACACCTCTGTCGTATGTAAGGAATGTGATCTTTTTTCTGTAGATTTAGGAGCAAAGCTAGAGTGCGGCCTTGAGTCAAGTACAATGGTTGTCAAAGACATACTGAGGTTGTTTTGATCATTTATGTTGTTGATTGTGCCCATGGTGCCCTTCTCACACAGTGGTGTTTGCTTCTGTCATATAGCTATGGATATAAAGTTTTACAGTTGAATTGAGTTTAAAAGCAAAATTATTTTTATAAGACCCTTTGCCTCTTACTTATACTTCCTTTCTACTCTGTCTTCTCTCTCATTTCTTTATTACCACTCTCTTCTCCTTCCTACATCTCTCCCTCATTCCCCTATTCTACTTTCTTCACTGACTGGTTTCAGTCCTCACATTCCTCTCCAGTCTCTTTTCTGTCGCTCTCTCTTGTTTTTTTGTTTCCTCTTCAACATGTTCTTCTCATCCTCCTCCCTCTTCTATTTCTCAGCCTCTCAGTCCTTCATGTCTAAGTAACCCAGCCTATCTAATTAACTTTCCACTGCCAGGGTTGTACATCACTGTGGCTGTCACTTCCCAGGGAGAGGGAGGGGGGATTATAATTTTTACGTGCCTCTTTCTTGTCATCTCTCTCTCTTTCTTTCTTTCTCTTTTACACTCTTTTGTCTATTTCTTTTCTTTGTTCATACTCTCTCTCTCTCTCTCTCTCTCTCCCATCCATAAATAGATGTCGCCTTATTGATGGTGAACAATAGCAGGTAGTGTGTGACGAGGATTGCGGTGCAGGCCTCTGGCTTGAGAAAATGACAGGCCATCCTTGTCATCCTTTTACTACAGCACCTGTATGGAAGACATTCCAAAAAAAGGGACCCTCCATTCACTGTGGCACAGCTTTATAAATCCAACAAGAAACCTGACCAGCATGAAAGCGTATTGCGTGTTAAATAAATTAACAGTTGATGCAAAACTGTCTTCTAAACAGAAAGGAGTGAGGGCTCTGTCAAGCTGCGTCAAATACCAAACGAGAAGAATTGATTTATCAGTGGCCCAGCTATGTAAAACTGGCACTTCTTTTTCATTTATTTATAATGTCTTATAAAAACACTGCATGATTTTGCTAAAACAGTTAAAGCCCACTTTGCATGAAATTTGCATGTTCTTCAGTTTGTCTGCAGATAAAAAAATAGACAATATCTGAAGTTGTACATTTGCATTGTAAATGAATTTGATTTGCACTTTTTCATAACCACATTTGAAAACAATTTGAGTTTTGTTTCTTCACCTCTCTCCGAAAAAACAAAAATTTTTGTTCTTTATTAAACACTTCTTTTAAACAATAGTTTATGTTTTTGATTTTTGTCCTATAAACACATTCTTATTTTATATTCAAATATTGGGTATGCGGCTGAATTTATAAAAGCTAAAAAATGGCTGTGACCACTGAAAGAAAAGCTCACGGTTCCGCTGTTCCCACATTATGTGTCTGCATGTAATTTTGTACTTTTGGTGCTGGTTATTATCCTGAAAGATGATGCCTTATTTAAATAACCATTGAAAACAGATTGACTTTCAGGGACATTTTTAAAGATATTGCATTGAAATAAGGGGCCAAAGACAGTCAGACTGACAGATACCAACAGTTACGAGCAGACAGAAGAAGAAGCAATGTTGAAGGGGTGATAAATCAGTTAAACTGACAGAAACGGGCATATAGGCAGAAAAGTACCTATTTAAAACAGACATGTAGCACCTAATACAATAGTTTTAATGTCCCACAGTGTGTTTTCCCTCCTGTGTCTGCATGCCCTAGCCCTGTGCTGGCGCCTCTCTTGGGTTCACACTCTTAAACTGTTTTATGACAGTAGTATTCTATGACGCAACGTCTACCAGGGTCTCCTCATCAGGCAATCCATTTGTTAGGGGCCATTTTATATGAGGACATGTGTCATCCTTGAGCTCAGAGGCACACATTTGATTGCTACTGAGGTGACAGATTCAACTCTACAGCAATTGTTCTGACATTTTCATAAAAAAAGTTTTGCATATAATTTTGATGCCCTCTCTCTGCTTGCTGTAATGCATTTGTGATTCGTTACAGACAGTTCAAATGCTTAAATTGCGTATTACATCCCCTCCTGCAGCAATCCCCTCTGTCATACCCATCCAGCTGTGTGCATGTCTCTCACAAAAACACAAAGAATTGCCAAAATGAAAATATGGATAGTGAAGTAAACCCAGAGCGCACATCCAGACCTGCTGCGCTCATCTATTTAACAGACAATATTTTCAAGTTGTTTAAGATGCACACATCTTACGATATAATATGCACCCAGTTTTATAATTTGAGATTTTATTTCCAGTGGCAACATCTCTGATCTACAATCATAATACTGTCAGTTTAACTGATAGTCCTACAGTTTCTTGTGTCCTCCTGCTTATCTATTCAGTGGATTATATGTCTGGTGTGAATGCTGTCATGATGTTACACCTGGTATCAACAAAGTTATGGGAGCCCTACAATGATGCTTGTCGTTGTCATCAGTCTAAGGTTGCTGTTTTGGCTACTGGTGTAAACTTTTACTCTGAACACCTGATGATTTGCCAACTTCTGCTAATTTAAAGTTTCTCAAAGAGACCAAAATACATTGGCAAGTAATATTACCAACTAAGTAAATTACAGTATGGACACTGCAGGGTTGCACTATTTACCTGTCAAAGTAAGAATTTATTAGCACAATTTGTATGTCGATTTGACAGGACATAAACATGTTGACTGTGCCCTTTTGACCTTAGAGGCTGACATGCAGATAATACATCAACAAGTTTTCCTAAATCTTTGTGTTCTTATTTTATTATGTAGTGATTAATTAATAGAGATAAAGACTAAACAGGATGCCTATTCTGTTCATTGAAAATGTAATCTTTTTAAGTGCAACGACCCAACACAGCAATGTGGACCCTAGCAGCAAAGTTTACCAGAGGTACAAAGCTGGAAAAACTTGCGTTTAACACAATCATGCTCTCATCCTTTGAATCTTTCCTACAACCTCTTGGTGTTAAACATTGGAGAACAATGTCCATGTCATTCCATTTATACAGCAAATCAGCAAAAACAGCTCAGTCTGCAAGGTAAGGTTCACCTCTCCTTCTGCCAACCCAGCCAAAAAAATACCTATGCTTCCCTAAAAAAAACATCTTATCCAAATAGCATTCCCTTTCATCCATTCTCATACAAGCTTTGCCTGAGCGCTGACACCATCAAATGAACAGAAGAGAGCGGATGAAGGGAGGATAGAAGGAGGATTGGATGAGTAGGAGGTGGAGGAGGATGGCAGAAAATAGATGTTTCTGTCGATTTTGCAGGAGAAAATAAAGGCGTGCAGGACAGCAGGGCTTAAAGCTAAATCAATGTTGTCAGCAGCTGGCACTTAAGAAGGGGCCATTAAAGTTTAAAAAGTTTGGAAAGCAGCGCTGGAATTAGGGCCAAATGGGTTAGAGGTAGGGGAGCACTGGCTTCCATTAAAATCAAAGCCAACAAGAGCTGACAGATCCTCTCAGGATTCCTGCAGTCCCCCCGGCTTTTTTTTATCAACTACCTATTCCTCTCGCCATCCTACACTCATTCATCCTCCTTCTTTCTTGTCCATCCATTTTTTCTCTCTCAAGTTTGTCCACTGCCTTGTCTCTTTGTTGATTATTTTGACTTTAACTTTTCATCAATCTTTCCCTTCTGCTTCTAGTTTCATCATGTGCACTTAATGCACCCACAGCTCTCTTCAGTACTTTTTGTGCATCACTCACTCGCATCCTCTTTCAGCCTTTGTATTGAAGAAGTTGTTTCACCTCACTTCCCATTCATTTTAACAGACAACTCCTTAGAGAAAAGACCCCATGGGTAACACAAACTTGGAACTTACGCTAACTGAAAGTCAGTCAAGTTTCTGACAGCCTGTTTTCAAACAAAGAAACTGAAAGAATATTGTAAGTTGGTCAATTAAAGTCACTTTAGTCAGCTTTTATTTCCACTGATAGATGTAGTAGGGTTATTAGTCAATAAGACTCCCCCCTCAAACACTTATGTTTTCAGAAAAGCTACATTTGCAGCCAAGCAGAAAGGTTCACTGCACTGGGATACACGGGAGCACCAATTAGAGTGTAAAACTGTAATATTTTGATGTTTATTTGGTGTTTGTGGAGAAAAACACAGAACAGACAGGGAAGAAATTTTACCCAGGCAATAAGACTACAACACACTCATGATGTGCAGATTTAAGAGGGTGGGCAGTGCCAGCCCTACAATCTGATTGGCCACCTCAAAATCCCTGCCATGTCATAGGCTTTCATCTTGCTGTGGGGCAGATGTGTGACCAGCAAGTTGTAAACAATCAAGGGGTGTGTCTAGGTGTCTGTTTTTGGGCAGTTTGACAGGGGTTTTGTGAGCTCATGAATGGATCATAGGTGTCTGACCGAGACAAACTTGAACCGAAAGCACAGAGGAAGACACTTATGTAGAAGTTCTTTTCACTGAGGTTAGAAGTGGGCAAATGTCCAGAAAAAAAACAGGAAGATCAAACACAGAAAAACCTAACCAGACAGTGTTCATCTGACGAACAAGAATTGGATGCTGGAAAGTTGAGCGAATCATAAAATCTGGCATGTAGGCATGTAGATGGGCTGGTGGAAGTTCTGCTAGGCTGATAAAACAATAGGAATAATGTTAGTGAAGTAAGGAAGAAAGGTCAGATGAGGGAAATGGATTGAAAAGGGTAAATTCAGGGCTGGATGAAGTGGCAGAAACTATTGTGTCAAGGAAAGTTGGTGAATTGCAAAGTAAACAAAGCAGGCATCAGAAAGCACAAAAAGAGAGCTGGCTAAGAGAGTCAGCACAAAGTTTCTTTTGATCAGTAAGGCACATTAAAATGAGTTAAAGGAAATGCTTGTTTTGTAAAATTAGCTTGTAAACTATAGTAAATCCAAAGCTCAAGCATGCAAATTAAAGCATATAAAAATGAACAACATGTGTTACCCATAAATTTTTAGAAAAGTATCATCATTAGCTTATATTCTTTTGAGACGGAGAACCTTTAAATGTCCTGCATGGCACATTTACATCTATCTGTTCAGGATATGCATAAAGCTCTCTTAACTCTGCTTCTGACTACTGAAAGGTAAAGTAAGGTTAACTACAAAAACTTCTAAAAAAGTTAGGTCACTATAGAGTTTTATTGTTTGTTGACACAATGCTGGGTTTTGTTAAGACACTGTAGCCTGGAGGTGTTTTTGGGCTCTTACACCGGGTTTGGCTGTTTTGTTTTGGGTTTTTTTTCTAATTTTCATTGCTCCTTGTTTTACCTGCAGGTAAGGCAGAATGGTGAGTGAATTATAATGCTGGCAGGGGGTGTTGGCCTTTCAACTATACTATATAAACACGCACACACACATCTAGAGACACCACCACCGTGATCCAAAACAAATCAATACAATTACACCGTTACAGATGCACCTTCATTCACACAGGAAGGAATATGCTGGCATCCAGTCACAGATACACACATTTCAACAAGCAAAGCACAAGAAAACACACACACAAATTCACACACAGAACACTAACAGCTGTCTCCCCCTCTGTCAGTATTTAATCATTTCATCATCTAACTCTATCCTTCGAGAGTCTGTACGTAGGTGCAAATCTGTGTGTGTGTGTGTTTGTGTGTGTTTCTAAATGGGAGATAAGAAATTAACAGATACCTGCCAATAGCTGGAAGGACTGTATGTTTTCAAAGGCGTGATTAACGTCAGAAAATTCATTAGTCTATACTTCACACTGCCAGAGGCGATTTTCATAGATTTGTGTGTGTTTGTGATTCTGTCAGTCTGATGAAATTCTGTCTCAGTCTTTCTATGTGTGTGGGAGTTTTTGTCTGTTTGTCTCTCTCAGTCTTTTTTATGTCGCTGTCTGTCATCGCGTGTTTTTGTGTTATTTTGTGGCTGCCTCACTGTCTGTGTGTCGCTGTGTGTTATCTTTTTTACTGTAGGAGACCTGTGTGTACCTGTCTTTGTCTGCAAATGTGTGTAATACAGTACTGCAAACTGATATTTGCTTTATGTCCCTGCTACACTGGGGTTACACACTCTCTCTCTCCCTCTCTCCAGCCTCTGTCATCTAGTCCATTGTCAGCCCCAATTCCAGACTGTCCATTCAACGCAGCTAATGGTCTGTGTAGCACACCCAGATAGCTTCGCAACCTCCCACCTATTTGTATTGTTGCCAGCTGTGTGTGTGCGTGTGTGTGTGTGTGTGTGTGTGTGTGTGTAGGTTCCATGTGTGAGTTCAGCAAGTGAGAGAAAGAATTAGAGAGAAGGTGAGCTGAAGATGGGCGGACACAGAAGTTCGTGTGTGTGTGTGTGTATTTTTGGTGTGCGCAGAATTCAGTGTGTTGACTAGTGTGTGTGTGTACGTGTGTGTGTGAATGCTGGTAAAATTGTACTGTTATTGTCCTTTTGAACTCTCACACACCTCTCCCCCATCACGCCAGGACTCCCTTCTTCCTCTCAGTCAAAGAGTTTAAAGTTGACATTTTCTGCTTCACATTTAACTGCTGCGAGCTGTGAGTGTGTGTGCAGGTTGCATTTTTTTTTTGTCAGGCAATCATGGCAAACCAACCTGAATGTGGTTTTATCACATTCAAGATTGTGATTGTACTTTAAGAGCCCTTTATTCAGGCTATGAAGCAGCAAGGCTGGCCACTCAGTTTTTTCCCATTGAAGTCTGCAGCCTCAGAACCATCAGAATTGTATGTATTCATGGTTTATTGGCTAATTAATCAATAAAAGATAAATAAATCAACAAAAACAAAAAAATATTCTATTGTTCCACAAGGAACGTAATTTTAAATGAGGTGGACTGTCATTATATAAAAGTGCCACAAGACAATTATCATGCCCTAAAGAATTCATGATAATGATATTATTATAATATCTATAATAGAACAGAAATGTCATCACCCCTATTAGAATCACATAATGAATACCAGCATTTTAATATACAAGAGCAAGCCCAGGTCACATTGGTACCAAAATGTATCAGCAATACAAACCCATTACTGGGTTGGGCAGTGTCCTTGACAAACACGGGTGTTTCTTTCTAATGAAATATGACTAAAAAGTGACATCACCTTGCTTATGTTACAGTGAAAATGGCAGATTAAACTACAGCATGAAAAATGTTCCCTCTTTTGACTTTTCTGCCTGCATTTCTGCTCCCTCTTTATCCTTCAACTTACTTCTCTCCTTCTCCTGTCTTCGTAGACTACACTCCCTCCTCCTACCAGTCTCCTCCAAAACACATTCATACACTCCTTCGCCCTCCTAAACTACTTCTCAACAGACTCCACAACACTTGTTCTTCCTCTTGATCTCCCCCCAAAAGACACTTTAACCCTCTTATCTCCTCTGCTGTCTTTTTCCGCCACTCCCCTACTCCTATCATTCCGAGAAAAGCTTGTCCTTTCATCGCTGTCTTCCCCCCATCTCCAGGCTCATTCGCCTCCCACCCTTTTTCGCCCGTTGCTCAGCTGTGCCAAAGGAAGTCATCCATGAAAAATGTTTTGACCCTCCATAATTGCCGCTTCCCGCATGTTTCCCATCTCCTTGAATCCAGAGCCACGTGCATGCTAAACTGATGTCAGAAAGAAAGACTCAGACACACATGTACTCAAACTTTATGCCCACACCCAGCCACCCTTGCAGATGTTTTGTGCATTCTGTTTTGTGCAAATTAATGAGGGACAGATAGAGACAGATTTATAAGACACAAGTAGACACACACTTTTACTCATCTTATTTTTACCTGTAATTTTTAAAAACCCTTTTAAAGTCCAACTGATAAAATGTAGCATCGTGTAAGCCTAAAAAAAAAATTCTGTTAAATCCTCCAAAATAGTCAACTGATGGACAGTTGGTGCTCTCATAAAACTTCAGTCTGCTATACTCAGGTTCTGCCTTCCTCTGCATGTTTGCGTTCACCGGGTATCTGGCATCTGTGATTCTGCACATGCACACGCTGGGAAAAGCAAAGGCTAGAACATTTGTGTGTGGTGTGGACTGCTGCCAATGATTCAATAACAATATAACAGAATTTGAAAGTTCTCCTCCTTAAAAATAAATCCTGTATATGTTGCAACTTGAAAATTTTTAAAAGACATGTTGAGGCACAATTGAGGCTGTACCTTCATTCATTGCACTTACTCTATATCTATCTATCTATCTATCTATCTATCTATCTATCTATCTATCTATCTATCTATCTATCTATCTATCTATCT
>JAQMCX010000043.1:16050021-16063288 GCA_029814765.1 Acanthurus leucopareius | reverse complement strand
TTACATATCACATTAAACAATGTTATATTCACAGACAACCCTCTTAAAAATAGACACCCTGTTAAAAACACACACATTCTCGTGTGCAGACCCTCACACACTGATAACAACAGGCCGACCCAATACTTCTCTCTCCATCAGTCCATCTGTCCATCCCCTCCTCTACTGTTCTCAATTCCTGCTGTCCAGCATCTTTCTGTCTCTCTCTCTCTCTCTCTCTCTCTCTCTCTCTCTCTCTCTCTCTCTCTCTCTCTTTCTATCAGCTTTCCTCTTACTTCTAAGCTCATTTCTATCGATCTTTCCCTCCCTCCTTTCCTCCTTGTAAGCCATCATCTCTACCAACTAATCATCTTCTGCTCTTTCAATATCACAATCAGCACCCCCCTCTGTCTCTCAATCCATCCCTACTCTCCACCTCCTACCTCCACCATCTCCTTCTATTCTCTTTCCCCAAAGCCACTACCATGACGTTTCCAGTGTAATGGAAGAGAAATCCATAATTTCATTGGCATTACCTCACAAAAACATGCATCCAACTTTCATGTGTTCCTACCACGTCCAAATTCATATTAGGCTTTTGTTGCTATGGCAAGCCAGCTGTTGGAATTAGATTGGGAATATGTTGCCAACCATGACTGAGCCCTTTCCTTTCCTGCAAGTTCATAGCTTAGAGCTGGCAGTTTGTATTGGAGAGCTAAAGAGAAGATGGCAGGTGGGCACATGAGACCTTAAAGGCACACCTTGACATTTAGCACATCTCCCTGTGAGCCGTGTCCAGCTGAGGGCAAGAGAAGTGCACATGCTCACTTTTCAGTACCTTTTTAAATGGCCTTGTTGCTAATATTAGCATATCATGATAAAAACAATTGGTTTGGCAGGCTACTAAGACAGCTGTGCACAGTAGCTTCAGAGAGGCTTGCTATGCTTTAATTTTTATTTATTTATTAATGACTGAAGAACTAAAGCAAAACCTAGTTGTGTGGAAACAAGACTATTACAAAGATTATGCACAGATAGGCAGCTTTTTTACAGCTACTTTATACTGAACATGGGCTGTGTTTTTTAGCACTAGGACTATTGTTTTAGCCTCAACAAAACAATTCATTTTTATCCAAAAATTAGGTTTCATTTTCCAAGAGGGAGGTTGACTGATTTTAAAATTTGCATGCTTCAAATAGTGACGTTACCTCCCTCTGCAAAGCACTTGTAATAACAATATTGATTAGTATTCAGAACACAAGCGTCTACAATCAATCCCCATGTCAAGACAGGTAAGATAAGTGACTTTTCCTGATCATCCAAACTATTTTAAACAATTAATTTCCAGACGTACCACATGAGCGTATCTCTGCTCTGCTCCATCAAGCAGGAATGTAGATAGAGTTAATGTGTGTCTGTGTCGCTGGCTGTGTGTGTTGCACACTGTATGTGTGGATTTTGTTTACAGATGGAGATATGCCCCATCAGCCAATGTGAAATCATTAGTAATACTAATTGGTATCTTGCTGCTGGGGTATCTGAGTCCCTCATTCCTCTCCTCTTCCTTTATCTTTTGTTCAGCCTGTATCTCTTTCTTCAAATACCTCTTCTAGTACATTTCAACCACTTTTGGCATTCTCTCATCTTTCCTTCCCTCATCCTTTATTTTAAATCTCTTAAGCTCTCTTTCCCCCATATTTTTACACTTATTGTTCTTTTCCACAAACTTTTTTTCTCCCACTCTCCTAATATTTGAAATGAGAAACATGAATAATGAGGATGCAGATGTTTGCTGAGATTACTGTCCGGCCTCGTGTAAGGATATTTTATAAGCAAGAGAGCAGTTCTTTCTTGAACACTGAAGTTTGAAAGTAAATAAATAAAAATGACGCTGTCAATAGAAACCATAGCTGTGTTGTGATTTTTGTCTGATTCGTCAGCTTGTATGAATCTGAAGCTGAGAGGATTGAATTAAAGAAATGTAGGAAGAATTAAGGGTCAGGAGGGATAAATGTGGGTGAGAGGAGGGGAGAAATTGAGTGAAAGGAGTTGAGATGATAGATGAGAGGAAGACAAAAGTGTAGGTCTTTAAAAGACTAAGAAAATTACTCTGGCCTCTGTTCAAACATTTCTTTGCATTTCTCTTTTCTTCAGCTATCTACTTTATTGTAGGACAGTTATTCTCGATCTCTGCATCTCTCACATTTGCTCACTTCTGAATACTTCCCATCTTTCATTGAGTTGATTTACCCAACAAATAACCCCACTGACCCTCCACTCCTCAGGCTCACCTGTTTTGTGTATTTAACCAGTTATGAGGCAACTACTCTTCCTTACGCCATTTTGGCAAAGTCACACTGGGAAGCAAAAAAATGTATCTCAAGAGTATGCCTAGTTAAAAGCATAAAAATAATTTTAAAAAAACTGTGTCTGTGTTCCTGTAAAGTTTAGTACTTACACTTTATAATTGACCAGTGTTACTTGACTGGAATACTGCCTAGTTTCAGGTTTGCAGTATCTTAAATTAATTTGAGGTAATGTGATAAAACACAGCAGAGGAGTAGGGAATACAGAGGAGACCCTTTTAAGAACATTATCAGCGGACATAATGACAGTCTGAGAACTCTTTTTTAACAAAGGGCCCCTGTGTGTAAGACTTCAGCTCAGGTATATATCACCACATGAATACCCTTTGGTTGACATTGTGATTTAATGGCACTCACTCCCAAACTAATTTGCACTTACTCAGATTACTACAACCATCTGACACACAGTAAACCTGGGGCCTTTAAGTTCCTCACATTACTCACTCTAATTGCTAATTCAGCCTTGTATCCTCCAATTTGTCCTTAATGTTACAGAGTTAGAGTGAGCTTAGATAGCTTTTTAAATGTTCCTCACTGATCGACCTTCTGCTATTATTTGTGCACTGAAGGTTTTCGTTGTTGTTGTGGCTGTAGTTGTTATTTTGTAAAATAAAATAAGTTAAGATGAACTTGACTGTGCACATGATCTGTTAAATCTATTGCCAGTGAACAAAAAGCTAACCCCTGACTCCCCTTTGGCCAAAACTTATTAGGATGCCCACAATTAATAATTTAAGAAAAAATCTTTGCAAGTTTTCTGCAATATTCTCTAATAATTTGATCATTCTAAATGAAAACTGCACTCAAGTGTAAGCTCAAATACTACAAAAAAGATCAATGAGATATCTTCCCTTTCCATGCAGGTATCCTTTTATCAAATGTCTTCTTAATTATAATGCTTGTAAATCTGTTTGATTTTATCTTAAGTGTGCTGTCCTCTTCTCATCTACTATTTTAAGACAGCAATTTATTACTTGAAAAGGATCCAAAAAATAAAACAGCTTTATACAGTGTACTGAGAGATCTCACTATATTTTTTTACATGTTTGGAGTAAAACATTTTATTAAATATTGCACTCAATTAACAGGTGTGCAAGTTATCTTTGTTAGCAGTATATATTTCATTCTTGCTGCATGCGTTCACTTGTGTCTGTTTATTCCTGCCTCTTCGTCTTCCCCCACTCCTCTCCCACAGATTTCCTGGCTTTCTCTTCACCCATTTTGCCCTCTACCTCCTTCACTCTCAGTCTGCCTCTTCATCAAAGGAGATCGGTTCTAAATAGAAATTCCCTCTATGTCTTCCTAGATCTGTCTTGATGACAACCCCAGTCGACCACAGAGAGCATATTCATCCCCCACGGCAATGTGCTCTCTCTTTCTCTGTATCCACAACCCCAGTTTCTTTTTATTTCTCCTCTCAAAAACAGTACTTTCGTCCTTTCTGTTTTACTGCAGGTTATTTCAGGTGCTGAAGCATGTGCACTTAGTTCTCCACAGCTTTGACATCAAATTTGGTGTTTCCATTTTCATGTCCTACAGATCATTTTGTTTGTTGACTATATTTTTTCTTTCCTCTCTTTATCATTTTGTTCTCTCTTTCATTTTCCATCCATTGCTGTCAAATCAAAGTTTTCTAAGTTTTCTCTCTTTTTTGTCCACAGATCTTTCTAGATGCCAATACCATCAGGCTGGGCAACATTCCCCTCGGCAGTGCTGTTGACCCCCTAGAGGGGGCACCAGCAGGTACCACCTACACCAAACAGACTGTGTATGAGCTTTGTGCCTGTGCTAACGGCAAGCTCTACCTGTCTCCGGCTGAGGAAAAAGGCTCTTCCTGCCGAACCACCAGTAACTTTTGTCTCTGGAGCTGAAAGTATGAGGCTGACAGACACCTGGGACATGTGGACTATTAGAGTTTGAAGCTAATGCTAGCCAACAGACTAAATCAGCGTGGATTATGGCTCGATGGGAAGTTAGTGCCAGCTAACAGGCCGAATCAACATGGATTGTAGCATGGCAAGAAGTTCATGCCTGTTAACCAATCAAACTACACGGATTACAGCTTGGCGGGAAGCTAATGCTTGCTAACAGACCAAATCATCATGGACTGTGGCTTAGTGTGAAGTGAATGTCAGGTAAAGGACTGACTCAACATGGAATAGAGCTTGGTGAGAAGCTTTTTCCAGCTCACCAACCAAATTAATATGGATTGGTCAGTGGCTAATGCTAGTCAAGAGGATGGATGACTTGGAGGGAAACAAAAGCCAACAAGTTAGCTGGTTGCTATGATGCTAAGACCGCTTGTGAACATAGAGAGACAGAGGCTCTCGTTGGCTCTCTTTGCCATTGTTGAATTGCTGCCATGGTGGTTTCTGAAAGTCACAATGATCATATCTGGGGTTTTCCTGAGAGTAGCAAATTCTCATACAATAAAAGTGAGTTGTGTTCTCACTGTATGACCAAAATATCCTGGAATCTATGCTTCTGCTTTGTTAGGATAAGCAGATATGGTGATGGACTGCAAACTTACTGGCAGCGACAAGGACAAGGACTCTGGACTAACCTATCAGTTGGCTAACAGAAGTCAGTGTGGACTTTGGATTAGCCCTGTGGGTAGCTATCAAGTAAACCAGACAATGGTTTAGTCTAGTGGGAAGCTAAGGCTAGCTAATGGACCAATCTATACCAGAAAGGCCTTCCCCCTCCTCCTCCTCCTCTAGTCTTTCAACCCAAACGTTAATGTGTGACCCTTCCACATTAATCTATCCCTGATAGTGAATATGATCTCCAACCCTACTCCTCATAGGTTAACTAATTCAAATAATTGTCCTCCAGCCTTGTATTCATCAGCTCTTTACCCCAGGTTTATTCTGGATTTCTCCCGTCTTCTCTTACTTTCATTTAGTGCTACATCTCAATTTTTTTTTTAACATGCTCTCATGCAGTCTGCTGTTTTTCCTTTCAACATTTCTACAATCATTTCCCTGTCCATATTGTTTTGCTGCTGGTCTCCTTTATATTTTCTCTATGCTTTTGTTATTTTTGTCTGTCTATGCATCTCCTCGTACTGGACTGATAAAGAAAAAAATGTTCTGCTATTCCACTTTCTTCCACTGGTCTGGTTATAAACTTTGTTACATCTACTTTCTTTTGCCAACCTAGTTTAAAGAAATCATTTTTACTAACAATCACAGCTCTACCAGATGCAAGATTTCTTCCCCTCACAGTCTGTCCCCCAATCTTTTCTGCTTATGTCTCTTGGGAGACCTTTTTTATCTGGGCACATGATGCTCTTTTTCAGAGTCAGAAAACAAATGGGAAAAAGAAGAGCACGAGTGAAGTCTTATATTAAATTAAGACTCAGGTGGGTGCCGTAACGGACTGACCATTTCATGGTGCAGGGCAACACCTCTACCCAGGCAGGGGCCGCAGTCAGGCAAAGGCCAGACCAGTTTTGGTGAAGATATCGAGTATTATCCATTTTCATACTATGTTCCTCATCTTTCAGAGTTTTTACACTTTTTTTGCATGCACACTCTGCTCCTGGCAAGCTTTAGCTCTGCTCATGTCACATGACCGTTTTCTTCATCATTGAAAATTGTATCTGCTCTCCATCCTCACTCTTGTTTCCTTACTTCTTTACTGCAGCATTTTTACCTCATTAATCCTATTACCTTATAACACATGCAACCTCTATTTCTTTTCCCACAGTTAAATTTCTATTTTCTTATTATCTTATGATCTTGTCCGTCATTTTTCATACATCACTCATCTTATTGACAAATGACATATCCTATTTTATTATTTCTTTACTTTTTAATCTTCCTTGGCCATCTCACACTAGGATATCAGGAAAAATGTCACTTAGCCCCTTTCAAAAGTTCTGCAAGCAAGCTAAAAAAATCAAGAAGGTCCAAAAATTATCTGGGGGGGTTGTCTTTTTATACATTCAGTCAGTCTCAGATGGAGGGATGAGTGTGAATGGCATTGAGCAGTCTTAGTGCCCAACCTCTGTGATGACTGGAAATCATAGGAAATCAGCAAAGTTGTGTGGTTGAAATCCCCCTGGAGAAAATCCTAAATGGATTTGGTTGTATGTGTATGAACTCAACTGGATTAAGGCCCTGAGGCAAACTTTCTTTTTTAAAACAAAGTGATACACAGGTGCCTTTTGCTGGTGTTGGTAAAAGCACATCACAGTCTGAACATTCACACTACCCTCAGAGGACCATCTGCAAGTGTCTCTGGAATTATCTATGTATTTATCAATCTACTATCTATTTAGTTTCCTGTCCTCCCCCCCTTCTCCCATGGTTTTGTAGAACTCTCAGTATATCCAGCTGAAAAAAGAACAATTCAATCCTGGTTTAAAGTTTAATTTTCTGATGTGTTCCTTTATGGTTTTATTCTTGATAATAAAAAGCACAAATTATGCCATGTATATAACAATACCTATAAAATACAAAATAAAATAATATTGTTTTTAAAGAGAATCCCTGGAGTCTTTGTAATTACACTTTTATGTCTCTAACTAGAGTCGATTTACATTAAACTGTGTGGTCCCAAGAGAAATTAAAATGGCTCCCTGATGAGTACAACCTGAATAAAAATGATACTGACAACTGCATACACATGCTAGCATTTCACTGTTATTATTCTGTCAGTTTAAGAGTTGTACTAATACAATGAAGATAAATACTAAAATAATTCTAAATATTAAAAGCTTAACCTTTCATCATTACAATTATTATTGTATTATCTAACTTTGGATTCTAGTGTTGCTTCTGTGAACCTGACTTTGACTCACTGTGTCCCACTTCACTGTCAAAAAACAAAACAGAAGAGCATCTAAACAAACTATCAAAGCTTTTCAGCATTTATGATGGCATTTGCATCACCAACATGGTTAAGGTACACAAAGTTAACACAGGATTGATGTGACAGCATTTGTTTTATAGGCTTTTTAGATGAGAACAAGGTAGTCACATTGTTCTAACAAGAATCTCAGAGGAGCTGTTCATACGCAACCTGCCTCACAGAAATTCATCATATATTTCAGAAATATTTTACAAAAAATACTGTGAGGCACAATGTAAGTTCTGACTGGTTTTTGTTTGCTAGCACTTGATTTATTTTTATTTTTTCAAATGAGAGAAGTGGTACTTAATGTTCTAATGCCACATGATCAGGATAAACATAGAGCACAAAACACAAAGGTCATGAGAGACCAAGTTTCACATCCAACATATTCAGTATCAGTTTTGCAACTTTGCAGACAAAATTAAAATAGGATTCCTAGTATGTTGGTGGAAAATGAATTCTGATGCCGTTATTTTTCTTTCAGAATATAGCTGCTGTTGAAAAATATTTATGTAAAAACATCATGTCAGCGTGACGTTCCATTTCATTAAATATATCAGCCTTTGTCTGTGCTTTTCTTTGATTGCTTCCTTAAGAATTTCCATCACCTGTATGTTCTACTCCATAAACCAAGATCAGCCACCAACTACTACTGTACTGTGTTGCGTGAGTTTTATCTGGATTTTACAGTGCAAGGTTTATGCAACTGAAAAGGGCAGTTCATTCTGATCAAGATATTCTTAATAACAGGCTTCAGCTCAGCCTGTAGTTATGCTGTTGTTATGGACAGCAGCAGTTTTGACCTGACAGAAAAAGCAAATGTGGTGATTCACCACAGCACACAACCTCATTTCTACCTGTCTCTATTCATGTTTTATTTTTAACTTTAAATTTTCACATATGAATTTTTATTTTCCTTGCCACCCTGTTTTTGTTGTTTCTTTGTTTGTTTATACTCTTTATTATCTACCAGTGATAACATTGTTACATTCATGAAGCCAGTATTAAAGTAATTGTATGTTTCTTCAGGGAAAGAGCTTTAGATAAGTATTAAGCCTTTTCTCTTTATCACTTTGTTTATGTTAATTTAGCAAGTTTTCTCAGCCTCTTGCTTTTTTCCTGGTGTTTATCTTTTCTAACTTCTCATTCTTCTGTTACACAACTTCCTGTGGTTTTTCTCTCCACTCACTGGTTTTAAGAGGTAATTGTGAAATGCTGTGTTAAAGTGTCCGAGCTTAAAAATAAAGACTGCAGTGGGATATCTTTTCAAACACAAACACAAAAACACACACACAAACACACATACAAGGAATGAGCCAAATTATACACAGACATAGCTTTCCTATAAGGATGCTGTGCATAGAGCTCTGTGGCCAATGCTTAATTTTGTCATTTTAAATCTACCCATTGACCCATTGATATAATAACTTTGTAAAAAGGAGCACTCGCTGTATTTAACCCTCTTCTGTGGCATGAGGAACTTTCACATCATTTTATTTTACAATGTTCAACCTATTTTTCTTTCAAATCAATACACTTTAAAACACCAGATATCTCTTCATTTATTTCCCCTGCAGCTGCATTATGACAAATTATTATTAGACATGTATATGGTATATATATAAAATTCAATTTTCATTTTAATGTGCACTATAGAAAAAAATTGCTTTAAATAGAGTATCAGTGTTCATCACAAAGTATGCACATTTACATCTTGAGCATCTGAGTTAAGTCATCCTTGTAAGGAAATCATTGTTTTGGTATGGACAGGTTTTTAGATGGTTTTTTTTTTTGTTGTTGTTGTTGTTGTTTTTATCCCAAAAACCAAAGTGGTGGGAGAAAAGAGCATGAGCAAAAGGAAACTGTGGTCTAGGAACCATGTAATCTTTGCAACCTGATACAAAAACTCACAGAGACCTTGCAATTTTTAACTGTATTATTCACCTTAATATTTTGCTGTTTAATTCTTGTCTATTAATGTGTCAAAAAAAAAATACTTACTAAAAACACAGTTTTGGGTCAATGGAAATACATTCTTAAAAAACCATTCAAGGAGCTGATCTGTGTTTGAAAAGAATGAGAGTTGAGGAAATGGACTAAATCCCCAACTGAAGCTCTTTAGGTTTTGCAGCAGTGCTGTTGGGGTGATCTACACAAAGTAAAACGCTTTCTTTTCTTGCAACTGTAGAGAACACAAAGAATAGTAATTGCATCCTTGGACACTCTAATTTGCACATTCAATCTTGCAAATTTTGAAACCAATGAATTGGCAAATTGGATAAGAAACCCAGCATCCATTTATAATATCTTAAAGGTTTTGGCTGCAAAATCCATAGAGAGCTCATCTATCATGTCAGCTCAAACAAATGAGACTCAACCTCTCTTGTGAGTTTACTAAGATGCAGCCTAATTTCTTAGTTAGTTGTGTGGACAATGAAGCTATAATGATTTATTAACATGCAGTATGGGACCTTGGGCTCCTGAGGAAACACTTTTTTAAGAGCCACTTGAGTGGCAGGAAGCTTTCAGTGAGGAAGTAGCCAGAGAAAATTCAGCTGCATAACAGAAAAAAAGAAGGATTCATTACAGTGGCTTACTTTTCTGCCCCATGTTTTCAGTATTATCCTGGCTGGTTATTTTAATTTTGTTTAGAGGTAAGTATTTCCTAATTCTCTTACTAGGCTGTGAAAAACTGTGTGTATAGTGGAATACCCAGAGTTATTCTACAAACATATTGTGGTGTTTTTAAATAGTAAAGGCACCGCAATGAAAATTTTCCTTGCCTTCCATTGTACTAAGGTGGCAGCAGAAATCTCAAAGACCCCCAAACCTGGACAGGGTAAAACAAACATTTTTTGTTTGTACACACACACAAAGCAGAGGCCCCGCATTTTCAGTGGATGATGAAAGAGTGTATTTGAACGACAAGCACTGTCAAAGCCAGCAGAGGACAAAGATAATACCCCCTCATTTCCTCTTTGCACCTAAAAAAATTTAAAACAAAACATTTGTATAATAATTTGGGCATGCAGATGCTGCAAGGCAGCCTAGCTGAACTTCAATGTCTGCTAAGGCCTGCTTAGTTATGCCAAACCAAGTCACTTAATGGGTTTAGCCTTGTTTTTCCCACATCATACAAAATACTACCTGTCAAAGATGCCATTTTATTTTTTACGACTATTTTAAACATAAATGGCATGTTCTTTGTTGAATGATTTAACCATCAACAAATGAGAAAACTATGAGAGGAATAGTGATGAATTGGAAACAGAAAGGTTTGAGTGGCTTATAATTAATGCTTCATCCATTTTCCATTTGCTTACGAAATTACATTGGCAATAAAATAAGAAAACAGAGCTCTGATTGGCTGTTTATGGACCATAAACACACAAGCTGTCACCAACGTTTTCTTAGTCTATTGACCAGTTTACCTTATTGCTGAGCTTTGTCAGAAATAATGGCCATCAAGTGTTTTATTGATTATACTTTTCCATGTGTGAGCCGAGAAGGAGAATATACGCAACATAAATAAGGCATTATTGATAAATATACTCTCGCAGGAAAGTGGACAATGTGTTTGACAGTGGTTGACTCATTGTGTTGCAGTGTCAAGTGACAGCAATAACTGAGCTGCCCTGACAAACCCTCCTTATCTATGACACTACTGCACACATTCATACACAAATACACGCACACAAAGCAGAGGCCCTGCATTGTCAGTGGATGATGAAAGAGTGTGTTTGAACGACAAGCACTGTCAAAGCCAGCAGAGGACAGAGATAATATTCCCTCATTTCCTCTTTGCACGTTGACACACTTTACCGAGGACAGCAGAATGGTTTGGTTAATCACAATGTACGAGAGAAGAAAGGAGGGGAGAGGAGATGAAATGGAAAGAGGTGGAATGAGGGTGGAGAGGTGGAGGGGAGATAAGGTGCTGTGTTTCCATGAATGGCAAACGTATTTTTGGTCATTTCACAACCAGAGGCACAATTGTGAAATGGGTTGAAGTGGAAGAAAAAAATTATCAGTTAATGTTGTGAGGGTTGGCGTCCTTCATGGCCACTTCAATCAGCTTCATCCCACATAAATATACCTACCTGTCATGGCCTCGGCACAGTGACAGGCTCACAGACAGAGGAGAGGGTCCAGCCTGGCTATCTTTAGAGTTCCCAAGAGTTAAAGGCAAAGAACAGTAACAGTGAGTACCAGTGCTGGAAAATAGGACTGCTTATGTTCCTTAATAAGGTGCAAACATTTCTGGAGTTTAAAAAAGCCTGAACACCATGTTCTCTATATGTAATGGATGCATCAACAGCCCTCCTTCAAACACATTTCTTTTAATTTTAATGTTTGATTTACTTCGGTGTTTGATGTTAGCAAGCATACAATGAGGCTACAATCATGCTACTAATAGGAAAAAGGAATAATCTGTTTATGAATGCAAAAACTAATGATGACATCCCAAAATAACGCTGTTTACATGACTGGAGCACTTTTTTTTACATAGTTTCATTATGCGGAGAGAATTATGGAAATCTGAATTTTGGTTATGAAAAATAAAATCTTGGAGTCGTTTGAGAAAGCTGGATTTGTAGATAAGGATAGAGTGGAGTCAAGTATTGTTGTATTGAGTGAGTTCAGAGGTGTCAGCGGCACATAGGGGTTTAAAATGTCTTAATGATCTGTACTATCTACTAGGTCTGCAGGATGTTACACTGTTAAATTGTGCTGCTGCATCATTAGCAGCAGCACAACATAGACACACAATAGCAAGACCTTAAAAGTAAGACATCAAGACAATCTCGAAAAAGACCAGACTGTTTTAAAGCAAATTTGAAGTCAGGTCCTTTTTATTTACAAATCAGTCTGTATATTCATTACGTTCAGCATGTGATTGATTAGTACACAGAAGGGTTAAGGTAGAATCAACTTTAAAAGGAAGGGACAGTTTATGAACAAAAGTACAACTAAGAACTCATTTGGATTGATCTTAGAAATGTTTTTTAATCCTCTTCTTTTTTTTTTCTTTAGAGGTGACCAGAAGTGAAACATTAGGCGATTAGTTTTGTTTCTCTCAATCCTGTTTCTTTTAAAGTGATGCCACAAATATCTGCATTAGGGAGTTTTAGGACAAGAAGTTAAGATCAGTTGCACATTGACTCACAATATGACTTATCGCTCAGCAGACAAAGAGAGGGCACCTGTAAGCAGCACCCTGTTAGTGTGTGAGTTGTTGACAAACCACATGAAGGGAACATTACTGGCAAGGACTGTTTCTGGTTAAGGATGACTCATCATAATATCCTTGTTTGACAAAAGAGAAAGAAAACTGGCCTGGACCACAAGGAGGAAGTTAAAATTCTAAAAAAATTATGTCACTAGTAAAGTCCTAAATGACAAAGTCAAAGTTCAGCCAGAGGGTTCAGGGGAGGTGCATACAAGACAATACCAGCGACCACTCCAATTCACAAACATTGGAGTTGTCAAAATTGTCAGAGTGATCATGTGACAATCTGCAAGAGTGCTCTTCACATAATCAAAATTTGATAATCTTAAAATAATTCAAGTATTTTCATATGTGAAAAAGTATAAGGAGTTGTAAAGTGAAGTTCTGTGGAAAAAAAGGCTGGTAAGTCTCCACCCTTGTTTTTTACTGTTTGACTGTCGCTGTCACTGTGAGCTTACTCTTATTTTCTCCATACCAAGTTATTTCTGACTGTTTCTGTCTGCAACTACTGTAGTTTGTGCAGAAATTATGCCACATTACATAAAATTATCTACTGAATTCTTCCTATGTATTGAAGGTATGACAGTGTGACAATCATAGGTCATTGCATCTCATCAAATTGAACTATTGTGGAGTTAAGGGGCCCTATCGTACGCTTTCCGCCGTGCGCCAGTGGCGCATTGGGCGGGGAAAGTTTCACATTAATTAAGGGGAGTTTCCAGGTCAACCGTTGCCAACTTGTTCCAGGAACAGCAGAGGAATCCTGCTCATCCCCGCCCAATGCGCCACTGGCGCACAGCTGGTAGGCCAATCAGCTGTGCAGAATCATCTC
>JAQMCX010000043.1:16033348-16044685 GCA_029814765.1 Acanthurus leucopareius | reverse complement strand
TCAATAAAATTTAAACATAAGTACTAATATAAAATAAAATATATCTAAACACTAAAATATAAATATAAATGTACATTAAAGAGATATAAAGAGAATATAAAGATTTCTTTACATTCAACGATCGACTCGCAAAGGAGATAAGAGAATATATAGAAAAAATACACTCACCAGAGAGGACACAAAAGTACACAAACATTTTGAGCAGAGTGATTAAAGTTAAATATCAAAATGCAACCGTTCACAAATTCTCAGCACATTCTTTGCAGTCTGTAACTTCCCTTTCTTCTCACCCCGTGAGTGCTTAAAGCTCCTCCCTTTTCTTTGAACAGACTTACACACACAATTGAAAAAAACACTATTTGGATGTACCAACCTCAAAAAAGCACTGACAGCATTCTAAAAAAAGATCATTTTTCTTTCTGTGATGTGTAAAATGCAACAATAAAAACCCATAACTTTTTTGTTTTATAATTACACTTGAATATGTAAACCACATTTAAACTGAATATTGCACATATCTGGCCCTGTCTAACTCTTGCCAAAAAGTGATGCATGTTGGAGCGCAAGTGTCATTGCTAGTTTCAGACAGAAACAGTTATCATTTTCACACCTAGCACACAGGCTGTGTAAATAGGAAGTGCACTTGCAAAAACTCTGTGTACCCATGGGCATGTTGCTCTTCAAATAAGGTGTCGCCTGGGGCACTGATGGTGCACTTCTGTATATAGGCAGCAGAAAGCGTCCGCACCATAATCTAATAAAACGCTGGTTTACCATCGTATTTTTCCTGTTATTTAAAGTAATCTTTATTCAGATAGTAAGATGCACATGCATATAGGTCCACAATGTGTGGACACTCTACATTTTCAACACACACAGACAATATAAACACCTCACTACTGTCACTAATGTTATCTAATTCCACAACTAAAATTGCAACACATAAGGTCCTAACACACCTGGCTTTTAAAGGGAGTGGTATGTGGCTCTCTGATTGGTTTCACTGATGTGATGCCAAAAACACACCTATGACTAATCGAGTGTCTAAATACAACCTCTTTACGCTGTGTGATTATTTACCCTACAATTAGCAAAATGATAGTGGACACGCCCTCAACGCACTTGCACCATGCTCCTTAGACTATATGCCATCATTGAACATTTAGGGCCCTATCGTACACCCGGCACAAACGCGGTGCCAGTGGCGCAGGTATCATTGCTATCATACACCCGGTGCAAGTGTCATTTTTGCCACTAGTGTACGATAGCAAATCCACTTGCACCGGGTCTGTCTGCTGAGGGGCGGGAGGTCTGAGAGTGAAGGCAGAATGAAGGCGTGGCTTGGCACACTTGCGATCTTGTACCCGGTGCACTGGAGTCAACCAGCCAAAAGCTGGTCTAAGCGTGTAACTGGCCCCCCCTTTGGGCCATTATTTTTCTCTGTGCTGGGTTTTTTGTTTGATTTCCGCCGGAGGCCGTGCTGATTGGGGAGTGATTTAAGTGACGCACATTTGTGTTGTCCTTCGGAGGCTTCGGTTCATGGATCAGCACGGTACATTGAGCTCCGGCATTCCCCTGTTCATTCTTTCATTTATAAGTTGGCACGGTGTTGATTATTTTGTCTTTCATTGATGTGTTGTTAGCATGCCTGCACTCTGTCGGATGGATGTAAATGCTGCCGCCGAGATAAGTGAGCACCCTTGGTTGGAAGTGGGAGGTATGTGTGTTTGTTTGTTTTGTTGTTTAGTTGTTTTAAGCTCTATATGTTTGTAAACAAGTAATGTAATGTAATGTATTTCTTTTGCTTGTTTTAGTTTCATGTTGCCGAATAAATAAAAGGACGTTTTTGTGCCCGTTGAGATTTGTCTGCTTTGTGTTTGGGCCAGGGGCTGCTACAAAGTGCAAGGCGCAAACGTAAGCCTGTGACATAAGACACGGCGCAGCTGGCCAATGTGCTCACACAAGTCTCCGCAATCACACACACCTTTCTTTTTTTTTTTGCCTCATAGCAGTGTTAAATATTTAAGTGTGCTTTGGACATATTTCGTAAAGTTAGTTAGGTGTACTTTGAAAATATTTGAGGAGGGTTTCCTACCCTCACATTAATAACAAATAGGAATAATTGTAATCATAATGCCAAATTAATCTCAATGGACAGAACAGGATCACAATTGCTGTATCGTCTTTAACAGATCGGTCGCTGACAGCTGGAGCAACTTCCGTGTTTGTGTCAGCGTATTTATTTGGTCAGAAAAACAAGGGTTAAACAATTATTATCTATAACATGAACCCTGAGCCAAGAGTGATATCTCCTCACTAGTAAATCGCCTTTCTTTGTTTAAATTCAATATCAACAAGCGGCTGAAAGAAAAACAGTCCGTCAACCATTAATTACCACATGTATTCCATTCACAAAATGAATTTAATTTTTAGGTGTGTGCGTGTGTGCCTGCGTGCCTGCATATGTACACATTTGCCTGTGCAGGTGAAAATATATTGTAGAAATAGATGTGACAAAATATGGAAATGTTTGCTTTCTAAATGATTGACTTAAGGGGGGAATTAGCAGAGAGCTGTCTGACACAATACATTCATTGAGCGTTGTCCCTTTCCAGCCCCTTCCCAATGAATGAATGAATGAATGAATGAATGAATAAATAAATAAATAAATAAATAAATAAATAAATTTAAAAAAATTCTTTCAGTTAAGGTTGACCTGGACATAAATTAAAACCCCTGCGCCATGCGCCCTGCGCTTGCGCCAGGCACAAGTGTAAGGTAGGGCCCTTCAATCATTGAAATAGGGCCAATGATGTCTAATTCCAATCACAAACGTATTCTTTTTTTTTTTACTTAACCTTTATTTAACCTGGAGTATTCCCATTGAGATATAAAAAAATCTCTCTTACAAGACAGTCCTGCCAACACAGCAGCACAAGAGTTCAACACATATAACAAACAACAGACTATAACAAATAAGGATTACAACAGTCAACAAAACATCAGCACTGAGCAGGAAAGGAGGTGCATATAATGGTTACATAACCCTTAATTCTTCCAAACTGATACATCCAATGAGATAAGTATGATCCTGTAGTTAAGACCAAGATGATGGAGCAAACACATGAAAAGCTCTTTTACAGAAGGCAAAGCAAGTTCAAGGGATTTCATGCATGATGTATCCATGAGACCGAAGGTTACAGCCACCAGCAGTTTTTGGATTTAGTGGAGAACATAAATAAGATGGCAGTTGATGTAGGATGGTCTTATAAAGAAAGATATACAAATGTTCCTTCCCTGTATAAAGAAAACCAACCAAGTTTCTCATACAAGATACAACAATGGATGCAAGAACCCAGACTAGAGACAAATTCACAAGGCTACATGATACAATTAGTCCAATATTTTCAATGGAGACGAGGTAACGTGTGTGAAGAATATTGACATAAACAGAGCTTGAAGAAGTTTATTCCTTGCAATCAAAGAAAAACAGCAAATTTTTCTTTGATTGCAAGGAAAAAAACACGTCACCCTCAGTCTCTTTATTAGACATCAATGTGTTGGTTCTAGCAAAAAACCTTAGTATTTATATGTATGACCATGTTCAAACTCTGAATTTTTCAAACTAAACATCAGAGTATCATCCTGAATTTGTGACTTAGACCTTAAGAAGCATATCATTTTAGTCTTTTGGCATTAAGTATGAGTCCAAATGTACAGAGGCTTCCCTTGTCAACATTAAATACTGCTTGTAGTTCATTTCTTCCACTTTCTAAAGAAGATGAAGAAGTATTTACAACCTGCATAAAGGTCAAACTCTGCATTAAAAACATAAAAAATTATATTAAAAATAAATAAAATATGGACCAATGTGGAACCCCATTTTGATTACTTAAAATACAAGAGACAACAACAGACCATCCACTTTGACACACTGATTTCTACCACTCAAGTAATTTTCAAACTGTTAAAAAAAAACAAAAAAAACAGAAAAACCTTATAAACAAACCTCCATAGAAGAACATAGTGGTCAACAGAACTGAAGGCCTTGGATAAGACTAAAAAAGTACAACACAATATTCCTTAAAATCTATTTCATCATCAACCATCAACTGGCATTGATGATGTCATTTAAAACCTTTGTAATTACAGTAACTGTTGGGTGTTTCTTTCTGAACCCAGACTGCAAATCATTTTGAGTGCCGTGTCTTTATGAAAAATCTTTCAATTGATTACAAATAAGCTGTTATAGTACCTTGGCTAAAACAGAGACTTAAGATATTGGTCTGTAACTGTTTGGGTTTGACATATCTCCAGTATTTAACATTGAAGTGACAAAGGCCACCTTCCAGACATCTGGTATTTTATCATTTTCCAGAGTCAAATTATAAATATATGTTTAAGGCTCTGCAATTATCTTAGCAGCAATCTTTAAAAAATATGGATCAAGAGTATCAGGTCCTTAGTATCCAACTTTTTAAACACCAAACTTTATTTACATCAGTGGGAATCAGGTCAAAATTGAAGTTCAAAGGAAGCACTTCTCCAGCATTTGAGAGGCTAATTTAAGGAATTCACAATGCCCGTATTATCTGTATACGTTTCATTACCCAACTTAAATGATCGAGGCAGTTTCATATAGTGCCTGAGGACATTTCCTTTACAGCCTTCCTAAACTTTTAAGGATAATTTACATTGTCAGTTATTTGTTTGAAAAGTCTGATTTAGCTTTACATTCGTCTCTCAATTTGCTAATATATGTCCAATCTGATTCAGATATGGATTTTCACATCTTTTACCTTAAATTTTCTAAGAGGAGCATGTTTATTTACAATCTCTAAAAATAATAATTTAAAAGATGAGAAAGCCATTTCAGGGTCAGGAATTACATATTGTTTCTTCCTGTCACATAAGTAAAGGTCATTTACAATTGCTTGCTAGCAGAAATGTTTTAATTGTCTTTTGATGGAAATATGTAGCTTGTGCTTCTGATGTTTTGTGTCTCGCTGCAATTACACAGAAGTTACTAATGTTGTTTGCATAATTTCTCTGTCTTTCTCTTTTCATGGTTCTCTCTCTTTCTCTCTTCCTTTCTCTCCTCTCTCTCTCCCTTTCTCTCTCTCTCTGTTTCTCTGACTGGATGACCTGACCTGACCAAACATGGATCATTTTTTTTCCTGAAAGAAAAAATCATAAAAGCATGTGGTAAAAAGTGATCTTAATCTGTGTTCACTAACTTAAGGCAGTTTATTTAAAGCTAGATGTGACGAATATGAAAGTTACGTGCAAACCTTCAGCTTTACATAGCACTATGTCAGCTGATCCTGTAGTTGGCTTGTTGTTTAAGTTTCTATTGCCATCAAGGATGTGGTTAGAATGTGGTTTAAGTGTTTGTGTTGAACTGCAAAGGCTTCATTATATGTGTAGATTTCAACATTTAAACATTTCTTGGTAGATGTGTGGCTGACACAATTTTTTTTTTTTTTTAATTTTTGTAATTTATTATTATTATTATTTTTTTTTTTTAAAGTCCAAAAAGAAATTTACCACTGGCATAAGTCCATTAAGTATGAAGACTGACACAGGAATGTGTTAGCTGTTTGCTTTGCATTTTGCATTTAATGAAGGAAAACAGATTGCCTTTAAAAAAAAACATGCAAGTTTATAACCAGATTTAAGTGAAAAATAACAACACATATAACAGTCTTATTTGACAGCAGCTTGAAATTATTGTAAATACCATGTGACTGGTTCCTTTTTAAGTTATTTTCACAAAGCTGACGTAGTTTTAGAATAAGAGCTTTTGCTTCAGTGTGGTTTCACTATGACTCTCTGTCCGAGAAGCCAGAGAAACAGACCTTAAGTCACAGCAAGTGGAAGTAGTAGTATTCAAATATTAAAGAGCATACCAAGTTCACTTTAGTTTGGAATGTTATCTTGGGCTTGAAATTCAAAGGCTGAAAGCAGAGACTTGGAGGTGACAAGTATCAAAAAGAAGTATCAGCCAAGAACTGGAACCAGGTCACTTCAGCCAGTGCACAGGATCATGGACTCACAGGACAGAGAACACGATAACAGGATCACATGCAAGATCTCTAGTAGATGTGAAATCTCTTCTTTCAATTTTGTAAATGCTGTTACGGATAGTTTGTAAGAGCAGGATGAGGAGCAGATCAGCAATTTTCAGACTGACCTTGCAGTAGACAAAGAACATCCTCTTGTCAGATGTAATGTTGGATGAACTTTTCATTTAAAGGAACTGTCATGGTCATATTTTCCACCTCAGTGGACATTACAGGTAAGGGTGAAGGTCAAGATACTCCTTGACGTTGCCGACAACAAGACACAAGTAATAAGAAAACATCAGGGGAGACTCCTCAGAATCTGCCTATATAATAAAATATTATAGAATTACAACAGAAATGCTGATTTACATCATTTGTTAGATCTTTCAGACTTTTTTTGTATGTATGAAGTAAATGCTATTTATATATTATTCAGCTGATTTAGAAATCAAACCATTGAAGGTAAGGAAAAGAATTTAAGTTTTATGATGGTATGAAATAGTTTGATATTGCCTGCAGTTAGGGCACTTCCTGTATATGAGTTTTTCAAGCCAGACAAGATGCGTGGTTGTTGGGGCCCATAGTCTGTCGTGAAGGAATTGAAAGCTCTGTCTTACAGTGTCATACAAAGTTCAGCATAAAGACTGTACAAAGTTCAGTATTAAGACTGTACAAGGTTCAGCATTAAGGCCATATATAGTAATAACATGAGGGCATAGAAAACATGTGCCAAAATTCTATTACAACATTCAAGTGTTCAAACTGAATTTGTTGTCTTTTCCTGCCAGTATCCAGCAAAGATGTCTCTTTCAGGCCCTAAACATTCTCTTTTTAAAATTCTGTCACACGCACACACGCACACACACAAGCATGCCTGCACGCACAAAGGCATACAGACACAAACACACAGACACACACAGCCAGCAGAAGTCACCTTGGCAGCGGGAATGCCCTGCAGGAGCTGGTCTTGTCAGGCTCAGAGAGCGAGAGCAGCTTGATGTCGCTGCTATTGTTGTTACTGTTGTTGTGTACATCGGCCACCAGGAGAAATGTGCAGTGGCCTGGGGTATCTGCTCTGTTGTCAATGACAGTCAATGACACTCTGCTGCTAAGTGAAAAGGATTAGCAAACGCTCTCTCCCACTTTCTCTCTTTTTCTCCCACAAATATATGAATTCACACACACATGCACACACAGAAGTATATTCACTTCTTTGGCTTTGCTTGCACTTACTAAGTTTTTAGAAAACATAAGCAGTCGTCTATAAAATTATGGAAATCGGAAAAATAATTAGCTGAGTGGAAACAGCTTGCAGGTATATGACCCTTACAACTCACTGGTCTCAGGTCAGAACACACACACAAACAAGTACACAGACAGGAAGCTCCAGCTTTTTTTGTCACCCATACAAGAAGGCACATATCACATCATATTACATGTAATACCAGAAATTGTCAGTCATAGTCACAATCAACAATTTTTTTTTCATTCTACCCAGAGGAAAAGCATGGTAGCCTTCTTCCTCAGTTGGAGTTTTTAGAAAATATTTCGATAACAAGTTAAAAACGGTCTTATTCTAGCCCCTGAAAATAGATAACTATTACAGCTTTTTCCATTACATCTTTGTGAGAGAAGTCATATAAATGTATAGCATCCACAGAATTTTTGGTTGCTTTGAGCAATACAATTACAAAAAAAAACAAACAAAAAAAAACATATATACTGTATGCAGAATGAAAAAACAGATTTTTTTAGAGTCACACACAAAACTGAAGAACTTTAGCATTGCCATCACTTTTACTGCCTGCAACTATTCATGCTGGATCCTAAACAGAATAAAAAATAACAGCAGTTAACTTCATACTTGGCAGGTATTTAATGCCGACAGACCAGTTCAGAGAGCCAACATTTGCCATTTTTTGTCGAGCTGGCTGGCAAACAATGTCTTTAATTAAACAAACAATTTTTTTTATTCCGTTTACCTAGTGCAGTTGTTTTAATTAAGCTGAGCATGAGTTTTGAGTATGTTTTTCTGTCATGTGGTTGCAGTATTTTTCTCTGCTTCCCTCTTTTTGTGTTTCACTGTTGGAGGCAGGTCTATCTCTTTAATAGTCCAGTCATTTCCTGGTTCAAATACACAGCTCTAAACAGCTTCACACTGGTCACAGATGGGTGTGCATAATGTTTGATTGACAAGTCCTGTAATTAACCAGTTAGACCTCAGAGAAGAGGAGTTTTTTACCTCTATGAGAAGAGGTTTAAGGAATTTACCATGAGAAGATTTTCTCTGTTAATTTGTCTCTGTGGATATTTCACAGTGCAGAGTAGAATTTATTGGCTGCTCCATAATTCAAGCTATAAACCAAGGGGTTATATTGACCTCACAGTTGGTGTTCATCAACTTTGGAACTGCCTCACTCACAGTTTAAGTTAGTGTATATTTTCAGAAAGCATTTTAAAAAATATGTGTTTCTGTTGTCAGTTTTCTGATATTTAAACTATTTTCTCTATATATATTTTTTTTCCTACTTTTCTTCTTTCTGTTTTGTTATATAAACATTTCTCACTGTGGGTATATGAGAAAAACAGTCCGGAAGTTCAAGGATACATATTCTAAGGGAAGCCTTATGTGTGCTATATTTAGACATATAAAATAAAAAAATCTCTATGTTTAACTTCATAGCATCTTGAATAGAATAGTCAAGTGTCAACACCTGCCAGTCTAAAACAGTTTACTGAGAGAAAATTTATTTTTATAAGCTTAAACTTGGAGTGGTTGAATTCTAATGTGAGAAGAAAACTGTCGTTCAGCACACAGGGGCGTGACAGTGGCAGCAACCACCTTATGGGTACCCCACATTCATATGTGAGTTTTTTCCATCTTTCTTTTATGAAGCATGTTAAGAGCCACGGCAGGAAAACCAACCTCTAAAATAAGACTGTGGGATTTGGAAACCTTACTGAATCTAATGGCACTCAATTGATGAAACGGTGGATGAGAAAGGTTCCTGCCTAGTTTCATGGCAAAGGAATGCTTGATATTGTTGTAGCACACTTTAAACAGAATAGGACTTTAGCCAATTAAAAACCTTTCCAATCCTTATACTGAAATCAAATTGACCAGGTTACGAGCCCACCTAGCATTCTAAAGTGCCTTAAGCTAATTAGTTTCTACCCCCTGCCCATGCCTCTGAAGTCAAAGCTAACAATTACAATCCAGCCACCCCGAGTTGCACTTTTGATGTTAGCCAATTACAGCTACTTTCAAAGTCATATCATCCAATTACCTTCCCTTGCCACCCTAGGTTCTGCAGACCCATTAGCCAATTATACATCTCACACAATGGCTCTCTCTGGCACATGCAAGCACATCCTGGAACCTGTAAATGGACATCATGAAAACACATCACTCACCAAATCTTCTTTTTTTTAAGTTCAAATCCTGTTATTAACAGCTATTAAAGCCCAAATATGGTTTCCTACATCTCCGGCTGAGGTGAACGCTGCATCTGTGCAGCATTTTTCTCATAGTATAAAAGACCTACCCTGAGGCAAGATAACAAAGAGATCTGTGTTGGACTTACTGAGCAACCTAAAATTAATCATAATCACATGCTACCTGTAAAAAATTAAGACCATTTTACAGGTAACATGTACACGAAGAGGTTGCTTGGGGTGTGAAGACTGCGCACTTCTGCACAAGACTAAGAGTGACCCCGGCAAGAGAGCAGGAGCTTGGCCACAACAAAACATGAGTGAGCTTATGACCCCAAACAGCTGATTACCATAGGAAGGAACCAAGCTGGAAGAAGGTCCAGGAAGTCATTATGGCAGTAAGATCAGCCTCTACACAGGGCCAAGTGGTGTACCATGCAGCTTGAAAAAACACTGTCGAGACTCCTTCAGCAGCTGTGGAAAGTCCTGAAAGTGATCTGGTGTAGAGGTAGAGTCAGTGGAGATGAACCGAAGGTGGATTCCCAAGGATAACCTTAGAGTTACTGAATAATTTTGAATTATCTCTGCTCAGCACAGAAGGTGAGATAGTTTTTAGTTTCTTATCCTTATGATTGACAGATCACATACACTGACATCTCAGCACAAGCAGTATCCCTGGAACACCTGGCTGCTTGGAGCACATAGGGGCAGTCAAACAGCTTTAGGAGAAACAAAAGAGAAAAGTGGCAATCTGGTTGTGGTTCTGTGTTTGGACTTTGCCATATTACCAGCAAGATTATCTACCTCAGTCGATAAACTGCATCCTAATCCTTGCTACATATATTTTGAAGTCAACTACAATATTGGTAAAATTGAGAGAAGTAAATCACAATGAGAGCCCAAAATTTGTCTTCAATTGGTTTGCCTCTCTATGCACAGTCAACTACTTTGGCTACCTTTACTTTTTTATTCTGATGAAAATTTAGTATGTGTTTTTTGTCTTTTCACCTGACTTTTCTGTGAAAAATAAACTGGCCCACATCGATGATTTGTGAGAGATTTACTTATAAAAGGAGGATCATGTTGAGGGAATGTATCTATCTCATCTCTAAGGATGTGATTTTTTTCACCATTAAATATTTTACATTATTGTGAATGCTATTAGCTTACTCATTATTTGTTTATTTTTTCAGCCTGTCAGCCAGTTTGAAAGCATTGTCTCATATTTGCCAAAATATAACAGGAAAACATTACTTAAAACCAAAGAAGCAGGTGACGTACTTAACAGAATAGATATTATTGATATAATAATTCTATTATATCAGTTTGTTAAAAAAAATAAAAAAGAATTCCAAGTCAGTAGGTGCCTCATGTGTGGCTATTGCTGAATTCTCATTCTCAGAGAGGCTGCTACTTGTGGACGAAAAATGGTGACCAGAAGAACTGAGATATCAGAAAAAACAGCAGGGGGGATCTCTCTCTCTGGAGTACAAAATAAATGTGCTGCAGAGAATGCAATGCCGGGGAGTTTATAAGTGAGATAGGTAATGATTTACATGTGTGTGTGTGTGTGTGTGTATATATGAATATATGCATATATACAGTATGTATAGACAAACACACTTAAAATAACAAACCTGAAACTAATATGCTAGGTAGGCTACTGCGAATTTATAGATAATTATGTCACTACACTGCTGTGACTACAAATTGTTCAATAAATAAAGGTTATGAAACTGTACTATTTGTACTCTCTTAAAAATGTTTGGTTCAAAACAACCCAATATGGGTTATTTCTTAACCCAACACTGGTTAAATATTGGACAGAACACATGCT
>JAQMCX010000043.1:16016232-16029083 GCA_029814765.1 Acanthurus leucopareius | reverse complement strand
TCTACCATCTCATGAAAACTCTGAGGGGGGTGAATTTTTTTCTAACTCATTTGTTTATTTTATATTTAAGCTTAAAACTCGGCTATTCAGCTGTTGATTGACAGCCTGTTGACGTATAGCTGGGGGCAGTTAGCTGAGTGGGTGCGCTGTCCGTCCTTCAACCCCGCCTCTTTTCCCATATTTGCTTTTTTGTCTTTAAGGATGGCTGCGAGTCACGCGCATGCTAATGGCGGTGCCCAGGACGAGATATCTGAGGCTTCACTTTTCTCAGGCAGAAACCAATGGGTGACGTCATGGAGGATTTGTCCAGTGTTTTATACAGTCAATGGTTGACTGTTGTAAAAATGCAACTATGTGATAGCGTGTCAACTAACAAGGTGATAATGTGTTAATGTTGTGTTCACAATTTGCCTCTACTGTCCTCAAGCATTTTGTGGCATACAAATCCAAGACATGAAATTAAGATTTAAAAGAAATTTGTGAAACAGGGGAGAGTGACAGTAACTTATGGCAAGAGAAAAGGAAAACAGGGATTAAAGCTGATAAAGGCTGTAACAAAGGCAAGAGGTGAGAGAGAAATGATGATAATGGAAAGCGTTGCTACATCAAGGACACTCATTAACCTGTCCCCTTCTATCCAACACTCAGCGTTCAGAGTTTAACAATAAAGGAATACGATGGACTGAAAAAGGGAAGAAAAAGAAAGAGAAGCCCCTTCATTTAGTCCCCAGTCCCAGTCTCATGAGGAGAAGAAATTGGAAACAGAGACACGACTCCTGGGACCTTGAGGAAATTAAATACCGAATTCAATGGGCAGACCGACTCAATCACACGTGCTTTTGTAAAATGACTCGGGAATTGAATCCCTTGCCGCTTAGCTGGGGATGTTATTGCTCTTGTAGCTATTTCTGTTTAACTAGGCCTGGGTGCTGGCTGGTTCATACACACACACACACACACACACACACACATACACACACACCCATTTAGATAAAGATATATTGAATATCACACATGCATTTGCTCACACATATACACACGTAAGCACAGGAACCTGCAAGCAGAAAGCATTCAGTACAGCCAGTGTAGATTCTGAAAATAGGATTTATGTTGAAATTACGTTTGTTTTACAAAATGATAAATTGCAAGTGCACTTTTGGTTTGGCAACACTCCTGATTTTTACATGAGTCTCCTTTTTTTTCTTTTTAACATTGCTCCTGATTGGTAATTTCTCGTGTTAATATCACAATTTTATACCACTACATTTAAATGTGTGTTTCTCTGTGGGGTGTGTGTCATGGTACCTGGCAACCCAAACCTCTAAGGCAGAGGTGGAAAAAAACAAATTTGCCAGTCAGTGTGCATACTTGAGACCTCTTCTCTGTAGAAAATGCATGAAACAGGTCACTTTCCGTCAGACATTCTGCTTTCTAACCGGTAGCTTTGAGGAGCAGATTATTATTATTATTATTATTATTATTATTATTATTATTATTATTATTATTATGGACCTCTTATTTACATGCATTTTCCTTTCACACATATATTTTTATTCTCACATACATACATTTTTACTAAAATGAATATTTTTTAACTCACACGTTCATACATTTTACCTTCATATTTATATATAGTTTTAACTCACATAAACATATTCTTTGTTCTCATATTCATATATTTTAACACATATATCCATGCATTTTTGATCTCATGGACATGCTGTTAATATTGTAAATAAAACATGTATGTAAGGAGAAAATATATGTATGTCTTAAGATAATATATATATATATATATATATATGTGTGATGATATATATATATATGTAAGAGAAGAAAATGTCTGTATCTCAGAGAAGAATGTCTATGCATTAGAAAGTATAGTGGAAACAGATGGCAGATCATTTCGAGCTGTGATTGGCCGTCAAATCTTGCGCTGTGATTGGCTGAGAATAGTGTTAATTTTGTTGGCACTTTTTAAATGTAGCCTTAGCCTTAGTCCTGTGTATGAAGTCCATTACATGAAATTAACTTCTTATGTAAATTAGTAAATGACATCATTAAGCAACTTATAGCAACTTTTCGGGCAGCCAATAGCTACTTTTCTCACTGATGAGTATGCAAAACTGTTTATGACTGTTTACAAATTAAACAATACTGTTTACTAAAGGAAGATAACCTCCATGAAAAATAAAATTTTATGCTATACTATTCTATGCTACCATGATAGTTTGTTGAAGTACATTTTAGTCTCGTCTTTTGTCCTAAGCAGTATTTCATTTTAATATAGTCACTGTTCAATAAAATGGATAAATTTGTTAGTTTAAACATATGACTATACAAGGAAAATGTACCAATGTGTGAGTTAAAATATATGGACATGAAAGTAAAATACATGAATGTGTGATTTTAAAATTTATAATTATGAGAGTAAAAATGTATGCGTGTGAGAGTGAAAATATATGCATGTGAGAGGTCCAGAATGAATAACCCTCATACCATTTGTAATAGAATCATTTAACTTAAATTTAACCCTTACCCACATCACTATATTTATATCAATTACCTAGGTTATATGGGGGCTGATCTTTAAAGGCAGAGCATCTACCATTAACTCAGAAAATTTCTTTTTGTCTCAGCCTTGTGTTGGCAGGAATGCATTAAGCCAAGTAAACATTTTTAGTATAATAGGTTAATTTATCATTCATAATTTTCAATTATTGTATGTAATAGTACATGTAAGTATTCAGAAAGTAAAAGCAGGATTGAATATGTGAGAGTAATACCCACAGCTGAGCCAATCTGTATAGGAATCTCATAATATACCTTCTCCAGTAAAAGCACAATAAAACTTAATGTTCTTTGTCTTTTTAAAAGATTAATTAGAATGACACCTGAGACACACAGGTTTGTGACATATAATGCAATTATTCAAATTAAAGGTTTTTTGGACTGATACTTCATTATAAGTAAATATTCCCATTATTGACACTAGTTATTTGAATATCACAGGAGGCAGAAGCTCTGAGACCAAATAACGATATAAAGTATTTTGCATCCACACACAAAAGCAGGCTCAGGAGAGAGTGTCTGTGTCTTTGGTGGCCCATGTTCCTCAATGATGTATTTTAGGATGTTGTTGAGTAAAACAGGGAGGGAGAACTCCACATTTAGCTCTGACTTTGTGGTGAGGCTCTCAGGGGGTTGTCTGGCTGAACAAGAGTGTGTGGGTGTGCATGTGTGTGTGTGTGTGTGTGTGTGTGTGTGTGCTTGTTCAAGACTGAATGTGTGAAAAATATTCAAAATCCCTTGAAATGTTCCTCTTCAAATCTGTGCCTTCAGTTGCAGGTGTTCATATCTGTGTGTTCATAAGTTTGTTTATAATGTGTGTGTCTGATGCGTGAGAAAGACCTGGGGTGCTGCTGATAAGTCCATAGAATACCTCTTAATATGTGTGTGCATTTTTTTTTTAGTGAGGAAGACAGTCTGACAGAGTAATTGAAAGTCACTTCCAATCTTGTGCATGAAAGATGCACGAAAGTACTTGAGAACTAAGTTGAGCTTATTATTTTCTATTTTACATGCAGTGTTGACAATCACTGAAGTACATTTTTGCATTGGCAATTATGCCATCAGTAAAACAATGGCTAAATACATGTAGCTGCAGTCCTTCAACATCCGCCTTTCTCCATCATCAAGGCAGCTGTGGCTGAGTAGGACCAGATACAGTTAGATGTAAGCCTTCATATGTATATAATACATGGACCACTGTGCGAAGAGGCAGTTTATTGACCTTTTCACTGAAAAGTCAAAGCTGGAGAAAACACCACTTATGAGGTATGGGACGCAGCAGAGAAATCCTCCCCAGGTTGTTTCAGTATGTATGATAGTTTTTGGTAAAATGCAGTCAGTAATAATCCCCAGTCATTTTCTTCGTTAAATTTGCTCTTTATTTAAGGACAGTGACATGGCTGACGGGACAGTTAGACCTGCTGTTAAACATGCTGGCCAATTACATTTACTGTTTGTCCACCGTGCACACTGTTATTGACTTTGAATCTTGCCAGCATAACATTAGCTCTCAGGCTAACAGCGGATTTTTTTTTTTTTTAATTGCAACATCATATCTACGACCCATCCTATTTACTGGAGTACAAATCTATGTTTTCATTGCATGAGGATCTTATGGGATTGTAACGATTATTCCAGTTAAAAGTCAAGCTTATCCGCCTCCAAATTTTTAAGCAATTTTCTTGTTACTTTTCCACACAACCTTTTTGCTTCTTTCAACTGACATTTGACACGCGAGCTGGAGAAGAGAGAGGGAGGGCACAAGTCAAAAAAATGTCAAAAGTCAATCAAGTGTCACTGGTGAAGGTATCTTGATCAGCCTACGTTGGGGCCTGTATGAAAACAAAACAATAGGCCATTGTAAGTATAGACGACAAACAAACTGGTGACTGCCCCTGCACTAAGAGCCAGTCCTTTGGAGGGAAACAAAAAAATAAATAAAAACATTGGATCAGCCCCAAAGTACATTAGCCCACCAGGAAAATGCCCAGTATGCTAGGTGACCAATCCAGCCCTGGCTGGGAAATATTTTATTTCCCACTGTAAGGTACAGCATGCTTATTTGGCTTTGATATATCTAACTATAATATGTACCATAAATAGCTATACATTATGACATAAATATGTACAGAAATATTAGCTAAATAATATAAAAGGCAGGCACCAATGTGGCTTGGAGGGAACTAGAGTGCAAAACTGCAAGAATTGCAACAAAATGTTGAATTTATCAGAATTGAGGTTTGGATTGTGTGGGAAGGTATGTGGTGTGTGTGTGCGTGTGCGTGTGTGTGTGTGTGTGTGTGTGTGTGTGTGTGCTTGCTCTCATCTGAATGCGTGTCCTTTTTCTAAAGTAAGTCACCCTGAGTGACAGGGGAATTTGATCAGCATGGACACCATATGGTGAGGCTAATGATTAATGTTTATTACACACAAAAAGCATCTAGGAACCCACACATGCAGATATGCATAACCCTAATAGAAGCTGAAGCTCATACCCTTGAACATACACTTGTCTAAGGCACAGATATATCCAAAGTCCCTTATCCCTGCAGCGTCTTGCAAACAGAATCTGTAATGTGATTTTATGCAGGTTCTGAAAAGCTGACTCCAGATTGAGAAAATAATGCAAAAAATTCTGTGGCACCAAGCCATTCTCTGTTAATGTACAAGGCAAGAACACCCTGTGGAAGGAAACGTCTTGGCTTATTTGGCACATTTTAAAATATCTTTGATTATACCAGCAACCATTGCAGAAATTTGTTTTTCTTGCACACACTTTTGCTGGCACCACATCATATTTTTGACAGCCAGAATATAAAGTTTGGTCTCTGAGAAGAAGTTTTTTTTTATTGTTGTTCTTACCCTTACCTTCACCTTTGTTTCCTTACAGAGTCTAGAGACCAGTGAAGTGTCCAAGACACTCTAATTAGCTGTAGCCATCTTGTGAATGGGACTGCGATGGTTTGCAGTTTGACTCTTGTGAACGTATGCTGGTGAAGGCTCCAGCATGCCTAGTAGTTTGAAAAGGAATGAACAAATATGGCTGAATTATGAGTTACATGGAGGTGTAAAAAATCAGAAGCTTGGTCTGTAATTTTCACACACGATAACTTTGAGAGTTCAGAGTCCAACCTATAAGATAAAATTAAGCAAAAAAAATTAAGCAAAGTTTAGAGACTAACACCAGACCTTTCTAAACTCATCTATACTCCTATATTTTTATCTGTCCATACCTACAATGTTATGAAAGCCGCACATCCACATGCTCACACGCATTCTTATATTAAAAGTGAAGAGGGGTTGCCCTCCGTCCTCATGTGTTTTATGCTAGGCTGAAAGGACTGACACCGTGGCCAATATATATATATATATCCACTCATGTATATATGTGTGTTTGTGTATATGTATGTCTATGTATGTAAGAAAAGTAACTGTATTGCATTTCTGAGAGTGGGTGCCAGCATTTTCATATGTGTTGGCCAGTGGCACAAACAAACGTTGACAATTTGGCCTTGTCACACACAAATTTCCCCAATGTCAACACTTTTAAATCCTATAATTGTCTGTTAAAATTCCCTAACACTGTCTGTTAAGGCTGTTGAGGCATTGGTTGAAATCCAGTAATCAAGCACAGCATTTTGTACATTAATCCCTCAATATACATATTATATGACCTTCTAAACTACTGTCATCCTTTTCCGAGGTTTGACTAATAAATTTGACCGACTGGACAAAAGTTGTCGGTAACTTCCTGCCTGATTAGCTTTGGAACAAAGTGTAATGATTTACCATTTGAGTAGTTTTAGTTCAGTTAATTCTTAAATTGAGTGTCAAGTTTGCTCTTTGTATATATCCTTGTTTTATTGTTTCCTGTTTTACTTTGGTAATCCCTGTTCTGTGTTGTCCACCCATTTCCTGTCAAGTTTCTCTCTTCTTGTGCCCTGATGTGTTTCACCTGTGTGATTGCTCCACCTGTGTCTCATTATCCTAGTATGTATATAGTCTCTGTGTTTCCCCTTTGTCTGTAGTCACTCCCTTGTGCTTTCGTCATCCCCTGGTCCAGTCATTGTTCCTGTTCTCCATGTGTCTTCCTGGTTTGTAGCATTTCTTTTTTTTTGTCTCCTTTGATTTTATTATTAAGTTGAACTTTGCATTTTGTGTTTTTAAAGTATCAGCTTTTCTTTTACTAAAGCTCGCTTCTTGTCAAGTCCCTGAATTTGTCTGTATTTGGGTCCTTAGTTTTGTAATTCCTGACACATAGTTACGCTATTGGTTGGTTGGCAGAGTGCTGGAGTTTCCCATTGACTGCTGTTATCTCATAATTAATAGGTGAAAACAGTAGGAGCACTGCACGCTACAAACGGCAGCAGCATAACCTTCACCTGTGCACTAAGTGCAGCATGTTTGGCTTTTTTTTTCTGGTTACCAAGAGATAAAAAATGTTAAACTTTGGGTAAAACTGTGTTGTGTAAGAAGTTGGTGTAGATTACAAACATTCTTATTGTGTATAACTGAACTGAGACCAGGTAATCAGCTCCCATAAGCACTTCCTTCTTCAGCTGCTTGAGGAAACCAGTAAGGACTGCAGCTTGGAGGGCAGCACCTGTACTCACAGAATCTAGAGCTATGTTACGAAGCCAATGTTCTCCCATTTTTGCTGTCATTGCCCAAAGCACAGACACACCACCTTCATAGGAATTCAATAACAAGCCCATACCTTGCCAAAATGTCACAGTGCATTAGAGCATCAAAGTACATCATATGCAGACAGATGGCACAGAAAGTACAATACCTTATATTCACCATGAGGGAATTTAACTGAAAACCAACATTAAAATGCACTGCTGTGGGAAATGAAGATGATGGTTACACATCAATCCAACAGAGAGCTTAGAGGTATGAAAGACAGTGTACAGTTAAAGCACCCCTGTTTTTCAGTCTGACATAGCACAAAATGAATAGAGAGAGATAACAAAACAGCAGGGGGAGTTTACAGATGATTAAAATAGTTTTAATTAGAAAAAAATCTTTTCAGTCATTTTTGAGTAGAGGAAAGAGAAAATTTCTTGCAACCACATTTGTAACAATTTTGTAAGTATGTCATTACATTTCATGTGATCCTCTAATTCCGTACACACAGACTGCTGGCTCTTCTAGTGCAAAGCTCAGTTTCGTTTCTGAGTCATAGCTGTAGACTCAACTCTCATCACTGATGATAATCCTCACCATGAAGTTAAGGTCATCCCTGTTGACGGAGATCCTCACAGACTCCTTCTCAGTGCTGCTTCTGCCAGCAGGCAGGAGATCACAAATGCCAACTCACCCCTGGTTACGAAAAACGTGCAATACTCACTCAGGAAAGTTACAGCTTGCTCCTGTTGCATGCACATAACTTTGCAGTGCTACATTCCTGCACAACAGGAACATTTTTGTAGTTTTTTTTCTTATTTTTTATTGTACCTTGTATAATGTTTAATGAGAGAACAATGGCAGAGACTTTAAAGTGAGACTTTCCATTACTGAAATTACCAAAGTTCCTCAATTTACAATCTCAGCTTTTCTTTTAAGTTTACAGTATGAAAAACAATTCTTATTTAATTTACCGTTAAAGCTGAAGGCCACAAAAGTGAAGAGCTGAGAACAGAACTACACATAGAGTTTGTGTAGAGAGAGCAGGTTTGGTATTACAAGATTTCCATGTTGTTTCTCTCTTCTTGACACTCTCTGCATTGAGGATGTGTGGACTTTTGTGTGTTTTGTGTGTGTGTGTATACATCTGTACTCATTATCAGTGCTCATGATTGACAGTCAGCTCCTGGAGAAGGATGATAAGAACTACTTCTCACTTTTACCATTTCTGTCTCTCCGTCTTCATTATTTTTCTGTCTATACTTCAACTTTTTCTTGCCTACCATTCACTGCCTCCCCTCGCTAAGCAGACACAACAGCCATGTAGTGCATGATCTGATAAATATGTGGACCGCTGCACAAGCACTGGCAGTTGTTGTTTATCACCACTCTATAACTTTTAAAAATACAGTTCGGTGTTTCTCTCAGTGGCTGTGGGGATAAATAGGGAACGATATCTGATGATGATGCTCAGCTAAAATCTGTATTTTGTGTCATGCGCTCTATACAGATTCTTTATGAATTCTTTTTATGATAATTTGTTGTTGCTGGGTTGTTCTTTTTTTTGTTTTGTTTTGTTTTTTTTCGCTGGGGGGGACATTGGACTCTTGGTTACACTAGAGGTGGGGACAGGTGCTGCAGCATCAACATTCATTTGGAAAATCCATTCTTCTATCATCCTTTGTTGCTTTTTTATTTTTACTGCTCGCTCAGCACCTTCAGTTTGACCAAGTTTTAGCCTTCCACATAGGTTTTACTATGCGTACATAGAAATTGCACAAAACAGGTGATGGAAATGCACCTGTTGATAGTTACAAAAAGGATTAACCTCAGTTCATATGCAGAATGTTTTTCACTTCATTGAGCTTTGTGCTTCATACTCTACATGGAATCTGTACTGAGTGCAATTTTATTGTTTAAAGGTGGTCAGTTGCTTCATAATCATGGTTGTGTTTGCTCTTCTGGCTCATCTGGGGAAAGAAAGGTGGTATGAGTATTTGTAATAACTTTCTGGTTTTCAGTCTGATCTGAACAGTTTTGCTGGATTCCAAATTTTTGAGCTTCATTTCCATCAACTGAACTGCAGTGCAAAGTCAGGTCCAAGTTCTGCGCACTGGGAACAAATGTAGGTGAGGCCGACGTTTTTTGGCAATTCTGTAAACACAAATGCAGCGCTATCTGTGGTGCAGCATGGTGCAGTGGTAAGGTAGGGGTATTATGAGTCGTCCACATGCTGACGATGGTGAGCTGTCTTGGAAAGATGAAGCTAACATTACAAATGACATTTTAAAAAAGATGAAAAATCATGTGCCGTAACATGACCAATACCTGGTCAGAGTTGACAGAAATGCAAATGTAAATTTACATAAAAAATGACATAATTGCACTGCACAAGTGTATGTTTACCAATGCATGCCTTTTTGCAGAATGCCACCAATATCAGCTACTTCACACAAATGCGGGTAAAACTCACCTTACACTGTACCAAACTAGTATGCAATCTGCCCTTAAACCTTCTTTGCCCTGATACACAAGGGGGTCCAATGACTAATTTTTGTAGCAGAGACTTCTGTTTATATACAGTCAACCTAAATTTGAGTCTGCCATCTCAAACAGGAGCTGCTGACCCCTCTGTAAAAAATCAGTTTGATGAACATGAATGAAATCCTCTTTTAATCCATTTAAGGAGCATGAAATTCATGTGCAGTTGCAATTTGGTTTGTTATTCCAAATTAGGACAGGCTTTGATCACAGAATCATTTCAATTTTATCTCAATTTTAATTGAATGTTTTCTTATTGCAATAACAGTAGACCTAAATTAGTTATTTTCTGGCTCGTGGGTCCAAGTTTATTCAGTATTAATTAAAAGCATTGAGACAAACATGTCACATATGTTTTCTAATCATTCTCATGAAATTATTGCCTTTTTCACATTAGTGAAATCACTTCACCAAACACTAATTTTTGCACTAAATGTCAGGCATTGCAAATACTGTAAAAAATTGTCATTGTATTTTCCATAATGTGGACCTGACCCTTGATACCTTCTTAGTCTGTACTTTGACTCATCATCTGCCTCTTTTGTCCCTTTCCCTCTCTTGAAAGTCACTTCTAGGCCTCATCTGCTTTGAAATGCAGACTTGTTTCCATCAGAGGACTTTCAATGCCAGACAAAATCGCTGCCTGTTCCCCTGAAATTGCCTTCTGTGTACATAAACAGGTGGAGCCTGCACATATTAAGGCAAACAAGACTACAAATGATGTGAAGCAGGCATTTCAAGCTGCTATTGTGCAAAATAGGAGCAAGGCAAACAGACTACTCTTAAAAAGAGGTGTTTTCATCCATACACGTGAAAGTATTCAGCAGTCAACATAATTCTCTGCTGTACCATGACCTATGCATCCTGTAAACCTACAAGTTATTGTTGCTGTGAGTTCTAAAGGTCTGTCTCTCAATTGATGTGATAATAAAGCCTTGACCTGAGATAATTTAAAGTTCATGTTGCTATCTTTCCCTTCTTAATATCACTGTTTCAAGAAATTAAAGTTACCTTTTCACCTTAAAGAAAACAGAACTAGTTAATAGCACAGAGAAAATTAGTGTCAACCAGTCCACTTTTACAGGTGCAAAACTTTCAAATTAAGGTTAGCAATCTGTTTGTGCTCTACACATAACTTCTTTGTAAGGTTTTCATTTTATTTTCTTCCCTTTTTTTGTTCCGATTATAACTTTGAAGGTTTATATTTATCTCTATGTGTGTGTGTGTGTATGTGTGTGTAAGAGAGAGAGTGAGTGTGTGTGTGTGTGTGTGTGTGAAAGAGAGAGAGAGAGAGCATCTGGCATGTTGTTTTATAGTTCCACAGGCAGATATAACAAGGATAGATTACAGCAGTAGCAGAAATAAATAATAAGAGATCTACACTAGAAAATACAAGTTTCAACAGGGCTCTAAGTTAGAGATACATTTTTATTTCGCAGTTTGTGTTGTCTCTTTTCCACATGGTGTTTTTTGAAAAGAGACAATTCATCCTGCTGTAAATAAGACAGATGAGAACAGTTTTAAAGATGGATTATGGCAGAGGACAACAACATTCACAAATATATTCCTAAGAGGGGATGTAGGCATTTCACTTCTAGAGGCCCCAATGTTTTGGAAAGTTTAGTAGATAAAAACAACAGTTTACTGGTATTTTTTAATAAAACAGGTTAAATTTCTTTTTAGTTCCCAGTATGTTTTCTTTTCTTTATCCTCTACAGATCTGATTTCAAAACAGCTGAGCAAGGGAGCATCATTTCTGCCTAGCTGTCTGAGAAAATGCAGTGCTGTTCTACACATCTTCTTTTTTCCATGTGAAGTTCTACATTCATCATTTCCATTACAATAACTTAATTTGTAATTATCTAGGGTAAAATGACTCCGCTATGTCTCACAATGCCCCTGCAAGCAACCCTGCCTCCTACAAATTGTGTTGATAAAATTCTAAATTGTTTTTTTCAGTTACACTGTGATGGAAATGTAATTGGTGGAAGGATTATTTTCAGAGCAAGTATTTTTTATGTGAATTAAATGCTATGTCAGAAGTTAGAAGGAAGGCCTATTTTTAGACGGAGATGATTTTGGCCTGTTTTGATGTTTGTATGAGTTTAAACAATGTTAGCAGTATTTTCAAAGTTCCATGACTGTTTTTGTAATGAACAAAAGTTAAGTTTGAAAATCTGTTGTAAAATGTTGCCTTTGTTCTTGTTGTTTAAGGGTTCATTGTATTGTATGGTTGATATTGGCAGAAGACAGGTGAGAAATGTTGTCAGTGAACTTTTTTATCATCATGTTCAGTGACAAAATATTGCAAATCGTTAGAAATGTCATTTAAGAGTTTTAGCATCAGGGTCAGTCATGTAGAAGTAAGATATCTTTTGATAGTATGTCTTACTGATGGTAAACTGTGGATATAAACCTGCTATAAGGTCGACCAATACAGTTGTCATTCTCCTCCTCTTTCACTGTCTGCTTCCCTCTGTTGTCAGAATCTTCATCACTGCATCCTGGTCTTGAGCTGCCCACGGTGATGGTGATTGGTTTAAAGAAATACAAACAAGCCACAGTGTTTTCCCACATGTTTGAGTAATAATGCCTGAAGCCAGACCTTTCTCCAGTGCTGACTAGGGATTATCGGTCGGGCCAATATTCGGCATTTTGACGCATATCAGCCTTTTTTTAAAATCCGACAGCCAATAAGAGATCAATATAAAAATGGATTATTTTGGTCCTAATACAGCCACTCCTCTCTGTCTGCAGTCACTACTCTGTCTCCAGCATTGTCCCACCCACAGCACCATCTGATGGGTTACACAGAGTCATGGCACGGGTAACAGACAATCAGCAGAACTTTAGGGAGCTATTTATTTTTTCAAGTTTTCATTTAACTTTATAAGACATGCTGCTGAGCCTGGGAGCTCTCTTTACTTTTTGTTAGAATTTTAAAACTGTGCTGTCCTTGTTTCTGTTTTTAAGTGTATTTCTTTATTACTTATTATTAAGGATAAGTGTGCCTGTGTGTGTGTGTGTGTGTGTGTGTGTGTTAATTTTGGCTAAATGCAGTACCCTTATCACCTTCCTGATGATTAACTCCAAAGCAGCAGTCGAGTTAT
>JAQMCX010000043.1:16002109-16016132 GCA_029814765.1 Acanthurus leucopareius | reverse complement strand
GATTCGCTCTGATTGGATTTCTTCCTAACTTGTCCCACAAAAGGGTAGTTTTGATTGGATCTCTTCTCCATTCGTCCCTCCCTAACATTTTCGTCTCGTTTTTATTCCTTGACTAAAGTGTCAGTTATATTTCGTCACAGTCTTCATCATCATATCTGACTTTTTATTTGGTTTTTATTTATTTTTCATCCGTTAAAAAGGTTCGTTCAAATATTTTTCGTCATAGTCTTTGTCAACGAAATTAACACTGCTCTTAACTACAGTTTTAAATTGTGCCAGTGCCAGGGATGAACTGTATGAAATTTCAACAAAACTGGATAAACATATGTCAAATTAAAAAGGACTGAAGGAGGCGGAAGCAGCGCCTTTGTGGAAATGCGATCCCCCTAAAAAAAAAAGCCTTCCCTGTAATGTGGTGGATTTGGGTTTAATTACAACCTTGTTCACACAGGCACAGACACATATAGCATTGGTTTGAATGCATGCCCACAGATATACACACACAGACAAACACACATACACACTGTAGAAAACAAACACACACTCCCTGTTTGTGCTGAAGTAAACACAGGCACACAAGAGCAAACTTTGCCTCTATTTGCGAAGCAGGAGACATGAGGGCTCACATACACAAGGACACAAACAAACATTTTGGCATTTGGAAACACAAAACCAGTGAGTGTGTATTAGATGTTTATAATAAATACTGAGACAAATTCCTGCAGAGTCCTTCTGCATGGATCAGGCGCTAAAGTTAAAAACTTTCTGTATGTACCTTGCAACTGGTTAAGTACACAAAGAAGGAATCAATATGGATTATTTTTTAGTAAGATTTTTAAAGGAATTTTTATTGTTTGCACTTAGTTTATTTGAATTTTTTTTGCATAATAAAATGGGCTGAAATTAGAGATTTGGGTCTGGTGATTATGATTGCTGAACTTGGTTCACAATAGTCCATTTTCCATAACTTTAATGAAGTATCTCTGTTGAACATGTTTTCCACTTATTGACTGGCTGTTTATTTGTTGGCCTCTGATATTACACTTCAGATTGTCAGCAGCAGTGAAGGCGTTCTCTGACTAGGCATCTGCACCCCATTATGTTAAACTAGAGAAAATATGAAAAAGTCCTTTCTAATTTAAACTGCTAACTTCTCCAACCAAAAAAAGAATAGATTTGCTTTGAAGCTGTTTTTGCCAGTAGACAAACACTGTTGTATTTGTCTGTGATTGATTACAGAACTTAAGAAACAGGACTTTTGTAAATAATTGTAAATCTAATATTGGTAGTAAATTATTCAGCTCCGTCCAATAGCAATTACAGTCATATTTCATTAGTTAATGGGAAACAGCAGGTGTTTGTATTGTATTTGCTGGAAAGATTTTTTTTTTTTTTTAAGTGAAGGTTCTGTGGTGCACCAAAGTCCCAAGGAGGAAGTTGAGTTGGGTGGTGAGTGCATGATGAGAGCACAATCTTTCCCCAACACAATCTGCCCTCAACATTAACCAGATACTGCAAGCGCATTGACATAACAGAAAAAAGTTTAACCATGCTTCAGTTGTTACAAGCAGATATTTAAGGAACATTAAATGAAATATGTTGTCAATGTACATATACCACTATACAGTACAAAAATTTGGAAACTCAGCACATATGGCTATTAATTGCATTCCCTTACATGTTAATAAAAACATAATCTGAAATGTAAGATTATTTACAATAATAATTCGCCATTGCCCATTATTTTCATGTAAATGTCATCTCTTATGGAGGCAGAATGGAATTATAGCATGATCAACAAACATCACTCAACTTCAGAGGTGCACTGACAGAGACAGCACGTAAAAAACGGCACAAGAGCTCTGCTGTTGTTTGCAGGTGGATATAGCACCTTTACGTAAACAGTAGCCCCTCAGCATCTTAGCACAGAGAAGGCTAATTTTAACATCTATGACTGTGAGTACAGCCTTGTTACAATTTCAAAGCACAATGACATGCAACATTAAGAAGAAATGGTATTGTATGTGATTTGGTGTCTCCACAGTTTCTGACAGAATGACCTCTGTCATTGATATCATCATAATATAAATGCTGGTTGCCGTATTGCCTGCTAACATGCTAACTACAAACAAAACTCAGCTGCAACATAGCAATGTTATGTCCTGAAAATAAGCATTATGTATTATTATGCATATGCAATATGCATTCCATTCAACTCTGGACAGCAGCATGCCAAGATAACATTACCTGAAGCAGATACAACATGCTGCTAACACCTAGCTATAACACTCCCCAACTGTGTTTGATATAGGCTGACTTGGCTTAAAATCAAAAACAAGCAAGATAAATTTGTTAACACAGCCAAACGTCAAGCAAGTGCAACAACACAAGACATACAACTTAACAAGGCAGACAATAAAACCTACTGATCCAACAAGAAGTCCACTTAACCTGTCTAGCGACCTTTTTTTTTTCCGGAGTTCTGACTAGCAACTGAAAGCCAGTCTGAGATTTAGTATGTTCTCTGACTTGGTCCCCTCTCTTTTTCTCTTTTCAACATCCTTTGTCAATATGCTTTTCTCTATCTTCACCTTTTACCAAGATGTCACAAAGCCAGTCTGACCGTGACATTGCTCCTGTCCCACTCTTTTTTCTTTTTTATCAATTTTTGTCTCGTATGTCTCTCCAACTTCATTTTTTAAAAGTAGCCAACTACTAAAAGCCAGTCTGACATTACTTCTATCTTAGTCTCTTGCTCAGTTATTCCTTTTTTTCTCCTCTTCAGCATTGTTACCTCTGTCATGGCCCTGTGGTTCTGTGATGCTGTGTGATACTCATGGTATTTCACAGTTAATGCAGTGGTATACTTCACAGGTAAGTGTAAATATAAAAAAATACAAGATATCCAGCTAAAATGTCTAAACACAAAGGCATAAGTAATTTAAGATTTGATTTGCCAGCTGGTTTTGTTTTGATTTTAGTTGTGTGCTTGATATTACTCACTGTGTGCAAGGCAGTCATCATAAAGATCCCTTTACAATAATCTACCTGCAGTGTGCAACTTAACTGAGCCTCACTTTAAAGAAAGTCAATGAACATCATGGGGCAAAGATTCCAGAATTTTTAATTAGAGAAAAACAATGATCTCCCTGTCATTATCTATTTTAATGCTTCTGGCGGATCTCAAACGAGAGGGAATTTTGCATTGTGCTCGCTCTCTGCTGCTTTGTTAATTTGTGTATGCCTTGTTGTACACCTGTACTGTATCTATTGTCTGAGAATGATTTTTGATTCATAAAAACAAGGTTAGGTTTATTCTCTGTGAAGTCCTTTGTACATTTTTCAATGATAAAAATTTTGATGGCATGTGCTCTGACAGTTGCTCCAACATCAATATTGCTCTCTATTGAACTTTGATCTTTACAAATCAGAAAAAATAAGCCTTGAAGAAGTACTATACCAGTTTTTAGAGAGAGTTTGGACCTTTTTGGACCCAGTATAACCATTTTGGCTTTGAAATAATGGAAAAATAAAATATTTTTCTAACAGTATAAAATTGTGTATTGTAACACAGTAACACTTAAAACTTTTCTTCTGGGATCCACAGGGGTGTTCCCAGAGCTAAACACATTTTAGCTAACACAGTTTACCTTGTTTGTGGCCAATAAAGAGGCAGCGTATGGTCTGATAATGAGGAAAACAGTCGCAGATGGACACATTTTCAGTCCATATGCTCCCCCGTATGTACTGCAGGAAGCACTTTTTTAAGACCTAGCATATATATATGTATTGTACATAGGTCAATCCCAGTGAATCTTTAAATCTGTTCACAAAGACTTGAGTCTTTATTGATTACCACTGTGCTGTCATAAAAGTGCATTGTAGTAACTTTAGTGCTTCATTTGCTCAGTTCTTGCCTGTATTATGTTCTTTGCTCAAGGGGATCATTAATGTTTGATGTAATCTCGAAGCTCACGCTGTTTCATTTAAAATACATACTGTGCAGCGAGTTAAGGAGCCGTTAGGCAATATGACATATGCAGTGACTTAACTTGTAGATTTGATCAGAATATTTTGGGAGCCTGGTTGCAGCCACACATTCACTCATTTTCTTCATGCTGGGATCTTTTTTTTTAAGATATGGGACTCTCATCAGACTGACCTTGAACATATAAAAAAGCAAGGAGGTAGTGCTCTACCATAATAATGTATTTCTGCATTCTCTCCTTCTCCTGTGTGCTTCTGTGTGTATTCACAGGAGACAGCAATGTGACAGTTGGCCAAAAAAGTGGTTGGAGAGATGGAACTTCATTTTTGTTTGTTCATCTTCTAAATTAGGAAAATGTAGTTTCATGTGGTCAAAAAAAAGAAAAAGGCTGTCTATCTGTCTACAGTAATACCCTTTATGTGGCACTCAGCTCTCGCAAAAAAGGAAAAAGAGTGTGGAAATTTATACATTCTTTTGTTTTTCTCAGAAAATGCTACCACAGCTGTTCCTTCCCCTTTCATTCAAGTATTGGTTAAAAAAAAAAAAAACATTTTTTATATACTATTGTCAGAAGCAGATTAAAATGTTACTTCACACACAGATTCTCTCCTATCCAAACATATTCCAAAAAATACAGCAGAGGACTGCACAGGTCAGAGACTGTAGGGGCATAACCTCATGGCTACATAGTTCATGAACCAGGAAGTAACACCAGTGAGGTAAGGAGATGGTGACAGTGTTACAGACCACTTGGTGTAGCAGGAATATTAATATAGAAGTAGCAGTTGGAGCTAAAAAGCTGCCGTCAGACTCTCTGTAATAATGCTTGAAATACAGAGTCTCCATATTCAAACATATTCATGGCCCTTTGTAATGCTTCTGTCTGGTTCCTTGTGGCTGAGCCTGCAGCTCCGGGATGCTGATAGGCTCTCTGGTGTGTGTTAGTCTCTGCAGGGGGAGTCAGTGGTAGCCCTGTTATTCATCATCGTATCATTATCAGTTATAATCATTATCAGCAGTAGATTGTAAAGTCTGCCGTTATTGCTGTTGTTGTTACTATAGTTGTTGTTGTTTTTTGTGTTCTCCCTCCCTCGTCTTCCCCAGTCCCTTTCTTTTCTCTCTTTATATACTCTCCAAAGCCTTGTGCTTTGGAGTAAAACACTGCACCAAAAATGGTATTGGCTTTGCAAGGTTTGGGATCATTTAAAATTGAAGATGCCACGTTCAAGCATCATAACAACCTTTGAACGGCAGATTTAATTATAAATGTGGCAATAATGTCATTTAATGGTGTACTACCTCTTTAATACATGTTAAGGGCTCCAGTGAGATTTTGCAGATGTTTTTGGGAATAAATCAAAATAAACTACTGTGCGAGTGTTCATTGTAATGAGACAACATGCCACACAGTGCAACAGTGTCGCTCACTGATGTATTTGTAATTAACCCAAATTAATTTTAAAAAATAATTGGAAGGAATACTTTGTAACAAGCTTTGGCTACAATGGCAATACTTGTTAGTGGGTTTAATTCACTGTTGCTTTTGGTTTTTGCCTGGTATATCGATGAGAAAATAACAGAAAATTCACAGTCTCATTCTTAAAAAATTAACATTCAGAACACTCACACTAAAACTTAAAAAAACAAAGAAAAAAAAAACAGCAACATCTCCCGAAAAACTCAGCCTAAAACACATTTTGCTGATTTTGAGAGATGAACGAAGGTGTGCTTAATTCATCTTACCTACAAGATGGGGTTTACCCCTGGGGTTGTTTCACTCCTCCCCAGTGTAGATGACAAGGTAGATCAAGCAAACCTCCCCCAAAGTTTTTCTTTTATTTTTGACTTTCACTTTCTGCTTTCTTTTGCATAAAGAAACAGAAACAGAAGGTTTCTGATGTGGTTATTCCCTTTTCACGCTGCATTGTTCTTTGGTCGAGGAAGCTCCTTCAGAGATACTAGCAGGCAGGACTGAAAAGACAGAGACTGAAAAGAAAGAACGCCAGGAGAGCTTTATATAACACATTCAGATGGTATCTAAACAAATCAAAAAGGCAGAAGGGGGCTTTTATTGTGAAGCTGACAGTTGTGTTCCCTAAAGTGGGAGATATTACAACATGATGGTATGAGACTGGACACTGGAGACACATGTGAGCTTACAGGTGTTCACATACATATGTATAGAGAAAGACACTCACACAAACATAGAGCTATAGATTATTCTCTGTTTTCTTTACCTTGCAGACACATTTAAAAAAGCACAGTTGGAAATAGAGAGAGAGGAGAGAGATGAGACAATTCTGTCTTCCTTGATGTGTCTACCCGTGTGCACAAGCCTGTGTATGTTTGTGTGTCATAGGATTGGATTCCTGTGTCAGCTGCCCTGCACAATATGTCACAACATATCCTGATCCAGATCCATCACTGAGAACTTCTTCCTATCATCAGTCACGGTCTTTGATTGCTCTGCCTCCTCCAGGGTTACATTGTAGTATGTCATTTGAAAGGCTGAGAGGGTCGTTTGCTGCTGGCTGCCCTCTATCAAAGAATACACATGAAAGGGGGAAAGGCAAAGAGAATGGATGCCACTTTGCCAGCTCACAGGATAAAATCCTGTCTTCTCGTAGCTGAATCAGTATGTTTTGTTTGTTCAGTCTAATATTATCCCATTTTGGACAGACTAAGTGTTACAAAAGATGTGTAGAAATCACACTGCCAAGCCACAGATTTTATAGCCTCACTAACTTGTCAACAACCAGAAAACAATATTGCCCATGATCCCAGATCATTTTTATTTTCTTCTTTAGTTCTCTGTAAGGTGAGTGTTGTCATTACAGTAGCTTATTGAAGATTTATACCAAATTGCAAAAATTGCAAAAACTACTTTTAAAAAAAAAATCATTTTAAAATGACTTTTTTTTAAGTTTTTTAAAACACAAACAAAATTCTTCACAATAGCACTACAGGTAGTTTTCAAGATGTGTTTCAGTCCCAAGTTCGTCTATCATTTCGCATTGCACCAGTGGATTGTAGTTACAAATTTTGTGACATTTTATAGCCTTCTCATAGAATTCTGAATATTTCTTCAGCTGCTGCCCTGCCTGGCACCTCCTTCCAAAACAGAAAGTCCTCCAAAATGTTCCCTTACCAGGGGTAGCGAAACAAAGCAATCAACTGTGCAGTACCAGCAATGTCTGTTGATTCCTCCAACTGAATAGAAAATTACTCACACAAACGCAGTCTATCCTGCAGCTGTGAATGAATGCCTGAGAGTTCTTCATTTCTCCTCCCCACACAATCATTTGAAAGAGGAATTGTTTTTAGTTTAAAAGCTGCTTTTGTTCCGAGCATAACTTCACACATTTCAACCGCCACTGGAAGAAGGAGGTCTTGTGCGATTGTGTGTGGCTTCTTACTTTTGGCAATCTGTTGGGCCGCAAAGAAGCCTCCTGTGCTTTCTGTAAAATTGTGACCAGGTTCACCATTTGTGTTTTATGGTGGACATATTCCTCACTCTTATGGTGGAAAAAACCTCTGGTTTTGTCCTTAAAATGAGGTTTCGTTGTAAAAAAATGTCGCTTTAGCTTGGCTGGCTAAATAGATTCATTTGCTAGCACCCAAAGACACATGTTGTATTTTGGTTTCCCGTTGCTGTGCTATATTCTATGTAAAACCAGCGACTAGCGGCTAGCAAAATAGCCAATCACTGAAGCAACTGTAGTCAAAAGGCTTAACCACTCAGTATGACTTGATTGAGGTGAATGTTTCACATGTGATATGTCACTATCACATCAGAGTTTCTCTTGGCCCAAAGATAGCATGGGTGAGTAGAATTGGCACAGTATACCTGTTTATTGGCCCAAATATCCCCATGTGTAGATATGCTATGTTTTAATAATGCAGCTTAATTTTGTATTTAGGCTAATTGCAAATTATTTTGCAGACCCCCCAAGCCATGGCTTACAGATCCCTGGAGGTCCTTGGACCCCAGTTTGAGAACCACTTACTTAAATTTCTGTTTACTACTAGATTATTCAATATGCTATCAGTTTAAAGAAGCCAGCCATTAGTGGCACAATGCTTCTGTTATTAATTGATTGATTATTGATTAATTAGTTGATTGATTGATTAATTTTGGTCTTTAAACTTTAGAAAAAAAGTTTTTTATATTTACAACAGTGTTGTAGATGAGACCAAATCATCTACTATAATGTTGATTTTTATTTTTTTGACTAAATTACAGTGTTGCCTGTGAGCAGCTGTGTTGTAAATGTTAAGGTAAAGCAGTTTTATTGTCTTTATACAATTAATTGTAATATAAAATTTCAAGGTTAGAGTGGAGGATTAGTCTTGTGCTGCAGCAACTGAGAACACAGCCACTTTGGGCCAGCCTAACTAATGTGTCTTACATGCAAGTCTTGATGTCAGGTGGACACCAGAGCACCCATAGGGAACCCACGCAGACTTGGGGTGAACATGCAAATTCCACACAGAAAAGAGTCAAACTCAGGACCTTCTTGCTGTGAGGTAACAGTGCTAACCTCTATGCTAATGCTGCTGTGTCTTCAGTGTTTGTAAAGACTGTCTGGACAGCTGCTGGAAAGGAAAACGACAAAAGAGTGTCCAGTTTGTAGAGGAATGTCTTTAAGCAAATCCCATTTCATAATCACACATTTCAGAACTTATGTCAGAGTTTGTCTTTGGAGAGAGAACAGACAGCTACAGCACACCAACAAATAAAGAAGGATCTACAGGTACAGCTGCAGAAGTGACAGGGATGTGTCTAGGGAGTGGCCTGGGGTGGCATGTGCCACCCCTGTAATCTGTTTGACCACCCCAGGTGCCACACTGTTTGATTGGCTATACGCCCAGTCAGAGGCGGTCCAGTTTAAGCTGCTTGTTGAGTAAAGGTGCAATTCAACCTCCAGCCTGAGAGGTAGTAATGCGAGTAGTGTCCAGCTGGCCAAACACACTGAGTGAAGAAGGAAAGAAGATCCTGTTTTGATTTGTACTGGTAAATTAGATGGCATGGGGCCAACACACATTGTGAAGTCTCCAGGGTTAGGGTTAGGGTTAGCTGACTTGTCACTTCTGAAGATGTGAGCACCATGATAATATGGCGCAGGTCTGTCAACATCTCAGCTTGTTTGTCATTGTTTGGTCATTGATAATAATGCTAATGCGAAGTTACCAATGTAGATCTGTCTTTGGCAACTTTTCAGGCCTAAGGTCGCCTTAGCTTTGCATGTGGCATTCTTTCGTGCATGACTTAATAAATTTATTGTGCAAAATATGACTATTAAAGTGATGTGCTTCTTCATACTACTATTACAGTATGAAACAAAGGCACAACATTCAAGATGATTTCATAAAAAAAGAAATCCAAAACAGCAAAGCTGCGACAGCAGGCCATAGCAGCCAGCAGTGATAGTCAGTCAGAGGATGAGAGCCATGGTAGGGATGTACAGCAGGAACCTCCAGCTTCAGTTGTACACACAGGTAAGTTGTGAAAAATCCTAATAATTTCCAGATTGGCCTGGCTCCAGATGTTTTTTGCGGACACGTAATATTTATTTATGTTGTTCAAGAGAAATATTTTTTGGGAATTGCTAGAAAAATTTAAAGTTTATTTGTTGTTGTTGTTTTGTTTTATCATTTTTTTACTTGTTTGATACACACTGAAAATGAGTGTAAAAGTGAAATAATCCTTATAGTATTTCAGGTCATCTGGGTTGGGTAACAAATTACTTAGTCTATTTAGAGAAATGCTGATTTTTATTATTCTGGTGACTACATATGTGTTTTTGTAAACTCAGAAGAGATATCATGCCATGCCTCCCATATTATGCCTCTTTTGGACATTGTTAATAGGTCTCAGAGGTTCCAAAAACATGCCTGTGAAGTTTCTTACCTAAAACACCACTCAGATCATATGGAAAGGCATGCTCATACACTCCCCTGTTCCAGCCTTCTTCTGAACACACTGTTTCTGCTCATAATTATGAGCACTGATGTTGTTTTATGTTAACTATTTGAATTAAACAGATCATTTGGACGTGATGGTAACTTCCCTTAGCACATCAATAGATATTCCTATTGTGTGTCAGCATCAAGCTAACAGATTAAGTGCATAGCAAAGCAAAGAATGCATATTGTAATATTTCCTTGTATTTAGCATGCAGTTCTATTACTGTTGGTTTCATACCAAGGCTTGGGCCATCATAGTTAATTAAACAGCATGCCAGTAAAGAATTTGAGACAGCTATGAGCTGGGCTTTGGGGTGACTTCTCCCTCTGTGTCTTTCTCTTTGTAGTTTGCACTCTGCGATACTGAAATATTTGATTTATGATGATGATTTGTGAATAGCTCCAGAGTGCTGACATAGTACGGCTGGTCCACTTACCAGTTCAGCTCCCAAACCCTTTGACTGACCATCAATAAACATACTCCAGTGCCTGAGCCCACAACAGATACTACCCATATTAGCTATATTAGTACTAATGCCAGGCTAAACTGGCTAAATATACAGTAAAGCAGCTTAAACAGTTCACTGGGTTTTCATTGGGTCAGTATTTAAGAGTGGTAAAAGACTTTTGTGCTGTTTCCTGCAGCCAACAGCAGAGAAAATTAGCATGCTTTGCCAGTGGTTTAAACATCTTTGTTAATCTACTGGAGCCCCTTAGGGAGGTAAACAATGGCAATTGTGGCCTGGACACACTCAGATTCAGGGGGCAGCACAGACACCCAGCACTGGGAGTGTCACCTAACTGAAGGTGTGGCTACTCTCCTCTTGATGTCAGAAGGGGTGCAAATATGAAACAGAGCATGTGGGCTTACAGTTTCCAAAGGTAGAGCAAGCAAGACAGGGAGAGGATGCACTTTTCTCATTTTGGGGATGTCTGTAAACAGGCTGAGGATAAATTTTTATCAGAAAACCATTGAAAACCATGTAAAAGTGTAATAATATGGAACCATTTAACTTAATATGCTTTCTCTTGTGATAAAGATGTTTCCTTGTTCTTATACTTCAATATAGTAGCTTATATTATAGACTACTTTCATTCAAGGCCAAGCCAAATTTTCATCAATGCAAGCATGAAAAGGCTAAATATGACTTAATTTGTCATCTGAATAAATTGTTACGCTTGTGAAAATCCCTGTATTTCTCAAGTGTATTCAGTCAGCCACTGTCAGATGAAGACAGCCATCCAGCAGTACCTGCAGGCCATGTAACAGCCCCTGTTGCCTTAGCCAAACTTCATGGTATGCCTTGATATTTAATTTTTCATATCAAATATTTTGGGTTTAATCAATATATTTTACTTTATTTAAATCTTTTATCTGTATTAATGCCCCAGTAAGCACTTTGTCCAATAAATCACATCTGTAACTTACATGAAACTTCATGCATGATTTCAGATACAGAATTACAGATATTTCACAGACAATAGCAGCAGGTCCCACTCAACCTTGTTTTAAGATTTTACCCAGAACCATCCAAGGTGAGGGGAGGAGGTTTTTCAACCCTTTGTGATATAACCTGCTCCCATGGCTTGAATATTCTCAAAGTAATGACTCAGCCTACTGTTCTGCATGCGGACACTTTTCCCTGCCTGATGCACTGGCAACTGTTTTCAACTCAGAATCAGGCCTTTTGCTTTCGAAAAAAGCAATGTTCAAAAGCGGTAGCTTTAAGTTAAATGAGATATCTGAGTTCTACATTGATACCGCGTTTGCCCTGAATGAGCACAAGAGGGTAGTGCTCACAGATTCTTCCATGTTACCAATGATTAACAAAGAATACAAAAAGAAGGTTGAGAAGAATGTTACATTAAAACTGTTGCAGATTAACTGCGTTTGACAGTTGCACAAAACATAGCTCAGAGAGATCACTGTGAATATGAAGATTCTGACAACAAAAGAAATTTCTCAGAAATTTTAGAAGTGATTGCTGAACACAATCCCAAGGTAGCCAAAAAAATGAAGGCACAAGACAATGCAAAATACACAAGCAATACCATACAAAATAAAACTCTGCAGTGCTTAGCAAGTATGGTGTGTGATTCCATTGTGTAGGAAGTAAAGGAAAATGAGCTGTTCAAAAATGAGAAGCTATCATTGGTAGTTTGGAATTATTACAACAGGGCTGTGTATGAGAGCTTTCTTGATTTCAAACATGCTCAACATCTCAATGCTAAGGGGCTCAGCAAAAGGATTATCCGGTATTTAGAAAGCTGTTGCCTTCAGTACAAATCAAATCATGTCAGGCAAGGTTATGACAGGTTCTCAGTCACAAGTGGCAAACACTCAGGTATGGCAGCTAGAATTAGGACAGACGTTAAAAATGCACTTCATAGGCAGTGCAACATGTACTGTCTTAACCTGGTCTTAGCTGACACTGTGAAGTCGGTTCCAGAGGCTGAGTGCTTCTTCTCACTGTTTGAGAAGCTCTTTGTGTACATGTCTGGATCCTATGTGCACCAGAGATGGCTTGATGTTCACGAGGAGATGTATGATGGCCCACCTTGGGAGTTACAAAAACATGGCAGCACAGCATTGCCATGTAGAGTATTGGCTTGCAAGAACTTGATGGATAGGTTACCAGCTGTATTGTGTGATCTTCAAAACAGAAAATTCCCAAAACTGTTTGGAAACACAAAGCTGCTGTCTGACCTGGTACAGTTGCTCTCAGTTGATTTAGCAATGGCCGCAGACATGGTGGAGTCACTTCACAATACATTTTGGGAGTACAGGACTGAGAAATTGTGTGATCAACTGTGGCATGATATAGTGCAACATAACTATTGAGAACAGTGAGAAGAAATGATGCCAAAAACTTAGCTCCAAAATTGGTGGGTCTCATTTGACATGTACCATAGGCCTTCACAAGGGTAGTGATGACAGAGATACATTTAAATCATAAATCATAAATCAAATTTCATTTTATAGGGCCAAATCACAAAGTTGTCTCAAGACACTTTACATATAGATTAGGTCTAGACCACACTGTAAGATTCCATTTATGAAGACCCAACAATTTAGAGCAATTCCCACATGAGCAAGCACTTGGTGACAGTGGCAAGGAAAAACTTCTTTTTTACAGGCAGAAACCTCAGTTTAGATCAGGGCATAGAGTTGGGCAGCCATCTGACAGGACAGGTTGGGTTAAGAAGGAGAGAGAGTAAGAGAGAGAAAAAGAGTCAAAGTGAGAAAAATAGAGAAAGGGAAGGGAGAAATTGAGAAAGAGGGGGGAAGAGAGAGGGAAAGAGAGTCAGAGGGCAAGACAGAAAGGGGAACAAGACGGGGGTTGGGAGGAGACAGATGCACAAAAACAGTAATACAACAAATACTATACTTGTAGAAATGTACCAAGAAAAAGTGATGGTGCATGATACTCTGAAGGTTACATGTGAGTGTTTATTAATAATAATAATAATGATGATGATGATGATGATGATGATGATGATGATGATAATAATAATAACAAAAACAAACTAATTGAGACATCCATGTGACGCTCACAGTGAAAAGCACAGCTATGCTGAGTAGCCCAGGAACAGTCATCCAGGGGAATCTGCAAGGTGAAAAAGCAGAGAAGACTTGGGGAAGGTGGCAAATTAGTAACACGCATTGGTAGAATGTAAATACAGTTAGACATCCTTGACTCCACAATTGATGAAATAGTAAGAAGGTTCTCAAAACTTCATTGACAGATATAATGTGTGTGTATATATACATACATTAGGGCTGTGACTTTATCGCGTTAATTACGATTAATTAATTACAGAAAAAATAACACGACAAAAAATAAAGCATTTAATCGCAATTTATTTTTGCACGGCAAACAGCGCGGAACGTTTCTTTTTGCACAAGTTCCTGGCGTAGCTCAGTCGGTGGGGCGGGCGTCCCATGTGCGGAAGCTTCATTCTCCACGCAAATTCGACTCTGGCTTTGATAATTTGCTGGGTTTATTGGGTGGAAAACAACTACCGGGTGGAAGTCTGGATGTGTGCACAAATTGTCCAAGAAAGAAT
>JAQMCX010000043.1:15984108-16002009 GCA_029814765.1 Acanthurus leucopareius | reverse complement strand
CACACACACACACACACACACACACACACACACACACACACACACACACACACACACACACACACACACACAAGCTGACTGGAAACCCAGTTCTGCAACAATGGCCTCATTCAGCAGCGGAGCAGAAGTGGGACGCTGGTGCAGGAGCTTCATGGCGGCTTCCTGAGGACCATCAGTCAGTGCGATCAGTCGCAGCAGGACAACATGCAGTTTGTGCAGCGTCTGAATGCGACCGGCGTTACGTCATCTGTGATATCTGTCACTGATTGGGGGGTTTGGGACATCAACAACACACTGCTGTTTATATCAGAGCTGTTTGTCCGCAAACATGACTCAAGACACACACACACACATAAAGGAACACACACATCTTGTATCATGCGACAGGAATGCTGCACTCAGCAGCTGTGAGTCTAATCAATGACTCTGCGTTGATCTGATTCTGCTGAGAGCTGCGACCTCGAGCTCACTGACGTTCTGATCTGATGACTCCGGCCTCCAAACCTGAGAAATGAAAACACATCATGAGAAGATTCACAGATTTCCTGGGAGACTCTCTGGATGCAAACCAGCGCTGCTTCGTCAGGATGAGAAAACTCCACAGAGAATCTGTTTCCATGCAAAAGCTGATGGAAGCTGATTGATCGATTGATCAGCAGGCCGACCTGCAGTCACACACACAGCCCCTCCATTCAGAAACTCACTGCTTAACTCTTTTTGGGAGTCTTGCTGCCAGGAGCTTCTCTGGAAACGATCCATAATGAGCTGATCCATAAATCATATCAGATTCTGATAAGAAGGAGCCGCAGGAAGCCCCCCCCCCCCCCAACCCAGCGTGGGCTAAAAATACACTGTGTGTTTTTGTATGAACATAACGGCACTGCCATGTGAGAGGTCGCCCTGTGTGTCACACACACACACACACACACACACACACACACAGTCAGTAAACATTCAGTGTTTTGTGATATTTAAAGACACTCTCTCTTTAACCCATCTGTTCTCCAACAATGTTCCCTTTCAGCGCGCGGTGGTAACCGGTAGCCGGTAACCGGTGAGATGAACGTTCTCCTGTTGTTCACGGTCACGTGACTTTTCCTCCTGTAATCGAATAATCGACTCCTCGGCTCCTTCCAGGAGCTCCGGAGGCTCCTTTGTTCCCCTCAGTCGTCCTCAGTCACTCGGTGACATCATTCCCCTTTCACCCAGTTCTCCGACGGCTGCAGCGCGAGGTAACCAGCGGTCAAACCACGAGGCGTTCACGGCCTCCTCCAGGGCTCGGATAGCCAAGATGTCAGAGGAAAAATTAAAGAGACTTAACGAGATTTTTATTGATTCTGGTAATAAATCATGAAGTTTCTTGACACATTTACATCTTTCGCTTAATGTCAGTTTATTACATCAAACCATCACTGAGAGTTTTGTCTTTTTTCTTTTTTCTTTTTGTCTCTGTGATGTTCGCATTCAATCACAACAGCTTTTATCCACAAAACCTGAGTAAATCAAAATTATTTGGAGATACAGAATGAATATTTGAGTGTATTTGGTGACTTGAGACATTGTTAACAAAAACTCTCCAGAGAAGAAGAAGGAAAATAAACCAAAAAGCTCAGATAAACAAGTCAAACCTGACTGGAAGTCAGGAAACGCCTCATTTCAGACCCTTATATCAGAATGTTTCAGACAGACATTTCTTCCAAATGAAACTGAAAATGAAACACTGAATCATCCAATCACCATTAAACACCACACAGGTTCATTAAAACAAAGACTCAGGCTGAACACACAGTCACACACACACATTCAACGGGATCAGAGCAGCTGAACAGGTTCAACTCATCTGTTTACTGTTGTCTGATCAACGCTGTCCACGTATGTGGGTTTTTTTCCGACAGCACCTTAACGCCACATCAGTGCAAGCTTTTCAAGCAGGAGGAGAAACACACACACACACACACACACACACACACACACACACACACTGGTGTTTGTCTAACACAGATCTCCTGCAGGCGGTGACACAAATGTGCATCTTTGAAAATCGGTTGTTCGGTGTTTGTTCGGTTTGTTTGTTTTACGTTTAAACCTAAATCACGCATCTCTGGTCTCGAGCGATTCTTCCCGCACGCGGTGTCTTTAATAATAACGCGTTTCTGTTTGTTTTCAGTAAACAGATGTTCTTTTTTCAGCAGCTCCATCCTACAGATGTGAGACAGCGCAGATAAATGTAGGCAACCCGGACCCCCCCCAATCCTGCCTCCCTCCATCAGGCTCCGTGCCGGGGTTACTATCGGACAAAGCTCCCCTCCTCCCTCGCGCTCCGTGCCGGGGTTACTATCGGACAAACCCTCCATCCTCTTCCTCCTCTCGCTCCTGCTCGTCTGCACGCGAACCGAGGCTCCGCGTCTTTGTGCCCGTTTGTTTGTTCGTTTCATTCAGCCTGAAATGTTCATGCAGCTCACACTTCTACGGGCTCGACAGCGGAAATCACTCCGGTAAAAACCGGGACGTGTTGCAGCTTCATTCAGGAGAGCGGCGGCTCCGTCGGGGGTTACTGCCGGTCAGCATGAAAATTAGGAAGCTGATACTATTTTTTCCGAAACTGGAAAAAGCTTTGAAACATGCAAACCGATCAGAGCGACACGCAGCCTCTGTGAAGCTGCAGAGCCGCTTCTCTCAGTCTGCAGGCTCGCCGCCTCTCCGGGTCTCCTGCGGGTCCCTGAACCTCTCATTTCCCTGATTACACACAAACAAGCCTCATCAAACAGTCAGCGAGCCTCCAGCTTCCCTCAGCGCTGCTGGGTGAAAAAACAGCTGATGAGCTCCAGTTATCTGTGTTTATCTCCTCAGAGGTCTGAAGGCCGCGCTCTCTCTGAGCTTCAGCTCGGACTCAGTTTCAGCTCGTCTGTGCTGAATATTAAAGAGTTTCTGCCGTGTTGCGGTGGAAAGGTCACACTTCTGTCGCTTCATTAATGAAGTGAAAGGCAGCAGAGTCGCAGACATCTGATGCCTGTTGGTCACTTTCAGCAAAGCTGCACGTCTTTCTGTGCAACTGGGACATTTTGAGTTTCTGCTGAACTGCTGAGAAAAACCACAAAGCATCAGCTGATTCTGAGTCGACTTCCTGTCCTCAAACCTCTTTTCATCTGCGTTTGTTTCACGTTGTTTGAGTGAACGTCGATCGTCCTCGTGTGAAATCTGACGGCTGATCCTTCAGAGTAAAACTGACCTGAGTGAAACCTCTCAGGTCCCTCTGAGGCCTCGTTCAGCCCTTCAGACTGATGAAGTTCATGTCTGAATGGACAGACTGTGGTTGATCTGCAGATGATGAGGCTGATGATGTCCTGATGATCAGCAGACCTCCTGCCTCGGTCTTCTCACCTTCTCATGTTTTCATTCAAGCCTGCAGCTCAGTCTGCAGCTGTGAAGGTGGACGGATACGTAACATGAATGTGTGAGTGGTTTCTTTGTGGAGAACAGTGAAGGCCCACTCTGTTGGCTCTCGGCTCTCCACCTACATGAGTGTGAGGAACGACACCATGTTCTGCACTGATGCTCCTGCAGGCAGCAGCAGCTCTCTGCTCCTCTCTGGCTCTCTGTATATTTAGATATTTAGGAGGAGCTCTGTCTTTCTTCTCTCAGTCTGATGTAACACACTGAACCTTTGAAACGCTCCGCTCTGCTGCTTCTTCTGCTTCACACCCTTTCAGTCACATCTCATCCAAAATGGCCGCCAGTGAGGCCGTCCCATCAGCCCTGAGTGTGTGAGCCGCCCCACGCTGAGCCAGCCATAACACACCATTGTTCTCCAGCCTGTGGGAATAACTGCACCTGACAGCCAACACACACACACACACACACACACACACACACACACACACACATCACAACCAACCACCTGCCAACCGCTGAGGGATTTTTCACCGTAACTTCTCTCCTTCGCTCAGACAGACTCGGTGGAAATGAGCTGTTTGTGTCTTCGCTCTCCATAAAGCAGCTTTGTTCTGACGAGCGGAGCTGAACACTTTGTGCTCCTGCAGAAATGTGGATTCGGTCATGTGATTTTTTGGACCGTTTTGCTCCTGAAGTGTCCTCGAACGTCCCCGAGCAGGACAACCATCATCTCTGTCCACGTTGTTACGGAAAAATAACACATGGAATACAAAAGTTAAACAGTAAACAGCTTTTCATCAGTTTATCACTTTTTTCACTCATTGAATCGTATCACTGAGGGAACTTTTAATCAGCTGTTTTTGGGAAATGACTGTGGAAAACAATCAATCAGCTGATTAGATTATCAGAGGAGGAGCAGCTCTGCATGAAAACAGACCGACTGTTATGAAACAATGCAAAAAGATTCATTCACAACATCACATTTTTCTTCTTTATCTCATTAGTAGAGTTCAGCATTTTGCAAATGACAGCAGCCTCAAATTTACTCAGTTTCCTTGAATTCTTCAGCTCAAACGTTAATCAGCTGTGATGATTCTCATCCATCCTGGTCTGCAGACACATCCAGAGCTGCTCTGATGGATTCAATGACTCTGATTCTGGTTAAATGAGACCTCACACATGGAGACATCACAGGAAGCTTCCACAGGAGGAGAAGCTGTCCGAGTCACCTGTGTTCACCTGTTTCAGCATCTCTGCATCAAACACACTGACGTCATTAAAGTCTTTCACTCTGTTCTGTTTGGTTGAGATCGTTTACTAAAACAAAATGAAATTCATGTTTCCTGAAGAAAATCTGACAAAAGAGAACATGTTCATGTCCAGCATCATCTGTGTCACATGTAAACTGACTGTACCTGTTCACAGAGAGCAGAGACGGCGAAGCGGCGGTGCAGACACACCGGGACACGTAACCACGGCCAGACGGCTGCCGGGCCTTTCGTCCATGCAGGTCTGGACCTTAAAAAGGCTCCTGCAGCTTCCCTCCAGCAGACAGACACAAGCAGGAAACTGAACAGATCAGCGTAAAGAGGAAATGATGAACTTTATTCAGAGAGCAGCTGAAGTCTTTGATGTGTGAGGTGGCTGTTTAATCAGTCAGTCAGTCAGTCAGCACAGATTTGAAAAAATCAATCAGGAAATGTTGTAAACACTCGCAGAGGGAGGAGGAGCGGGAAATGTAACCTCTGAGTGCAGAAAGCAGAGACTTCTACTGATGAAGTGGGTCATTTTTCACCAGATGTAAAAAGAAAATGATAACGTTTCTTATCCAGTTGTTATCTTCTTCTTCTTCTGTAAACTTTGCTGCATCACTGAGAGCTGCAGGCTGCTGCTGAGCTCCAGGCCTGAAGTCTGAAGGGTGAAGGGTGAAGCACAGGCAGGTCAACATCCATCCATCCATCCATCCATCCATCCATCCATCCATCCATCCATCCTGGCCACGTTAGAGTGAAGGTTAAGGTTCACCAGCATCACATTCACCCTTTCACCTGTGAGGCAACACCAGCACTCTGCAGGAAGGAGAACAAGAAGAAGGTCGTCAGCAGGAACATGAATCCAGGATGAGTTTGAGACTTAAAGAGATCAGACTGATAAAGTGTCACACTTTTCATTTTTAAACACATCAAGTTTCCAGATGATCCTGCAGCACATTCTCCATTTTATTCAGAGTTTTTAAAAAATGTTTTCAGTCGGTGGTTTTCACAGTTTTATTTCACATTTTGCTCCAAAACAAAAGTCACAACAGTTCCACCGGCTGAGAAACTCCAAGCTGAACACTGTGACTGTCATGTGTCCATGAACATCTGGACGAGCATCTGGATCAGTGTGTCGAAGTGCAAATCCCAGACTAACGTATCCAGCACGCAAATACAAGTTAAAATATTACAACAATGACTGAAAACACATGTTTATAAGTGTTTCTGTGAAAACATTTAAAAAAATCTATAAACATACTAGAATCTAAAACAACCCACCGTATATGTTCTCAAATGGGCTCTGTAATATAAGTATTTATATTTGTTTCTTTAATATTTTAATAATAATAATAATACCATAATCACAGTGATGGTAGCTGTTATGCTAGTAGCATAAACAGTAATAGTTCTGGATTAGAAGTATCTTCAGCGGTGTTCAACATATTCTCTGCCGCCTCCTCGTTAGAAGCTCTAATTGAAGGTCTCTTGAATCCAGGGCGCTGATTGGCTGCTGGGGTGTCGCTGGCCCTTTAAGACATGTTTTGACTCCGCACGTGCTCGCCTTATATGGGCAGAGCGTCACTCGGTGACCGTTAGTTACCTCTGCCGCTGCTCGCGCTGCCGCGCCGCATCGAGCCGCGGTATAAAAGCCTGGCGGAGAGAAAAAAAACTGTTTTGTCGGACAGAAAGAGTCGGAGACGCGGAGCGACGCGACAACAAAACCCCGCAGTTTATTCACCTGTTCCACGCTCACCTGGACGCGGGATTCACTGTATGAGAGACCGAGAGCGGGCTTCCGCACCGTGCAGGACCGAGCTCGGTGAGTCCGGCCGGGTTCGGGCTCGGCTGTGTTTGTTGGGGGCTTTGTGAGTTTCTTTGTTGTTGTGATGGAGATGTTTTCTGCCGCCGTGAACAGAGGAAACATCTGCTCACGGTTCGTGTCCTCGTTGTGTTTCAGCTTCTTCTTCTCTGTCTGAGTTTAAAGAACCGAGAAACTGAATTAATGTCGGTTTTCTCGCTTTTTGCTGCCTGATATTTGTCCGTCAAGTTTTTCTCCTAAACGCACTTTAACGCATCAAATTCAAACCATTTTTGTAAAAAGCTGAAATGTCTCTGAGTGTTAAAAGTGTTGCGGTCGTTCTGGTGACGTGACAGCAGCTCTTCCTGCTGGTTTTTACTCTTTTTATGTGCGTGTCAGTGTTTCTTCCATCGCTTGAGATCAGGACCACAGTCGAGCTAGCTAGCTGTAGCAAGCACGCAGTTTCCGCTGAGGCTTTCCAAAATAAAAGTCTGATTATTGCAACCTTCTTTTATGATCTCTAATATAAACCTCAGAGTGGAATGTGGGAAGTTAAACGCAAATGTCGTTTTATCTCTTAATATTTTTAACTAATATCGACACTTTTTTTCTTGTAAAACCTTCAAAATGTCGCGTTAAATGTCGCGTGCGGTGAAGTCAGATTTTTTGCGTGTTTAATGCTGAAAGCAGGATCATTTACGTTGCGGTGTGATTATGCGTGTCTTGACGCGTGTGCGGGTCAGCATCGCGGAGCTGGATGACCGACAGTAACCTGATTTCAGGAGAACAATGAAACGCAAATGTAGAAGTGCGTGAGATGAATCACGGTGACAGTGTGTTCCTGAGCGGACACACAGAAGAACATGCTCCTCTATGAGAACTGACAGCATTTAAAAAAATATGTTTTTGATTTATCTGCGTGTTCTGTAAAAACGCATGTCACGCAGTGATGTTCTGTTTTTCCTGCTGTCACGCATGGAAACAGTGTGAAGAAGTGCGGGTCTGCGGTGATGTGCAGCGTCGACACGATGCGTTCACTCTGTTTTTCTCTTTCGGGGTTTGAAGAAGCAGAAACGGATCGACGCTCTCACTCGGTTTCCTTCTTTATTTCACCAAAACAAACAGTTTTAAATCAGTTTTTGTTCGAAACGACCCTCTGATGCGCTGATCGACAGGAAGTTAAAAAACAATCCTGTGTGTGATAACACGTGAGCGCGGATTGATGGTAAACAAGTATAAAAATGATGTTTTTTGTCGGCCACTAGGGGCGCCCTGGCTCTGCACCATTCGAGCTGCTCAACACGACCAGCAGCGCGTCTCTGAGCCCCGCATGCGATGCGTTTGTGCACCGAATCGGTGAATTCACGGACGGTGAAGTCGTCATGAAACGACTCGACTGTTTGAATGCAGATTATATAAAGCAGAGGCGGAAGGAGCGGAAACGGGATGAAAATCAGCTGTTTTATTCGGTAACAAACGGTGTTTTTTGAACACATCGATCCTGTAACGGAGGCAGGAGGCGCGAGGGGACGTGATTTATTTAATTAGGTCAATAAAAGGAAGAAATGATCCATCCAGTGTGCAAGAAATGAAAGAAACGTGTGGATTGTGCTCATTGTTGCCCCCCCCACCCAAACACACACACACACACACACACACACACACACAAAGACCACAACACAGTAATTCATGTGTTTTTTTTATCATTAATTGAGTTGCAGTGCAGTGAAACATAAAGATCCAGTGTGAAGTGAAGAGTGTGTTGATGTGTGATGACTGAGGATGATGATGATGATGATGATGTCATTGTTTACAGCCTGCAGACATATGAGCGTTAATGTTGCTTTCAGGGTCGTTCAGGTCTTTGTTGTTCTGAAATCACCTGCATGGTTTCTGATTCTCAGTCTGAAGTGTCAGTCGTGTCCTCGGCTGCTGTCTGTGTCGTTCGTGGCTCTTTCATGAGTCCACAGCTGGTTTTCACGTGTTTGTCCAGGAGACGCTTAAACACGAGTCGACCGTGAAATCAGGTGACCTGTGGAGAGAAAACAGAGTCGTACCTGAGCCACCGTGTTGTTTGCTGATCCCAAAGTTCCTGTTGGTTTTTATTGCAACACTGGATTACTTAACACGGCCGTTTACTCGTAACTGTGGAAAATCCGAGCGGCGCTGCCAAGTCACTGAGATATAAAGGAAAGTGTGAACATCTGCTTTGCATTTCATCCTGTGTGTTTGTTCCTGCCGTGTTGTCTTCTTCTGCGGCCCAACGGGCAAATATTTAACAATGAAAGGCACAAAGTCTGGCAGCCATGCTGTAAATGAGTTTCAGTGAGTGGAGGCTGTTTGGGAAGAGATCCACTGGGATTAAAGGATCATCATGATTAAACGAGAGAAAATGTGACATAAAACACAAATAACCTGGACTGGAGCTGCTGTTTGATGGTCAGTGTGACGTCCAGGCTGATTTCTGTGTGAAACATCAGAAAGGACATTTTAGATTTTTTACATAAAGAATTTGAACTCCAAGTTAACCATCAAACATGCATTTAAAATAACTTCAGTCACAGATTACTGTCGGCATGTTCTCGCTTCACCCACACAGGTTTCATGATCATCTGCTCTGTTTGAGCTTGAAAGTTGTGTCCAAGTTGTGGACGTGAGACCTGTCCTACATTCAGATGAGCTGTCGACCGTGACGCCCTGACCGGAGGAGTGAGAGATGTCACTCCCAAGTGTCTGACCTGGTTTGGACTCTGATTGGCTGAGAGTCCGTCTGTGAAACAGGATTATGTGATGACCTCTGACGGCTCCGTGTTCTTTCTGTCCAGAGAACAAAGTGATTCACACAGAAAAAACACCAAATCTCCAAACTGCAGCAGCTGTTTGTGAAGTTTATCTGCGTTGTGTTTGTGGTGTAAATGATGAACTCGGTGTGTTGCGCAAAAAAAAATCAAGTCCAAGGACTTTTGATTGAGCTGACAGAACAAACAGAGAGGCATGAAGAAATGCGTCCTGGCGTGCTCGGCTCTCGGCGTGCTGGCGTTGGGTAAGAGTGTGTGCAGAGCCGCCATCAGAGCGAAGCTGCTGATGCTGGTTAATCAGCGGCCTGTTTGTTTGGACCAAAGAGAGGACGACTGCAGGCCGAGGGGACGTTTAACATTTACATCCAATGCAGCTCTGTGTGTGTGTGTGTGAGTGTGTGTGTGTGAGTGTGTGTGTGTGAGTGTGTGTGTGTGTGTGTGTGTGTGTGAGTGTGTGTGTGTGAGTGTGTGTGTGTGAGTGTGTGTGTGTGAGTGTGTGTGACAGAGTGAAAACTGTGATGAGTAAAAAGGATTACAAACACCTTTCACCCCCATGAAAACCGCCCGCCCCCCCTCCCAGGTTATCTGTCTCTCGACCTTTGGACGGCTGAGTGTGCGTCCGCAGGCCTGCAGCGGCGGCGCTCAGTGTCCCTCCTCAGTCATCAGGACGCTTCCTGTGCGTTCAGCTGCTCTGCCAATCAGAGGGAAACACTTGTGTCCAGTCGGTGAATCTGCTGCTGTCAGGACCGATTCTGTGTTTTTAGAGGCGTTCGTTTCGCTTTGGTCGGGAGTTTTTTGTTTTTCGGAGGAGCGTCACACTGAGCGGCGGCCAGGTGAGATGTTTGTGCTCTCTGTTGTGTTTCAGCTTGATGATCTTTGTGAGGCTGTTTCTCTCGCTGTGACCTCTCGTGACCTTTTTGTGGCACATTGAACCAGATGTCACGGCTGCGTTTGGCTCGGTGGCCGCCTGGTTCTGTTTTACGGATGTGATGAGTTTCTGTTCTGTTTTCACATCAGGTTTTATAGGATTCATGATCATTCTGTGATTTACGTCTTTTTCCGGCAGAAGGAGGCGGATCACTGAGAGTTGGTTAGCTGACTGTGGGGAAACATGTTCATCAGTCATTTGATGTGTGGTGTGTGAGTGTGTGTGAGTGTGTGTGCAGTGTGTTTGCAGTGTGTGTGCAGTGTGTTTGCAGTGTGTTTGCAGTGTGTGTGCAGTGTGTTTGCAGTGTGTGTGCAGTGTGTGACGGTCTCCTCCTGTCCTTCAGGGTTCACAGTGAGGAGCTGGAGGAACCTCAGTGAGGTGAGGAGAACGTCAGCATGGCCGTCTCCACTCAGCTGGGTTTACTGCTTTGGAAGAACTTCACCTACCGACGGAGACAGACTGTAAGTAGGAGTTCTTCATCTGACTGACTCATGCAACAATGAGGAACAACCACAAGACACCAGAGTCCACAGAGATCCACCTTTGTTCTCTGAGTGTGTGAAGACTGCTTATATCTCACAACACACAAAGAAACCACAGAGCAAAAAATGAAATTGAGGCGCTTCAGGTCTTTTGTTTAATTTCCCATAAATCCTTAATCTCAGTCACATTTGTGGTGATTATTCCGGCACCACCTGACCGGTCACATGGGCGTCACGCAGACCTGCTGGAATAATTTGTTCATGAGTCAAATGTGCAAACAATGAAGATGATGTCACTCTGCTCCGTGCAGCTCGGACTCAAAGTGTTTCAGTGAGTCAAAGACGTGACCATGACACATTTGTGCGTCCAGCGGCCATCTTGTGCTGGTTGATGCCCACACATACACACACACACACACACACACACACACACAAACACACACTTGAAGTTATGTAAATGAAATGCAGGTCTGAAGTGTAGAAAGGAGCTTCTGTATCTGTGCAGAGACTCCACCTCCAAGCAGAAGCTTCTGCTCAAACTGCTGGAGTCTGTTTGATAATCAGTCCAATTATCTGCAACAAAGGGACACAGTGCACTTCCTAAGACACTGCCTTCATTCTTCACCCCCCCGCTGCATGTCTGCCCGGCTGGTTAAAGCCGAGACAAAGGCAGATAGAGTGGAAGAGGCCATATGGAGCAGATGGACCAGCTCATGTTCCTGTAAAACCCTGCAGACCTCTGTCTGTCTCGCTCCATCTCCCCTCACTGACCCACATACTTCACCCCGACTCATGGTGGGATTACTGTTTACAAAGAGCTGACAGCCCCCTTGTACAGCACACACACACACACACACACACGCACACACACGTAAATCTTGTAAAGCAGTAAAGAGCACAGAGGAAAACAAAGCTGTGTGTTTGTGTGTTTGTGGCTGATGAACTCATTCGCCTGATGAGTTTTTTTGTTTCCTGAGTTTCAAACCTTCGTTAACTCTCTTCTTCATCCTTCTCTGTCCTTCTTTCTTCAGATCCAGCTGCTGATCGAGATCATCTGGCCCCTCTTCATCTTCTTCATCCTGATCTCAGTCCGAATACATTATCCCCCCTACGAGCAACATGAATGTAAGACTTTCACACTCAAACCGGCTGAAGTTGGATGGAAATAACATCTGCAGACGTTGCATTAATGGTTCAGATTTAACCCTCCAAAATAAAAGAATTATACAAAAAAAATCTTATGATTTTTATGCCAAAACTCAAGAGGTTTAAATCTGTTTTTTATGCCCTCGGACGTAACAAAGCTCCGTGTTGGTCTGTTGTTCTGTTATTAGACGACGCTGCTTATTTTTAGACGCCGTCTTCCTGTTAATTCTTGGTAAGATCAACATGTTACTTAACCAAGGTTTCCATGTCATTGCCACTTAAGTATCTGTTGGATTTGTCAATATTTGCCTGCACTGTGTGAACATGTGACAGGACCTTCAGCTCCTGGAAAAGAGAGCTGCAATGTGATCCGTCAGCAGAGCTGCTTTCACAACTTTGACCACGTTTCAACTCAATAAGATTATCGCTGTTTTTCCATCAGTCACAGAAACTAACTCTGCCTCAGCTGCAGTTAACTCATTCTGTAGCTGAGATCTGCTGAGATCTGCTGAGATCTGCTGAGATCTGATGCAGGTGACTCAGAAAATGTGGTGAATTTGACTGAATGAAGCTCCTTTTGAACAAATCAAGTGTCAGACATCATCGATATGAACTCGCATGTGATTGTTTGAGCTCAGTGGAGCACAAACACTGATATCAAACCACCGCGGATCACGAGCCTGAACCCAGTTAACCCAGTTAACCCAGTTAACCCCGTGCACTCCAGAGAAGTGTGTCAGCCTGCTGACCCCCCCAACGCGTGTGTTTTTGGTGAAATGGCTTGTTAACCTCAGTAGATTGCAGCTGCAGCAGTAAAGTGAGCTGATAAGAGTTCAAACGGTTGTGAAGTAAAGTCTGTGTGGTGAAACAGGAAGTGGAAGCTGGATGCAGAAAAAACAGAAGGATCAGCAGTAATGAAACATCACAGATTCTCAGTTTTCTCCTGCAGAGACTCAAAATCTGTTTTCTCAACTTTAAAGTCCAAATCAAACTCAGTAACCATAGAACCCGCCGTGCTCTCCTCTCTGTTCCAGGTCACTTCCCCAACAAGGCCATGCCCTCGGCGGGCACGCTGCCCTGGGTACAAGGCATCATCTGCAACGCCAACAACCCCTGCTTCCGTAACCCCACCCCCGGCGAGAGTCCCGGCATGGTGGGAAACTTCAACGACTCCATGTGAGTGACTCCGCCTCCTTCTGATTCACAGTCTGATCCATTCACTCATTCACTGATTCATTCACTGATTCATTCACTGATTCATTCACTGAGAGCAGCAACGGATGAGTTTTATGGTTTTTGTATCGAAATCATCCAGTTTTGTTGTTTTTTCTTAATAAAATAACAAATGTGAGGAGAGATCAGACTTTTGAATCGCCAGGAGATTTAAAAAACACTGTTTCTCATTTGGTCTCTTTGTCTCTGAACACCAGAATCTCCCGTCTGTTCATCGACGCCAAGAAGATCCTGCTGTACACCCAGAACGACAAGAGCTACGAGGGCTACAAGGGGCTGCTGAGGGCCCTCAGGAAGCTGCAGAGGAACACTGCAGGTGAGCAAACACCTCTGATCTTCTGCTCAACTTCTGCTCCGACAAACCTGCGACTGACCAGCTGATCAGATCAGATCAGTCACCAATCAGATCACCCTGATCACTCAGTCATCAGTCATCAGTTTCCTTCCAGTGTCCCGTTCAAACAGACAAACCCTCCCACACAGCTGCTTATGCAGAAATGTTCCAGCTGTGTCCGCGACCCCCCCACCCCCCCACCCACAGTCTGTCCACATGATGCTGTCAGAGCTTCTGACAACATACAAGTCTGTGAATACAAGACTGAGAACAACAAAGAGTTTAGTTTTTCATGTTCAGTTGTTCATTCAGTCAGCTTCCTCTCTTTTTTTTACGCCTTATTATTGTTGAAATATTCCAACATTTTGTTTCGTTTTTCCCCAAAATTGCCAATTTTAACAAGTCATTCACTGAAAAACACTTCAACACTGTTCTGCTGTGGTTGTTTTCTCTTAAGATTTAGATTAAAAAGAGGTCAAATGTCTCAAATAACACAAAAGTGGGTGAATCTGGAATCATCAGATCAATACATTCAACCCCGAACTGATAAGTGACCTGTTTGAACGAGATCAGATGGCCTGTATGGGTCAGCGCGCGGCGAGCAGCTGAAGCAGCTGATGTGTGTGGAGTGTGTGGAGTGTGTGTGGAGTGTGTGGAGTGTGTGTGTGGAGTGTGTGATGCCCCGTCCTGGTCGCTGGCTGCCCGCCGCGGTGGGCTCAGCTCCCAGAGGCCAACGACAGAAAGCAGAAATCTGCACCACCCAGGCATCATTGCACAATCTGCAGAGATCTGTGAGAGAGCAGCCTGAACGTTTCCTGTCTGTAAGATCCAGACTGAACTGCTCCGATTAACCAGCACATTCAATAATTATCTGGAATCTGAGTGCCGGCGGGGGGGAGGATTCCTCCTGAGCCGGCCTCACGGAGCAGAAGCAGGTCATCCTCCCACCATGACGTGTGGACGCCAGGCAGAGGAACCTGAGCTGAACTCTGCTCTCACTTCAAACACAAACATGTCGACTTCGCCAGGTGAAGACTCAGGTCAGCGCCCATCACTGCCACACAGAGGCATGCTGGGAGCAATCTGCCGTCCAGCCGGACTCATGCACGGAGACGAGCAGGAAACGTGTGAAACAACATAAAGACTCAGAGAGCGGCGGTGACGTAAGCGCTGACCTCGGCTAACGGCTGCAGGGAGACGAGGCGTCTCATTAGAGCGAGTCGTCTTCTGCTCCTCCTTTATTCCCTCGCTGCAGGTTTCTCCTGGTCTGTAGTTTCCATAGAGGAGGATCAGATCGGTCTCCATCAGTCTGATGTGAGGGTTAATCAAACAGAGAACGCCATCAGAAAATTATGCAACAAAGCAGAACAATCGGGCTCCTTGTTGTTCCGGCCGCCGTGCGCTCCGTTTGACTGGAGGTGCATCCCGTTATGCAACAGCCCTGAGAGGAAGCTCGGCCTGAACACGGAGAGAAAAGACACGACAGGGAGAGGAAAATATGTTTTATTCATTTTCATCTGCTGAAAGGAGAGAGAGCCCCGTGTTCGCTCGTCTGTCGGTTTGATCGAGTCTGATGGATCTCGGTTGAATCGGCTCTGTGTGCGTTTCCACGTCTCCACCAGAACGAACCGAGCCAGGAGGTCCTTATTGATTCATTCAGTCATATTGTTCATAATTCAGACTTTGGAGCATCTGTTCGCTTCATTCCAGCTGATTCCCCCCCCCGTGTTGGTCCGCGATCCTGGTGAGGGTCGGCGGGGCTTCGGGCCGTGATGGTGCAGGATGAGCCAGACGCAGTGATGCTGCAGGAGCAGCAGCAGGGATCACAGAGCTGAGAGCGAAGCCCCTCACGTGTCCGTTAATAATTCAGCAACTGGCAGGGTCAGCGAGTGGGATTTACACTGACGGGGGAGGGGTGGGGGGCTGTGAGGGGCCGCGGGGAGGGATGAGCTGTTCTTCCCTCAGAGGAACACAGCACATACATTAAAGTGATCAGGTCTGAAGCGTTTCATGTGACAAAACACCAAATGAGCGAATGATTCCAGGAGGAAAGTTCTGCAGATGTTTGCAGGTTTGAAGAGCTGAGTCATTTCACATGAAGAAGAAGGTTTTTTTTCACATCTGTCCTCCTGAATGAAAACAGATCAGAACATCTGCATTTTGAGTCCATCACCTCCATCATATTTTATCTAACAGGCAGATTCAAACGTCTCATTTTGACCCAAAGGATTCATGTGTGTGTGAGCCCAGTCTGTGATGCCACACACACACACACACACACACACACACACACACACACACACTCAGCCTTTTCTTTAACGTGGTGACTCAGGCAGTAAAAATGGAGGCGCAGACTTGGCGGCGTGCTGACGCGGACCTGTCTGAGCGGCGAGGACGCCGGCCGCTGAGCCTGTGATGTCGGTTTAACCGGGTTTACACGGGGACGGGCTCCGTCGGCAGCGTGTACGGACCTGCCGGCACTCGCTTCAGGCTCGCCCTCTTTCTGTTTAACCGACTCAAACACAGGAAGAGCAAACAGAAACAAACACAGTGGAGGTTTGTTTCTTCTTCTGTGGTTTCACTTTAAAAAAAAAAGAAAAAGCTCAACAGAACAAACACACACAGATGAGATAAAGAAAGAACGTAAACACACAGATACAAACCCCCCCGACCTCACGAGGCTGCGACACCCTGAACTCGGCTGCACCGGCGGATCTGGTCCGTCCTCCAGGGTCTCTGGATGCAATGCACCCTGGGAAATGAGGCTTCCTACTGGGACTCTGATTAGAGCTTATTAACACTCCCTGGTTGCCCCCCCACGAGAGCTGAGCTCACACACATGAGCAGGCACAGGTGCACAGTTACACACACACACGCACGGAGGCCCATGGAGAGCAGGGATGGTAGGGATTTATGTAACACACACACACACACACACACACACACACACACAGACACACACACTCTCTGATACACAGCGATGGCAGTGAGGGAGAGCGAGTTCACACATGAGCCTCATCAACACACAGAAACACACTGTTCTTTCACTTCCTCCCAAGAGGGGGGGGCGAGGGAGGAGGGGGGGTCAGATCTGAAGACGCAAAGTGCTTCCTGTTTGTTTAACATTATAAACCAACCAGAGGACGGCAGGACGGTTTCCTGTCCGCTCGTTTACGTGCATCAGGTGGCATTAATGCAGAGTCAGTAGTTGCATAAGAGACAGAGACGACGCAGTTTATGAGCAAAGTAAGAGTCTGCTGTCAGAAACACTTCCTGTTCCCCCCGCAGAGCCCTCAAACTCAGCAAAAAGGGTCGCAGGAAACAGAAAAAATAGGTGTGAGGTCGAGACGGAGACATTTTAGGGCGAAGAAAGTTAAAGAGAGAGAGAGAGAGAGAGAGGAAGAGTGGTGAGCAGAATCTGGACCAAAGTGGAATGAACTGTAGTAACCCCGGCTGAGAACAAAACTCAGAGCTGAGGAGAAGAGCCCAGTGTGTGTGTGTGTGTGTGACCGCACAGCTGACTCAAGCCAGTTTCCGAAATGGGTTGACTTCTTTGGAATGCAGCAAAAGTAGGAAAGCTCTGAGCAGAGAGGACAGCGTGTCCCTGTGTGGAAGTTTACAGGGATCAAGTTCACCTTTTGTTTCGGAACAAACCCTTTGATTCACTCGCTCTCTTTCTCTTTTTTCACATGTTTTTCACATCACAGTTGAACTCTTTTACTTCCTGCATTGTTTTTTCCACTTGTTGCACTCTTCCTGTGATATGATGAACATATGAGGTGCAGCCTGAAGGGAGAGTCTGTGCTTGAATGTGAGACTAAGCAAGAATATTAAAAGACATTTTATAAATAGCCTCTGTGAAACGGTGCGTTCACTGACTTGTGGTCTGCATAGAAACATGGCGGCGTGCTGTTCGTCCAGCTGAGGGTCCTGCTGTCCACGCCCCCCCCAAACACAGACCTGTCTCTTTGTTTTTAAGTCACAGAGGGGTTTGTGTCTCTTGGTCGTTGACTCAATGCTTCTGTGTGTGTGTGTGTGTGTGTGTGTGTGTGTGTGTTTTCTAGGTTTTAAGCTGAAGGACTTCTTGCGAGACAACGAGACTCTCTCCCACTTCCTGCACCACAACGCCTCACTTCCTCATCACGCGCTGAAGCAGATAGTGGAGGCTGACGTCAATCTGGAAAAGGTAGAACATTTGAGTTTTTCATCCCCTTCTGCGAACATCTGTTGTCATCGGCTACCCATAATGCTTCAGTGTGGAAGCAGAGAGCAGCGCCGTCTGAGTTTGTGTTCTCGGTGCTTCTGATGAGTCTTTTCTTCATGAGATGATCTCAGTCTGCTGCACAAATCCACCGACGCCGCTTCACAGCACTCTGCAGTGGCACAGCTAAGCCTTTAATACCCTGCAAAAAAACCACTGTGGTGGGGGGGCGAAGGGGCGGGGGGGGGGGGGGGGGGGTTATGGGGTAATGGGGCCCCCCCCCCGGCCCGGGGGGGCCCGCCGGAATGGTGGGTGGGGGGGGTGGGTTGGGG
>JAQMCX010000043.1:15955351-15970999 GCA_029814765.1 Acanthurus leucopareius | reverse complement strand
CCCCCCCCACCACCCAACATATTCTGTTGCCATGGAGATCCCTGCATCTTCTGTTGTGGAGTCATTTTGTGTAACTCCTCTTTTTTAAAAATGTCTCCTTCCATGTTTTATCTTCTTTCACCCACTTTTATTTACACCTCAACACTTCCTCCTCCATCTGTCTGTCTCTCTGTCTGTCTCTCTGTCTCTCTCTCTGTCTCTCTCTCTCTCTGTCTCTCTCTCTCTCTCCCTGTCTCTCTCTCTCTGTCTCTCTCTCTCTGTCTGTCTCTCTCTGTCTCTCCCTCTCTCTCTGTCTTTCTCCCTCCCTGTCTCTCTCTCTCTGTCTCTCTCTCTCCCTCTCTCTCTGTCTCTCTCTCTCCCTGTCTCTCTCTCTCTCTCCCTGTCTCTCTCCCTCCCTGTCTCTCTCTCTCCCTGTCTCTCTCTCAGAGCCAGCCGTTGGGTAACAAGGTAGAGATGGAGATCGCCAGCATGTTGGAGAAAAACACCACGTTGCTGAAGTTTGGATATCACTTCACCCAGCAGGGGCCCCGCCTCCGAGGCTCCAACGCCATGATGAACAACAACGACCTGGGTGGGCTGCACACACACACACACACGCACACACACGCACACACACGCACACACACGCACACACACTCACACACACACACACACACACACACACACAGGTGATGTGACCTGGGCTCAGAGCTCAGTGATGTCGTGTGTGGCGGCGTTGGTAGTTTCGTGCGTCAGCGCCGACGCTTCATCCTCACTGTATCTGCTCGAGTTTCACCTCGATCAGCCTCTAAAAGAGGAACCAGAGTGATGTCATCGCCCAGAAACTCGGCCAGAGAGCCTCGGCCAATCAAAACAGTGGCTTCCTGAGCTGTGACATCAGCACCGAAAAAAGACTCGTTGCATAAGAGACAAAACTGAGCCGATGGGAAGAAAACTCCTGTTATGAACAGGAACTGAAAATGAATGTAAATATGTGTATTTTCTTATTTATTTAGTCATTTTTGAGTGTTTTCCTCAGCAGAACCTCAGCAGAACCTCACACATCAGGGTTTGTTGTTGTTTTTGGTCTGAAGGTCAAGATGTTGGATGAAGGACTCGTGTTGCGTTCAGGACCATGATCTCTTTGGTTCCTCAGCTGTTTGTCTTCTCACAGGTTTGATCTCTGTCTTGTTTTAACCTTGTCGTAACGTCCCCCCCCCCTCTGTCGTCTTCAAGCCCGGGTCGTCCGGTCGGAGTCGGACGGCTCCTTCACCCTCACGCTGTCCGTCCCCGAGCTTGAGAGAGCCTTCGGGAAAAAGTTCACGTCTAAGACTAAGTACAAACCAAAAGCAGCAGGAGCTCAAACGCTGCACCGCCTCCTTTCTTCTGCCAAGACCTCCACCTGTCCAACTCCTCTGAGAGTTCCCTGCTTCATCTCTGTCCTCCTTCTTCTTCTTCTACTGTTTCCTGGTGTCCAAAGTCCCTTGACAGTCTCCTAAATTTAGACACTGTCACCTTTCAGTCTCCAACAAAGTCAGAAAAGTTTTTGTTGCCACAGTTTTTCTACATTTCACAAAGAAAAGGTGAAGGAACGTCCAACCAACCACACAGCAGCAGGACGGATGATGTTTGAAGAAGAAAGAGGTTTGAAAGGTTTAAAGTCCACCTGGTTCACACCTGAGACTGTTAGCATGTCTCAGTGTTAGCATGTCTCAGTGTTAGCATGTCTCAGTGTTAGCAGGTCTCAGTGTTAGCATGTCTCAGTGTTAGCATGTCTCAGTGTTAGCAGGTCTCAGTGTTAGCAGGTCTCAGTGTTAGCATGTCTCAGTGTTAGCATGGAGCCTTTTGTAGCTTCAGAAGAAACTGCAGGAAAATCTGACAAAAAGTGAAGTTTGAAAATAAAAAAATCAAATCATTTTATGTTTAAACACCAAAGTTCTCTCCTCCTCTCTGCTTATGAAGCTACGTTAGCTGTTAGCATCACAGCACGCCTGAGTCTCCTGTCCGACCGGCCACAGTTCAGTTGCATTGTGGGTAATGTAAAGAGAAAGAGACCGATGAGACAAAAACATCGTTTTCCTGTCGCCTGTTGTGTGAACGTCCAGCTCTTTTATCGATGTTTCACCTTTTCTTCTTCTTCTTCTTGTTTTTCTTCCTGCAGCTTTAAAACCAAAACACTGGAACTCTTCTTCAGCAGTTTTCTTCTCTTTGCTTCACTCTGCTTCAGCCAACATTTTACAAACATGATGACGATGAATCACCTTCTTAAACTCATCTAATCTTTGACTCCCCTCCCTCTCTCCTCTCCTGTCGTTGTCCCCCCCCCGTTTCCTCCCCCTGCAGTAAGAAAGAGAAGGCTTGAGGGAGGACCCATCTTCCCCAAGTGTCGGACGAATGTGTAGAAACCAGGGCTAATCTCAACCGTCTGCCCCCCCCTTAGACCCCCTGACCCCTGACCCCGTCCAGTTGAACCCCCGTCTCATCGCACACCCTCCTCGCCACGCCGGGTCGTCGCTGAGGCTCGGAGACAAACTGAACTCTTTCTGGACTCAGTTCTCAGCAGATATGAAAGGATCCGACGCAGCAGCTCCGGGTTTGAACGCCTGCTGCCTTCCTCCACCTTCCTCCACCTGCCTCCACCTTCCTCCGTCCTCCTGAATCCTTTGATATCTGCTCAGGCGTCTTGTGTCCTTCACGAAGCCGGTCGGAGGTCTGGTTTTTAAAGGGGGGTCCGTCCAAAGGCGACGGACGCTTCAGTCCGTCCGTTTCTGTCGACGAGTCAACGAATTCTAATTATTATTATTATTATTATTCTGAAGCTGTAAATGAGTTTTGCCGTCAGCACTGATGTTTTCGATGTCGACATACAAGGTTTTATTCACCAGTTTAACATAAAAAACAACGTCCCATTTGAAACTAAAAGACTCAGAAACCTCTGAGGAATCTTCCAACATTGATTTTAATCAGATCATCAGAATTTTGTCGCCTTTTTTTGTCCTTTTTTAGAGTTTTAGAGACTCGCTGTCTTCAGCAACGGACAGATAGATTCATAAACCAGGCTACTGTGAGATTTGTCGCTTTCTACAGAAAAAATATTTATTTGTGACGGACCTGGCAAAGAGTCAGAAGCTCTTCAGATGCTGAGGAGAACTTCCATCCAAGGTGCTGAATGAGACACACAACATTTCTGTCAGTGAAAATACACAGTTTGATCACGTTATTCAGCACGAACATCACCGTTCCCTGCTAGCTGGGGATGCTAACTGCAGATTTCAAGTTGCATTTACTGACATGAGGCGTTCACTGACCCCTCAGTGAAACGTCTCTCACACACCATCTGAAGTTTAGCCTTCTGAAGGGCTCGTGCGGCTCTCAGCCAGGTCCCGTTTGATGATTGTTTGTGTTCGTTTTTATTTACTGGAGCTGAAAAAAAACAAACGTGTGGTTTAAATACAAAAAAAGTGGGTTGAACTGTCGACTTCCTGTGTATCTCATGTGTCACATGATGCCTCAGTCCAGGTCTGGAGTGTTTTCAGTAATGCATGGTACATTTTAAGGAAAAAAAAACCTTAAAAAAACACAGGAAACCTCTGGTGTCTTCAGGCCGTCCGATTGCACAGAAACCTTACAGAAACCAAACAAACATCAGAGAAACTTCCAGCTGTTCTGGGTCTTAAACGCACCACCGAACGTCTCACATCCAGCTCAACACTCTGATCCTGGACTGATCCTTTCAAGATGTTCTCCTCAACGAGCGTCTTTAAACACATCGACATGCTGTGCTGATGAACCTGCTGTGTGTTTTGCAGGATGAGAAAAAGCAGTCAGCTGCTTTTTAACCGAAAAAAGAGCCGAAACACCAACGAAACAGGAAACGATCTTCAGTCTTTTCACGTTAACGAGACGAGCTGAGACAGTTCGGGTTAAACTAACAGCTGCAGACTTTTCCTTTCTGTCCATGATTCCTTCGTGTCGACACTCTGAGATCCGACCGACCGACCGACAGCACGTTTCAGGCTCGACGGACCCGTTTCATGTTATTTAAATCACTGCTTCGCTGCCGCCTCGTCGTTGCTGTGGGTTTTTGTTCCTAAATGGGTGAAAACGGATGTAAACATTTGTAAAACAGAGTGTGTGAACGAGGACGAGGACTCCTCCCACTCCGTGTTTGTGTGTCTCGTTCTTTTACTTCTGTCTCCTTCTTGTTTCATATTTTAGTGCTTGACTCTGTGTTTTGTTAGATAGGTCACCTTTTTTTTTTTTTTTTTGGTTGAATTTTTGTTTATGAAATAAATAAATAAAGCTTGAAATTAACATCAGCGTCTTCGTTCTTCGTCTTTAGTCACATTTGGTTGAATATTTTTTCATATTTAAACTGAGTTCAGTTATTTTTTTCTCATAAAAAAGCAGCTGTCAGTTGTAAAATGGAAGAAATGCACCATGTTCATGCAGTCTGTCCTCTCACTCTGTCGCCCTCCTCAGGCCAAATGTGGTACTGCACCTCTTCTATCTGAGTGAAGCTGCTGCAGAGATCAAATCCTAAAAATGTATTTATTCTGATCTTTGTTCCTCAGAGTAACTTACATTTCAGTGTTCAGAGATTTTTTTAATCACATCATGATGAAGAAAAACAGCAGCTTTAACTGATTCACTGTGTGAAATAATTTGCAAAACTTGAGCCGAAAGTAAAAAAGCTGAGATGAACGAAAGAAAACACACAATATTTTTTTAGTAGAATAAAAATACAAACAGTCTGAGAAACTATCAGCAGCTTTATGTTCAAATAAGAGCAAAGACTCCTGATAACTCAAATATTCGCTGCCTGCGGAGAAATAATATGTTATTGTTTTTTTCTCTTTTATTTCGTCCGTCCTCGTGTTTCATCATCCAGTTATCAATTACCTCATTTGTGTCTCATCCAAGCTGTGACCTTCACAAATATCCTCATCAATATGGCCGATTGTCTGCACTGTGACATTTTCTTAATACCACACGAGACGTCTTCCTTCCTCCTTATACATTAAAATATCATATAAGAGATAAATTTCTCTGAATCTTTGAGAAGAAAAAGTTCTTCAAACTCGGTTATTTTCTCAGCAGATACTTTGATTTAAAAATAACAATAAAGAAGCAGCTTCATCAAACATTTCACTTTTTTCCGCCCGCGTTTCTTCCTGCAGTGACATGAAAACAGAGGACGACACGTCTTTGATGTCTGTGAACAAGGTTTTACGTTTTTATTGAATCTCAGGCAGAAACAAACATAATCATCCTTTTATTGCTCGTGGCATCACGAAGTCGCCGTCAGCGGCTCAGTCTCACACCGACACCAACAGGAAACTAAACCCAGTAAAGAATCACTTCACATTTCCTTTTCCTGTCCCACTGAAGTTACCAAACCGCTTCACTGTGTGTGTGTGTGTGTGTGTGTGTGTGTGTGTGTGTGTGTGTGTGTGTCAGACTTCCACTGTCAAGTTATTTACTGCTTATTAAATCTTCAAACTCATAAATACACAACGATGTCTTATTAACTCACACAGATTCGCTCGGCTTCCTCTCTGCCTCGCAGCAGATCCTGATAATAATAATAACAATAATAATAATAATAATAATAGTAATAGTAATAGTAATATATACTTAAAGTCTTGGTCTTATGGCTGAAAGCTTAAGGTTTTGGCTGTTGTAAGAACGGCTGCACAGTCATTCTTCCTCAAATCAACGACGACAACAACAACAAAAACAAAACAGAAAAAAGAAAGAAAATCCTGCAGACGACTCAAATGAAAATCTCCTGAATGCATACGAGTTATTTTTATTTTTATTACTGATATTATTAACGATTATATCGACTCGGTAGTGAAAACACACTCAAACTTAGGAGTTATTGCCTTAATATTTTTTGCATGGAGGAGAGGATGGGGTGGGGGTGGGGTGAGTCGGTACATATTCACACAACAAACCAGACAAATGGCATGCAGGACGTGAGCGGGAGACCGAACGGGGGGTAAAACATCGGAAACACTACACTACATGTATGTCAGTACACTTTAATGTCGGGGGCGGGGCTTGTCGGACAGGTGGGACAGAAGGTGTGTGTGTGTGTGTGTGTGTGTGTGTGTGTGTGACACTGTGTGCAAAAAGGTTGTACATAAAGTCCAGACGTGGTGGAACACAAACAGAAGCTTTAGGAGCTCACGACAGAAGTCTTTAAATTTCCTTTTTAAAATATGGCTTATCAAGTTATCACGTTTTTTTTTTTTTATCTTAGAGACAGACACACAGTTAGTATAATAACTTCTTATGATATTTTGTGATTGTTCGCCCACCTCGAGGCCTGTAGTATACTGTTTTCATTTATTTATGTACAAATCGAGTGAACGGGGTGTTTTTTTTTTTGAATCGGTGCTGCGATGAGCTCAGCATCGAGGACAGAGGAGAGAAAAAAGAGTTTAAAACGTCTCGACTAGAAGGATAAACCGTCTAACATGGTGTTTGTAGCCCCTCCGCCTGCTGTTAGCTTCCTCGGCTAACGTTAACCTCGCTCAAGCTAACGCTCACCTGACAGGTGAACCTAGCTTAGTGGCTAGGCTTCCGTTCACACCGCTGCTTCCTGTCCGATTCGTTTTCCCGCCTTAAAACTTTAATTTGTCTGAACAACAAAAGACCAAAACAGACCAAACTCAGTTTTTTTTTTTTGTAAAGTTCACACCCGTCATGTGATTGAAAAAGAAAAACCTGATTTGAGCTAACAGCTAACAGTGTGAACGCAGCCTACGAACTAAGCTAGATGACGTTAGCATTAGCTGGCGAGCTAGCCTACTTCTTCAGCATGTCCTGCAGGGGGCCTGGCAGGTATTTCATCACCGTGTCCATGATGCTCTCCTCCTCCTCTTCGTCGCCGCAGCCCGCCGGCACCGCCTTCTTGGGTCGGGTCAGGCTGCCGGCTGCAGGCTCCTCGGCTGCGGCCGCCGCTTCGGCCTCGGCCTCCTCGCGCTTTTTCAAGCCATACTGACGACAGACACACACACACACACACACACACAGAGTTAAAGTTATGATCAGTTAGAAGAATAAAAGATGCAAAGTTTCTTTTTCTGCTGGAAGCAAAAAGTGGAACTCGTGTTTTGTCATTGTCACATTATTGTTGTTTTTCTTCTTCAAACCCTGAAAAATAAAAGTCATCCGTCTTGTGCAACAACACTGCCATCTGCTGGATGTGTTAAACATTTTCAGGTTTTAGCTGCAGAGTAATTCGACCTTGTTTAAATAAGTTTTTTTTTTAAGTTTACACAAATCTGGATGCAGATTTTTAAACTCATTCACACTGAAACTTCTGCAGGATTTTGCATTTTGAGTCTCTAACACGACATCCGCTCTCTGGTTTTGGTTGCTTTCAGGGTCCCGGTGAGTCACGTGAATCTCGCTGTTTTGCCTTAAATGTTGTTTGAGCTCATTGTTGAGGTTTTAAAGACGTTTATTTCCTGCAGCTTTAAGAACGAGACGCCTCTGACCTAAAAAAACCTGACATCCACTTCTGCTGAATCAGCAGTTCTGTCTGCAGCATCACAGGCGCTGGACTCTGATGTAGATTTATGTGTGTGTGTGTGTGTGTGTGTGTGTGTGTGTGCTTTTTCAGTATATTGCTGCATCCATTATAATGGGCTTTAATTGTATTTAAAAGGTCACATGACTGAAGACACTCAGATGTCTGCATGCAGTAACTCTGCTGCAGCATATTCCTGCATGTCGCATGTTCTCCTCCTTCTTCTTCTTCTTCTCTGCTTTAGTGATTAAAATATGAAATCTGTCAGGTGGCATTTGCTAACATCTACATACATGTATGTGTGTGTTTCTGAAATGCTGTTTGCTTCGTCATCCGAACGTTCGTGAAGTCGCAGGCGACGGCTGAAACTCGGACGTTGACAGAAACCTTTTTCAGCAAAAAAAGCACCCTGGGAGTTTTCCCCTCACTCTCTGTTCTCCTCTGGGAGAACTTAGGAGGAAAAGAGGAGGTGAGGAGCCCTGGGAGGGAGGAGCGACTCCCAGCAGACCTGCCTCACCCACAGACAGCCTGTCTGTCTCTCCGTCTCTGCAGTGAACCGGTTTCACTGCAGCTCAGAGAGGAAACACTCTTCGCACTGACGCAGGAAGCTGGAGTCGTTACCGAGCGTCGCCTTCGGACACAAACACAACACGCCAACAAAAGGTCATCTCAGACAGCAGCTCGCATTTTTAAAGCCCCGCCCTCCCCGACACACACACACGTTTCTGTGCGAACAGTCCGGTGTGTTCGGAGCGATCACGGCTGCTTCCGGATGCTCCGCTGATCCGAGTTAAAAATAACATGAAAGCAAATAAAAATAGCGTGATAATTCAACCGCAGGCTCGTTCTGAAGAGACTTCTGCTGTCACGCAGCCGAGACGTGAAGCTTTTAAAGATCCTCAAACATCCGGAGAAAAGAAGCAGCAGCTACAAACCATCAGAGCGAACGTGACACAGTTTGCTTTCTCTAACGTTTCTGTTCGTTTCTACAAGATGAATCTCTGTTTGAACTTCCTGTCGGCTGGCGGCGGCTCGCTGTCGTACCTTGTCCCGGATGCCTTGCCTCATGCTTTCCCTCTCGGCCTCCATCTTGGCGTACTTGGCCTTCCTCTCCTCCTCCTGCTGCCTCAGGGCCTCCTGACGCTCCTCCTCCTTCTTGGCTGCATCGGGGTCCTCCTCCTTCTCCTCCCCACCCAGCATCTTGCCCACATCAGGAGGACCTCCTGCAGAGAGACAGACGGGCAGACAGACAGGTGAAGCTCGGAACAACGAACAACTCAGACTATTTTGTTCTTTACTGTATCCGATTACTTCCTGTTTCCACTACAGTTACTTTACGTTGTGTCATTCATTGTGTGACATTTATTTCGCTCCAGTGTTTGCTGATTACTCTGCAGTAATCAGATTACTGCTGATCTGAAACGCTGCGACGCCTCGTCATGACTGTGACGCCGGAATATTTTATGATGTGACGTTTTATTCACCACATTCAGTTTATGTTCTATTAGACATTAACAAAATATTATGACTTATTTTTGTATTCGTACGTTTATTCGTTCACTTCACTCTTTCATTTTTAGCTGCGTCATTTTTTTAAACTCTGTATGACCTCAGAAACTCCAAACTGGGAACGTTTCCAGCATCAGACTGGTTTTTTGGAGGAAAATGGCCGACTGCTGCTGTTTTCATTCATTCATGCAGAATAAATGGAGGCTGTGATGAGTCAGCATTTCCTCCTGCTGCCAAAAACTCACCAAACCAAAAAAAACAACATTTTTTTAAGCATCAGTTTCACATTTTGTATATTTCTTTCACTTTAAGTATATTTTCCACTAATTTGTCCTCATACATGGAGTTAAAATGCTGTTTTAAAGACCAAAAGGTCTGTAACTTTCAAATGTTGCTTATTTTCAGTCCTTTCATCATTAAAAACCGTCACCTCTGATGGTCTGAATGTGTCCTTGTAGATGTGAAGTCACTCTCAGATCATTAAAACTCCTGATCTTCATAAATGATCCTGAAACAGGATCATTTATGAAGATCCGCTGAAGGTCAACAAGCTGATTTGAACTCACAGAAGCTTTAATGATCCCTGCTGTCGCGTCAAACTGATGGAGAATCACTTTGAACGATCAGATCAAACAACATCCATCATCTCCTCCTCAGCAGACGTGTTGTATAATCAGGGATCTGTTAGGATCCAGTGTGAGTTTGATTACACAACGAGGCACGAAATACGACTCACGCAAGACTCCACACCGACGCTGCAGGAGTGAGACGTCCTGAGGAAGAAGCAGAAACGAGCTGAGAGCTGCAGAGCAGAAGAAGAACTGCACGATTACACCGGTAATCAGTAATCAGTACTCAGATTACAGTGACGTCTGAACTCTCAGTCTGAGTCCAGCTGCACGTGTGTGAGGACGAAAACATCTGTCCAGTCATGCAAACATCTGGAAGAGTGCTTCAAACTGCTGCTGCAGCCGTTTCTGCAGGAGCTCATTCTGCCGTGAAGACACACACACACACACACACACACACACACACACACACACACACACACACACACACACACACACTGACTGCCTGACGAGGTGAAAAGGTGAAAACAATAAGCAGCCTCGGTTCCTCGGTTCCTCTGTTCGGCGGCTGGTGACGGGGGGGAAACCTGTCAGCAAGCATCAACACAGAGGAAGGAGATGAAGAGGAAAAGCCAGAGGACTGAAGGAGTTTGAGCAGAGAGGAGGAGGGAGAGAGGAGAGGAGAGGAGGAGGAGAGGAAGAGAAGAGAGGAGAAGAGGAGGAGAGGAACAGAGGAGGAGGAAGAGAAGAGAGGAGGAGGAAAGAGGAGGAGGAGAAGAGAGGAGGAGGAAGAGAAGAGAGGAGGAGGAGGAAAAGAAGAGAAGAGAGAAAGAAAGAAAGAAAGGAGGGATGGAGAGTCGGAATACTGCTGAGTATTGTGACAAAACAAGATATATTCAGAAAACAAGGCGAGCGTGAGAAGAGAAAGAGAGAGAGAGACAGGAGGAGAGAGAGAGAAAATGGGGGAGTAATGAGAGTATAAGAGCAAATTAAATGGAGGCAAGACTTAAATGGAGAGAGAGGAGGAGGGGCAGACAAGGGGTATCTGAGGAGAGAGGGAGTGAAAGGGGGAGAGTAAAGAGAGACGTTGCTCTCCTTCGGTCTCTGCTGCCTCTGGTGTCGTCGGTTTCTGACTCATCAGCATAAAATAAAACAAACTGCTGCAAAAAGCAGAAAGATGAACGACAGGAGAGACGGAGGAGGAGAGAGGAAGGAGAGAGGAGGAGGAGGAGGAGAGAGGGAGGAGGAGAGAGGGAGGAGGAGAGAGGAAGGAGGAGGAGGAGGGACGGAGGTGGAGGAGGAGAGAGGAAGGAGAGAGGAGGAGAAAAGAAAAGTGAAGAAAAGAAAATGAATTATTCTTTAAATTCTGACAGAAATTCAGAATTCAGAAATCTGTTTTTAACAAAAATGTGTTCATGTGATTTTAAATTCAAGACTTTTATTGAGTTTTATTATTTTCCTTTTCATTGGCTGGCTGGAGGGGGCGTGTCTGTGTTTGATTGACAGCAGCGGGGAGGCGGAGCTTCAGCCGGACGGACAGAATAAACAAACATCGGACGGTTCGTAGTCGAAATGGATCCAAACGGACAAACTTTGCAGGTTCGTTTTTTTTAATTTGCTGCAGCTGATCAGAGATCAAACCTCACACTGACAGTGTGTGTGTGTGTGTGTGTGTGTGTGTGTGTGTGTGTGTGGGCTGTTTTAATGCACATTTTTAATTTGTGCATGACAAATGAAAATAAAATCTTAAATTATTGCAATAAAAAGTGATCATACTCGACTCAGTTGGAACATTAAGTGTGTAAATAACAAAACCTGCAGTGAAAACACACTTTGTGAACAAATAATGATGAAATATTTCACAAAAACATCAGATCTGCAGGGAGCCAGAACTTCATATTTACATCCTGTTTGAGTTTGACTTTAAACACATGAACTCGTTGTTTAAAATGTTTAATGATAATTAACTTGATTTCACACCGAGAACTGTTCATCTCAAAGAAACAACCCAAAAAATCAGCACAACAGCAGTGGATTCTCAGGAAATATGGAAAAAATTTGAATTATCTTTGGATGATAAAAGAGTCAAATATCATTTATAATTTAAATTTAATTTGCTGACAGTTGAAGTTGTGTGATGTGAGAGGACGTCGATGGAGGAGCTGACAGGAAGTTAAACAGCCTGTAAACAAAGTAAACTTTGATTTAAATGAGCAGCTCAAAGTGTTAAACTGCAGAACTGGATGACTGAAGGCAAAATGGCTGAAGAGACGAAGAAGAAGAAGAAGAAGAAGAAGAAGATGGCCACCAGTAGAGGCTTTGCTCTCGTCTTCAGTTCAAACTGCTGTGCAGGCCTCACTGTCTGATGGACAGGTGCATTCTGGGAGCTGCAGTTCAAACCACAGCAGCGAGGCCTCGGCACCAAACATGAAAGTCAACAAGAACAACAAATAAAACAATGAACCAATCACATGAAGTCGCTGCTGTGACGAAAGAAAAAAAAGAGATTTGACAGAAATCCAAACTGGATTATTGCTGACTCAGCGTTTGATGAACGAACGGAGGAGGAAAGCTGACGCTGCACATCTGCAGATCACACCTCTGCTCTCCTACAGGTGTGTGTGTGTGTGTGTGTGTGAGTGTGTGTGTGTGTGTGTGTGAGAGAGAGAGCAGGTGTCCCTGTGTGCACACGTGCACATGAATAATTGCGTAGTTTCCTTTTAGACTCTCATGCGTGAGTTTCTTCTTCTTCTGTTTGAATTCATGTGTTCAGATGAATGTGCATGTGTGTGTGTGTGTGTGTGTGTGTGCTGCGACTTTGAATTCATGACGTTTCTGTGCAAACAGCATGTGAGACGTGGGATCATGTGATTCCACCTTAAGTGTGCCTCTGAACGGCTCGCTGGCAGCTGATCTGCAGCCGCCTGCATCCGTTCACGCTCACACGCCATTTCATCTTCATTTTGCTGCCAGAGAGAAACAGCCTGCATCCAAGATTACTTCCTGTCAGCTGCTGATAAAAGTAAACACAGGAACAGGAATTAAAATTAAAGCAATTAGCGATCAGTGTTTGCAGCTGAGAGACGGCGCAGTGCCCGCTGACGCTCGGCGGCGGAACAATTAGCTGTGAAAAATCCAAAAGAGACTCGATGAATCGACAGCAGAACGCATCCAGATTTCTCCGCCTGACGCACTGCGAGCAGGACTGAGGCTTCGCTTGTGATCTGTGCACCTGAACGTCCTCAGCAGAGTCCCGAAACGCCGCCGCTCAGGCCCGTAAGTGGAGTAGTGACTCACCGCCGGCTCAGTCTCATTGTCTACAGACTCCCTCGCTGCTCTCGGCCCAGAAAAAAAGGCCTCCGGTACCTCGATTCAACCACATCCTGCCCAACCAAAACAAACCCGGTCTGGTTTCACTAAATCTTATTAACACATTCAGACCGTCTTTGTTCAAACGTGAAAAAAGGAAGGAGAAGAGAGGATCCTGGGAGACAAAGAAGCCCAGAGCTGCTGCTTTGTTTGAGATGCAGCAGCTTCCTTTTGCACCGCAGTGATTCTGTTAAAGCTCTGCGGCGTCGCATGAGCTGCGTCGCCTCGGCTTTTCATCCTCCTGCAGCAGCTTTCAGGCCGCGGAAGTTGCAGGATGACGACATGCGAGCTGATAAAAAGCCTGTAAGTGAAGCCGACTGGACGGTTTCCAACCTGCTTTTATCATTTCTGTCAGAAACGTCGACGTAAATCTTCCTGAAGCCAAAACAAAGACAGTTTTTATATTTAAACATGTTCGTACTGAATTAGATTTAACCCTCGAGGGTCATCAAACTGTTTTTGTACATTTGGGCTTTTTCTTTGTGGAAAACTTTGGCTGCGTGGAATCAAACGGCATAAAATTTGGCAAAGTTGTGTTTTTATTTCATACATTAATGTTGAAATCCTTTCAAACTGTTTTCCACTATGTGAACATACGGTACTTTTCAGACTAAAAGCTGCACCCACTAAATTTAACGACTAAAACCACTAAAGCTTCTTCTTCATAGAATCACTTCGTCACACACTTTCTCGTTTATATTCGTCCATAAATTAGCTGCGTCATAGTTTAAGCTGCAGGGTTCAAAGCGTCGGAAAAGAGTAGCAGCTTATAGTCCGGATATTACGGTATTTTCTCATGTTAATGTGAATCTGCCACTGACAAGCAATTATATCAGTTTTCCATGATCATATCAATCGTATTAATGTTCTGAACTTGAGTGAATATTTGTTTTTTATGATGAGGACTGAAGTTCATAATAACAGCATTAAAACAACATGAGTACATAATATTCTGTCAGTCTTTATTGGAGTGTGTTTGGTGTTGGAGGACGCAGGTGGAGCTCCGATTCAAAGACCCTAAAGGTTCAAAACAAACCACAACAGCACGGATGTTTGCATGTTTGCATGTTGGAGGTTCGCGTGTTTGTCTCGAGTCAGCTGATCCCTGCAGCCTTTTTTAAGATTCTTTTTGAAGACTTTTCTTGCACCGACAGCTTCGCCGGCGGAGGTGCAGAGATACCTGGATAACAGGAAGCATCTCTCTAATCCGTTCCCTCTGAAACTTCTTCTCTGAAAATCTTTGTCAAATCCCGAGTCGTGAGGTGAAGAAGCAGAGAGGACGAACCTCCGCTGACTTTCCCGGTGCTTGAACTTCTGACAGCATCAGATAAACAGCACTTATCTGCTCTCTTCTCCACTCGAGGTGCTCAGGAAAATCCCTCCGTAAATCCAGAGAGCCGTGGGAAAGCGGATGAGAGCGGAGATCCGGGTTCGGCCTCCAGGACGGAAGCGATTGTCTCAACGGCAGAAAGACCGTGAGGAGAGGATTTGGTGGAGAGAGTCTTTCTGTCGCTTTAAAGTGGAGCAGCTTCGCATAAAATATCAAGAAAATGTCAGACGAGTTTTTCTGCACTGAGGTTTAAGTTCACAAACGCCGACTCGACCCACAATTTAAAAAATACAGGCTGGTTTTTAACCCCGAGTGAAAAAAAAGGTCAAAGTTTGGCTTCAGAAAAGTTTTTCTGTCTCTTGAGTCACAAAATTCTCTCTAGAAAAACAAAAGTCAATAATTTTATAGCAATAAAGTTAAAATAACGATTGACTTTAATATCTTATTTCATATCCTCTTAGATAGTTTTTATGAAGGGAGTTAAAAAAAACAATTCTATTTAAAAAATGCAAAGACTAATTTAGTTTACAGACAAATGAAACTCAAAATTGTACATTTGGTGTCGTTGTAGTTTAAATTAAAAAGGATTTTTATCCAATAAAATAATTTTTTGTTGCAAAAAAGATTTGCAAAAACATCAAAACAGCTGTAGTTAAAAGAGATTTTTCAGACTTTTTAGTCGATTTTTTACCTTAAAAGGTTTTAAAAGAGCGCCACCTTCTGGTTCTGATGTTATTGATGAACTTGTCTTATTATGAGCCGTTCTGTAGTTTGTTTGATGTGACTGATCGAGTCTCTGCATCCAGCACTGCAGTACCAGCTCCTGACCTCTAGAGGCCACTGGTGAGCCTTCAGACTGCAGTCCTGTTTGTTACCAAAAAAGTAAAAATATCAGCCAATGGGAGGCGACTGTTTAAGGACCCGTTTAAGATGTATCCTCTCAAACATGAAGGAAAAGTTGAAATTGCTGCTAAAAATAGCAAAGAGCCTCTTGAGGCCTGTTTGTTTTGTCTGTTCTGGGCTTCCGTAGAGACAAAAGACTCATTCAAGAGTCACAAAAACACAACGATTCTCATTTTCAGGTGATTAAAAACTAACAAAACATAAATCCACATGTTTCTCTCAGTTTCTGACAGCAGATCCTCGATGCTGCAACCTGGAGCTTCAACATGAAGCCTGATGTTTGAAGAAGGTGCAGAAAGTGTCAAACACACACTGAAAAGGTGTTATAAATAAGTGTGTGTTTGCTTCGTCAGCAGGTGTGTGACAGGAGGGAAACACACACACACACACACACACACACACACACACACACACACACACACACACACACACACACACACACACAC
>JAQMCX010000043.1:15941412-15952847 GCA_029814765.1 Acanthurus leucopareius | reverse complement strand
CAGAGCTGAGAGGTCTTAATTACAGTGATGAGATGTAACTGGTGGCTCCGCCTTGACTCCAGCACACTTTCAGAAAAAACACACACACACACACACACACACACACACACACACACACACACGCACACACACGCACACACACACACACACAGACGCACACACAGTGTACTCTAGGAGGAGCTCAAGGTCAATCTGATGAATTGAATTTGATTTGCTGCAGTAACGCACAAAAAGAGTGTGTGTGTGTGTGTGTGTGTGTGCGTGTGTGCGTGTGTGTGTGCCTGCTGTAACCCTGCGGACCAATCAAGTGATGAAGACCCGAGTCCTTCAGCCAATCACATTTAAGTGCCGCTAAATGTGATTATCTGGACTTTGAGGAGTCGAGTCGAAGGGGAGGAGCATCTGAAGGTGTCTCACGGCTTCATTCCACCTTAAACTTCAACTGTTTAAGGTGGAATGAAAGGTGGAATTTGATTTGCTGAAACGACGCTCTGTGTGTCTGCGTGTGGAGGTGTGATGGAGAAGGACAGATTAATCAGTTTAACAGGAGAAGCAGCAGGCGTCATGACTTTATGTGCAACATGAGAATAATTCAAAATAAGAACAGAGACTTTTCTCAGACAGATGCTGAAGTTTTTACAAGATGCTTCTCTAAAAGGATAAAGTGCATTAATTAAATAAAGTGGTTTGTTTTCAGCTGTGAACTCACACATCTGATGCGTCGCTGAGGGCTGAACGCATCGACTCGATGGAAACTGAAGAATATGTTTTGATTTTATCGAAGGTGAGTTTCACTTCTGTGTTGTTAATTAATTCAAAATATTTTTAGGAGGTCAGAGCTTTTACAAAGCGTGCAACATTTTTGGAGGAAAAGTCTCAGAAGTTTAAATCTAATCAGGTTTTTAATTAAGCGATTTAATTAATGCGATTTCACAACAATGAGAATATTTATTTAAGGTCCAGAATAAAAACTCCTCCCCTTTATGTTCAGGTCCAGTTTTTCAAGTCCAGTTTACTTTACACGAGAGGGTTTTGAACGCATCACATGAAGAAACACCTTCACAGGAAAACAACCAAAGGAGCTCAGATCCTTTTAAAAATCCTCACATTACTGTTGAATTTAGTGTTGAAAATAAATCCTTCATGAAAAGCTTGATGCTGATAAAAGCTCAGACTTTAATAATGATTCATGTAAACTGCAGCGCATCAGACATGCAGCAGTGTCGTCGTCCTGTTTGGTGTTTTTAAATCAATTAACCTGCAAATAAATGCAGCTACGACGTTCAAACACAGAAGCTGACAGATCTTATTGCTCTTAAACGAGGCCTCGTCTGCAGATCTCTGCAGTAACCGTCTGCAAGTCTGTCTTTGTTGCAACAAGCCAGACTTTTATGAATGAGATGAAATTAAACATTTGTTCGTTTTGTAGCTGAATCTCACTCGTTTCTCTGACGTTTCCTGCTTCCTGAGGCCTTCAGGGTCTGATTGAGCTCCACACCTTCGGGGCTAATGAGCACTTCACTTAACGGCCTCGCGTTCGGTCGAACCAGCCTCGGTGTTTTTAGGAGCGGAGGAGTGCTGAGTCAGCGCTGAAGCACTCAGCAGCAGCAGCAATAAACACGAGGAGAAGAATCACAGCGGCCGAACTGGAGGTCGGATCCAAAAGACCGTCGGAGGACTCGTTCAACTGCTTCCAAATAACAGCGGCGCTCGATTGATTAATAACAATCCCAGCTGAGGAATAAAACGCAGCTTCATCAACTTTGCTTCCAGGGCGAGTTTCATCACGAGCCTGTGAGCTTCGCTGCTGACTCACACGGCGTCACATGAGCAGCCAAAGGTTCGTTTCAGACCCGTTTCATCCACAACACACTCCAAAGCCATCAGGAGATGAGCTGCTGAGGTCAGGATGATCAGATCCCTCATTTTGTTTCCTTTGCTGCCATCTAGAGTCTCTAAGTCTGAAGATCTGAAGATCTGCTGTGGAAACTCCTCTAGTTTCTCATGCTGACATCACAGATCAGAGAAAGAGCCTCACAGTGACAGAAATGAAACCAAAAGGAGGAAATTTTACTTCAGGAGTCGGAATGTGAGATGTGTTAAAGGGTTTTTTTACATTTAGAGAATATATTTAGCGTTGTTATCACAAGGTGCAGCAGGTGGGCGGAGCTAACGAGGCATCCGACAAACACGAGGCCTCTGCACATGAACCCGAGGATCCGACTCCTGCTGAACAACCGCAGATTAAAAAAAACGTCTGTTTGATTCCAAGTAATGTAACTTCAGAGGCCTCGGAGGATCAGTGAATGCACCGGCAGCAACCTCTCCTTCACACACACACACACACACACTCACCATCAGCTACACACCCGACGCCAGAACAGCAAATCACATCCAGTCAGAGGAGAAGCACCAGAGGATGAACGAGGGCGAGGAGACAAAGGCCGTCGGGTCTGATCTGAAAGCTAACATGCTAAAGTTAGCGGCTATGAGGTTCGTCACAGTCTTCATGCTAACGTTAGCAAGTTAGCACTGACACAACAGTGAGAACGACACCAGATGGAACAAACGTTAGTAAAATCCATCTTAAAGGCTGCGTGAACGTCTGAATCCACGTTTAACTGAGATTCATCTGATAATTGATGAAATATTTCACCAAAAACCACGTTTGTCGACCAGAGCTGAGGCCAGTCTTCAGCCTCTGTGGACCATGAACATCTGTCAGATGTGAAACATGGAAAAAGGAAAAGTGTTCATGAAAACATCTGCAGTCAGATTTACACCAGGAGCTTCATGGCTCCGTGTTAAAGCAGCTCACACCTCGCAGTCACACCCCATAATGCACCACAGCGGCTCGGAGCACGTTTCACTAAAGCTGATGTATTGACTGACAGCCATGACGGTCTGATTGATAGCTCGGCTAATTGATTACGGTGCTTCTTGTTTTCTTTCATTATCTGATTTCCTCCTCCTCCTCTGGGAGCTTTGCAGATCTGAGCATCGTCAGCATTTCTGCAGACAGTTTGGTGGAAAGAGGTCACCGTGTCCCGACCAGGAGACACCGAGCAGAACCGGAGACGGCGTGGACTCCTGACGGCGAGCAGATATGCACACGCATTGATTACTAGACACACATATCAGCACTTTCCTCCGTCCTGCATCCTCTCACACACTCTCATCTCTCTCACACAGAAATCCATACGGGCCGGCCTGCACCGCCTCTATAATTCATCCAACCTGATGCAGGAAGGACGCGCTGCTCTGTGCAGTATCCATAAAACATCTCTCCAGCACACACACACACACACACTGTTAAATCCATCCCCCAAAAGTCCGCAGGCGGAGCGCAGTCCGACTCCTGCATCCGATGCAGTGCAGCTGATTTAAGAATTCATGGCGCAGACTCGAGGCAGCGCCGCCGTCCTTTGCATCCCAATGAGCAGCGAGAGCTCAGCCTCAACTCCACATCGCAACTGCAGCTGAACAACAGCCCCGTAATCTGAACAACAGCCCCGTAATCTGAACAACAGCCCCGTAATCTGAACAACAGCCCCGTAATCTGAACAACAGCTCAGCATCAGGCACCACTGACCACCGCGTGTGTGTGTGTGTGTGTGACTGCTGCATTATATCTGCTGCTGCCTTTCCCCCTGAAGCTGCAGCCGACAAGGAGGATGAGTTACAGGGCCGTGATGAGGACTAATTAGGGGGCAAATAATAGCTGAGATAATATTCTAGAGGATAATACCTGAAGGCTTTAGAGGACAAAAGTCTCCTGAAAAAGGAGCGTTAGTCGTAGTTCTCGGTGAAGCAGCTTCTCTCTGCTCCTCCGGCCTGAAGACGCCAGCTTTCTAAAGTCATGTGAGAGCTCAGAACTTTCGCTTCGGGTGTTTTTTTTATGTTGTCGTGACATGAAAAGGATCAGGAGAAAGTTCTGTTGTCTTTTTTTGCTCACAATCACACTGAGTTAACTGATAAATGCATGATGGAGCTGAAGAAGAGGCTCCTGCTCTGTTTCATCTGCAGCATCTCGACCCTGTTTGCACAGATTTAAACACTTTTTCTACAAATGCAGATACGAAACAACACAAACAGGTTTCTGTGATGGATTCAATCATCATGATCAGGTCATATGAGTCCTGCATGTTCAGAAACTGACCAATCAGAGGTCATTTGTCTGTCATTCATGCCCCCCCCCTGATGGATGCATGGAGGCAAAAAGAGACAAAGAGTGAGAGGGAGTGCAGCAGATGTTTGGAGTCCGGAGTGTGGTGCAGGATGGATTATCTGAGCCCAGAAAGCTGGTAACCACCAGGCCTCTGCTGCTGCTGCTGCTGCTGCTGCTGCTGAACAGCCCTTTAAATCCTCCACACTGCAGTGCTGTTAAATCAACCTCCAGCCCGACGGGCTACTCACCTCCCAGCGCAGCTTTCATTACAAAATTCATGATGAAGCAGTTCTGTGTTCTCCTCCTTCTTCTTCGGTGGTCACGTTATCGGGGACGGACCTGCAGCCGGGGGGACAGAAAACACAAGCTGTCAGGACAAGCAGCTGCACGCCGCGGCTTCTCATGCACAAGAGTTTGATGGGATGGGGGAGGAGGAAGAGGATGAGGATGATGATGAGGCTCGATGCGGACAAGGAGCGACCTCCAGACGGAGGCAGAGAAACCCCAGAACCACCTGAAAAACTCTTCTGCCTTTATAAAAATCACAACACTGTTCATGAACATGCAGGTTGACACATGAAGCAGCTTCAGCGTGAGATCACCTGCAGTCTGCGGGACAAAACACTGATTCAACACTGATTCAACACTGTGTCCTGAGTCTTTCTGATGCACCTGCGCCCTCGATTCACAGCCCAGTGAAGCTCCACCTCATGTGGATTTCTGCTGATGCTGCCTGAGACGCTTCTGCTCCTAAATACAAACCAGAATTTAAAAAAATAAAGACGGGGACAAACACAGGGAGCCTCAGAGAGCATCACATCCGCTGCAGGCGCCACAAAACCAAGAGAGAGACTTTAAAGATGCTTTTCTGCATCTGTGCTGCTCATTTCTGAGTTCATGATGAGCTTTCTGCTCCTTTGTTCTCTGAAATGTGACTGATGGCATCGCGTGCTGTTTGTCCTTGGACTGGAAGTGACTCAGAACGCTCTCTCATCAATTTACAACAGTTTTTTTGGATTATTTTGAATCAGACTGCAGCTCAGGCTCTGTGTCTGACGCTCAGATGGGACTTCACAGACTGTTTGTGCTGCAGAGCTCAAGGTTGACTTCACAGCGACCTCTCTGCACTTCATGCTGATTTTTTTTTTTTCACGCTGTTTTTACGACAGAGCCTCTCGGATGTTCTGCTGCATCCGGCTGCCGTTGCAGTAAAAGCTGATAGAAAGAAAAAAAAAAAAACTCCTAAAAGTTGCTGCACCCATTTCGACGCCGCCGCGGCTCTCCGGGTCCTCTCCATCCGCAGCCCGCAGCCCGAGCGTCTTTGCATCATTTCCTGCCTTCCTTCCTCCTCTCCATCATCCGCAGCGGCACTTTCTCCTCACATGAACCCTCATAGTATTAACTCACGGCTCCCGGTGCGGTGCAGCATTTCGGTGCGGTTGCAGCACGTCCTCCCCGTCACATCGCTGCACCCGCAGGCTCGGTTACGGATTTCAGAAGCCAAACACGCATCTGCACCGCAGGCTGTGATCGGGAGTGTGTGTCTCTGTGTGTGTGTGTGTGTGTGAGGCATCAGCATCTTTTACCGAGAGCCCCCACCGAGCATCATCCGGTCCAGTACAGTGAAGCCACACACACACACACATACACACACACGCACGCACGCACGCACACAAACATCCCTATCTGTTCCCATCCGGACCCCGTTTACCTCGTTTCGCTGCTCCAAGTGTCTCCTGCTCCGGTAAAAAGCTCCGTCCGCGCCGCTCCGGTCCTCTCCTCCGGTCTTCGGGGACAGATATCACAAGTTGAGCGTGTCGCGGGAGGGTCGATGCCGCTGTGTGCGCCTCGCAGTGCGGCTCTCAGTGCGCAGACATGCCGCTTGTGTCAGAGTGGAGCTGCAGCGGCGGAGGAAGAGAGTCTATTCCTGCAGGACGAGATGAGAGCGTGCGGAGGGAGCGAGGGGGAGGGAGGGGGAGGGAGGGAGGCAGGGAGGGGGGAGAGAGAGAGAGAGGGGGAGGGAAGAGGGTCCATCCTTCACTCTCACTGCTTTAAGGGAGAATAAACTTTAACCAAGTATCTGATTTAAATGATCCAAGTGTGTCCTGAACCAGAATCATGACAAGAGAGCATCACGTGATGCCTTCACGTCCCCTCGGCTCCTCATTCAGGGCTCCTGGTTCATCCAAACACGCCCTGTGAGGGTCAGGGTTCCTCTTATTCTCCCCTGAGAGCTGCACTTTATGTCGGAGCAAAGGAATTGTTGAAACATGTCACGAAAAAGCACCAAAGAAATGAAAATACACGTCATTTTAAAAATATTTGCTGTTAAAAAGACACGATGTTGAGGTTTAAAGCAGCAATATGTAAATTATTTTGGCCACCAGAGAACAAAAAGGAGTGGAAGGCTTAAACAAAACACTTATTGTGAATATATTTATTCCCAATGTGTCAGCAAGCAGTTGATCATTAATCATTAGCATCATTAGCACCATGAGCATGAAGTTGGAGTCAGATTCCCGTGTTATTGTCCCTCCAGCTGCTGTCTGATACGTTGAAGGATCCTTTAAGCAGAATTCATGCTTCAGGCTCCACCAGCGTGAAAGAGTGATGTAGCTGTTGTCATCAGGGGGCGTGGCCTCTGCAGAACGCTCTCCAAACGAAACAGCTGCACTTCAGCTCAAATCTGCTCGGTTGAGAGAAGAATCTTTGTTTTTCCGTTTCCTTCTTGGGTCCACAAAGGTCTCAGACTTTGGCCTTCATGTCTGCATGTGCTGCTGAAGAACATCAGAAGGCTTCACTCTTCTTCTTTGGTCTCCGCTGACTTTAGCAGGAAACATCAGGCTCTTCAGATGCTAAATGCTAACAGAGGTGCAGCCTCAGGTCACGTGACACAAACTCAAGTCACAAATCTGTCGACTTCAGACTCGACTTGACGAACTCACAAAGTCCTTCAGCTTCACTTGGACTCGAGCCTTTTGACTCGATGCCACTCGATCCTCAAACCCAAAGTCTGAAAAGTGTTGCAACAAATAAATTAAATTCTCAAACCTTCCTTTTAAAATCAGAGATATGAAGACGTGACTTTAAAATGATTAAAACATGATGAAGCTTTGGAAGACGATGTTCAAGTTTCTGGCAGAAAAAGACGTTTGATGTGGATTTAATTTTGCAGCAGCAGAGTGAAGATCTGACTGCAGTGTTTCGTGTGTCGTCATCCGTCTCTGCAGCCCTTCAAACATGTTTTCTCGGCAGGTTGGAAAAGACCGAAGCAACACACGATGCGACGCTACAACAACTTCCTGCAAAACACAGAAAAGACGGAGCTTCCCTGCAATGCACCGCTTGTTTTTACTGTTTTGTTTCATAATTCAGGGTTTTATTTTCACAGTTTTGTCAATCAAACATTAACACGTTACAAGTGATGATGGAAAAAAACATTCAAAAGCTTTTAAAGAAATTCATTAAAGCTTGACTTACTGCTCAGTGACCTCTAGGGGGCAGAAATATTCTAAAACAACAAGATAAATCCTGTAACATTACGGAGGTGTTACAGCTGTTATCAGCCACAAATCCAGAAACAAACAAGCAGATAGAAGAATATTAAATTCAAACTAAGCTAACCTCGTCTTCTGCGGCTCTGCAGAATAAAAACTTTCTGCCCTGATGGAGATTTTATTGCCCTTTGCTTTTTTTTTCCCGTCAAAGTGACGCTGCTGCACTTCTCACACACGGTGAAGCTGAAGGCAGCAGAGGACCGAAGGGAGTTTCAACCGCTGCATCGCCCATCAATTAATCAGGACGCCGGAGTGTGTGTCCAGTCAACACACTGTGGCACCAGCATCCATCACCTTGTTTACAGCCCAGAAAAGCCTGGAAACACACACACACACACACACACACACACACACACACACACTGTCCACCACTGTGAGAGCTCAGTTCTGTTTGTTTTTTATTCACCTGATGATTTATAGTCTCTGCTTTAAGGACAGCGGTTTGAAGTTTGTGCTCTTGACCCAAATTCACTGTACTTTGGTTTAAACTCCGAGTGTGACAGAAAATATTCACCTGTAGTTGTGTGACCTCACACTTTTCTTTCTTTTTCTCTCAACATCATGCACAATAAATCCATTTCCTCCCCAAGAAGCACCAAAATAAGAAAGCTGAGTTTTAAAACTCTTCATGATTTCAGCTGCACTTCACTGTGTTTCTGTGCACATTTTGCACTTTTGATAGAGCAGCGTTCAAACAGCCAGGTGGTCAAATCTGGCACTTCTGACTCTTCAGCTAATCTGAAATGCAGATTTTAACTGTTGTTCGTTCAATCTTTGTTGGTCTCACAACCGAAGTTCAAACTGTTGTATTTTTCTTTACCGTCCACATGTCAGCGTGCAGCCCGAGTCCAGGTAGTGAGTCACCGCCGCTTCGTGCCAAAACGGAAAAAAGTTTCCTTTCTTTGCGTGATGAAAGTGGAACGAACACGCTGTGAATACACACTGATGCTGTGACAACCTGCGAAACACAAGGACAAGAAACTGCAGGGGCATTTTATACCAAACATGAACCGCAGAACTCCAGAGGAACTGAATTCTGTTCAAAACGAGCTGCAGGTCTGTTTGTCTCACTCCTGTCAGTGTGATTTTAAACACTCTGATGTAAAACCATCTTTTCTAATATAAAATGAAGGTCAGAGGTGCATTAAACTGAGTTCTGCAGCTCTTTTAAATGCAACTCTTCAAGTGATTATACAGAAAGTTTGAAGTTAATAACTCTTGTGTTTTTTGTTTTTTGATTAATTGAAAATTGCAAATCAACACATTCAGAGAAAAAGGACATCAGCCTTCACGAAGTCGTCTCTCTTTGTCTTCACTGAGCCTTTGAGACGATGTTAACACATGAAGGACTGATGTTGATTTTCTCAGAAAGTGCTGCTTTACATCTGCAGCTGCCTGAAACAGAAAAACCACAAAACTTTCTGCACAATCACTCAAAGTTGAAGCTGAACTCCTGCGACCGTAATGCACGAGTTCATCAATCACAGCTTGGATTTTAAAAACTGATCATTTACAGAGCGAACGAAGATTTCAAAATAACATAAAATAACATGGAAGCCGTATTAAAACAGTTCACTGTTGATTTGTGTCAGCATGAACACGTCACTCATCACAGAGGTGTTTGTGGTGGAGAGTCTGACCTGCTTCTGATCTGCTGAAACAAAGAGGAATTCATATTAAAACACAGCAAAGCGCTGCATAGTGGATGAACTTCTGCTGCTGCAGATGGTTTCCACAGGAAAGGTGCTTTATGTCGCGGGACGGCGCCTGAGTGCCGCCAATGCAAAAAAAAAAGGCCACGATTCCAGCGGATCCTCTGTGAATGGCCTTTAGAAATCCTTTTAAGTTCCCTTTTCAGTGCAATCATTCACGGCTACCTGCCGTCACAGCGGAGCGTCAGATGTCTCGTGCTCATTCTGTCTGTGATATTTCAGCTGGTGTTCATGTTTTTGATCTTATTTACCCAGAAAAGAGGCTGAGATTTAAGGTCCAAACATGAGTTTTAATAATAGTGTCTCATTTTGCAGTCACCTCTGTGCAAACCCGACGGTTCGGCTGACAGAGAGCCGGCTGTCTCACCTCTCGGCCCTGTAACCGCCTCTGATTTATGAAGCGTCAGCTGCAGAGGCATGTGGGAGGATATATGGGGAACATGTATCAAATCCTGTTCATTGTGATCTAATATGCAAGCCAGCAGAATGTCAGCCGAATGCCACGGGGACGGAGTCACTTTGAAGCTTTGAATTGTCTGAAGAGCACTGATTTACCCCGAGACAGATTATTCAGAGGATGAACCGTGTGTGCAGCGGCAGCTAAAAACATCCACTGAGGTCTAACGTGTGAGAAAAGACCTTCAATAACACGCAGCACCAACCTCCATCTGACTCACACACACGTCTGGAACCAAAAAGAGACCAACAGCTTTGAAATAATTTGAGATAAAGTCAGAAACTGCAGAGATATCATGTATAAGAACCTCCGTTAGACTGCTGGATGTCATTTTAATGAATATTGTCGCTTATCTTCTATAATCTTTCTTTCTAAATGTGCTCTGAACTGACATTTAGTGTCTGTAAACTACATGTTTACATAGAAGTGAGAAGGTAGAGATGTTTTTCAGTGCTGAACACAGAATCAACAGAAATCCAAAAGCACCTAGTTGTTATTTGACTTAACACATGTCTGCATGAGGGAATAGACACATATTGTTGTAAATACATTATGTCACATCATGAATTACCAGAATTAAGTTCAGGTGTGTGAAATGCAGCTCAGGTGAGACTTGAACCTACAGTTCCCAACTCCAGAAGTTGATGTCTTCTCCATTCTGCTTCAGGCTGTTTAATGTATTTAGTTTTTAAAACTCCATTATTGACGAGTTTTCTCCTTCAGATTCGCTCTTCCCACAGCAGACTGGACGCTCTCACTGCTAACTCTCATTGATTTTCATGCTTTTACCCCTGAAGATAACCTCACAAACGTCCTCGAAACCAAGCTGACATGTTCAAACTCACCTGCTCTTCCTCACCTTTATGTCATCACCGTTCTGTCTCCCTGCAAACCCAAACAAGTTCCTAATATTATTGTCCCACCACCTCGTGTGTGTGTGTGTGTGTGTTAAAGCTTCCTGTGATGACGTGCATGATGATAAAGAACCGGTCTGACACTTCTTTGAAAAATAACACGCAACTTTTGAGCTTTTTGGTCCAAAAAATGTCATTTAAATTGATGCATTTTAAATGTTTGCAGTCTGATGTGATGTTATAGTGCTTTTGAATGTTTGAACCACCATTATATGGATATGAAGATGTCTCTATGGCCCCATAAGTATCACATTTCATATCTGTCTCCAGTGCAGAAGAATGCATTACAATATTAATGACACTACACTGAAACTCTCATTCTTTGGCTCATTTTTAAAGCCATTTCATTTGCAGTTTTATTCCTGCACACTGTTGTGGTTCATATTCCTGCTCGTGAAGGTCATATTCCTGCTCGTGAAGGTCATATTCCTGTTCGTGAAGGTCACATTCCTGTTCGTGAAGGGCGCTGTGGCCTCCGTCAGGCTCCTCTGTGGAGTCAGAGGGGAGGAGTCGTTAGCTTTGGATATTAGTCTGCTGTCCATCATCGCTGCTGCACTCTGAGGTCCCCAGAGACGCTGCAAAAGGGAAGAGGAGGAGATGAAGGGAGGCATGTAACTGTGAGTGTGA
>JAQMCX010000043.1:15898165-15937690 GCA_029814765.1 Acanthurus leucopareius | reverse complement strand
CTCCAAATCCAGACTCTGTGTGTGTTTGTGTGTGTGTGTGTGTGTGTGTGTGTGTGTGTGTGTGTGTGTGTGTGTGTTGCTGTGTTTGTTGGCTGTTCTGTGAAGTCTTCCTAATTAATAGCCCAGAGTGTTTGGCTGAAAGCAGTATGACTTAAATTAGAAATCCCTCTGTTGTCCAACTTGGCAGAATAAACCGAACACATTTGCACCCGTTTTTCCTGAGAGTCATTATAATGATACGTTAAAGATCTCTGCAGAGCTCATCCCCGAACAAAACGCTACAAAGCACCGTTCATTCAAAGTTATGATGAAAACGTTTTGTTACGAGAAAATAACAAACCCGTCACTTACAGGAAACAGAATTCAATCCATCTATCCATCGATCTGTGGCTTCGTTTACCAATTAAACTGCAGCGTCTCTAAAAATGGAAAAAACGAGACTCTGCATTAGCATTCAACGTTTAAGATGTGTGTGTGTGTGTGTGTGTGTGTGTGTGCGTGTGTGTGTGTGTGTGGTGGTCACTGATTAAAGTACCTTGGTGCAGCAATCAATACTCAGTGGGTCGTAGTTAGTGGCTTTATGAGCTGCAGTCATCCAACCACCTTCTATTTTATTTTATGTGTCAGCCACCAAATCCCTTTCTTTCTCATGGTATTTGTCACACACACACACACACACACACACACACACACACACACACAGTCACTCCATCCATCCTTTCGGTGATAAAGATTGCGCTGACAGGGCAGTCTCGCAGTAACCACCCATGGCTCAAGTCCAATGAGAAAGAGTGGGTCGATGTGTGTGTGAGTGTGTGTGAGTGTGTGTGTGAGTGTGTATTCCCCATATTTGCCACTGGGTGAAAGAGAAGGAGTGAACGGGTAAGAAAAAGGTCACAAATTTAAAAAAACTCATAAATTCTTACATGAATCCTTCAGAGTCGTCTTGCTGGGCTCTTTGACAGAAACGGTTGACCTCATGCTGACGTTTAATCGCAGTGTGAGTCTGTTAAAGTGTTAGTTTGGGTCACGGTTAGTTCTGCTCATTAAATATTCATAATTTGCATTTTTCTGGCCTGTGAAAAAAGAAAATTGCACGCGAGCACGAGTGTCTAATGAACAATAACACACTAACAGTTCTAACAACAGTGACCGTCGTCTCGATGTGTGACGTTGTTTGTTTTCTGTAATGATTTTAAAGCTTAATCTCATATTCTGAAAATAATCTCTGAGGATTAATTTGTTTTTTTTTGCTTTAAATGAGTTAAAAACATTCACTGGCAGAAACAGAACTGTCCACCACACGGCCTCTCTGCTTCTCCTGTAGCTCCTTATTCCACAAGACAATGAATCAGTGTTTATTGATTACGTTTTGTGTCTCATCCTGGAGATGCACACACACACACACTTGTACACACACACTAAAACTGCTGATAGTGAGCTTTCCAGTGCAGTGGAGATCTGTGAATACATTACATGTTCACTCAGAGGGTCCATGCATATTTGATGGCTATAAAAAGGTAAGACTGGGGGGAGAGTTATGGTCCTCCTGTTCCTTCCCACCACAACACACTCGTTTCCTGAGAAAGCAATGCATCATTAGTACCAATAATCCATACAATTTAATTACAAACTGCACATTAAGAATATTGCCATTTTTTTCTGGAATAAAACCACATTTTTTAAAAACAAAGAAGCAACAAACATCCAGCAGAGGAGGTAAAATACATCCTCTCACAACAGCGCTCCAGCTGAACACCAAACCTGTGAAATTCTTCTTTGTTCTCATAATTAACTCCTGCTAATTCAGAGTTTGAACTTCAGTATTTTTAACTTCCAGCAGGACATGAGCTCATCTCTCAGAGTTATATGATGTAACTCATTAGAGCCGACTTGCGGCGTTTTCTCCTGCTCTGTGTTTCCCGGTTTGCTCCGGCTGAAAACGCCCATGCAGCCTCCCTCTGCTTCACATGTGACTTTGCAGATATGATGTGTGCCCTTGAAAGAGACCTTGGCTTGCATTGCAGTCATGGCAATGAGAGCAGCACTCTGGTTACACTGCTGCCCCTCTGTGGACGACATGAAGAAGTGCATCAGATGACGCCGAACATATGAAGGACCTCAGTTTGGTGTGGAGGAAATTCCCCGTGTGATGATTTGTAATATTCTGAGCTGTAGATGATAAATCTTTGGTTTTGTTAACGGTTATCTGAGAGGTTTGATGGTTTAGAAACTGTTCAAACTTTCCACTCTGGTGTGAAAATGAGGAATTGATGAAAAACTCGATAACATATAGTAACACAGATGCCATTCGTGTGGCGAGAACAATACAGAAGCGAAACAGGATCTGTGTGAATTGGTCTTTGAATGTTTCTTTAAACCCAGTTTCATGTCTTTAAAACTGTCCCAGTCTGACGCCTGAGCGAGGAAACACAAACAATATGAGCTTTGAAACAAGCCGGAGTCGGGGGACCGTGATCATTTCATTGACGTGTTAGTAACTCCATTTCTCTCCACAGCGAAACTCCCCACTGAAAACAGCTTATTAGAAACGTCAGTGTGTAACAGAGTTTCCTCGTACCAGCAGACTGAGTGATGTCGCCCCCTCCCCGAGTCCAAACTGCTCCAAGAGCAGCCTGAAGGGAGACATTATGTAAGTCTGTTGTACTTTCCTTATTGTATTGTGCAACTCTGACACTTTCCCCCTGAGGAAGCTTTAGTTTATTCTCCAAACCAGACACAGTGAATGAGAAAAGAAGCAGCGAGAGCCAGTTCACTGTCGGGGATCCGAACCGGAGAAGCTGTTCACCTCTAACAGAGTCTCATTGTACTCTGAGTCTGCACTTTGTTTGTTTTGGAGCTGTGTGATGCACGTAGTCAGATTTCAAAATAAGCATGCTGTGTGTGTCTTGGTAAAATCCAGCCTCACATTGTGCAAACACCCTTTATCACCCCTGAATGAATGAAAGGTGTGTGAATCTCCTGGAGTTTACAAAGGGAATGAGATGCAGAAGAAACAAAACCATCATTCCCCTCTAAAGAAAGAACCGGTGTGAACCGCAGTGTCTCCCAGTTCCCCTTTATTATCTTCTTATCAATAATGCAGCAGGAACAGTGTTAAAAAGTGGTGATCAGAGATAGATTAGAGGATAGTGCATTAAAAAGGAGGGCAGATAAAGTGGTGCAGAGCAGCAAACAGCTGATAATCTGTGCATCCGGGTGGGATTTTTGTTTACCTGCTGTGTTTGTTGCCTGTTGTTGTGCATTTGTTGTTGTTGAAACTGTGTGTGTTCTGCTGTTTTCTCACACAGATGCAGTGACGAGCAGCCACGACTGACAGGTAGAAGAATAACGACTAAGACTACAGCTCCATTCAGCTTCAGGTGTGTGTCTGCATGTGTTGATTCAAGAGACAAAGAGCAAGAAAGAGAAATGCCTCATGGGATATTCTGCATTGTATGAGCACAAAGGACTGATGAGAGGGCTGCTGGGTGTTGTGCAGTATTTTTGTCGACGTAAAGTAAGTCATGTGGAGCCTTGTTACAAAAGCAAACACGGTGCAGAAAGATCAACAGTCACTCAAACCTTATAACTTTGTGGTTTCTGTGCTGACTCACATCACTTTGCTTCATCAGATGTGAAACTTGGCAATCTTAAAGATCTGCATAAAACATCCAGCATGTATTCCAGAAAACAAGTCGCCAAAATTTATGACACAAACACGAAATCACATGATTTAGTCAGAAGTTGTTGACTCTAAAGTGTGTGCATGTAATGTCGTGTAATGTCTTCTTCCTCTCCTCTCCTGTGATGCAAGTTTTGCCACATGTTGTTCATAACTGCAAATCAAATCGGCTCGTTCTGTGCAGCCGAGCCCACAGCAACGTTACAAACGGTTTGGTGATATTTTCGGGTTGAGTGGGAGGAAGAGCAGAGGGAGAGATGAAGTGAGTGCATTGCAGACTCTGTGCACGTCCTACTGCATCTCTTATACACACAAACACACACCTTCCCTTTGACTCATCCCCTGCCTCCACCCTCACCCCATGTCTGCTCCATCTCCACCCACAGCCGACACTCAATCTGTCAGCACTCTGATGTCTGCCCCTCTTTCTTCCTTTCTTTCTCTGTCTCTGTCACTCTCTCACTCCCAAACCTCACACTTCAGTCCCTTTAAAAACTTTTTTTCAGTCTCTACAAACTTTTCGTTTTTTTTTTTTTTTCCACAGGCAGATCCCACCCGAGCCTCCTCCACTCATTTCCCTCTCAGGGCTCTTCAAAAACCACCATGATGCTGTCAGTTGGTTGTTTTTTTTTTCCGTAAGCACAGCCATGGTTGTGGGGGAAATAGCCCTGCATTGCAGCACACTTATGAAATTGCAGCAGCCACATTTGTAGCTGAGACAAAATGCTGCCATTTCCACCATTGTTGTGTGGTTTCTGCTCTGCACCGAAGCTGCAGAGGAACAGCTTTTTGATCATTTATGTCTAAAAATCTGCCGGAAACTTTTACACTGATTGTTCAGACTCAATACTCAAATAGTTTATATGTTCAGATTTTAAAACACTGACATTAACACATGCAAAATCACAACAACCCACCCACACACACACACACACATGTGCATTTATATACACGAACAGAATATATGAGCATTTAAGCATTCTACTTAGCAGCCAAGAGGCCTTCTTGTTATGAAGAATGGCCTTTTTATATTATATTTTGCAGGATTTTATCTTTTTTTTTGCATCATAAATAACAAACTAAATTTTTTATTATCAGTATATTATGTGTGTTATATTTAAATCTGTACAATTAATGGGGTGAAATTAATGTAATGGAATAAAAATATCAACATTTTCATCCTAAGCGTCATGTAGCGCGAGAATAAATCAGCATAAAATGTAAATATACAAGTGAATGATCCATCATCTTATTTTTTCCCCCAGAGTGTTTCCCTTTTTTTTTTTTAAAGGGGTTTTATTATGAAGGTCGGAGCCACGCACATCCTGTGTGGTTCCGCCCATGTCGCGAGCCCGTCCGTCCGCACAGCACCGTCGCCCCTCGTGTCGGTGCCCAGATGCCCGACAGGCTGGTAACCATTGGAGACCCGGAGCAGAACTGACCCGAGTGGATGTTTCCTCCGTCAGCCCCGGCATGCGATGAGCTGCACCTCTGCATAACTCCAGGTAACGGAGAAATTTAACGGAAATGTGCAAAAGCGGGAAAAAAACGGACCCGTGAACTGATAACTTCAGTTAACGGTGACGGTGAGATGGCCAGCTAACTTAGCGTTAGCTCACCTCACAAACTACGCCACTACGAAGCGTTCAGTCGGTGTGTGAGGATGTTTTTAGGCACGTTTTGAAAACTTTGACAACATAACATCACGTTTATGTTGATGTGACCCTGTTTGCGGTGGTTTTATCCCGCACCGGTCTCGGTAACGGGCTAGCTGGTTGTAGCATAACTTAGTAGCTAAAGTTGTAACGTTACCTGGCGAAGGCGGAACGCGACGCGAAGTTCGCCTCTGTTTATCTTGCAATGGAAGCGAAACGCTTCGCAAAGCATTATGGGGCTCTAGACGACGCGGCACTAACTAGCGACGCGAAAATCACATTGTGCTAACAGGTAAATATGTTTATCCTCAGGCACCTGGGGGCTGCTTTCATCCGGAAGTGATTTGAATAACAAATACAGGAGAAAAAGACCTGCAGGCGCGTTGAAATGAACAGGAAACACACTGTTCGGTGAGAGAATCGCTCGCTTCCCATCTGCAAAGTAATGTGGAATAATTACACCACACCAACAGTTTCTGTAAACCCAATAATGTCAATTTACTTTGGGCTAATTAGTGTTGAGTTTATGAGCAAGAGATAAATCTAAACGTTATAATATGCAGCCACATTCACAGAACAAGTTTTTAGTTTTCTACAAATGACATTAGGTGGCAGTGTCTCATTAAGAAGAGTATGATTTATCCTTATTTGCACCTGGGCCTCAATTATAACACTGTAAGATAATTTCTTCAATGATTGTTTATCTCCTTAAAGTCAAACAGCAATAAATTATGTTATTATCAGCTCTGAAAGTCAGAAATAAACTGTTGTGTGTGTGGAAAGAGAGAGATAAGAGTAATATAAATCCTTTATAGCTGTTATCAAGGAACTTGGTATTTAAGACTTTAAAATTATGTGTTTGGCAGCTGTTTTCTGTAGGAGAGTTTCAGGAGTTTATGATCTCACATGACGGTTAGCAAATAAGTCAACCTTGTGGTCTGCATAGTAGGAGTAGTGGTATGTTGGGTTTTATGGTGGAGAAGTTGCTTCGGGGCAAAGTTCTCGGTCCGTTGCTGTTTGTTTTGCACTTCATCTGTGAGTCACACCGGGCCAACTCTGCGAGGTTAGTTTGCTGTTTGTTGTGGACTGATTTGTGTCCTTGATTAACCAGGATGTCATAACAGGAAAATCAGCATACGTAAGATACTTCCATATTTTCTTTAAGGGGAATGTCAACGACTCCACCTGTGGGAAACAAGCGTGGCTCTGACTTTTAGAGGGGATTTCCCTCTGGACGTGAAAAGCATCCTAATGCCATTAATCAGCCTCCAAGACGGATTTTTCATCTGTAATTTACATTAAAATAAGGGGGGAAAAATCCTTGGAGTTAATAGTTAACCCAGCATGTTTTTAACTTTCCTTTCAAATCAAATAACTCTGGAAAATAATATGGGACATGATCCTGAACTCTTTGTGTAAATTTAGAAAAAGCAGATCCTTGTGTGTCTGTAAACTTCCCAAATAAACGCAGAACCCTTGTAGCTGTGAGTCAGTGAACACTTGTGAATCCTGAGACGTGGCAAACTGCATTAGGCCGCGTCATCATATCGTTTAGTTGAAATTTGGATCCTTGACTGCACATATCAAATACTCTGAACAAGGAAGGTAATTTGAGACGTGTTTCCTGTTAAATCTTTCAGAACAATAGTACCCGCCTGTAACCAGGCTCGCTGAGGACAAAGGGCTGATCTCACCACTGAGATGAAGGCATGCAGGTGGTGCAGTCTGCCTGTAAAGGGAAGTTCAGAGTTCAGCGGTGACATTTTGTCGGCATATCTGTGTTGAAGGGCGTGAGCAGGTCTGGACAGAGACTGATTGTTGGTGGGGATGATCAACAAAACTGAAGGGATGACCGCGAAGTCAGACTTTTAAAAACACAAGGTCAACTTTCCAACTGTTTGCTCTCAGATTATGATGACAGAGAATAAATAAACAAGTTGTAAAGTCCTATCTCATCATGGAAAACCGCTGTGCAGTGTTAAAGAATCTGATAAGCCACCTTTGCTTTTTTTTTCTAACCCGGGGCAATTTAAGAGCCACCAATAAAGCAGCTGCTGTAAACAGCTGGAGTGTCCTTTTCCTCCCTGAGTGTCTTTATTCACAGTTGCAGGGTTTGGGACTGTTTCATCACACTAAAATAAAGTTAATAATAAGACTTCCCAACGTTTGTGAACTGCTCAACCGCTCAGGATAACTTGTTTGTGTAATAAATTTCAGGAATTACAGAAATGGATTGAAACACACTGAGCTGGATCAGACTGTTACCATGTTATTTGTGTGTTGCCATAACAAATAAAGACATGGAGCTGCTGTATTTTTATTTACATCTAGACTTTTAGGAGAAAAAAATCCTATAAATCAGCGGTTGTTTTTAATATTTTAAGATGCTTTGCACAAATGTGTCACATGCATCTTCACGCAGATGATGCAGGAACTGTTTCCTGTAACTTTAAGGTGCTCGCCCCATTTTCAGACTTAATTTATGGTCGATGCGGACGTTTTCCAAAGCTGTGGATTCATTTTAAAAATATACATACATCATCTAAATGAATATGGAGAAGTATAGTCATAAATACAGGGAGTCCTGTAATGATCCGCTCCGCCGTTTGTGTGACGGGATGCCACATATTCGTTCTTCCCCTCCTCTCAGCCAATCACAGGCTGTAAACCATGGCAACCCAGCCCAGCCCCTCCCCCAGCTGTATGTCTGTGTGAGTCCACCTCTCTCTCTTCCTTTCTCTCTCTTCCTCTGCTGCTTTTGGCTCATGAATGCCCGCTCTGCTCCCTTCAATGAATAATGCAACTACGCTGTAGAGAGAAATAAAGACAGATAGAAGGATTGAAAGGAAGGAGGGTGATTCTAGCGGAGAATCCAGGGAAGCGTGGGATGGAAAAGCATCCGGGTTCTTTATGCATAAACCCACATGTGAGTCTGATGTTTTTTTCTCTCTTCTTCTCCACTTTACTCCCTCTGTCATGTTCTTCATCTCTGTCTCCATGTTCTTCTCACTGTTCTTCATCCCGTCCCTGTGTTTTTCTGTGTGTACAGTATCGGTGTGTTGCTCTGTTGCTGTGTCATCCCTGCCTTTGCTGTCTGCATGCGTCCCTGCCCCCCATACTATAACATTGGCTGCTGATGGTGTCTTGTGATGCCTGAGTAGAAGTCACGGAGTGCTGAATGAGATTCAGGGTAAATCACAGGATTTAGTCCAGCGTGAGGGTTAATGAAAGGCACAACAGGGAGGAATGAGTCTTCAGCTGCCTGTTTTCAGTTTGAATTCACTCTGCACTGTTTCATTTTTAAAGGTGCTGCTGCTGCTGCTGCTGTTGATTTTTTTCTTAGGCTGCATCTGAATTTCCATGTTTTAAAAAGAGCCTGTCCAAACTCTGCTCTAACCTTCCTGTGGCTCATCTGTAGCTTTCATGTTTCTTAATTTGAATCGAGAACCAAACTGAAACTCACGGTTTCTAACTCAAAGTAAACACATCAGCCCTTCTGTTGAGTTTAAAAGACGGCTGACGGGGTGTGAATTTATGACCATGTTGACCACATTTCCTTATAGTTGTGCAAGTTATGATAGAAGTTGTAAAAACTCACTAAAGCACAAATCCCATGTGCTCCAAATGATTAATTATTAAACTGGAGATCAAAAGCCTCTGAGGGCTGATGACTGCTGCCTGAGGTGGTTCGGTCAATGAGAAATAATGTAAAGGAGCTTCTGTTCATTGTCCTTCAGCCACTGACAGGGTTTTGTTTGCAGAGGTTTACATGAGTCTAGTTTGCATGTGTAAGAATACAAGTTGTCATTAGTGAGGTGGCATCTCATGTGTTCACTCATGTGAAATCAACACATGGTTGTGTGTGGAAGCATTTTATTTGGTAAACACGTTTTCAGACTGAGGAGTGTTGCTGATAAAAGATAGGGAGTGAAAACGATGCACGTGCACTGATTTCTTACCAGATTATCTGAATACAACCTGCATCATATTTCCTGGTCTGAGATAATTAAATGTAGTTTGTGTAATTTCTGCCACTAGAGGTCTCCGAGTAAAAATGATCAAACAAAAGACAAAGGTTGATGACGTAGGGAAGCAACATGAGATCATGGATTTGGTTTATTTCCTTGTTGAACAGCGGCGATTGCACATGTAAATCTGTGTGAGTGACTCCAGCAGAAGTTTTACAGACAAGGTAATTTATTTAACTTTGATTCAGGTTAGTTACTCTCTGACTAGTGTTACCTCAGGAATGAGAGACTAAATGAAACTTAACCTTGAAGAAGAAATGACAGATTTGTTAGAGTTTGATCGTTGATTGAAACATTTAGGATAATGAATACATATATATCAAAGACAAAGTCAGTTTTAGATATTTTAAGCTAGAAATGTTAAATGTAATATGTTTCAGAAGAATTTCTAAGATGATGGAAAGTCTGTCTCCTTCATCTCTGATGTTCATGTAGATTATTTTTCCTGCTTACCTTGAAAATCACAGACTTAAGACAGATTTTAAAGGGTGGGTGTTGCAGTCAGAAGCTTTTAAGTTTCACTTTTAACGGGCACATTTGAAATCTAAATCTAAATTGTGTTTTTGTTTTGGACTGTGATGTTTGCTGTAGTTCAGTAGAATCTGCGTCTTCACCCTGGAAACGCAGCTTCGCTCTGCAGGCTTTAGAGCTGACATCCTGTATTCGTGACCGGTAACCAATCAGATTGGGCTGTGTGCCCAACATTAGGCACACCTGTAGAGCGTTTATATAAGAGCGCACATCTAAGTGTACTTATGATGTTGACGGCATTGGTGATGAGGTATATTCATTAAAGACATTTGATTCATTAAAAAAACGTATTAAATATGACAAAACACTTAATTCAAATAAAGTTTTTTGATGCAGCATGTTTTTTATACAATAAAATCGTAAAATATGATAAGACTCAATGCGTCAACACAAGCTTTGAACGTAAATAAGCTGCATAAAGTTCAGCCCTGGGCGGGTCTGACCGGCACTGTTGCCTCGTCTCGTAGATAACATCAGTTTGAAAGGACACTGGACAGGTGAAGGGACGTTTTTTACAACCTGTGTCATGAACAGGTAGTTGTTCTCTTGGCGTTAGAGTCAGGAACTTTGACTTCCAACACTGGATTGCTGAGGTGGGACTTTGGAGGCCGTCACTGATAAGAGAGATTAGCTTCGTTAAGACTGAAACTAAACGGCGTTCTCACCTGGCGGCCGAGGCTACGGACGTAGAACAGGTCGCCTGCTGATCACAGGGTTGGTGATTAATATCGATTTGTATTTTTCAGTGCTGATTAACTTAATGCTCAGCTCAGCAAACACTCCATCCACAGTGGCTAATTATTAACATTTTATGGTTCATTTACATCGTGTCTGTACCGGTCAAGTAAGGTTATTTGACTGTAAAATGCAAAAAAAGCAGGCAGTGGAAACAGATATGCACTCGGCTCTCATAGCAGCGTAGAGATGGACAGTAAAACAAGCAGCGTGGCCTGTGGTTAAACGATGAATCACATCATGGAAAAACGTGATGGAATTTAACATTCTTACCACAGCGGGAACCCTTTTTTTCCTTTAAACCTTGTTTGTTAGCTTGTTCTGATGTCAATGACCCCGTCATTCCTATTCCCAGAAGTGCAAAGGAGTGAAATGCAGCTCAGTCAGTGGCCACATCTATCCTCTGGATAGAAAAATCTAAGCTCTCAATCCGCTCTGGAATTTGAAGTCTCTGCGATTTACCACATTGGCTGGAATATAAACTGTATCTGGAAATGACACCAAGCAAACTGGTGTTGTCTGACATTTGGGACTTGGTTAGAAAAGTGCAGTTGTCATAATACATTAACAGCAGCAAGTGGCAGCAAGTTTTTGCAAAATGACGCCTTTGATTTGAATGAAGGAAGCCATTGTCATGAAAAAATTCCCGCCCAGTTGTGGTTTGATGGTTGCTTCACCACACAGAGCACTGTTCTGCAGCATGTCTCCCACATCTGGAAAAATGTGTCAGCATGTGTTCTTTATGTAAAATACCAAACATTTTTAGTGTAGTTTCGTTGTGTTTTCATGCTACAGCATCTGAATTTTTGGAAGGCCCAAGTGAGTATGACCTGTGGGTGGGTCAGGGTATTAAAAATAATGGATAATTTAATGCTTCACAAACTCATTGCTGCATCTCACCCCTTTCTTTTGTAATTGTTTTGCAGGAGGTTTATTATCTGAGCATGCAAAGGAACAAAGAAAAGATGGAGAGGAAAAGAAAAGAAGAGCAGGTATGGCTGTTCTTCAAAGTGAGAGTTAATATAGATCATTATTTTTCTCAACTAATATCGTGTGTGTGCTGTTACACCTTTGTTTAATGTAGAGTTCGAGGAAATTGAGGGTGTGTGTGGCGACATGCAACAGAGCGGATTACTCCAAGCTGGCTCCCATCATGTTTGGGCTTAAATCGCATTCTGACGAGTTCGACCTGCAGGTTGTGGTGCTTGGTTCCCATCTCATCGACGACTACGGGTGAGACAGGATGCACAACAGCACCGAGGCTCAAACACTGAACATTTCTACATATTATCATCAGCACAACGTATGCTCAGTCTGGTTTAGATTCTGTTCATAATCAAAAATCAGGTTTCTTTCTTTAATTTGTCTTGTTTTTGTTTTGTTTGTTTCTTACTTCCCGCTCTGCAGAAACACTTATCGTATGATTGAGCAGGATGACTTTGACATCAGCTCCCAGCTGCACACCATCGTGAGGGGAGAGGACGAGGCAGCGATGGTGGAGAGCGTTGGGCTGGCGCTTGTGAAGCTCCCTGATGTGTTGCACAGGCTGCATCCTGACATCCTGATCATCCATGGCGACCGTTTTGATGTGCTGGCTTTAGCAACTGCTGCAGCGCTGATGAACATCAGAATACTCCACCTGGAGGGAGGAGAGGTGAGCTTTCGTACCTCTAATGCACAAGAACCGTAGCAAATGTTGCCAAATGGCTACTAACACACAGAAACTCTTCTCTTGCTGCCTCCTTTTCACAGGTAAGTGGCACGATTGATGACTCGATCCGCCATGCGATCAGTAAACTGGCCCATTACCACGCCTGCTGCACACGCATGGCAGAGCAGCACCTCATCGCCATGTGTGAGGAGCACTCGCGCATCCTGCTGGCTGGCTGCCCTTCGTACGATAAGCTGCTGTCGTCTCATCAAAGAGAGGACTACATGGATATCATCAAGAGCTGGCTGGGTACGCAGGGGTGCCGGCGTGGGGCAGAGATGTAGTGTGAGATGTCGGAGTGTGTCTGTGTGTCACGTGTGAGGTGTCTGTTCATGTTGCAGGTGACAAAGTGCAGGAGCGAGACTACATAGTGGCTCTGCAGCACCCAGTTACCACTGACATCCAGCAGTCCATCAAGATCTACGGGCTGATGCTTGATGCCCTGCTGTCCTTCAACAAACGGACCCTCATCCTCTTCCCCAACATCGACGCCGGTTAGTTTCACTTACTGCTCCCTTTGTTTCTTTCATGTTTTCCTCTACTTGTGTTTTTTTGTCAAAGTAAAACTACAATCACAAGGATTGAGGCGCTTAATCGACCCCGTCCGTCTCTTTCTGATGTGAACAGGAAGTAAAGAGATGGTGCGAGTGATGCGAAAGAAGGGCATCGAGCAGCATCCCAACTTCCGGGCAGTGAAGCACATTCCCTTTGACCAGTTCATCCAGCTGGTGTGCCACGCCGGCTGCATGATCGGAAACAGCAGCTGCGGGGTGCGAGAGGCCGGGGCCTTCGGCACACCCGTCATCAACCTGGGAACAAGGCAGACTGGCAGAGAAACAGGTACAAATCTTAGTTCTAGATATTAATAAAGTTTCACAGGTGCTGAAGTAAAGTGCAGAACCTGTTTACAGTTTGATTGTTGTTCTTGTTTAACCTTTTTAAAACATGTTCTGCCTGTTTCACTCGCTGATCTTTGACTCAGACTGTCTTTCTGAACGTTTTTGTTGATGACACATTCCTCTCTGCAGGTGAAAATGTTTTACACGTCAGAGATGCCGACACTCAGAATAAGATCTACCACGCTCTGGAGCTGCAGTTTGGAAAGAGATACCCATGGTACGATGATGTAACGCCTCTGAAATCCTGTCTTTTCTCTCTCAAACACAAACTTTAACGTGTGAACTTGAAGAATAACTGCAGTTTAAGTCTGCAACTCTTTTAGGTTCATTTCAAATGTCAAAGTCGTGTATTTTGTTTAATCTTCAGAACAATTTTTAAATGCTGTAGATTAGAATTTGGTATTTTTTTGTTTAAGAGACCCTGAAAACCTCGGCAGTGTTTGGTGCTGACAGTTAGAGTAAAGCCTGTCTCACACTGCAGGGTTTTAAAAATCTTAAAAGATTCTGAAATCGGGTCGTATCACACACATCAGGAGAATCTTCACAGATCATCTCCTCTTAAATCTTAAACACGCACACACGACAGATCTGTTTACAGAAAACTGAACCCATGGATGAATGATGCACACACAGGTTCTGTTTATTGGACATTTTCCTTGGTTTTAACTGGTCGGCTTTCTGTAAATGTGGGTCTCCTCTAAATTTTCATAAAAGAGGAAAAATATCAAACATAATAAGAATATTAAAAGGTGTCTAATCTTCCTAAAAGAACAAATCCACATTTCTCTTCTTGTTTCTGTTTCCCTTTAGCTCTAAGATTTACGGTGATGGCAACGCGGTGCCTCGTATTCTCAAGTTTTTACGAACCATTGACCTGGATGAGCCCATCCAGAAGACGTTCTGCTTCCCCCCGGTGAAAGACCCCATCTCCCAGGACATCGATCACATCCTGGAGACACAAAGCGCTCTGGCTGTGGACCTGGGAGGGACCAACCTCCGGGTGGCCATCGTGTGCATGAGGGTAGGCTGCATGGACTCTGTAATCCCTCCAACACAGCTGTCACTCCGTTTTCATCACGATGATGGATGCTGTAACATCACTCTGTCTCTCTCTGTTCAGGGTAATGTGGTGAAGAAGTACACTCAAGCCAATCCGAAGACCTTCGAGGACAGGATGCAGCTCATATTGAAGATGTGTGCAGACGCCACGCGGGATGCCGTCCGCCTCAACTGCAGGATACTTGGTGTCGGTACGACAAACATCACACGTGCATTCATTAGTGCTCAAACATTCCGCGGTCATCGTCTGAAAGCTCTTCCTGTACATCTCAGGAGTGTCCACCGGCGGGCGTGTGAACCCGCAGGAAGGCCTCGTCCTTCACTCCACAAAGCTGATCCAGGAGTGGTCCTCAGTCGACTTGAGGACGCCCATCTCCGACGCGCTGCACCTTCCTGTCTGGGTCGACAACGACGGCAACTGTGCTGCGCTGGCGGAGAAGAAGTTTGGCCACGGCAAAGGAGTGGAGAACTTTGTCGCTGTCATCACAGGAACAGGTGAGAAGTTCATTCAGTATCTCTGCAGACGGGGTGGATGAGCCTCGTCGTCTTTAAAAATGAGTAACTTTATTTATAAAGACGATCCTTTGAAACGGCCTTAAAAAGCCCAACTTCCTCTCTCAGTCTGCTCGCTGCAGTGCTTTAATCTCAAATCAAACCGCCATCTGAAAACTGATCTTAACCGTCCTGGTAAACTTCTGTGCAGTCGAGTTTGAAAGAAGAAGTTCTGCTGAATCTTGTGGAGCAACATTTTGTGTTGCTGCAACTGAGAAAGTGTCTGCAAACGCTGTGGTTTCCCTGTGAGATAACAATCAAGCTGCCATGAGATAAAATGTTCTGCTTCAGTTGATGCTTTTGTTGTTGTGCTTGTTGACGTCCTGCATCCATTCATCCAGTCATTCCACCCTTCCACTCCTCTAATGGCGGCTTTCACCACAGTTACAGCAGACTGAGTCTTTTTATGGGAGGATTATCGAGCTCACCTGGACTTTCTTGGTTTCTTCAGGTGGCACTTGAGGAGGATCTAATAAGGAGTGCCCTGCTGTCGTAATATTTCTTGTCGTAACAAATGTGGTCTGAGTGTTGCAAGCTGCAAAACCTGTCTGAAGAGAATTATTGTAATGATCCCAACGAGGACATGGCCTTTTTTTAAAATAACTGATTATGTAATGATACTGACTGTTAGAATCAGTTGCTTCATTATATTGAGAATCTGAGGTGGTAAGTGAATAAGTAGAAACCTCCTTGCTGTGTTTAGGCATCGGAGGAGGCATCATCCATCAGAACGAGCTGGTCCATGGCAGCACCTTCTGCGCCGCAGAGTTGGGTCACATCATGGTTTCACTGGACGGGCCGGAGTGTTCGTGTGGCAGCAGAGGATGCATCGAGGCCTACGCGTCAGGCATGGCCCTGCAAAAAGAGGCCAAACGGCTGAATGACGGTGAGCGCCTGTTTATCTGTGCAGGGCTTTAAAAAAAATACACTGAGACCCAGTTAGACCAGGTTAGACCAGGTTAGACCAGGTTAGACCAGGTTAGATCAATAAGATCCACAGAGTAGCAAACAAAGGTGTGTCCTCAAATCACGGTGTGTGCACACGAACAATCCACTCTGTTAAAACACTGAGTCTCATCATTCATCGCTGAGGTGCAAACATCTGACCTGTGTGTTCATCATGTCTCAGAGGACCTGCTGAAGGTTGATGGGATGGACATGAAGCTTGTGGAGCCAATCACAGCTGCCCACCTCATCAGCGCAGCCAGGCTGGGGAACTCTAAAGCCGACGCCGTTCTGAACAAAGGTCAGAGCACAAAACAAGCTCACACACACACACACATGTGAAAGAAGTTCAAACTGTAAGGTGTGTTTGAGCTGCTGTTAACACCACAGAAACCTCAGTTCTGTCTTGTCTCCTCCTCTCCACAGCCTCCACTGCGCTGGGCGTGGGCATCATTAACATCCTCCACATTGTGAACCCCACTCTGGTGATCCTGTCCGGAGTCTTGGCCTCCCACTACCAGGCCCCAGTGCAGCAGATCATCTCCGAGAGAGCCCTCTTCTCTGCCCAGAGCATCAAGGTGGTCACCTCCGAACTGGAGGAACCTGCTTTGCTCGGAGCAGCTAGCATGGTGTTGGACTATGCAACCAGAAGGATATACTGAAGGATAAAGTCCTGACTTATGAGGGACTCCTACCACAAGACTGAAAACAGTAGCTGCTCTGCCCAGATAGATACAGAAGCATATCTAAGGGAAACACTTTGAAGGCTAGACTGAAAAATCCTGCTATCAGACCATCATGTGTTCACCACAGATGTTTGTGGTAAATAACCTCGATGAAGGCAGTTTTGTTTGTGGTGTACACAAAACACAAATTCCCAAACTTGTGAAAATTACCTTCATCAGGCAAAACATGCTGAAAGATTCCAGCGTGGATACTTTGTGTGTAAACCGGGTCCATTGTACGGACCAGAGATCCCATCACTCTTTGAGATTTATCGAAGCCTCAGAGCTCATTTAAGTAATCAAGCTTCAGCTTCTTAGTTGAGAGCAGAAGCAGAAGCAGCCTCACCGGGTGGGAACTGGCCCTCTGTGCTGCTTGTGATGTGGGAGGATGGAAACGACTGTCGGCTCAGGAGGCTCGTTTCAGATGTGACCAAATTACGACCAAAACATTCTCACGCAACTTCCACTCGTTTATCCCTCACGTCTTTCGGTCTGACATTTTAATGAAGCTCGTGTGAGATTTTCAGTCTCACTTTTGATCTGTTTGATATGATTATATATGATTAACTGTCAAGTTATTACATTTCCATGTTGGGTTATTATTATTATTATAATAAGTTAAAATATTTAAGGTGTCCGAGCAGAATGTAAGTACTCTGAAGAGTTGGTGATCTTAAAGGTTTTAGGGTTAACAAATGATTAATGAAACAAAAGCTTTTCTGGTGTTCTAACACGGATTTATATTAACAAAATGTCAAAGGAGCAGCTGCTTCGGCCACGTGGCTGCTGCAGGATGAAGAGGCCCATCAATCTTATGCCTGAATCAGGTGGAGGTGTCTTTACCTTTAAGACCTTATGAGATTTCAGCTGCTGCTTTTAAATTAAGTTTACTTACTGCCTTCTAAAAAATGTGTTTTATCTCAGAAAATTTTATGGGTTTTATGTTCAGTCACAAACTGTTGTATATTACATGCTATCTGACAATTTTGAACCAATTTCTTTGTAATTTTTTTTCCGCTCATGTTCAAATAAACACTGTTTTCTTTGGGATACACACAAGAAACCGACTGTTTAATTCAGGCGAGGAAGAGTTGATGCTCTGCAAAAAAGTTTTAAAAGGAGATTTTGTGTAAAAGAATGAGAAGATAACCTGATTTTGTGATGATGTTCTTCATGGGGTTCAGCAGAGTAAAGAGGAAGACTACAGCTGTTTTCCAAATATTGATGTTCATTTTACTTTTTAACTGACTGCAACATTTCTCAGTTTTCATCCACACGTCTCCTGGATATTTAAGCTAAATGAAGTCAGTCCTATCAGGAAAGTTCATGCTGAAAGCAGCGAAAATGAGGCTTTTCAAGATTCAAAATATCAGATACTTAATGTTAAACCATTCACTCGTGCAGTTTGAGTGTTTGTGCCCACTGTTCTGTCATATTCTCCATCAGATCATCGTGATGTCAAACATTCCAGTATCAGTCATGTGAGGTGAGAAGGTGAGGTGACACACCTTTGCCAGCAGGTAGAAAGGGCTAGAGAAGTGTTTGCTGGTGCAGTCCTCCCAGTGGCTCAGCGGTAACATACCCACCACCAGACTGGTTTTCCCATCCCAACACTGGTATGCCACCTGTCGTAATGGCATAAGCTGATGACTAAACTGGTGCACCGATCCCAACGGTGGAATTCCACTTGTTCAGACAGGTGCACCCTGTTTCCCAACGCCAGGTGCCGCCCGAAAGAGGCACATCTTTATCTGACTGTCATATCGCTTCAGCACAAGTAGATAAATCACTTCTGATGCCTCTGATCGGTCTGTTTGATGGCCTGTACGTGCAGGTCCGTGGTCTGCCAGGAGGTGGCACTGTAATACATTTAGTTGGTTATGTTTCAGCCATTGAGGTCTGCAGCTTTCAACACTGGTGCTGTCGGAAATTTGCATATTTATGTTTCATCAAGGGCCTCAATTGTGCATTTTTTTATTATTGTAAACACACACCAGAGCCACAGGAGCGCGCCTCCCTGCGCGTCCATGTGTGATACATCCAATGTCCAGTGAATGTAGCTGTAATTTATCACTTATATCCCATAATACATTCACGCTTTGACGTAAGAAGGCTTATATTAGTAGCTGTTTGATTCGGGTTGTGAGATGTGAGTTATCATTTGATCTGATTTATTTCTGATATCAAAATGTAAACATATTTCCGTCCAGTTTGAAAAAAAATGTCACGTGACTTTCATCTTGCAGTGTTGATGTTTTTGTGAGTAATTTTAATTGGAATATGAAGCAGCTAAGTTTCCACTGAGGACGGGATGTGACGCTGGATCAGGCAGATGCACCTGCATCAGCGGTGGTTTACCTGCAGGAAGCAGCACCGGCCGCCTGGATCAGAGGTGGAACAGCCTGCCGGCAGAAAGTGGCATAAACACGACAGACTGATGCAGTAAAACTGTATCAACTGTAATCAATACATTCATTGTGTAATTCGTGTATGCCAGCTGTAAAATACAGGTGAATGCTGCGATTATAGCAACAAATTTAAACCCAAAGTCTATGCTGCAATGCATGAATAATCAATTTTAACATCATTGAGCTGTAAGTGCTTCTATTAAAATGCTGTAAGCCACACTTAAACGGTCATTATGTTCATCTGTTTGCTTTGAAATGCCAAGCCTTGGTTCAGGTGAGAGCCTGCGTGTCACCTGAGCCCTCTGAGGCCGTCAGGGCTGTTAATATTTAGCCACTGTGATATAACGATATAACACCTGGACCGGGAATGAAAATAAAGCCACGGAGTTTCACCGACATCGGGCCATTGTGGGGCAGAAAAGGACTCAGATTTCATGATAAACGTGTGGCCCAAAGCGGCTGAATGTGATCGTTTCGCAGACTGCGGATTTTTTCAAGCGCTCGTTATCTACTCGATTTTTTTCCAGAGCTGTGACAGCACGTAGCAGGTCATGGGACACAATTGCAGGCGGGTTTACAGATTTCATTGGTCGAACTATGAGGCAGCTGCTTTGCGATTGGTGCTTTGACCCGTCAGTCACCCGCTCTGCTTTCTGATTGGTCATCCATTCGTTTCCGCTTCGCTAGCTTTAACGGATTTTATCGTCCTTCTTCCCGTTGAGCTAATCGCTGTCGGTCAACCGCTACACCTGCCCGCCGCTACTCGTCTGTTTTCTCCCGAAATAACACACAATATGGAGGATTTTGACATGCTGAACGAGCCCGCAGCCGGTAACGGCGTCGGCACGGAGGAGGACCCCGCTGCCGCCTTCTTGGCCCAGCAGGAGAGTGAAATCGCGGGGATTGAAAACGACGAAGGCTTCAGCATCCTGGAAAGCGGAGAGGTCCCCTCGTCGCTGGGAGACTCTAACGGTGGGTGACCGCTTTGGTCGGAGGGAGTCCGGCTCCGTTAACACCGTAAACACCGTCCGTCTTGTTATATTTGATCTTTGAGACGGTTTCTGTGTTTTTAAACGGCAGCAGCTCCGTTAAATCTCACTGTGTTGCTGCACTGACACTGACGTTTGCGGGTCCCAGCTTGCTAACGTTAGCTAAGCTAGCCTAGCTAACATGTTAGCCGAGTGGGCTTTGCTAGCGTTTAATAAACCCGTGTCGACGTAATATTAACCTGACAAATAAACACAAACACGTAAAAGCTAAACTGTGGAGAAACAGTCGGTGTTTATGTGACGATTCACGCGTTTTTAAATGAATGAAGCTGTGTGATAACATCAGTGCTGCGTTCACATCCGTGTCACATTCAGGGAACGCTGCCACAGCTGCGTTTGCCAGGCAGTCTGACAGCCACAAGAGGAAATTAATGGACCTTTGGCCGTGAATGCCTCATTTCCTTTAAGCTGTAACACCGTCCTGATTTGGCAACAGCAGTCAGTCAGAATTGCTGACTTATCAAATTACGAAATATGTGTATTGAAGGCGTGAATGTTCTGCAAGAGACAGATTCCCATAATAAAGATTTTATTTTCTTCTCACTCTCGTGTTGTCATCTTAGTTATTTTAATTTTCTGCTTGTGTCTAACTGATTTGCCTGTTTGTTTTTTTCAGATAATGCAGTCAACGGAGATCTTCATGGGGTAATCCCTCTTCCCTCTTCACACTGTGTTTGTTATTGACATTTTTCCTCTTAATCTTTAAAAGTAGGAGTTTTTGCTTGCAGCTTCAGAGGAGCTCAGTCGTTTTGTTTTGATGACTTTTTATGGTAAAACCCTAATATAAAAGAAAATGTTGAGACTTGTCAATCATCTGCACCTAATTTTCTGTGTGTTAAACTGAAAGATTGCACATTTTAAATGTGAGCAATAAACCCAAACTGCACAGAACAAACTGTGCACACAGCTGCATCAGGGACTGTGGGTCAAATTTAACGAGAAAGCTGCTGTCATTGTGTTTATGTTAGTCAAGGTCAAGGTTCATCATCGTGATTATTGGCCCAGCTGACTTAATTTTAGCATTTATGTCGTCTTTCAGAGAGTGCAACGTTATATAATCAACTACTGATAAGAATGATGGAAAAACTGCATTGATGACACTATGAAGTCTTATGAGTGAGATGTGCTCCAGTGTTTTTTCTTTATGTTGAGTGCAAATTCTGCAGCTTCTTTGTTTATCACTGAGGTTTAAATATCTGCTCCAGCTTCCCCTTCCTGTGCTGTCATTGCAACATCCCTGCCTTTTGCACTGTCAGGATTTCTCTCTGGCAGTGAGAGAAGCTGAGCTGATAAAACTCTAATTGAGCTTCATTTGGTTTAATGAAGCTTCTAATAAAAGAATAAAGTTAACATTAAAAAACAAATATACTACGTACACAGTAGAATCAAAGAACTGGCTAGAAAATCCAAATGTACGTGCAACTTTGAGATGATAGTTGGAAAGATAAACAGTTCATAATGTGTCTGCACCATATCTCTGTAAATGACACTGACAAAATGATTTCCAACAAATAACACAATTATCTCTGCCGTGTTTCTCAGGAAAGCAACGGTCCGTCAGACGCCTATGCAGCCATCTCGAACGCAGACCGACTGCAGGCCGAACCTGAAAGCTTACGCAAGTGGAGGGAGGAGCAGAGAGAGAGGCTGGAGCTGCTGGGTAAGAACCGAGTTACATCACCGGTCGGTCGGACAGCCGAGTGCTGCTGTTTTCAGACTGACCGTTTCCTCTCTGACACTCCTCTCGTCACTCATCTCTCTCCCCAGACGATAACTCTCGCAAGCAGGAGTCGGAGTGGAAGGAGAAGGCCAAGGCGGAGCTGGAAGAGTGGCACGCCAGACAGAACGAGCAGCTGGAGAAAACCAAAACCAACAACAGGTACTGGGGAAGAGGGAGAGGAGGAAGAGCTGATGTCACCAGGAATAAAAGCTCATTCACAGTTTGTGTCTCATGATGTCTGATGATACTGATTTATACAAGTAAATCCAGCACTAGTTTTACAAAAACGTATTTTTTTCCTATATGTAATTTTAAAAAAGGAGAATTCTAACAGTTTTTCAGCTAGTTATGATCTTGGTGTGAACTTAGTGAAGTAGTTTGTTTAAGTTAATAATATAAATACATGAAAAGACTGATGTCTCGTTTTCTCACATATGTGTGTGATTTTGGCCCCAAAATGGAAAATACTGAATGAGACTGGCTGTACTGGAAAGCAGCAGGAGCCTTTCTGACTGAGGCAGATCTTAAGAGCTTTCTGCCCGTATGATCACGTAGAATCAGAGGTTTAGTGGCGTAATCTTAATGTTGCAGAGCGGATCAGAGTCTGATTCTCCTGACATGTTTGAACTTCACCATTTAAGCTTCTGTTGTGTAAAAGAAACATCTGAAACATCTGGAATCATTTAGTGGAACTGCTAAAACTGTGCGCGTTCTTAGAATTAAAACATTAAAATCGGTTAAATCTGTTGTTATGCTTTTGGTATCTTATATTTTCTAAACTAGTTTCGATGCTTCAGACCTTCAGTGTGCAGCAGACCTCAGACATGTACCTCTGTTTAAGGATGAATGATCTGCTGCATTGCTAACATGTTTGTGTCCTCACCTGCAGCCAGGTAACTCCTCACTGACCTGACAGTTTCTGTGTCAGTATCTCCTGCGCTGTAACGCAGCCCCTTTAATAATGCAGACCTGGCAGCCGTGCCTGCGCTGGTGCAGAAACCCTGTGTCTGCTGCAGAAGTGTCTCTGATGTCTGATCTTTTCTCCTGTGTGGTCTTTGTCTGACACAGATTAATGACTTTAGACATATTAGAAGAGTTTAGGCTGCAAGTATTTCATCATTCACCTGTTTCTGTTACAAACTAATCAACTGATCACTTGTGCTAAAAATGTATAGAAAAGACACATCTCTATCCTGTTATTCTCAAAAGATCAAACTGGTACATTGATTGCATGTTTTGCATGATCAACAGTCAAACAGTCCAGATGTGAAGAGTTTAAATTTGATGGTGTTTTGTAACTCTCTCACTGATGTAGTTTGTTTGGAAAGGAGAGAGCTGATGTCTGCAGCTGTGTAATCTAAGACCTCAGAGTGCAGACACAACGAGCCTGTAAAGCCTCCGTACACTGCAGCCAGAAGTCCTCCCAACAGCCTGAGCCTCTGATTGTAGGGCTTAGCTTATGACTGTGTGGTAACAGATGATGTTGTGTTTCCACCCTCTTCTCCCTTTCATCGCTGTCTCTTCTCTCCTGCCTTCTCGCTGCTCTGTCGTTGGGCGGATGTTTGTCCAGGGTGCTGGATGAAGACTTCTACAAGCAGCCCTTCTCTGAGCTCATTGGTTATGTGTATGTTGCTCCAACTAACATCCTCCCTTTTCATCTTATTTCGTTTTGATTGTTCTCCACCGTTACCAGCTCCCTGCATCCGACCGTCCCCATCACATCCACCTCATCCATCAGGCCATCGGTTGTTTCTGCCATGTTTCAGTTCCATCTTCAGTTCTTATTTCTAACTATTTGCATCTCTTCCTGAAACACTCGTCATCCAGCTTGTAGTTTTTGTTTTTTTTTTCTTTGTCAGATCGAATGTGCCGTCATCATTTTCACTCCACGTATCTGCATGTTGTTAGCGAGTGGGTGCCTGTCGGGATGTTTCATGACTGCATGCCACGACACACACACACACACACACACACACACGCTGCCACCCTTCACCGTCACATCCATGGAAACACACTCATTCTTTCATCAGTGCCTGTGTTGATTCCTCCTCCATCACTCGCTCCGTCCTCTTCCCATCACGTCATCTCAGCGGAACATTTTGCAAACACATGACACCAGTTTTTCAACAATTAACTCTTAACGCTGACATGAACTGTATGAACTCACAGGAAGTGTTTGTTTTCTGCTTAACACCTTCTACCAATGTTTTTCTCACAAACTGATCTATGAGTTATTGCTTAGAGGTAGGATGCTTATAGACTTGTTTGAAGCAGGTGTGTGTGTGTAATGGGACCTGGTGTTTGCGTTGTTAGCATCTAAAACTTCCCTTTTTTAAGTCTTGTTTATAAAATGAGACGTGACTCCGCTGCACAGATGCTCTTTTAACAGCTCGTGCACTCACCTGCAGTCGCCCACAAACCTCTGAACATGTAAGACTGAGCTGCTTGAGTGTTTTACTGAACAGCATTCGATCTTTAAGTCTAGCTCTGTGCAGTCAGAAACCTCAGTTGATGCTTTGTTTTCCTCTGAAGATATTTGAGCATCTGATCAACAGAAGCTTCTGAAAAGTCTTCAGTATTTTGGGACATTCATGACCTCTTCAGAGATGCAGTTATTCAGCTTGTCAGTTCGTATCAGGTAGCATGAACGGCCCAACGCTCGAACCCCAAACGCCTCTCTCCTCTCCTTGTTGATAAAATGCACAGCAAGGGTTTTTATTGACACCACTGGTCATATTATGTTCACACAGCTGCTTCCAACTGAACTGTGTTCATGCTTGGTAGGAATGTTAGCTGCTCTGTAGCTCCTGCTGTCCTACAGGGTGACATGCTAATTGCCCAGCTAGCTAGCTAGCTATCCAGTAGCCTGAGCTGTGCAGCCTTTGGTTTTGTCATCACGTTACCTGGAAATGGCCTTTAGCCTGCATTGTGGTTAAAGGAGAAACCAACATGTAGCAGGGTGAAAACTATCATTTTTTATTTTTAAAAAAAACATTTGATTAATGTGACATTATTTATTTTTAGCTCTTTATGTTGCTTATTGAGCTGCTCCACTTTTAAAATTGGCATCATGTTTCTGTTGTATTTGTAAGTTAATATGAATGAACTCAGGTAAAATGCCTTCGTCTTGTGGTTTTCAACAAGCTATTTTATTTAAATTTTATTTATTTTTTAACGTTCACACCTCAGTGCAGCTCATGCACTGTGTTGTGAGCTCATAAGTGAGAGACTGCAGAACAAATAGCTTTCCAGCCTCAGCAGTGTCGATGTAGACTGACGCTGAATCACACAGATTCTGACCACGTCACTTCCTCCTCCATCCTCCTCCTTCCTGATCGGGACTTGAGATTCCTCTTTTATAAGCATCCAGCACGAACAAACTGGCTTTAATGATGTGAATGCAGCTTCCCACACAAACACTGGGGATTAAAAAGATGTGATGAGAGATTAGATGCATCTTCAGTCTCTGAAGAATGCCTGTGAAGATGTGGAGGAAGAGGAAGAGGAAGTTTGTCTCGTTATCTGCGACTCAAGTGAGATGAATTGTGTGAATGTACGAAGATAAAACTGCTTGTAGGTGAGAAGTTGCAGGTTTAAGAGACAAGCTGTCACTGAAAGGATGTTTTACGTTTGTGTGGACGTGTTTGAATGTAATCCAGGCAGTTTTTTGACTGTGAAACTGATGACACGAGGCAGTTTTCACACAGAAATGACTTGTCCGCTCACCAGACCAAAGGCTGCACAGTCATCACTTTGTAGAACACTTTTGTATTTAAAAAAGAAAAAAAACTTTTTAAAAATGATGCTTTTTGCATGCCGGCTTCCAACATCTGCATTTAGCTCATTTTTGTTGTCTTTCATTTCGTCCCCTCCCCTCTCTCTCTCTTCTAAATTCTGACTTGTGAAACTGTTTCTCCCTGTTTTCTTTTCCTATGCACCTTAAAGCACACACATTAACCATCCTTGCTACCGCCTAGACCAGTTAAGTAAAAATACAAAACCCCAGAACCTCCAAGTACTTTATATATTTGACAGGGGGTAGATGCAGTTCTCTCTGTGTGTTTACGTAGCTGTCCGTTGCATAGAAACCCAGTTTTATTACCCCAACAGTTAAATCCACTGCCTAGATAGAGGTTTGTTAGAATGTCCCTTCTGTGATGTTGTGGTCCTTCCAGTCCCTTTTGTGTATTTGTAGTTGGCTGTGGCAGTGAATGTTCATTGGCTTCTCATCCCCATTTTGCTTTGTGTACTGTGCTGTAGTTAGTTAGCAGACTTTGTACCTGCAGGTTGGGTGGGGAATAGAAAAAAAACCTCCTCGTAACTAGAGAAGCACCATGGCAGTGGAAGTGTAACTCAGTGTGTGTGTGGGTGGGGTGTGATGAGGGCCATGATCTGTGGCTTGCATCTCCAAATGTCTTGTGTTAGTGGCACTGATTCATTTTCAGTTCGACTTTTGTTTGGTTTTGTTTTCTTGAACTTTTTTTTTTACCTTCAAATGTTATCAGGTAAGCCCTGTAGCATAAACACCCCTTTTTTTTTTTTGGTTTGTTAGTTGGTTAAAAAACACCTCAGCCTTCACCATGAAGACATGAATCGATCCACAGTTACGACACATGAAATCAAAGTAGAGCCATTCGTTGCCACTCGTCCAAACAGCCTGCTTCCAGCCGCAGCACAGTGCATGGCTCAGGCCCAGCAGTGCTTCCAGCTCTTTTGGGTTTGGTTAAAAAATAATAAAAAGAACTTGCCTCTGTAATTCTTTTGTAAACCAAGAACAGATAAATGCATATAAGAGCTAATCCCCCCCCCCTTATACTTTATATTTGCGTCTTGCTGTGCAAAGAGAACCTTTTAAAATGTGACCACGGGGCAAGTTGACGTGCAGGGGGTGTGGGCAGACTCCCCTCCCCCCAGTTCTGTACAGAACTGCATTTTTAACCAACCAAAAACGCTCATCAGATCCCACAGTTACCTCGTTTAGCTCTGTTTTCTTTGTTTTCTTTGGGTTTCCCATCAGTGTTTTTTTTTTACGTCCCTCCCTTTACTGCTGTGGAGAGTCGAACACACAGGCGACTGTACTGTAATGTGTAAGCTGCGTTGGGGGGGCATGCCACAGGTAATGAAACTGTTGAAGCTTGTTCCTCTTTGTGGGCGTAAAGACAGATGGATGTCCATTTCTGTGTGGTATTTGGCCTGTGAAGCTCTGAGGTCGACACTGCTGATCCACCAAAGTCCCATGAAACCAAAAACACCAAAACAGAAAGATCTTAGGTTGTATTATAGAGTTATACTGGTTACGTCAAGAGAAAGTGTCTCAGATCTGATTGTAAGATTGAAATTTTAACTTATATTTAATCTAATTGAATCCATGAGAAAAGCACACCCAAAAGGCATGAGTGTGTGTGTGTGTGTTGGTGATCAGCAGTGGACTCTCTCAGCGCTGTTTGTTCACGTTGGTGTGTCTCACCTTTGCCTCCACTGACTGTTTTCTGTTTTCCGTGTCCGTTGCTTCTCGTCTCCTCTGTGACCTGTAGGGCAGCTGAGGAGGCCATGATCTCAGATCTGGACGAGAACAACCCCGGCACAGAGTGGGAGCGGGTGGCTCGGCTCTGCGACTTCAACCCCAAGTCCAGCAAGCAGGCCAAAGACGTGTCCCGCATGCGCTCCGTCCTCATCTCCCTGAAGCAATCCCCGCTGGTCCGTTAGGCAAGCGAGGCTGCTCAGGGCGTCATTCCATATCATCCTCTGTCACCACACACCAACCAAACCCCAACCAGACCCCAACCAAACCCCAGCGCCGCTGCCCCACCATCTGTATTCTGACGACAAGGGACCTGAAAGCCCCTCTGATCCTAAATGTTTGCCATGCACAGCCCTGTGGAAGGACATAGCCCAGTTCATCTATCTCCTCCTGGCAGGGCTGCAGAGATTATCCTTGAAGCACCAGCTCACCATCATCTGACCCTCAGAGGTTTTCACCTGTGTGCACCTCTTCCACAGACCAATCAAGACCTTGTACTTCCTGTAGTTTGGTGTGTTAGATCCTTTAGATGAGGCGGGGGTCTCGTGGTCTGTGGTATCGTGTCACTCGGGTGTAAGGGTGGTGAGTTGGGACACTAAAAGGGAAGGGTTGATTGTTTGGGCCTACAGCTACACTACAACCTGTTTCACACGGCCCTCCAACAATATCATTCCCATGATGCTGTTCTCTAACTCTGAACCTGTCCATCTTATGAATCCTCCTCCGACCAATGAGGGTTGATTGATGTTTGTTTTTTCACCTTTTACCCTCCGACGCGTCGCCTCATGTTTCCCCATCCAAAAAAAAAGAAAGTATCTTCAGATTTTTTCTTTGTTGTTGTTGTTTTTTTTTAAGGACCAAACTCCAAATTCAGTGTGTGTACTTTGAACTGTGTGTGTAGAGCCTGCTTGTGGCATATTGTTCAATTTTTCAATCTATGCATTTCCTTTTGACAAGCCTCTCCTCGCCAGTCAGGAACTGAACAAAGTCCAGTCATTACAATAAACGTGACCCATTGATGTGTCAGTTTAAACCTCAGCAGTGTGTGTGTGTGTATGTACTCTATGCGTGTACCTATGTACATATACAGAAGGCAATATATATACAGTATATAAAATGTTTATGTCACTGTAATAAGACAGTTGTGGTTTTAAAGAGAATTAGACATTAGCCAGTTGTTGCTTGACCATGCGTGTTCATTGTCTCTTTGATTTCAACATCAGTAAAAAAAAGCGAATAAAAGTTGTCGTCCTGTCTTTTTTTAGCTGCTTATCTCAAGTTTCTCTGTGGTTCAAGAACGTGGCTGCAGAGTCAAGTGAACTTATGAGTAGATAAAATATAAATTTAGCTGTAGCTTTAAAACTTAGCACTTCAGTAGCTCTGTTTAACTTAAAATCAGGCTTTTCCGTAGAGTACAGTTACCACTGAAAACCTGCTGCACTGTGGCTGTGCAGGGGTTTCATGTTAGACATTCTGATTTTTATTTGGATGATTTATAGTAATAAGAATTGAGACCTGTTTAAATTCAGATTTTTCCAATGATGTTTATGTGTTAAAATTGAAGTTCTGACATACTCTGTATTTTGGGAATGTTAAGATCTACAACAAAATGTCTAAAAAATAAGATTTTATGGATTAGAGCACAATTTTATAATAATTTACTGTTTTCTGTCTTGAGTTAATTACTTCTGCATAATACAAACTACCCCATGTGACAGTGCAGCCTCACCAACTTGTATACCATAATTTATTTTATAAGCCATCTTGTCGAGGATTATCGTTACTCCACCCTTTTTTTCTGACGCACACTTCAGTTTGCCTACAATGTCCAGGAAGAGAAGAAGAGACAGAGTGTAAACAATTTGTTTAAGGTTGATACTACACCTGTACTAACAGGTGAAAGTCAGCAGAGTACACAAAACAAGGATATTGAAATAAATGGTCAGTGAAGTTATGAAGTGAATGTTTGAACCAGCGTAGAGGATTGAGCAGTGGAAGTGAGAGAGGAAGTTACTACAGTGTGACCAGATGTTTGTGACATTTCAGCTACCGAGTCAGTAACTCTCCAACAACTCTGAAATTAACCTTTCAAGAATTTTTCCCAGCAGTCAATCATAAAAAAAATATTAAAATAATGAATATATAGACTGCTTTGTAATTAAATGTAGCACCTATACACATATACTGTATTTAAGGGAAGTGATAATGGTGATGCATTCACATGGACAACTTCTGCTCCTGTAAAAGGTGCAACATGTGGCTTTAAAACAAAAATTAATGTCACTCAAATGTTAATCTTATTAGATTAAATTAACGGCGTATTTAAAAGGTCTGTATACAAGTCATATTTTCTCATTTGAAGGTTCACAAATAGCAGTGAAAAATATGGACAAATAGTGCTGGATAGTTCAGGAGTGAGGCTGCAGTTTATTTTTAGAAACTCTCTAGACGTTTCAGATTACTCATTAAAATTGCATGAAGGGACCAGACTTGCTCATAATACCGTTAGCCTTCATGTTCACCAGTTTCTGACTTTTCAGCTTCAGTTTGGGATGAACAGGAGAGCTTTTACCTGTCTCAGCCTGTGTTGTGTTTACCCAGAAATGCAGTGTATCAATTGGAAATATTGTCACAACACTCCAATGACTGTTTTTACACGTTTCGTTTTCATTTTTGTAGCATTTTAAACACAAAAGCTGAAATTGCTGTTTATTTGATGCTTTAGACGAGGATGATGAATGTTCTTCTTCATCTGTTCCCTCACATGTAGCTCAAACAGATCTACTTGTTCAAACAGGAGTATAAATATATGCTTTTATTTTTTAAAAGGAAATCCGGCTCTCGCGTTAAACTGCCAAAGCGGAAGTTCATGCACATCCTGGAAGTCCGTCACAATAATTGTTCCGGTGCCAACCGCCAAATCACTAAAAGGTGACGAAGAAGAAGAAGAACTGTTCCGGTTGGGTTTTCTCCACGCATCGCTCCCAGGTTGTCCCTCCGTCCAAGTCTCCGTTCAATAATCACGTTTACCGGCTGTTTTTGCCTCCTTTTCTGCGACCAAAATGCCTCTAAAGTTCGAGCTTTGTCCCGGGAGGATGATCGGAGGAAACCATCCGTGTTTCATCATCGCTGAAATTGGACAAAACCACCAAGGAGACATAGAGATTGCTAAGAAAATGATCAAAATGGCAAAGGTAATAAACTTTACACGTGTTATTATTTTTTTTCACTTTTAAAAGTGTGTTTTTCCTCTGTTTCTATGTTTAATTTCCACACACCCGCTGGAATGAACGTAATGTGCCAGTTCCAGTTGTTTTGGTTGCCACTCCACCCGCGTCTGAATCACGGCTTTGAATGAAATAACGTCACACCCAGTTTCTGTGTTTACTGTTTAAAATAACGTGGAAAAAAATACGGTTATAAGTTGCTTCTTTATGAAACACCTGTATGCAGGTATTTTTTTGTTAAAACTAGTTGTGCCATGCTGTTAAATTGCCCAGTTTTTGAACGGAGTTCGGTTTGTCCGGTTACGCCTGACACAGAGTGGCCTGACAGTAATAAAGAGACAATATAAATGTTTTATACATCATTTAAAATTATGTAATGTTCCCTTTATCTCGAACATTCAACATGTCATCCCTTTTTCCTCTTTGAATCAGTGTAATAATCAGGTTTTCTAGCAGCCCCCGGCCACGGCTGCTGACTTAAATCATGTTTCATCTTACAAAGCTTCAGTGTGTTGCAGCCTTAAGCTACACATTTTATAAGACATTTGTCAGCCGCAGCTGCAAATGTGAAACAGCTGGTCATGCCACAGATTTTTGAATAATCTGCCACAAAGATCGACAGAGTGAGAGTTTCTTCCAGCATATTGCTGCTGCAGACGGTTTACTTGTTAACACACCTTTCAGAGAAAAGCTTTAAAACTTCAGGCCGGCTCATCCTTTACAGTCCCAGTGGAACCTTATTTTACAGGTGTGCAGTTCACTGAGTCCTGTAAAACACATTTCCTGTTGAGAACAATGTATTTTGATACCAAAACTTTATTCCCCTGATACATTCACGGTCATCCTGGGCCAAAAATCACATTTTTGCTCAGCTGACATGGTGAAAAAACACTGCTGTGTTACACCAGAAACTGATTAAAATGAAACTGAAACAATTATTTAAAAGTATATTGAGTAAATTCTGCCCCCTCTGATTTAAAACAAATACTTAATGTAAATTTAGACTCGCTGTCTGTGACTTTATAGGAATCAACAAGATGCCTAAATTAAATCATAACTATATAAAATGTTTCCCTTTATTCAGAAGAATTATGTCTTTTATTTTGAAATCCATAGGACTGCGGTGCCGATTGTGCCAAATTCCAGAAGAGTGAATTAGAGTTTAAATTCAACAAGCGAGCTCTGGAGCGCCCGTACACTTCCAAACACTCCTGGGGGAAAACATACGGTGAACACAAGCGCCACCTGGAGTTCAGCCATGAGCAGTACAGGGAGCTGCAGAAATATGCAGAGGAAGTGGGGATCTTCTTCACTGCTTCTGGGATGGACGAGGTGAGGAACAGACTTCTGATGGAGGTTTCAGGACGCTTGAGTCACGTCTAAGGTTGAGTCTCTTCTGTCTTCAGATGGCGGTGGAGTTTCTTCATGAGCTCAATGTGCCTTTCTTCAAAGTGGGTTCTGGAGACACAAACAACTTCCCCTACCTGGAGAAAACCGCCAAGAAAGGTGAGAGTGGACCTTCAGATCCAGGAGGGTTTGTCTTTACCTGATTTTTATGTTTTTTTACAAAAAAAAAACAACAAGGAAGGAGTTTTCTAACTCATATAAACTGTAAACAGTAACACACACACAGTAGCAAAGCACATGATGATGCACAGTGTTACATATGAGCAGATAAAGAAGGTTGCCTCAGTGGAGGTCAGTGTTCCTCTGTGCACAGACGTGATGTTTATCAGGCTGTCGGCCTCTCGCTCGCCTCAGGTCGGCCCATGATCGTGTCCAGCGGGATGCAGTCCATGGAGACGATGCGTCGCGTCTACAAAACGGTGAAGGAGCACAACGAGAACTTCGCCATCCTGCAGTGCACCAGCGCCTACCCTCTGGAGGCCGAGGACGTCAACCTGCGAGTGATAATGGTGAGAAGAACGGAAACAAAGAGTTAGTGTCTGAAACAGCAGATTAGTGAAGATTTCTTTAGAGAATTTGGTTTTTAAATAATTCATCAATTAAAACAAAAAACACAAGAATCCAGCAGAGAAACGTTTAGTTTTAGGAGATTTTTTAATGTTTCATGTCTCACTGAAGTTACTGATGTTAGAATGTTACATTACCAAACAATGATTAAGAATAAATGAGGAGCAAAAGGAGTTTTTAACTGATTATGAAATAATCTGAATAATAATGAGGCTCCTGTACGACAAATATCAGCTAATAAGACCTTTAACGAGGAAGTTGCTGTTTCTTTAGTTTTCCTTTCGGCTGCTTTCTGGTCAAATTTCCAATGAAATTAGACAAACGGGTGACGACCTGCAGACCAGAGGAGCCGGTGTTTTACAGTTTCCTCACTAAAGTTCCCAGTTTGATGCAGATTTGTTGTATTTCCGGATAAAGTGGGAAGAGGATGAAACTTTATTTTGTCTGAACAGCTTCAGTATCTTTTCTGAGAGTCACCAGTTTAATCACATCCACATTAAATCCACCAACAGGAATACCAGAAGGAATTTCCTGACATTCCCATCGGTTATTCCGGCCACGAGTCTGGGATCAGCATTTCGGTCGGGGCCGTGGCTCTGGGGGCGAAGGTCGTCGAGCGTCACATAACCTTGGACAAGACGTGGAAAGGAAGCGACCACGAGGCGTCGCTGGTGCCGTCTGAGCTCGCTGAGCTGGTTCGTTCCATCCGCCTGGTGGAGCGGGCGCTGGGCGCCGGCGTCAAGAGGATGCTACCCTGCGAGAAGCCGTGCCACGACAAGGTGAGTCCGCAAACACGCGACTCAACATCTGAGGATTATTTTTCCGTCCGTGTGCCGTGAGAGTAACACCGCGGCGCCGTTGTTTCTGATCCAGCTGGGGAAGTCGGTGGTGGCGAAGGTCAGGATCCCCAGAGGAACCGCTGTGACGCTGGACATGCTGACGGTGAAGGTGGCCGAGCCGATGGGCGTCAAGGCCGAGGACATCTTCCAGCTGGTGGGTAAGATGGTGACGGAGGACGTGGAGGAGGACGAGAGCGTCAGGCCGGAGGTGGTGGAGAGTTACGGCAAGAAGGCCAAGAACTGATGGAGGAGGAGGAGGAGAGTTCGGTTTGGTGAAAAAAAAAGGCACTTAGCTTGAAGGGTTAATCAGTTTCCTCGGGGGATAATTTAAAGGAGTTTCACATGAAACTCGCTGGAGAATCATTTTAATTTGATTTAGTTTGGTGCAGCTGAGACGTCTGCGGTTCGCTGCAGTAAATTAGTCTGAAAGCTTCAATAAATCTGAACTGTCCCAATGAAAAATCTTTAAAAATCACTGATTCACTTCTCAGTTCTTCTTTGCCAAAGCATTTTTATTATTTTCTGAAATCTGCCTCGACATGATGCTGTTATCTGTTTGACAAACAGGCTCTTTAAAAAAAAAAACACTGTTATCTCACAGGAAGCTGAGTCGTCGTTTCTGTGGTCAGCAGCTTCTGACTTCCTGCTTCCAGCTGAAGCTGTTCGTCTCCGTTTACTGCACAAACTTCACAGCTTCAGCTCTGCAGAGATTAAACTCATTACATGTATGTTGAACGTATGAAGCTGCTGAACGTCTCAGAGCTTCGAAATCACAGAGTCTGTTTGCAGAAGAGTCAGAGAGCTGCAGGACGTTCGCTGATGCCTCCTTCTGTCATCAACGATGCGTTCAAGGTGAAGCATTAAAACACAGACATTTCTGAATGTAAACGTATGAAAATCTGTTGAAACTCTGTTGAAAAAGTTGAAACCTGCAAATAAAACATTGTGCTCTTGTTGTCACGGCAAACTCTTTGTTAATACTTCGATGTCATAAGACTTTAGTGTCCATGTTTGGACATTTAGAGTTCAGAAATCCTCAGTTTTTAGTTAAAAAAAGTAAAATATGATTCTCAAACATTTCCAAAGCCCTTTTCAAGGCTTCTGGAGCTTTAAACCTCAAATATAAGTAATGCTTTACTTAAATCACTAGGTGGAGCTGTTTCTCTGTTGCATTGAACTGAGCAAAAGCTGGATTTACTCAAACAGAACAGTTCAGTTCAACAGTGTTTGTGACAGTTTCAGTTTGAGACAAAAGTCATAAAATCCAGTCAAAGAAGTTTTTTTTTAATCCGTTCAGTCGGAGCTGAAGTGAACCGTCATAATCTGATTTAATGTCGACATGAAAAAACTCAAAACTAAACTCTTTGATCAGAGTTCACTTCAAAAATATTCACTGTAATAAATCTGAAACTCGACAAAATGATTTGTGTAAATTTAAGATTAAATCCAAGTTTTGAAAACAGAAAATGATGTAACTTTGCATTTCAAGATGAACTGAAATATGAAAAAAAGTTGTTACAGTAAAAGAAAATCATTTAATTCTGTTGTTCTTGATGTGTAAATGTAGACTTACATGTTTAAATATGATCCAACACACACTCATTGGCTCTGAACTCGTTAAACAGACAAACAGAGAAACTGAGAAACAAATATTCTGCTCTGATTTTCTGTAAAAATATTACAAACAAACAAACAAAGAAATGAACAAACTAAAGTGACGTTCAGTGGAAATTCAGTCCATGAAAAGAAACAAGAGATTTGTTTTTAATCTTACAGCGCCACCGTGTGGTCATTTAAAAACCTCTTTGCATTTTGTTTTTTTCTCTGAGGTCTTAAAGTAAAATCTGAATTTCATGAATATAAATCCAAACTTGTGTCTCACTGAAAACGAATATCTGCAGACTGAAGTTCTAAGTTTTCTTCCTGACGGTGAAGAAACGGTGAGAAAATCTTAACTTTTTATTTATGATTCACATTTTTAATCGCACACATGATTGTTATTAAAACATGAGAGACACGAGTGTTTTCTGCCAATAAATGATGTTTATTAAAACTTCAGAACGAGAAAACAAACTCGTTAAAAAATGTTTCTGCTGGAAAAATCAGGAACGTTTCTGTTCTGACGGTTAAAAACCTTCAGGACCTGAAAGTATCTGTGGTTTTGTTGATTCTTGTGAACTGAACTGATCAGATGATTCACGTTCACTGAAAAGAGGTGGAGGAGGATGTAGCTCTCTAAAGATCTGCAGGTGGAGCTTTCAGTTGATGCTTTCTTGCAGGATCTGAAGATGGAAACTGTGTCTTCAGACGGTTTGGAGAAGCTCCACGTCTGTGGATGCAGATGGAGGCTGGTTGTAGCTCTCAGCCACAATCTAAAGGTGGAGGCCGTGACTGACGGTGCTGGCAGCCTGGAGGTGGAGGTCATGACTCAGCTCTCTGACTGAAACCAGGCAGGCGGAGGTTCAGGCTGCAGGTGGAGGTTCAGAGCTGCAGCCTCCAGACTCTGCAGACTCTGTGGCTTCATGCTGAACATGCGGGTGGAGCTGAGCTGTGATTGGATGTTTTCTCCACCCATCACAGACTCATTGCATTGATCTCATTGATAACCCGGTCGCTGGGTCTCTTTAACTCATTCGGGCCTGAAACTGAGCAGCTATTTCAGGCTCGAGCTTTATCCACTAAGCTGCTGATGATCCCAGCTTCACAGAGGGGCCTAAATCTGCCCCCGTCACTTTCCCCACCTGCTCCACCAATAAAAAGTGTCCAAACGAGCGAGCGAGCGACTTCTGACTGTGATGTGAAAAAAGAGAATTCATCAGCTAAAGTTTGGTAACGTTTGTGTCCGGCTGCAGTCCGGCTGCAGTCCGACTCTGCTGCCTCCTGACTGATGGAGTCATTTTCTAAAGAGATGAGCTTCATAAAGTCAGCAGCCACTCAAGGTCGGGTGGAGTTCCTCTGCACGCCATCAGTCTTATTTGTCCCGTAGCTCTGCAGGTGCTGGGCCTCAGCCTACCTGGAAGGAGGGTGAGGTGAGCTCAGGTGGTTATGCAACACGTTCAGCCTTTTTGGGACTTTGCATGGCTCTTAATTTAGCATCTCTGGGTTGAATAAAGGATCCGAAGCGAGGTCAGACACCTCAGCGCTGCTCGTTAAATCTGACTGTTCTTAAAGTCGTTTCTGCACCGTTTGAATTCATTTCTGTTTGTTTCTTGTGTGCAAGATGTTCTCAGAGTCCAGAGACCTTCTGAGGAAAAACACCTGAAAGTTGGTTCTGTTTTTCTGCAGAACTTTTAGAAAAAAAGAAACGCTTCGGTTCCGCTTCAGGTGAAGGATTCAGAACCTTCAGGAGCAACATTTTGCTTGCAAGGAAAAGTTAGCGGTCCACTCTTAAGTATGCTTGAGTTTAATTGGATGAGAGCAGTGGGAGGTGAGAAGCGATAGGCAGGTCTGGTTGGACTTCATCCCAGCGAGACATCGGCCCTTTTTATCTTCACATCACTTCCATCTGCACTTTCATCTGCACACTCACTCTCACGGTGCAGAGTTTGGTGGGATTACATGTGTTTCTTACTTAATTCGCTCAATCTACACTCTCACTGTCGTTCACGCACACACACACACACACATGCACACACACACACACACACTCCGCCAGCAGAGGCCGTGCTATGTTAGGACACACTACGTAACAGAATCGGTCCCGGTTGAACTCACCTTCAGATGGCTACTTAAGCTTTAGAGTTCTCATGTGCAAAGCCTGACCTGACTTCAAGTGAGCATATTTACCTAACACACACACACACACACACACACACACACACACACACACACACAAATATCACTCCATTAAATTATATTCCCACTTTAAGGAATGATTCTTAAACAGTAACATGTGAGTGATTCCTTGAGGACAGAGTTCATCTGAAATGATCTCTGCTGTAAATCAGCTGTTTTCAGTGATTCTGCATCTTCTCTCCGTGTTTTCAGCTGTTCGCCTCCACGTTCGCATGTGTCAGTTGGCTTATTGTTGTGCCACAAATGAAGGATGCAGGATTGTCTCTGCAGAGCAGGTGGTGCACTGAAATCCAATTACCGACATGTGGGAACGAGATAGACAGAAAGCAGGGTGACATCACTTCCAGCAAGTGGCTCTTCTCTTTTTTTAATCTCTTTTTTGGTAAAACTGCACCGTGATGTCAAGAAAGGAGAAGCAGCTCAGAAACACACAGACGAAAAACCTTTCTGACTGATATTAAATATTCATAATCATAAGATAAATCCAAACAGTGAGAGAACAACATGTGCAACACTTTCTGCTCATGCAAACAGAATGAAAACACTGAAGTTTTATTAAAACTGGTCTCGTTCGTGTCTGCGGCTGAAAACTGTCCGACGCTTCGGACTGAGAAGCTGCTGCTTCAGCCGCATCATCACGGTCATCTGTGTGGTTTTCAAGCTGCTGGAGAACATCACCTTGATCTGATGGCACAATAAGCTGCAGGTCCGTCCAGCCGTAAGCTCCTTGTGTAAGACTTCTGCTTCCAAAGAAATGATATATGACACTCAGAGAGGAGGGGGGGGCAGCGATAGACAGCACTGATCCTTGTTCTTGGACACGGATGGAGAGAGGACGAGGAGGGGAGGATGCACCGAGGCGGGAGGGCAGGCAGGGGGCAGTGTCAGGGGGGAGGAACATAGCGAGGGAGGGAGGAGCCCGCGGTTCCTCGGCTTCTGACCTGGACTCTTGATGATCCACTTCGGCTGAAGGAGGAAAATCTCTGTGTGGAATTACCGCCGGGACCTTCAGCCCTCGGATCCTTCGTCCTGCGGGATTCATTCTGGTGGGATTTTTCACCGCGAGGCTTCGGACCTGAACACCTGCTGGAGTCCTTCCTGCTGCACTGGAGATTTCCAAGAGTGGTGAGTGAGGAACAAACTCATGTTTATGCAGAATGATGTGTTTTTGTGTGCAGATCAGTGTGTTGCTCCTCAGCGTCCTGATTCTTTACAGCTACTTTCACAGCTCACAGCTGGTTTTAAAGATGTTGAATGCAGCGTTAAAGTCAGTGTTTCACAGCAGATTAGAGAAAAGTGGACACTTTTTAAAAGCTCGTGAGATGCAGATGAAACAATGCATTTTGTCTTCGTGGAGTTTTTTTGCAGAACTTTAAGTTTCTGAAGCTCTTTGGTTCTTATTTGTTCCTCAGATTCACAGATCATTCTGTCGCTGTCTTACTTTTTGACTTTGTGCAGTGGCCTCAGTGTGCAGGGCCTGATGCTAATCTAAGTATATCTTCTCAGGGATTAAATAGCTTCCTAATGAGCTTTCACTAATGTCCGAGCTTCACTTAAAGGAGAGATCTGAGTGCAGCTTCTCAGCACAATGTCAGGACGAACGCAGCACGTTTGCTGAGCTGCTGCTATTTATAACGTCCTCATCCAATGTTATTCACAGTTCATGCAAACTGGATCCAAACTGCAGCAAAATATGAACATTTCAGCTCCGAACCGTTAAAACTTTTAAATACCTGACAGGTTTCTGAACTTTAATTTTGTACATTTACATAAACATGTCAGCAAACAGGTCGAGTGACATGAACACTGGAAGGACTTTCTAAGATTTAACGGGTCAGAGAGAATATTGTCACCAATCATTGATCATCTGAGGCTTAAAAAACATCTTACGTGACTTTCAGACGTAAAAAACTTCATCTGCAGAGTAACTGAGGTTGCTGATGACAGTTTGTAGCGTGAGAAGTTCAATGTCTCCTTCAGGTGTTGAGGAGTAAAAGTAACTGCAGAAATGATACTCGAGTAAAGTTCAGGAGACTGAGACACTCTGATAAATTTATAAAAACACGTCAAAAAGTCAAAATCCTGTCATGTATTTTTGTCTAACGTAGATAAAATATCTCATCACACATCAGTGAGATGAAGTTGTTTCTTCTCAGATTTCACGTCTTATTTCAAGTGAGTTTTTACTGTTTTTCAACCTTTTATTTCATTATAACCTGATCATTTAAAGTCTAAGTCCTGGTTGTTTCTGCCACAAACTCATGAATAATTAAATGTGATGTTTTAAATGTGTGTGTGATTCGAACATTTTTAAGAAAACTATCAAACTTATTTAATCCACAAACAATATGCAACACATGTATTTAGATGCTTTATCGCTTTCTGCTGTGTTCAGATTTCAGTTGTTTTTTTAAAGATATTTGTTGTATTTAACTTCTTATTTTCATAAAAGTCCTTTTAGACATTT
>JAQMCX010000043.1:15890665-15893165 GCA_029814765.1 Acanthurus leucopareius | reverse complement strand
TGATGAAGCAAACAGGCAGAAGCAGCAGAGATGTTCGAGGGCACGTGACCTGAGGAGGTTTCTGCAGGACTTCACACGCAGGCTTGAAAATCAGCAGGCTAAAAGTGGCGATTTGTGCCGATTAATCCCGACTAAGTCCAACAGCTCCGACGGTCAGGTGGACGAGAGAGAGAGAGAGAGAGAGAGAAGGTGATCTGATTGGGCCTCAGCGATGACAGTGATGATGATGATAAGTGGGATGAAGGAAAAGTTTAGGATTTCAGGATTTGGGAGTCTGGCAGAAGCTTGAGACCACCGGACGGGAACAGCAGCTCAGGAACATTCAGAGGAGCTCGTTTCTGCTTCTTCTTCTTCTTCTTGTTAAAACCTGTCTAACATCCATTAAAAACTCTTTACCTGTCAGGACACATTTGGATGCATATTTGAAATAGTTTGCGTGAATAATTAACAAGTTTTCCTGCAAAGAAAAAGTTGAAACAGATCAAATTAAACTTCTTAAATTACAACAACATGCTAACGACAGGAAGCGTCAGTGACTTTAAACAAATTCTCTATGAGTTCAAGTTTAAAATTTAACTTGTGTTCATGTCAAATCATCAGTCGGTGGAAAGAGATGTTGACTCAAAGAACTGCAGCTTTTTAATCTCCAGAACTGCATCTGTTATTAATGATATTGACACTGATAATCATGTGATAATCATGTTGCAGATGTGAAAAACATGGCGACAAAAACACTGTGATCGTTTTCACTGATGGTCAAACCTGCAAAAGTGTCACTTTCATCAGTAAAGTAACTGTTGAACGTGAAATAACTCTGAATTTAATTTTATCTGCTGTTTTATTGTTTGTTTCTCACTTTGTGATCATTTTTTACATCAGTTCTCTTCAGATGAGTTTAGTAGTTTGAGGGGTTTTTTTCTTGCAACCTGCTGAAAAGAAGAATTAAAAAAACAAAACCTGACTGTTAAAGATCAGAAATCAGAGGTGACGAATATTTAAAATGCTTTTAAATAAAGTGTGGAAACTGCAGATCAGAAACATTTCTAGTTCAACTTTTAAGAAAGAAACACTGAACTTGTTTTTAAAGCTTAATAACGGAACTTTGTTGAGTCTTTTCGAAGAGTTTTAGAGGCTTTTTTGGATCCAGGAGGTTAAAGATGCTTCTCATACGGATGAAATGTTTCTTTAAAGAGACTTTATGACACAAAAACGTGTATTTCACATGAAGCCCAGTGTCAGCAGGTTTTCACTGTCAGCAAGCGGCTCTGATCAGGATCCATGTGAGCCGCAAACAGCAGGAAGTGAAGCCAAGCCGCCTCTTAGCGCTCACATGGACGACACAAGCAGGTGTTTGCTCACCTTTACGTTAAACTCAGAGCTTTTCTGCTCGTTTATGAGCAACCAAACATGATCTGAGTGAGAGATGATGAGATGAAACCTCCATCAGCTCTGCTTTCAGACCTGCAGCTGGAGTCAGACACAGTTTCCTGTTTCTGCTCATCTGATTCATTCTGAGCAGATAAATCTGACAGGAAACTGGTTTTTTTTAATAACTCGTGCAGTTCTTACGGAGACGAACCTGGACGGGACGAAGAGACGCGTCTGTCGCTGTGATTCTTCTTCAGAAACAAAAAGAAAAGCGGCTCTGGCCTCGTTTTCGCAGCAGGTGCAAGCTAACAGGATTATCTGCTCAAACTTTGGCCTCCATCATGAAAACGTGCCAACGACAGAAGCCGTGCAGCTTCCTGCCGGGCGGCGGCGGCGTCGCACGCTGATGTCTGTGGGCTCTTCAGCAGGAATGAGGAAGTTTAAAAAAGAGAAGCTACCTGAGCTGCGCACCTGTTTGTGTGAGCGAACTCTGGTTAGCAGCATGGAAACATCTGCACGAATACTGCTGCTGCAGCCGATCTGACGTCGTTTTTTATCTTCATCAGGTTATAAGATGAAATCTGCATTCAGCGTTTTTATCGATCAGGTCGACGAACATCAGAAGCCTTCGATCGGTTTCTCTCTCTGCTCCTCTGCAGGACTTCTTCAATGGTTTTTTATTTGGTCCTCGGTTGTATTTTGTAGTAACTCATAACTTCTAAAACACACATAACCTCCTTCGTACAAACATCCAGTCAGTTTGAATCTGAGTTGCTCTTGTTGAGTTTCTGATCCTGAAATCGCTGCAGGTGCAGCAGCGTTTTTCAGTCACACTCAGAGTGAAACGAAGCAGCTCTGCGTCTCCGTTAAAGAGACTCGTCACCTTTTTTTAATAAAACACACAAAACTTCATGTTGTTTTCTGACTTGAACGTCTCCAAACCCCTGATTCCCACATCAACCAGTTCAGACCCACGAAAACCACAAAAAAACACAAAAACCACAGTCTTAGCCAGTGGCCTGTGTGTGTGTGTGTGTGTGTGTGTGTGTGTGTGCGTGTGTGTGTGTGTGTGTGTGTGTGTGTGTGAGTGTGTGTGTGTGTGTGTGTGTGTGTGTGTGTGTGTGTGTGTGTG
>JAQMCX010000043.1:15878980-15889965 GCA_029814765.1 Acanthurus leucopareius | reverse complement strand
TCCTTTAGTCTTCAACCCTCTGAGGCTGGTTTGTTCCCACTGAGAGGAGGAGGAGGAAAGATGGAGAGACCTCACACACACACGCACACACACACACACACACACACACACACACACACTCTGAGGCTTCTCCTTCCTCTCGGGGTTAAACAGCTTCATCTTTCCTGCTCTTCCTCTCGGCTTTGACATGAAAACACGACGTGATGCTCTAATGTTTTGGTTTGTTTAGTCGCTCTGATCAGAACGAGTGTGTGTCGCTGCTTCAGACGCTCCTGTGTGTGTGTGTGTGTGTGTGTGTGTTTGTTTCTGTCTGCTGAGGAAACAGGAAGTACAATGTTCACATCTACAGTTTGAACGTTGTTGCTCAACACTTTCAGATTAATTGGAGTTGATGAAACTTTCCTCAGACTGATGGATGAACCCTGTCACTGATCTGCTCTCCTGCCTCTGCAGACATGCAACCCAACGCAGCCGCAGCCTGAACGACCTGGAAAACATGCAACGATGTCGTGTTCACTGCAGGCCGTGTGTGTTGGATTGCATGCTGTTCATCCATGTGTGTTCATCTGGAGTGTGTGTGTGTGTGTGTTTGATAAAACCCATCTGATAAAAACATAACTGATGTTTCCTTTGTGTTTTCCTGAAGGTCAACGCTCCCGGAGACGATGAGAACAAGCTGACGGTGAGTTCGGTTTTTCTCTCTGGTCATGTGATTAAAAAAGTCATCTGCAAATATTTACAGTTTAGAGTCACCGGAGAAAAAGAAAAAGGTGTTTCTGATATTTTACCTGCATGTGAAGAGATTTGAGCTGCAGATGTGACAAACAGCTGGAAGTTTGTAGTTTGAAATGATCATTAACATGTTTTTTTACATCGCAGCTATTAAAAAGAAATGATAAAGTAAAGTGTTCATGTTTGAATGCTTTGGGATGTGTGTGTGTGTGTCGGTGTGTGTGTGTGTGTGTGTGTGTGTGTGTGTGTGTGTGTGTGTGTGTGTGTGTGTGTGTGTGTGTGTGTGTGTGTGTTGGTGTGTTTGCAGGCCAAACCGCGGCTGCAGAGGGAAGGCAGCTGTGCGTCTCTGCACAACTCATTGATGAGGAACAGCATCTTCCAGCTGATGATACACACACTGGACCCGCTGAGCGACGAAGGTCCGACACACACACACACACACACTCACACTGAACACACACACTCACACTGAACACACACACTGAACACACAGATGCACTTGAACTCAACCTGCTTCATAAGAAACGAGCTCAAATGAAACTGACTGTTTGTTTGTTTTCTCGTCTGGTTTTTGGTTAAATAAAGTTCAGCAGTTCTGATGAATTTTTAAATAAAGTTTTAAATAAAGTTTTTGTTTGTTTCAGGTCGTTTCAAAGAGAAAGCGTCGATCCTTCACAAAATGGCCAAACAGAAATGTAAAGAAGAGGCCGCCGCCGCTGCCGCCGCCGCCGCCAACAGCAACGGAGTCGGTGAGTGACGGATCAATCAGATTTCAAATTGTTTATCAGATGAGAATAAATGTGATGAAGGACGAACATGTCAGAGAATAAAAAGTTCAATAAACAATAAAACAAACTTCAAACTAACAAACTGATAAAACTCTTGTTACCATGAGAACGAAGTGTTTTTGATTTAAAAATGACTTTTTTTGTGATTTATATGATTTATTTGATTCAGTTATAATTAGACTTATCTCGTTAATTATGATTAATTAATTGCAGAAAAAATAACGCATTTAATCGCAATTTAGTTTTGCACTCCGAACAGTTCGGAACGTTTCTCGTTGCACGTAGTTTCCGGAGTAGTTCAGTTGGTAGGTCTGCGTCCCACGTACGGAAGCTTCGTTCTCCACGCGAGTTCGACTCCGATCATTTGCTGCGTTTACATAAAATATACATATTAGGGCTGTCGAAGTTAACGCATTAATTACGCGTTAACTCAAACTCCTTTTAACGGCACTAACGCGCGATTAACGCACACACGGTCTGTGCTTCGCCAGCTCCTGTAGTTTCAGGAAGTGGCGCTAAAATAACATTTCAAACGGTTACAAAGCAGAAATGGATCCAGAGAAGGGCCTTTAAACGGAAAGTTTAGCTTTAAAATTTTGCCCGATGGTTCTCTGGACAAAATAAAAGTAATTTTTATTTATTTTAAATGTGAACTAAGTTTCCACCGGAGCACGTCCGGTCTTAAATACCACATGATGGCCAAGGGATTATTATTGTCCTCTCCTATTTTTCCTCGAGTATAAGAAACACAATAAATATCTTAAGTTACATCTATAGCACGGTAAAAAAAAATGCTATTAATTTGCGATTAATCGCGCATTAACTCAGGACACTAATGCAATTAATCGCGATTAAAAATTTTAATCGACTGACAGCCCTAAAATTTATATATGTATTTAAAAAAAACGAGAAGTTGTTGCTGGGTTTGTTGGGTGGAAATCTGGATGTGAGCACAAATTGTCCAAGAAAGAATTTTCCTATCTGCAGCTAGCACAGACAACAAAATGACAAAAAAATGTTGCTTCTCCTGTCAAATATTGATATGCGATTAATTGATATTAATTAATTACAAAGCCTCTAATTAATTAGATTAATTTTTTTAATCCAGTCCCACCACAAGTAATAAAGATTCATTTGTCTGTTGTCTGAACTATCAGATTTAAATGTTACACATTAAATAAAAACAGATGTTTTGGTTCATTTATCAGCTGATTGGCTGATTTGTCAAATAATTTGTAATCAATAAGCATCTCTTGTTTCTGAACGTAGCAGCTCTGATCACGACACGAGCTCAAGTTTCAGCTTTTCTGAACCATCAAATTCACCTTTAAACTCTTCTTCTTCTTCTTCTTCTTCTTCTTCTTCTTCTTTCCTCCAGCTGATAAAAACATCCCCAACAGCACAAACGTCGCTGTGGAAGTCACGCCGCCCATGAATGGCGTCGCCGGAGGAGACGAGGTGTGAATTTAGTCTCTTTTTGTGACATTTAACTTGAATAAAAGCAGAAGGATCAGCTGTTTGAGCTTCACCTCCATGTTCTGGTCCTCAGGGGGAGGAGGAGGAGGACGAGGACCAGCCTCTGAGCCTCGCCTGGCCCGACACCCTCAGGAAGCAGATCACGTACCTTGTCATCCTCCCCATCGTCCTGCCGCTGTGGCTCACTCTGCCGGACGTCAGGAGAGAGGTGACGCACACACACACACACACACACACACACACACACACACGTTTACGTTTCTCAGCTCATGTTTATTAAAAAATGTAAATGATTTGATCTTATTTCCCTAAAACCGAACGTGTGTCGGAGGATTTTAAAGCAGGAAGAAACTCTGACTGACAGGTTTGGTTCCTCTGTGCTGCGTTCAGGGTCACGCGGCCTGCTGAGTCATGTCTCACTGTTTTTATTATAAACGCTGTAGTTTACAGCCACACTCGGGTCAGTGAACGTAACATGAACGAAACTTATGCAAATGTTTATTCTCTGTAAACGAATCTCATGATCCGTCAACTTCTAGCTGCTGAAATCTCACATTGTGCCTTTAAATGAGGCTTTTAATGAGGGTTCATAGTTATAGATGTTATAGATCAGATATTGATTGTTGAGGTGATCAATAAACTAAATTGTTCTGTTTTTTTTCAAAATTCTTTTCAGACCTCAACCAAGTTCTTCCCCATCACTTTCATCGGTGCCATTTCTTGGATCGCTTTCTTCTCCTACCTGATGGTGTGGTGGGCTCACCAGGTACGACTCACACACACACACACACACACACACACACACACACACACACACACACACACTGTTTTCATCTCCGCTCCATTCGCTTCTATTCTGAGGCCTCTCCTGTGTGACTGCAGCAGTCTGGGTGTTGAATGTGTGAGCAGAGCAGCTAATCCCGACTAATCTGCGTTGATCCGCGGCCAGATCAACCTGTAACGCTCTATTTTAACGGTGCAAATGCAAAGACAGGCCTGAAGTCGCAGGTCATGTGTGCAAGGTCGCGTCTGCTTTTATTTCAGCTCCCGCAGGCGCCGAGCTTTGTGTGCAGAAATGTTGCGTGATGTGACGGCGAATCAGCATCAGCGACGTGTCAGCGGCATCAAACCTGCTGAAACTCCAACGTTTCTGCAGATCACAGAAAGTTTTGTTGTGATCAGAGTGATTTCTGTCCGTTTTAAGCCGAAATGAAATTATTGTTATTCAAATAAAATGACACATTTTCTCTGAAAGTGATTGTAAAGCTGCATTTAATTAGATTTTATCACTTTAAAAAGCAAAAAAAGGGGAGAAACAACATGTGGAAGCACTTAAACACATCAGCCATCGACTGATTGTCTCCTCAGCTGGACCTCTTTCACGTGTGTTTGGTTTGTGTGTTTAGATGCCTGCAAGAGACTGAAAGCAAATAAAATTCCATAAAAAATCCTGATGACACAACATAAAAAAACAAAACAAAACCTTTTTTAATGCAGAAATGTTGAGAAAAAAGTTGTTGTAGTTCCTGAAGTTTGCAGCTGCGTCACTCAGCGTCTCCGTCTTCTCTGCAGGTCGGAGAAACTTTCTGGGTCACAGAGGAGATCATGGGTCTGACCATCTTAGCTGCAGGCACCTCCATCCCTGACCTGATCACCAGCGTGATCGTGGCGAGGAAAGGCCTCGGCGACATGGCCGTGTCCAGCTCCGTGGGCTCCAACATCTTCGACATCACTGTCGGGTGAGTTCACGCCGCGAAAACACGCCGATGATCAGAGCGTGATGTTCAAACGTGACGATGAAGCTCAGACTCCTCTCTGTGTCCTCCTCCTCCTCCTGCAGGCTGCCGTTCCCCTGGCTCCTCTTCAACATCATCAACGACTACCAGCCGGTGGAGGTGAGCAGCAACGGCTTGTTCTGCGCCATCGTGCTCCTCTTCCTCATGCTCCTCTTCGTCATCATCTCCATCGCCGCTTGCAAGTGGAGGATGAGCAAGTTCCTGGGCTTCCTCATGTTCATGCTGTACTTCGTCTTCCTCATCGTCAGCGTCATGCTGGAGGACAAAGTCATCGTGTGTCCCGTCACCATCTGAGAGGAAGCCCCGCCCACCGACCGTCGAATCGCCGGAGGAGAGAAAACAAAAAAAAACATCCTCACACAGACTTAAACTGTCTCTTATCTGCCACACACACACACACACACACACACACACACACACACAGTAGACGACTGCACACACACTCACTCAGTTTCAAGTGAATAAAACACGCACACACACACACACACACACGTTAGACAGAGGCAGTGACTTGAATCCGCCGCTGTAGCTCACGAGCCTGGACGTCATTTTGCCACCAAATAGAAGCGACTTTTTTTTTTTTCCTCTTTGTACCATGTGACTACAATCTGTAGCTGCTATTGGTGGAAACCTGCTGAAAGCAACTGATGGACAAGTTGTGCAAACGCCACATTGGACGGAAACTTCACTGAAGATCACCTGAAGATCACCTGAAGGACTGTGCAGCAGAAACAATGAGGGCAACAAGAGACTTTATATGTTGTTTTTAAGGCAGTGAATCAGGAGGAATCCTGTCCGTGCTGCAGAAAAACCAATAAAATGTAAAAAAAGAAAGGGAAGACTTGAGTCAGGTAGCTGCTGTAGATCTGAACTGTGTTAAACCTGCTTCGAATGTCAGCGAGAAGAAAAAACTCCAGCATGTTTTCAGATCCAGAGGAGAAATTCACACTTTGCGTCCCATCAGAGAACATCTGCAACGAGTCGACGGCTTCACGTCTGAACGCAAAAAAAAAAGCTCGTGACTTTTTCTTCTCCATCTGCCTTCACATGCGCCGCTTTAGAGAGAGCGACCCCTTCAGTGTCCTCACTGAAAAACACGGATTAAAGAACACAAATCAGTTTCCTGGTAGATGATGCAGTCTGGACGTTCAGAGGTGGAAGAAAGATTAGAGATCTCCGTTGTATTTTACTTGTTAAAGCTCAAAAGTGTTGTTTTTTTTTCTGAATTATGTATTTATAAGAAGTGTTCAATATCCAAAAGTATCCCTGACTGTTTCCCCTGTAACCTTTTCATGTAAAACAACTCATGTACTGTATAACATGTGTATATTTATATATATACGGAAGCAAACGATAGCAATATTTTTGTCTCGGGCTTTTTTTCCTCGTTCTCCACTGATATGGAGCCTTTGTTGCCATGTGACAGAGAGGTGAGATCTCAGAGCGAAACTGCAGGAACAGAAACATCACGACGGCTCATATTTTCATTCTGACGCTAAACTCGGACTGTTGAAGAGATTCAGTTTGTGACATTTGTATATTTTGGTCATTTTTTTGTTTCCCTTTTAATCCCAAATCCACATGTACTGTCCCGTCATTAGAGTCTTAGATAGCTGTTTCCATTCAAATGTTAACTCACATTTACATAAGAAGTGAAAAAAAAAGGTGTTTTGTTTTCATCCACTAATCTTGTGCTAATATTCTGAAGATGTTGCAAAAACGATTATACAAAGAAAGAATAAAACAATAAAGAAGTCTGTAACTCCACCAAGCTGCTCTCGTTGCTGTTGTTGGATTTTTTTCTCTTTGATTTTTTGCAAAAATTTGAGTATTTTTATATCTTAAAGTCTGAAACGAAGAGGCAGGAGGAAGCTCGTGCAAACTGAGCTGCACAGAATCGCTCAGCAGTCTTTGTTTTTCCTGAACAAATAGATCTGATATTTTATCGTTAACGATGCTCAGCGAGAAACGATCAATAAAGCCTCTGTAGTTTGTAGGAAACAAACAAATGAATGTGATAACTGCACATCTGTAGGACTCTCAGGTACAAATGTGCAGTCGTGTTTCTTTTTCTTCTCTGTTCGATGTCGATTTTTTTAGATAAAAGGATCCGATCCTCTTTAAAAAGCCACAACGACGTTCGTTCACTCTGAAAAATGACTAAAAATCACATCATGTGTCACCATGTGAAACCAAACTATTTATTTATCTAATTTTTTTCATGAATTTGAACTGTTTTTTGCCCAAATTAACATGAAAACTCTCCATAAAAGTGTTTTTCACAGGGAGAACTGTGTGTTTTATTGTGTGTTCATGTGTATAAAAATGTGTAAAGTGTATATAATCTCCTGTGTGTAACCATAGACCTCCTGATCAACACGTCTTTAACCTCCTGCAGAGTCGATTCTTCATCTCCTCCTGCTTTGGAGGATCAACTGAATGTGAGAAAAGTGTGAATGAATGAATGCGTTTAGAAAATATCTTAAAAGAATCCGTCTTTGATCAGTTTGAATAAAATGACAGATGGTAGAATTTTCTTTTGTATTTCCCTCAAACACTGTGCAGGAGTCACATCCATGTACTTTTTGAACTGTGTATAACACTGTACAAACTTATATAATTCAATATATTATTATTATTCATTGTGTATAAAGTGTTGAACAAGAAAATAAATGAAATTCAAACTTTCGCTGTTTGTCTCGTCCAGCAGACGGATCAGCTGTCACACACCGATCACGTGTTTGTTGCTGCAGGATGAACAGTTTTAAAACTTTATTTGATGTTTTTGGTTAAAAAAACATTAGAAACCTGTATTTTTTTCTTTAAAATCAATGAAAAACAGCTTCAACCACCTTTGAAGTCGAATCCCACATGATTTTCATTCATATAAAAGGTTTTAAAGCTCCTTCAGCTCTCAAACGGCCTCGCTGTCTCAGATCTGCAGTGTCATCAATCAGGATGTGATCTGCTTTACTTTGACACAAGCTTCTTACAGCAGCATGATTGGCTCGCTGCCACATGAGCACAGTGATGCAACCAGGATTCACTGGATACCTGAGGACAAGGGACAAAGGACAAACTCACCTGTCTGTTTGTGTTTACAGACGTCAGCTCACCTGCATCACTGTCCAGCATTTATTCACAGGAAAATTATTATTATTTCTATTAATTAAGCTTGGAAGCGGGTCGTGTTTTATGGCTCAGAAACTTTAAACCTGAAGCTCTGTGACTCTATAGATCAGCCCTGCAGGTCCTGACGGAGCAGATGGCTCTAAAACTCAACATAAAGCCTTTAGTGATCAACCAGAGTCACGCGAGAGTAGCCACACGTTCAAAGACAGTTTGGCAAATGAGCAGTGTGATTAAACAGCTATTTTAATATATGCAGTGGTTTTTTTTTTTTTGCTCATTATGTCACTACATTGATTGAATTGGGTTCATTTTTGACAGTTTTCTTGCATTTAGAGGACTTACCTACTCTGACTTTGACCATTTATCTAAATGTCTGGAAGAAAACAGTGTTGACGTGAACACAGAAAGCCTCCGAAATGACAACTGAACCAAAAATCAAGACCAACAGATGGATTCAAAACAGTAAACAGTTCATTTGACTAATTTAACTAATTAAAGAAGCCATCAAACCATCATGTTGGCTTCAGTTTCACTTAAAAGAGCATTTTTACACACATTATTTTTATTATTATAAAACCAAAGTGGACGTTTGAGCTTGGGAATATTGTTTTAAGAATAGAAAAGATATGAAACTATCTATAATAAATATTATTTTTTTTTAAAATATATTAAAATAAAATTAATCTGGAATTCAAATTTTGTATATTTCGACAGAAATGAGCGTTTTACAGACGCGGACAGCTGCTTTTTGTCTGGTTTTATTGACCAGAACGCTCATGCGGATGAGAAGGTCCTACACGGTCCGCAGCGGCAGGTGGCGACAGCGCGCATAACGTTCTATTAAAACAGCAGAAGAAGAAAAAGCCGGAAGTTCCAGCAGTGCTCTTTACATTCAGCTGTGTTCGGAGCTAAACACACCTGATCTCCGGCCGTTCAGTCGTTTTTAATGTGATAATCGCAGTTTTGGAGACTAACATGGAACCGCCAGAGTCACCGGGACCGGATGGTACCGGTTCCGGTCCAGAACAGAGTCCCAAAACCGAACTTTCTGCAGCGATGCGGGCTAAAATCGAGAGGAACCGACAGAGGGCGTTGATGCTCCGGCAAGCCCGACTGGCGAGCCGCCCTTTGTCCGCCGTGGAGGGCTCGACCGCGGCCAAAGTCTCCAAGACCATCGACTCCGGTGCCGGCTTCTTCATCGAGGAAGAGGAGGACGAAGAGAAGGAGCAGAGGACCCAGAAGGTTGTGCATCAGCCAGGTGTGTGTCACCTGTACTGCTCCCGGTTAGCTAACACATTTAAGGGTCAAAGTTCATTCAGAGAGCAGAAGTTTTAGCAGAGAACCGGTTCTTCTGCTGCAACATCTCAGAGTCCAGAGGAGGCTGTGGAAGTTTAAACACATTTATACATAAATTATACACAAATATTTGCAGGTCGGATGTTTATTATAACTGCTGTTTGTTAAAGCTGCTGTGACGATGTTTCAGACATATTCTGACAGAGTTTCTATAGTTTTTACACGTTTATACAAATAAAAGAGGACTGTTGGCCTCTGTGAAAAAGTGTTTTTCTAGTTTTTCATGCGTTATATATTATAACATTATTTCATGTGTAATATATTTTTAATGGAGTGATATTTGTGTGTGTGGTGTGTGTGTGTGTCCAGCTCCTGTGATTGAACCGGACTACCTGGTGTGTGATGACTGTGAGAAACCCTTCATGGACTCTTATCTCAGCAACAACTTTGACCTGTGTGTGTGTGACAAGTGCAGGTACACACACACACACACACACACACACACACACACACACACACACACACACTAACAAACAAAAAAGCCTAAAACCTTTACAAGCACTAAATCTGAACATGTTCTTTTTAAATTGCACAACGTTTAAAGTATCAGAATATTTCTGCTCTTATTGTTGTTCAGTTTTCTTGTTAATCAGTTTATTCTCAGTATATTTTGTCTAATTTGCAGAGTTTAAATCAGGAATCAATGAGTTATTTCCTTATTTTTAATCACAAACTTTGCGCTGGTTTCCGTCCTCAGAGACAACGAGGAGAAACACAAACTGATCTCCAGAACAGAAGCCAAGCAGCACTACCTGCTGAAGGACTGTGACCTGGACAAGAGGGAACCTGCCCTCAGGTTCATCCTGAAGAAGAACCCCCACAACCCCCGATGGGGGGACATGAAGCTCTACCTCAAACTGCAGGTGTGTGTGTGTGTGTGAGTGAGGCCTGAAGAATGCACAGTTAGTGTGTTACAGCTGCTCTTGATCAGCACACACTGATACCTGATGCATTGATTGTTTAAATCTTCAAGTAAAAATGATAAATCTTCGTTAAAGATGCTCGATGATGCTGCTTTTCTCTGTTTTATGTCCTCGTAAACTAAAAAAAATTCTTAAAAAACAAGAAATTGGAAAGAGAGGCTCTGGTTTGTGGAGATGAAATGAGCCTAAAAGCCCCTCGTTGTTCAGTAAAGTGTATGTGTGTGTATGTGTTTTAATGAGTCTGTCTGTACTCTGTGTGTGTGTGTGTGTGTGTGTGTGTGTGTGTGTGTGTGTGTGTTCCGGGGCCCAGGTGGTGAAGAGGTGTATGGAGGTGTGGGGTTCGGAGGAGGCGCTGGAGGAGGCCAGAGAGACGAGGGAGGAGAACAGGGAGGTGCAGAAACAGAAACGCTTCAACAAGAAGGTCAAAGGTCAGTTTACAGCCAGAGAAAACAAACAAACAAACAAACAAACATGGAGGCAGGATGAGCATGTTGACGTGTGTGTGCGTGTGTGTGTGTCAGAGCTGCGCAGGGCCGTGAGGAGCAGCATGTGGACCAAAGACACCAGCGTTCACCAACATGAGTACGGAGCCGAGGAGGTGGTGGATCCGGAGGAGGACCTGTACAAGAAAACCTGCATCACCTGCGGACACGAACTCACCTATGAGAAGATGTAGAGACACACACACACACACGCGCACACGCGCACACGCGCACACACACACACACACACACACACACACACACACACACACACACACACACACACACACACACACACAC
>JAQMCX010000043.1:15864732-15876541 GCA_029814765.1 Acanthurus leucopareius | reverse complement strand
CACACACACACACACACACACACACACACACACACACACACACACACACACACACACACACACACACACACACTCGCTCACCCTTCAGCTGTTCTCTCTCGGTAATAAAACATCCGGATCTCGTGCAAACGGCCAAATCTCTCCCGTGTGAAATCTCAGGAATCTCAGTGAGGAGAAACATCTGTATTCCTGTCACAAACAGATGTTGACCTCAGCTTTTATCTGACTGATCGACCTCTCGGTGCTCAGCCTGACGTTGCACTTCCTGTTTCTTTTTGAGGATACTGATTCAGCAGAAAGGGTTAATTGCGTCACACATTTCATGACTCAGACAGAAATGAGCATTGAGATTAAAACTCTGTTAGAAAAATGAGATTTTTGTAAAGAGATTCTCTTTAAAGTTTCATGTTTTTGAGTCGCTGAATCCAGATGTTTCCTCCAGTATCTCAAATGAACCGTGATGCCTTCAGGCTCATCTTGTCCAGTCTTCATGTGAACTTCACAGCTCAAACCTCTCTGGCCTTCGTTTTCTCACCTGTCTGAGTCAAATCTCTCCGTAGCTTCTTGCTCTGGCAGCAGATTCACTTTGAGTCGTTGTTTCTGATCCGTGGACCTTCAGTCTAACCTGAAGCGGCTCAGAAGAACCTGCTGATGTGAGACTGTGTGTCGTTTCATGGTGTTTTAAATCAGCTGTGGAGAGACGAGCCGCCACCGCCGCCGCCGCTGTCATGGTGAAGATCCACCGGTGCTGCTGGTTTTTGCTCGAGACAAACTGATCAAATCAAAACTGTAAAATAAGTTGACGTCTTTGTGAAATGAACTTTTGTCATTAAAGTTTTGATTGAAGCTGGATGATGGACTCTGGTTGGTCGATGTGGAGGAGACGTTTTGTTTTGCGTTGACAAAACAAGCGAAGCCGCCTCCTTTTCTTCTCCATGAGACTTCAACTGCACGTTTTGGTTTTTAGAAAAATAATGTGGATGTTTGTTTTTTTTTAACCTGTTTAGACGAAAATGTAGTTTCTATTTTATAATAATATATTGTAAATAATAAAAAAATGCTTTTTACCAGCTCAGAGTTTCCTGATAAATCACCTCAGATGTTTGAAACATGAAGCTTCATCTGTTTTATTTGTGGAGTGAAACTTGGTCCTCTGCTGTCTGAACCGAAGTACATTTACATAAAATTTCATGAATTCTTTTACTGTCACAGAAACGAGACGTTCGGCCAAATCCAGGCTCCTGTTTCTCATTTTATTATTATTATTATTATTACAGACAAATTGCTTCTTTTCAAACAGACTCTCAGATCGTCTGGTTGTTATAAATACAAAAAGATGCAGAAGAGCAGTGAAAAACAAAGAACATGTGACCGAACGTTTCTCTTTGTTCACACATCAGTTCGTCTTTTCTGCTGTTTCAGTGAGTCACTTTTAAAAAAACTGTTTCAGAGCAGCTTCAATAAACCTGAAGGTGACAGAAACCAAACTGGACAAAGACCCAAAGTCAAGAGGAGCTTCCACCCTCCAGTAAAAACAGGAATGATGACAGGAAGTACTGATGTGTTTAAATAGTTTTGGGTTCAAACTGAACCGTCCCGCCTTTAAAAAAGCTTCGCCGCCTGACAGTTGAGGCTGCTGTGAACGCCGGCGGTCTCCAGCTTGTAGACGACCTCGCAGTTCAGGTCGCTCTCTCCCGTCGTGTCCACGGAGACGATCCTGAACATCTCGTACGGAGGAATCAGCACCTCGTCCTCGTCCGAGTCGAACTCCGAGTAGGACTTCAGGTAGGCGCCGAAGCAGGTGTGAATCTCGAAGCAGCTCCTCCGTCCGAAGTGACGCAGGTCCTTGCTGAGGGAGCTGGAGGCGAACGAGCCGAAGCGGATGAGCTGCCCCGGTTCCCCGCTGAAGAGCAGTTTGCTCCTCCGGTAGCTGGTGAAGCAGTTCCTCTGGTTGAGCTTCAGGAGCCGGATGGCGTCCGACAGCAGGAAGTGGAGGGCGTGGAATTCGAAGGAGGTCTTGTAGGAGGCCTTCCCCTGGCGGACCGCCGGGTTCAGGTTGATGTAGGCGCCTGCTGTGTACGCACAAAGGGCCCGGAAGTGATCCCAGGACAGCGGGTCGTACGGGTCCTTCGTCCTCATGGCTTTCAGGGCGCACAGTTTGGTGTAGGTGGAGTGCAGATCGTCTCTGGTGCTCCTCTGGAGGAAGTGACGCTTCACTCTGATCAGCATCCGGTGGGAGCAGCCGTAGTACATGTCGTCTACAGAGTCCGGAGCCGAGCTCAGAGGGATTTGGAGGAGCGAGGACATTCCTGACGGGACCTGAGCCGGAGCGCCGGGCGCCGTCAGAGAGGCGTTTGTCTTCTGTGCAGAGGCCTGGTGGGAGATGTTCTGCACAGTCACAGGATCTATGGAGGCTGAAGGTGGATCCATCTGAGACGTCACCTTCTCGCTGGTCTGTTCAGGCACCTGCAGAGAAACAACGTGGTCCATGAAGTTTCAACTTTGACCTCAGAGACCAGAAACACTGACGTCTGTTGTCTGTCTGCAGATTTGAGATTTTCAGCAACATCTTTGGACTTTTTATACTTGTGAAGATGTTTGACACCAGTTTTTCTTTTTAAAACCTGATTCAACTACCTGAACGACAAATGTGTGACCTTAGAGTTTGAACTGTTTGTTCTAATGTCTTTTAAATCCTCCATATCACCGACACAGACGAGTTTTTCTATATTTGTAAAGTCTCATTCATCTGTGGATCTTGCGGTTGATACGAAACAAAATGAGTCTCTTCAGGATTTGAGGTCATGAAGTTCAGATAGTTCAAGACTCTCTGCTTTTCAATCGTGAATCATTTCAAAAACAATCAGTTCTGTGGCATAAAAAAGTTTCTTCAAAGAGTCGATAAAAGTTGTAACTTCAGCTGTTTGAGTCTCGTCTCACCGTCATGGCGTTCAGACGTCTCGTCTTTGCATCGAGGCAGCAGAGGAGGAGAAACACCAACGTAACGCTCTTCAACATGGCTGAAGATCTCTGAAAGAGAAAACATCCGTCAGGTTCTTTTACAGCTGGATTCATCGTTTAAATCACATCACGTTCGGTTCAGTTCGGTCTTACCGGGTGAAGAAGCAGCAGAGTTCGTCAGCTGTCGGAGTCGTGGGACGCCGGTCGCTTCTTATCAGAGCTGGTGGGGGTGTGTTCAGGGCAGGGGTGGGGTCTCCATCCTTCTTATGGGCTTACTGAGGATTTTCCCAGTTTTTTTTTGTAGCCAGCAAGATTTTTTTGCTATTTCATCAACTCAGAAAGAAGATTTAAGGTTGAAAAAGGTTCAGTTAAACCAAAATTACATAAAAACAAATCTTACATTTTAGTTTGTAAAAACTGTTTTACTTGAAGTTTCAAAATGACTTTAAAAAAAAAAAATCAAACTTTTATAAATGTTTCATTTGAAACCTGCTGAGTGTTTTTCCTCAGTAAAGTGACGGCAGCTGTAATTTTAAAACTAAATATATCAGAACAGAAGCTGAATCTGCATTTCTACAACAAAAGATGTTTTAAATTGATTAAATTTGAAACTTTCATATTTTAAAAGTATTTGGAACAAGAAGAAACACTTGAATTTTCTTGGAAACAAAAAGGAGTTTGAAAAGAGGAAACTAAGCGTGACTTCACTTCCTCCTGAGAAAAGTGAAGTTTGCATTTATTTTTAGTCTGAAGTGAAACTCAAATTTCCTAGATTGGCCCTCTGCTGTAATTTGTGTCAAACCTCTTTCGTTTATTTGGAAACTCCCTTTAATCGCTGACTCAACCATCCTGTTTTAAGTTTATGACGCATCAGCAAACTTATCAAACGTGATTAAGACGTCACACACACACACACACACACACACTTTAGCATCAGATATCAAAGTCCTGATAAATGTTCGTCAGCTGTGAATCACTCGGTTTAAACTGAGCACGTTTAGATTTTAAGATTTTAAATTCTTTGCTGCCGGACGGTCAGTCGGTCAGTTTCTCTTCAGACTGTTTGAACTTCAGTTCAAGTTGCATCAAATAAACAGACAATTTATTTACTTTTCACATGAAACACAAACACTGAACATCAGCCAAGTTTGAGCTTAAAATTCAAAAGTTCTCTGAACGTCAGAGTCCTTAAACACGAACGCGTCGTCTGTGGTGTCGACCTTCAGCCCGTCGATCTCACCCTGTGAGAGAAAGAAAAAGGGATTCAGATGTAACAAAGATAAAGGTGTTAAACCACCAGAGGGCGCTGTAAGAGCTTCAACACCCTCAGATACAGGATAAAACAACATGAAAGTTTAATTTTTGCTAAATTTGAACATGTAAAGATGCTGAACTCTGAACATTACACCATCTCAAACTATGGAGAAGTTCTGTTTCACAACCCAACTTTACAAACAAAAAGTAAATCGTCCTTTTAAACGCAGGTGATGTGCTTACGTCCCCAAAGTATTTCTCTATGAGACCGTGTGCAGCCTGGTACACCATGTCGTTGTCGTGGTTCTGCAGCATCTCGATGCGGTCCAGTCCTCCCAGCTCCTCAACCAGCAGGCTCAGTTTCTCAGTCTCACCCATCTTCTCTGCAGCCTGGAAAAAAAAAATCAGGAAGAGCAAATAAAAACGTCCGACCGTCTGAACTTTTGAGTTCAGGGTCAAACTGAGTCGGTTAGTTTTCCTTCTCACCATGAAGATGTTGTTGATGGCATCCAGGATGACCAGGATGACTTTAGCATCTTTGACCTGCAGCAGGTTGATGATCGCCTCCAGAGCTCCACTCTGCACCAGCTGGACGACCTGCTCCACAGTGCCCCCGCTGGTGAAGTTGGTCACTGCCCACACCGCCTCCCTTTGAGTCTTGAAGTCTCCCTGAGAAAAGATGGATCACACGGGTCTTCAGGTGCTTTGTCACCATCTAAAGTTCAGTGTTTTGAGACAGAAGATCATTTAAATCAGATTCTGTTTCACATTTCGTTCTCTCGCTGCTCATCTGCTCACATTTCTGAGCTGTTCGACCAGCGGGGGGAGCAGGCCGCAGGTGATGAGCTGCTGGATTTGCTTGCAGGGTCCTGCAGCGATGTTGGACAACGCCCACGCCGCCTCCTTCTGCACGCTGGCCTTTGGGTGTCTCATCAGCTGAGGAAGGGCGTTCAGGACGCCGGCGTCGACCGCCATCTGGGTCTGCAAGTCTGAGCCGCTCACGATGTTCCCGATGGAGCGAAGAGCCGGAGTCTGCAGGTCAGGAAGGCGGGAGACTTTGACGACCACGACAGAACGTCATGTAGCATGAAGAAGAACACATGACCCACCATGACACTGAGCTCCTTGTGGCCCATGAGCTCCACCAGACGAGTGATGATGCCGGTTTTCACCACAACATCGATGCGGTCGTTGTCCCCGTCTGACAGGTAGGAGATTGCCCAGCATGCATCAGACAGGATGTCTTTATCACTGAGATGCAGCAGGCGGATCAGAGCAGGAAGCACCTGGAGAGCAGAGTCAGATGAGTCGTCCTTCTGGTTCTGCAGCCGTTCGTCACCGAGCGACGTCACTCACCTGCAGGACTGCCGACAGCGGCGGATACGGGTTCTTATTGCGACACAGGTTGGACAGCGTCCATGTCAGGTTACGCAGGTAACCGACCTGAAGCGAGAAGACATGAGAAGACACAAGAAAACACGAGAAGACACGAGAAGACACGAGAAAACACGAGAAAACACGAGAAAACACGAGAAAACAGGACTGTCGGCAGAAAAATTTAAATTAAACGAACTCCAACTCTGCACATCAGTAGATTTGGGTTTTAGATAAGTTTGAAAATTTAAAAATCTGGTTGTGGAGGAAAAGTAGGAACCTTATCTAAAGCTCATGTCCTGATTCCTTTACCTACACGTCATAAATACCCACAATGCTGCACAGATATTATCCACCTTAACGAGGTGCTGAGGTGGATGTGGATGAACGCGTGTGTGTCGTTCTCTTCACGCTCTGACTTACTGGTGTGTCCGGGGAGATGCGGGCCAGTAAGGCCGGGACCACGTTGCACTCAATCAGGACGTCTCGATAAGCCGGACCGTCACCTGAGGAGGAGGAACATCTTACAGCTGACGTTATGACACTTAACTCTTTATTTAAGGTTCAGACAGGAGAATCTGAATCACTTCAAGTCCACAGCACAGAAGATATGAACCAAATGTTTTGTCCTCCTGGAAGCCGCCTACATCTTCTGTGTTCAACCAGCTGATTCATCAGATGTTTTAGTCCAGAATTAGTTTGAACATGAAAGCAAAGCACCACATTCATTCAGCTTATTTCACCTGCAATGTTTCCGAGAGCCCAGACCGCCTGTTCGCTGATGTGCAACATCGGCGAGGCGAGCAGGGAGATGAAAGCAGGAACAGCTCCATGTTCCACCACCTGAGACAGAAAACACACATGTTGGAGAACCTGAGAGCCGTCGAGAACCTGTCCAGTCCAGCTTCAGACGTCACACCTGCTGCGTGTGCCAGGAGGTTCCTGAGGCGATGTTGGTCAGAGCCCACGCAGCTTCGAACTGCAGCGTCGGCTGGTCGTCCATGCAGAGGAAGGACACGAAGCGGGACAGAAGACCTGCATCGATGATCTCCTTCAGAGGAGGGTTTCGCTCCTGAGACAGCAGCTTCCTGAGGGAGGAGAGGAGGAAGTGGGCTGGTTAGTCCAGCTCCAGTTCGGCTCAGTGGACGGGTGTTGGAGGTGTTGGAGGTGTTGGAGGTCATGCTGTGAGCCCAGTTTAATCTTGAGCAATTATACGAGAAAAGGCTGAATTTGATGCTTTTTTCCTCCTAATAGTTAAAAAAGTTCTTCTCAGTTTTTAAAAAAGGTTTTCAAAGGTGAATCCTCACGTTTAATTATGGAAACGGCTGAAATATTGAGAGACAAACTTTACACATTCATATTATAAGACCATTTTTCTATTATTTCAGTTATATTTGCATCAGATCTCTGGTTTACAAAGACATGAACCCTGATTGGCTGCTGACTCCATCCTCAGAATAACCCGGATGATGCTCCTCCATCACAGAGGAAACATGATACAGCGCCCTCTGCAAGAGAAGCTGATAAATGCTCCACAAGTTGCATCCTAGTAGAGAAAACGTGATGACGTCATGACAGGGTGCGTCGAGCGTCAGTCAGGTTCAACTCAAACCGCATCACCTGTCGCGTGTCCCTGTGTGTGCTGCCTCACCTGGCGGCCTGACAGCCTCGTGTTTGCGCCTCCCTGCAGCCGCTGCTCACGTCTGCGATGATGTCCTGGATGGATAAAGGGGTCGCCTACATGACACACACGCACACACACGCACAGTTAGATGCTCTGCCTGGTTGAAAGGGACCGTGACAGGTGCGCGTGAACCGACCAGCTCTTCGGGAGAAAGCGCGTCCTCGTCCGGGAGAGACGACAGCGTGATGTTCCTCCTCTTCAGGAAACTGTCGTTCTTGTGAGCTTTGCGCAGCTCCACGCACTCTGTGATGCGTTTCTCACGAAGTTTCTGCAAGAGACGAAGATGAAGATGAAGATGATGAAGAGTCCAGAAATGTGTTGCTGATGCATAAAAAATAAACGAGAGCTCCACTCACAGCGGGATCCTTCCCCTTGTTTTTGAACTTGGAGAGCCGCTCCTCGGTGATGTTCTTGGTCGGCATGATGGACGCGTCCTGTCTGCTTCACCTGCACAGGTAACCAAAAAAACCTCACGCGCTCTGAAGGAAGGAGGGTTTTAAGAGGCGGAGCCGCCTCAGGTGAACCCAATCTGCTGTGATTGATTCACGCGCTCCTGATGATTTATTCACGTGCAGCTGTGCGCATTTAAAATAAAATAAAAATAAACAGACGTTTTTCCAAACCTTTCATAATAATAATAATAATAATAATAATAATAATTATAATAATAATAATATTACTGTTTAAGGAGCATAAATAAAATAATCAGGATTTCTTGTGATAAATTGCAGATGCCAACAGTCATGACGTGTTTCAGACACTAGATGGCGGCAAAGCTCAACTTAATCTGGACTGAATGTGTTTCCTAATGAGATGAAACTGCATTTTGCTGCAAATCTAACTGTAATTTATCGTGTGTGTGTGTGTTTACATCAGCAAACTGCAGAGAAAAGGACTTCCTGAGTCTGTTGTTCTGAGTCAGAGTGATCATGTGATCCGTCACTGCGCTGACAAAGTGACTCGAATAAAGAAAATATAAGAAAAACCAATAAATGAAATAAAAGAGAGAGAAGAGACGAGGCTGAGACAGAAAGCGAGGTGGACAGTGATGGAGTCACGTCTTCCTCTGCTGCACACAGGAAGGGCTGAACAATAAGCTGAAGTGGAGGTTTCCCCCTGACCGAGCTATAATCACTTCCTCTTGATAACGTATTCACACACACACACACACACACACACACACACACACACACACGCAGGGTCATGTGACCACGGGTGCTCAGATTCATGTGTAAACACACTCTCTCTGTCTGCCTGAGTCTGCAGACCACAACCCTCATGGTTTCCTCTGATGAAGCCCCTTCACCCTTTTTCTCACACCTCACTGTCTCTCTCACACACACACACACACACACACACACACACACACACACACACACACACACACACTCAGGCCATGTCCACATTATTCTGGTTTGGTAGGAAAAGTGTGTTTTTGCTGTTTTTTGTGCCTTCAGAGGAAACAAACCTTGAGATCTCACTTGTAAACGAGGGGAAGCAGTTCAGTTTGAAACGCTGGTGTTTATTTCAATATTAACACAAACATTTCTCTCTTTATTGTGCAGCTTTTTAGCCTTTTATGGTTTATTTTTAATTATCTGTTTTCTGTTGAAGGTCGGCACATGTTCTCTTTGGTTAATCCTGTTTTCATTCATTGATTCCCACAGACAGAAAACTCTCATCACCTGCACATCATGCAGACAAACAGCAGACAGAGAAACTCACCGAGCGACTGATGAACAGAGTCAAACATTTTTCATAAAGGACTTTCGTCAGTCAGACGGTGAGAGCCATGAAGAAACAGCTGGATGCTGATGTTTGTGTCTGCAGGCTTTAAAAAGAAAAACATCAACTCGACCACTGAAATCTCACTGGTTCATCTTGAAGAGAGTGCAGATCGACCGAACCAATCACCTTCCTCTGTGGAGGAGGAGGTGGTCGTTTAGTTTTGATAAGGCGACTGAAAGCTTGTAAACATGGCGGCTAGCGCAGAGGTTAGCCGCCATTAGCATGGATGCTGCAGAGGAGGCGGTTTAATCAGAACATTTATCCAAGTTTTGTTTTTATTTTTTCAGATGACCCGCCTCCTCCGAACGCTGTCAATCAGCTGTTTCTCAGACGAACATGTGACATAAATCCTGTGGACATGAGACACGTTTGGCATCAGGTTACATCATCAGAACAAACATACAGTGATCATACGTGTTAGCTGCGTTTGTCAGCTTGTCTTGTTGTTTTTTCTGCCCCCTAGTGGCCAAAGATGCATTAACGCAGCTTTAAGAGCCAACATTTCTCCCACCTGCAGTTTTCTTTGTGATCCTTCAGTTTTTTTGTCACAGTGAACAAAAAATGCAAGAAACATGTTTGATTGGTTGAATACAGGCTGGTAGAAGAAGAAGAAGAAGAAGATGGACGCCTCTTGTTCTGTTTGATGAGGAGGTTTTGTTGGACTTTAGTTTCTATTTCACCGTAGACAGTTAAAGGTGGTGCTTGAGGTCAGTTCAGATGAGGTCAGATGTTTGCAGCTTGTCCAGGATCCTTTAAAAGTGAAGAACATCTGTCACTCAGGAGGTGAAAGTGAGATCACTGTGAAAATAAAGGAAGCGGATGTTCGACCTCGTCTCTCCTCTGCTCTGTTTTCTTATTCCTGAATCACTTTTGGTGATTTCCTTCTGTCAGGCGTGAGAAAGCAGGGAGGACTAACAAAGATGGATGATTTCATCTGTTCTCTGCACACTTTTACATCATCTGAGAGGTGAAAGTGTCCTTCAGAGGACGACTGAGCTTCTACCAGAGAGGTCAACAAAGGACTTCTGCTGCAGAAACAGAGAAAAGAAAAGTCCGACTTTAAAGATGCACAGAAGAGATTCAGAGATTCACGTTTCTTTACTGAAATGCACTGTTCTCTGGAGTGTGTGTGTGTGTGTGTGTGTGTGTGTGTGTGTGTGTGTGTGTGTGTGTGAGCAGCCGTGCATGAGATCATCCTGCTGGACTTTCGACCTGGAAGTTCTTATGGTTCCTCAGAGACGCTCTGCAGGGTGTGGAGCGTTTCTGTCCACCCTGATCGACTGGGACTCGTTGTTAGTCTGAACAATGTGAGGTGAACGGAGGAAATTCCACAGTGCAGGTTCACCGTTTCCGACACACACACACACACACACACACACACACACACACACACACACACACACACAGTCACAAACATCACCCAGCATGCAGACACACTTTCACTGTAACTTGATTTCAGTTTTAAATAAAACGGGATGAAAACGAATCTGAAATATTCGTGATCTATAAACGATGAGTTTATTTTTATCTTCTTTTATTTGAGTGAAACAAACATGAAAACAAGTTACAGTTTGAATCATTTATTATTATGAATAACAGAGGATGAATAATGCATCATATTCAGTGGTAAAGGACATTAAAATGACGAGAACTTTAGATGTCAGACTCCAAAAAACGAGCATGTTTTTATGTTCTGCTGCAGAAAAATGAGGATTCCCGTTTCCCACAGACCCTGAAGTATCACTTCTTTAATTTATTTTGACTTTATTTAATAATTTCTCATTTATAAAAGCTTTACTTTGACACAAATCAGAGGAAGCTCTTCATCAGCTGCCTCTGATGTCACATTTCTAATAATTAATATTACCAATAGAACATTTTGTTTATCAAGCAAAAAGCAAAAACCAGACAAACAAAACCAGGCAGTTTAATGTTTAATCATAAAAACACACATCACATGTTGTATTAATGACTTTTTTAACGGTTAACAAACCTCTTGCTTTCTCTTTTCAGAGCCACACTTCATTAACTATTCATCTGCATTTATTACTGAGGACCCGAAGACTTATTAACATTAATAATTAACATGATGACCCACTTAGTTTCCTGATGGATTATTGGAAAGAAACTTAATAACATTTCATTGTTAATGAGATTAAAACGACAGATTTTTCACAACCAGACGACCCAAAAGCTGCTGTTATTCAGGAAACTATTAATTATTTGTGATTAAAAATGAAAAGACTCAAGTCACAGATTATAAACCTGTTTTGAATTGAATTTTATTGCAAAATGTCGTCAGATTTTAAACATTTTTTCACACAAAAAGACCAAAAACAAACACGGAGTCGACGCCTCTGACGTGGTTTCATTTTCACCGTCACTCCTTTGTTTCCTCCACAGTCTCCTCCACTCCCACGCTGCATTTTCCTCTTCTTCTTCTTCTTCTTCTTCTTCTTCTTCTGTTTTCTTCAATCTTTCTTTCATTCCATGTCTTCATTTGTCTGTTTGACCCCCCCCCTCATCCTCCCATCCATCCTCCCCGGTTCCCAGATCAACTTGAGGTGTGTATGGGAAATCATTATGTGGTATGGATCGTTCTGCAGAGCTGCGTCAATACAGTCTCACACACACACACACACACACACACACACACACACACACACACACACACAAACTTGTGCATAATTTGCCCTCTTTGTGTGTGTGTGTGTGTGTGTGTGTGTGGAGGAAACCTTCCCTGCTGTT
>JAQMCX010000043.1:15820123-15840055 GCA_029814765.1 Acanthurus leucopareius | reverse complement strand
ACACACACACACACACACATACACACACACACACACACACACACACACACACACACACACACACACACACACAGACACACACAACAGAAGTCAACAATATTTCTCTATGTATACTTATTTTTTTACCACCATTCATTTGTTTATCCACAAATGTATTCAGTTCAGCTTTCTTTCAGTGCTGTTCCTGTATTTTGTGTGTGTGTGTGTGTGTTTTGGTGTGTGTATTTGGGTGTATTTGGGTGTGTAAGTGTGTGTGTAGTGCTGATGTCAGGACATGTTCTCCTCTTCATACCAGGATGAGCAAGTACAGTTAAAATCTTTGGGATTTCTGAGAGTGACAAATCCATGTGTCAGACACAGGAATGCAAAGTGTTGCCTGAACATTGCTGTGTGTGTTTGTGTGTGTGTGTGTGTGTGTGCGTGTGTGTGCGTGTGCGTGTGTGTGGGTGCTTTACAATATGTCAGCATTGCTTGAATGTGTTACACAGTAACCTGGCACAGTAACATTAGTGCTTTGGTTTAGAAGCATCAGATGCGTTCAGCACTGTGACGAGTTCACGGTTAGTTGATTGGGAGTAAACCGTGACATGCTGGTCATTCACACGACAGGAAATGAAACCCAGGTTATCAGCTGTCAGACACATCAGTTGTTTTGGGAAAGCACCTCATTTGACTCAGGAACACTTATTGATACAGGCCTTCATATCTGTGGAAACCTATGTAGCATTGTTGTTTTGACATACTTTCAATTTGTGTGTCGAGTTTTTTTATATTTAAAGCTTTAAACAAAACTTGTCTGCGAGTTCTTCACTTGCTTGATCCCTAGTTGTAGTCCAGTGTGTATAATGATTGATTTGATATTTATTTCTTCCTTTTTTGTTGACTTTTTTAATGTTTGCTTTGAATTTGCTTGACAGATAAAAACACAGATACTAAAATTTCTCATAGAGCAGGAAATTTACTGAGAACTTGATGAGTTTTCATGTACAAACTCATTGACACTCAAAAAAATAACAAAAAATAAATATGTAAATATAGAAATACTGAGCTTACACAGAAAGATTAAACTAAATTAGATTTTTTTAGAAAAATCATTTACCAAAACTTGTTCCTCTAAAGATAATTACCACCTGTCGATCACTGTTGACCCACCTCTTTATGAAGCGACACCACTGAGGGCATGTAAACATGTAGAATGTGTGTTAGAAACCTGAGTAGATCCTCAGCACATCCTGGTCTTTGCAGAGCTCAACCTGGATGTGGGAAAAGAGAACTCAGTTCCAAACCAGCTCCTCTGCACAAAGCAGCCGAGCATCAGGAAAACACAAGACTCAAACTGGTCTTTGACTGGTGTCGTGTTCTCGTACACACACACACACACACACACACACACACACACGGGGAAGCAGTCTCCCGTAACACTCAAGCGAGTCACCCTGAACTATCTGAACGATCAGGACAAAAAGTGAAAAAAGAGGGAGAGAGAGAGAGAGATGAGATGGAGCGACAAAGATTCCTAAATGGGCCTGAGGCAAGAAAGGATCATCTCCTGGAACATTTTTCATTTGCTTATCCAAACACAGACTCATGCACATGCACACACCCCGACCAACCGGGGTCTTCACCGCGGACACGAAGGGTGGAGAGAAGGAGCAGTGTGTGGCCAAACGGCTGTCGACTGCTCAGGTTCAGAAGACACATTTTAAGATGTTATCTTCATGAAAGGAAGGATTATGTGTGTGTGTGTGTGTGTGTGAGTTTGTCAAGAGGGCCACGGTCTTTGAACATCTGTAAACATTGTGTGTGTGTGTGTGTGTGTGTGTGTGTGTGTGTGTTTGTTGAGTGTGACCTTTTCTCTAACTCTCTCCGTCTTGGTTTCATTTCCAGGTATCATCTCATACACAGAGTACCTGTTCCTGCTCTGCATCCTCACAAGTGAGTCGGTTCAGGTTCTCGTCCTCCTTCAGCTCACCTCGTCTTTTACTTTACGGTCGGCAGAGTGAGATACGTAAACTGTCCTCAGCCCACACACAACTTTACTCAACTTCACAAGAGGCAGCAATGACACCAATCGGTCGGTTGTCCCTCTTGTCCTCTGGGACGCTCTGGAAACTGAGAGACAAAGAGAAAGAAAAAAACACTTCTATTCATAATCTTTCAAAACTTGAATGAAGACATGAATTTTAAGCTTTTTCCTCTAAATATGCGACCTTCTGATCAGGTTTTTGGGTATTTCTCACTGAGAACAGCATTGTACTGCACAGCCTCATTACAGCTTCAAAACTGCCTCTTTTTGTTCATCTGCCCCTCAAGGTCCTTTTTTGTTTGTAAATGATCAGGAAACTGAACAGTGTCAGTATTTAATGTTCTTTTCCCTTTTCTTATCCGTTTTTTCCATCAGTATGTCCTCCTAGAGATGATGTGGTAGGTCTGCATTCAGTGTAGCTCTGAATGTGTCCACATTAAACTGGGAGAAAATCAGGAAAGTGTTTGTGTTATTGACATTCATTTGAAATTCAGGCGGAAAAAAGAAAAGTAATGAGTTAATTTTTTGACAAAAGCAGTTTTCGATAACTAAAAAATCAGGTTTTATTATTTTTTATTACATATTACTTATCATTACCTTATTACTTGTGCCGAAGAACCATTAATATTAAAGTACAAACGATTCTTGTTCTGTTAAAAAACCTCTTGTGGTTTTTTATCTGTATTTATCTGCACTCTGGTTTTTCTAAAATCAAACACAAAGCTTTATGTGATTTGGTAGATGTGTAGGTAAACCTGATCAATGAGAAACATATTACGAATCATGGAAAAATGCACATGTCAGATGCAGCTCGTAGTCCATATAGATTTATCCACCTGCCACCTATATGCCACTCCATCCAATGCTATTTCTGGATTTAAAATTGCTTTCAGCACACACATGCACACACTCACCCTATGTGCTGTCCTCTCTGCTCTCCAGAGCCTCATGCTGGCTTTAAGATTGCATTCAATATGTTTGATGCAGACGGCAACCAGATGGTGGACAAGAGGGAGTTCTTGGTGGTGAGTCTGTGATACTGAGAGAAAATCCATGCCATGACTGAATTTATGTGTTATTATTAAAATCACCTTTTGCTGCCATCACAGAAGGGCAGGGTTAGGATATTAAAGGCACTGACAAGGAGTGTATAGTATTTAGATGATGAAAATAAACTGTCAGTCAGATAAAACCTCCCCTCTTTAAGCTGAAGTTGCTTTTTTCTGATTGATTAATTGTTTTTTAGTGTATAAAATATAAAAAAAACTACAGTTAATACTTTCCTTGGCCAGTTTATTGAAAGCAACATACAAAGTAATGACCACTGATTCACCAAACTGAGATTTATTACCACTAAAATACTGAAACAGATTAATGTGCAGCTGCAGTTTTCCTGCAAGAAAACAAATCAGAATTCATTTAATCTTTATTGTATTTGACAAAAAGTCCCTTTGAAAGCCAAAATAGAAATTCTACGTACAAACATTCAGGCTTAAAATAGAATTTTGAACCTGTCATGGAATTTTCAATGCGATCCTGATCTGTCTTTCATTACAGCTTCAGGAGATCTTCCGGAAGAAAAATGAGAAGAAAGGAAGGAAAGGAGATGCTGAGAAATCAGCCCAGTTGGTAAGAAAGTTGGTAACAGAGGGTGAGGGTGTTTTTTTGTGCGTGAAACAAACATGGATCATAAGTCTTAAGAGAAAAAGACTGCAGTGATGCTGCTGTTATTAGTGGAGTACAAAGGTCCATATGTGCTGTTTTTACTGAGACGAATTTAACCGGAAAAAGTGAACATCCCCATTAAAACGGCATTTTAATACACACATGAGTGTAAAGTGTCACAGCACCTCACCTGTTTCCTCTTCAAGTCTGAATGCTGTGTTAAACCGAACGTGTGGATGTATTAAAAATGACTCGTCATCATCCAGGTTTATTGTCGTCAGTGTTAAAGTTGTGACCGAGGTTAGCTGAACGGTTCCTCTACTCGTGTTTAAGAGCATGCTGCCTTATAAAAACTGTTTCTAGCGACGTGGTTTCTCCTCTCTTTTAACTGTGACGGTTTTCCCTGATGTGTACTTGTTAAACTGGATACACTCTGGAGAGAATTTGTCCGTTTCAACACTTCATTGGCTGAAGGTTTAGAAAAAAACAGATCATCTTGCTTTACTACACTGAATGGTTAAACTACGGGTTTTATAGTTGAAATCTGCAGGATTGACGGCTTGTTGAAGCATTTGGCTTTAAATGCACAACTTGTACTGTTTCCACATTAAAATAAATATGACATTACTTTACATCTGAACATGATTTCTGGTTTAAAATAGGTTTTAATCGGCTGTGGTGGCTGATGAACAAAGAAGGCAACGTCTTCGTCAAACTACAGCTTTTGTTTCATTGTGTTGATTGAGAGACCTCTAGAGGCAGAAATTACATACTGTGTGTTTAAACTCAATAACGTTCAAAGGCCTGTGTGTAGAAAAGAGTAGAATCGGTTCATTTTAGCTGTTTACAGATTAAAGAACAACAATGACCCCCCCCATTCCACTTTCATACCTCTCATAAAGAACAGGGAGGTTGAATATTGATGCAATAATCTGTGTTTGAAGAGGAAACACTGCGCTCAAACTTTCAGCTCACAGAGTGTTTTCAGTAACATTTACAGTCAGTTTGACAGAAAGGAAAGTGAAATCTGAAGGAGTAAAATGTTTCCCCTCCTCACATGCATCTCTGGGAAGTGCAGTGTTGTAATGCAAAGTGTGTGTTTTTCTGAACTGCAGCCACTGACGTGTTGGAAATGACACATCCCTCTGCAGAGTGTATCCTCAGCCTCTATCCTTGCATGTACTAACATGTCTTTTACCTTCTCTCCCCCTCCTCTCTGACTGCATGCTCTGTCCTCCTCTCTCTCTCCCTCATGTCTCTCTGTGTGTTAGAGTATGCAGCTCTATGGATATCAGGTTGCCCCCATGAACAGCGTATGTATCCAAAACCATAACCCCGTAGTCTCCTTTCTGCTCTTGTTTGGATGGTTGATGAAATGATTGAAGGGATGAACAGAGGAACAGGGAGTCAGGGTGTTTCTTACAGCTGGACTGGTACATGCTACACGGTTTAAATAAAAAAACAAAACAGTTATTGTGACGTTTTTTAAGGAAAATATTAAAAACACAACGGGACTTAAACATGGTGATGGTAAAAAGTTTAGGTTAAAGTCTCTTTTTTTTGATTGAACTCTAGATTAACAGCTTTGTTTATAAATTTAAGTAAAAACGTGTTCTGAATTTTTCCAATTTACTTATTTACTTAGTCTTGTTTCATCTGAAGGTCGATCCCACTCCCCCAGTTTTTACGCTAAGCTAACCAATTTAGCTTCATATTATTAATACAGGCATTACAGTGGTTTCAATCTGCTCATCTTACTCTTAACAAGAGAGCAAAGCAGGGGTATTTTTCTTTAATTACACCTTTTTTAATTGCCCTTAAGCTTTTAAAAATTTGCAATTTGAACATAAAATCACTGCTGGTGCTGTCAAATTACTGTTGTGTGATATAGAAACCAAAGAGATCCATCAGTAGATTGAGGAAGGTCATAAAATGGGAAAGTTTTATTGCACCTAATAACAAATGTCATGGTGGACATCTGGTTAATCGAGGCAGATTAACACAGTTTTACTAAATTAGCACTTTGTTTGAACTGTTTTGCCTCCATCAGGGTCTGTGGAGGGCTGTTAGGTGTAGATGTCATTACATCAGGAGACCTGATCCTCTGTTCTCAGTTAGATGTGCACAGAAAAGTAGAAAGGATGGAAGGACAAAGAATAGGCGGAATGGAGAAATACTTCCTTTAAGACGGCGCGTCCATCTGTCAGGCCAGCTGAGTGATTGATCGAGGGATGATGGCGGAGGGTGGGATGAATGGAGAGAAGGATGGGAGAGGAAGAGTAATAGATTTAAGAGGTCATGTGAGATGAACTCTCACAAAAAGAGAGTGATGTAATTTAGAATGACTGGAAGCACTCTAACGCCCTAAACACAATCAGACGCCGTCCACCGAGGCTGTTTGAGGACACATGCTGTTCATTCGCCGGCGTGTGTGTTCCTCCTGGGGGGGGGCGGGGGGGGCACTGAGTTTTTTAATGCAAAAACAAGAGATTTTTATTAAAGGAGGTCTGGGCTGCAGATAATGTTGCTTCTATCATGTCAACACATTTACATTTACAGGTTACGGATCAGCTGGGTTTCATAGAATCCAAAACTGGCGAATTACCTCAAAAAAGACCGATTTATACTTTTACTGAAAATAAGTATTTAGTCAAAACATCATGATAATAACAAGTAAAAAAAAAACAAACACTTTTATATCCTTATTTGCCTTTAATTTCCCCTCAAATAACAAAGATAACTGAAGAAGCTTTCCCACAGTTTCTGGTAAAACATCCTTTTTTAAAGAGATGGAGCAAAAACATGAGGAGGATGTGGACAGTCTAGTTATTAAAGCAACCTCTAGTCTCTATTCAGCTTTCCCCTCTCTCACACACACACACACACACACACACACACACACACCCCTCGTGCTGTCAGCGCTGTGATGGATAGCTGCATTGTCACTGTGAAGTGAGGAGCAGTGCAGGGTCATGTTAAAATGGCCGCTGCTGCGTTTTCCCTGGAGATGCAGACGAGGTGGGTGGTCAGGAGCTCCTCAGCTCGGCAGAACACACTCGAACTGAACCGGCTCTTTTTGTGGCGTTTACGACAGCAGCGTGTTTGACTGGTTCACTGTCAGTGGATTTAAAAAGGATAACTTGCAATTGGACGGATGGAAAAGTAGATATAGATTTACCAGGTTTATGCTAATTTTGTCTTTTCAGATTTAGCACAGAGAGAACTGATAGATGGCAGCTGTAGGGATTTAAATTAAAGACCTTCCTTCCTTTTAAAGAGTCTTTTTTACAGTAACAAAAACCACTGGAAGACATCAGACACCAATATTTAATTTTTCTTCAGCTCATATTTTTCAAGACAACAGAGTTTTTGCTTATATTTGACCCCTCCTACCTCATTCCTCTTTATTTAACACTAAATGTTTTTTAACAGTGAATTAGAGCAGTTAAATCCACCTTTACTAATTGAAATTACCACTTTATTGATTACATAACATGAATTCTAAATATCAATTATGCATTTTGTTTTTTTCTCCCCAGTCATCATAATCCATTTTTTCTGTTGAAGGTCCAGTTTGTAGGATTTAATTAGTGTAGAATCACCTGAGAATAAGAATTGTTGTGTTTTCATTAATTCACTTTCGCAGGTCCGCCATGTTGCCCCGTCACGTTTCTACAGTAGCCCAAAAGACAAAACACACACTCGCTCTGAAGTCGTGTTTTCTGGGAGTTTTGAGGCCACCTCAGTTCTCCTCCCTTGGATTGGTGACCGCAATGAAATTTGGTCATGTGCTATCTGCAGCTTTACCTGTAGATGTCACTAAATCCTACACACTGGACCTTTAAACAGCCCTCCATCTATAAAGGGTTTTTTAAGAATTAACAGTGTAATATACCTGTTTCTTCTGGTTTAGCAGAACAAATAGAGTTTAACACATTAGATAGTTTAACACAATTATCTTGATCTAGTATTTACAGTTAATAAATGCTGTGTGTGACACTTTAAAACAACAAAGTGTGCAGTTAGTTTGTACTGAGAGTTGATAGAGTGAATAGTGGAATCTGAAGCCTGTTTCCTGAAGTGTTCGGGTTGGAGGTGAACTGACCCTGACACTGCTTGACCGATCCTACAGGTGCTAAAAAAAGACAGTCAGGAGTTTGTGGCGAGGAGTTACTGGGACGTTCTGAGGCGAAGCGCCAGTCAAGTCCTCTTTTCTGACCTGGCGGAGGTACACAGACACACCTGTCCTCTGTCCTCTCATCCCTTCATCCTCCATCCCTCATCCTTCACTCTTCCTCTTCAGTTCCCTGTAGTTAGTGTTGATCCTCCGATTTGTCCCGTAGACTTTAAAAACAAAGCTGCATCAAGCTCATCCAGAATATTACAACACATGTTTACCTCCAACATACAGACTTTTCTTGACACATTAGCATAAAAATCTCAATTTTTGACTCCTTTTTCCTGATTAGCTTCTCAAAGTTTTTATGTACCACATATAATTTCAGAAAATCTCTTTTTTTTTAGGGCTAAAGAAAAGAAAGCGGCTAATATTTTTGTCAATGTGGATTCATTATTAAAGTAAAAAGTGACCTTGTTTATTCTGGTTTGGCTTGATACTGATAGATAGAGACTCACGTTTCATGTTTTTTCCCTTTCTTTCTTAAACATTACTTTAAAGATAATTTATTAAGTTGCTGCCATACTTCTGTCTCACTGTTTTATAAACCAAAGTAGGGACTTTACTGTCAGTTCATTCCTTCATTCCCATTTACCATGTTGAATCATTTCTGTTTGGACGGGCCCTTAAAGAATTTCTTGCACTAAAACACAATATGTTCATCAAATTAATCTCTTGTAAAACTGAGATAAACTCATTGGAAAACATTCTTTTCTTCTTGGAAAAGCTCGAGGCTCCTCCAAATGTTTTCTCACTTCATTGTGTCACTAACTAATTCCTGATGAACACATTTTAGCAGAGCTTTTTCTTTATTTTAGTCCTTATTTATTGTTGTTTCTCTGTATTGCGCCGGTGTTACAGTGTTGACACAGTAATGCCGGTTAGACGATAGATGCTGTAATGACCTGTTGTGTTTCTCACCTGCCTTCTTTCATTCGGTCTCTTCATTGTGCTTTTCTATGTGTATCTGTGCCTTGGTATCTGTGCTGTGTTGTGGCTAGTGTTGTAGCTTTGATGTGAAATCATTCTCGGTGTACACCACAACATGTTTAATGACACTGGTATCACTGCAGTGATAACAAGGCTGACTGCAGAGCACATACAAAACCCCTCTCATGGCAGCAACACACACTTTTAATGCATCACGCAGGAGTAATCAGTAACTTGCGGTATTGTACTTTATTTCTTCTACAGATATGATGATTCAGCATAATGCTGTTAAGCAGGTAGCTTGTTTACCATCTTGTTGGACGGACCATCATTGCCACAGCGTGTTTAAAGATCTGTTAAAACAGACAAACAGGACTTAAATCAAAACATTTTGCATCAGAAAAAAATTTATCTCTCTGCAGCTTCTCCTTATTTAGCAGGTTGTGCTTTTTAGAAAATTCCCATTCAGCTTTTTATAGATCTTTTCATGAGCTGCTTGTCTTGGATTGTCTGACACAAGGTGAAACTGCTGGTAATGATTAATTACAGCTAACAGAGCTAGCAGGCTAGCCGACTAATGACAGGCTTTGTGCTGTGGTGGCAGCGGAAGCCGAGGTGGAGGTAATGACAGTGGAGCGTAATGGGACTGACCTTGTATTTACAGCGAGCAGCCTTTCATCTGCCGGGACGTCAGACGGACAGAACAGACAAGTCAGACAGAAGGGGGAGGAAAACAAGGAGGGAAGAAAAACAGGGACATTAAAGGTGTGAGGGATTAAAAATATGGATGAGAAAAAGTGAGACACTGGGGAGGGGGGACGGGCGAAATAAAGGAAGAGGTGGATGAATTAAAGCAAAAGAAAATGTTGTTCTTGTAACAAAACTGTAACCAGATCAGCGAAGTAGAAAACCTGAGCTGAAGATAAAATCTGTGAGTCAACAAACAGGTGAGAGAGGCTCAAAGAAGATGACAAAGGTCAGCAGGGAGAACAAATGTTGTGGAACAAAGTGGGTGGGAAGAGGATGAGTTTGGGAAACACATTTAGGGGAAAAGAAGAAGCAGGTTGTCTTTAGAGAGAGATGTGTTTACTCAACAGATTAGTCAGCATTATACCTCTTTGCTTTTGTCTGGAGAAGGAGGGACTGACTGACAGGCTGAGACGAGGGAGGAAGTGAGGAGGGAATCACCTCCATGGTCGTCAGGTGAAGGAGGTCCTGACGGGTAGCATGAGGAGAAAGGAGTCAGAGCAGGAGAAGAGAAAAAAGTGATAGGAGAGGAGAAGAAAAAGAAAGCCAGAAGGTTTAAGAAAGACAAAAAGGAGGATTTGCTGTTTTTAAACTGACTGACTTTACTGACGACCAACAACGAGCTTTTGCTCCGAGCTATTACTCACAGAGAGGGAGGGCGAGGAGGACCGTTTAGTGTTTACATCAGTAATTACTGTTTTTACCTTCGGCTTCATGATCAAAGTGTGCTGAAGTTCATGCGCACAGACACACGCACAGATGGACAAATAGACGCATGCACCAGGTGTTGGCTCGTGCCTCGTGGGCGTGGAAGCCGTGATGTCTTCACGGGGATGATGAGCTCATACCGGTGCTGCCACACTTCCAGGAACGAGGAGCTTGTTGTGATCGGTTTGGGATTACGTCTGTCCGAAGTTACACTGATTCTTTTCAAGATTAAGATCAACATTTTTTAATTTAACTGTATGATTAGCCGGAGGATTCTCATATATGTGACCCAGTAATATGTGACTGTGGACAGAAACAGTTAATACAGCTTTAATATACAACAACACAGAAAATTACTAATTTTCTTCTCTTCTTTAAGTATAAAAGGGTTAAAAAATAGAGCAGTTTGTCCAAAACATGCAGAATAAAAATGGCTAACTCTGGTTCCATGTTTGATATCATTGATTGCATGCATTTAGTGCACAGCAATCAAATATCAATAATGTAGTTTGCTAGTTTGCTCATTTTAACTAAATCAAACTCAAACTTGTTTCTTCTTTACTCATTTTTTTACCACACGGACCCACACTGATATGAATCACTTGACCAATTGGGTTTATACTTAATTATACGAGATATTTGAAGATGTTATTGACGACTGATAGGTCTCTGCTTTATGCCTGTCAATAATTGATGTTATGTTTACCTGTCGCATGAAAAGAGCAGTGAGGAAATGGTGAAAGGAGGGAAGCGAGGCAGAGACGCACCACCTGGATGCTGTCTAGATGTATGAACAGCTCATGTGTCATAAAGACATCAGTAATGCGTCAGTTATGAGATAAAAGAGCAAAAGTATTTCTGTCCTGTTTGTCCGTAATCAGAAGCTTAATGAAAAGACCCTCAAATGAGTGAGACTGTGGGATGATTAGTCTGTTACTGCTTCACTTTGTCTGTGTTTATATGACGTCCCCGATCGAAGGCTGGTGGACCAGACTGCAAAGTGAATCAGAAACAGACCAAAAGTCGGGAGTCACAGTAATGTTGGTGGTCCTAAAAAACAGGGTTCAGTTTTAATGTGTGCTTTCCCAGGAGACATTTTTATCCAGTGAGTAACCAGTCAGCACCCATTACAGCAGGATCTCTTACACAGCTCAGCTCGGCTCGGTTAACTGCTAATGAACTTATGCCAGCAGAGTTTGTAGTTCAGTAACCGTCTGTCCCAGCGATCCCCGACCTGGGAAGATAAAAGAAACAGCTTTATCTCCTCAGACAGGTTTCAGGTTGCAGGTTTCACACAAAAACAACATGAAGATAAGAATCTCTGCTAACATGAAATACGTTGCATGATGGGTCCTGAGTTCCCTTAAACAGGCACAGCTGGTCCATCACATGCTACAACTCAGACACTAATGCAGGTTATTTAAAATTTCAACACACATCACCTCACGTTCTCTGTCTGCATCTCAGTCATTTTTCCCATTTGTGAAAGAATAAAAACATACATCACAACAAACAACACAACAACAGCTGCAACATCTGCCAAAGATGCAAATTTGTGTAGTTTGCAGACTTGAAACAACTTCTTTCTTTTTTTTAACAAAACCTTTGCAAACCTGTGTCATCTTGTTTGACATTTTCTTCTCGTCCAACATCGGATTTTAGGATTTTACTCTCGAGGTAGAACAAAGGATGGCATCGTGTTGATGATGATGATGATGATGGAAATGGCATAAATGCTCTTCCTTCTTTGAAGGACATGAGATTCCTCCCAATCTGATGTGTGCACAAACCTGAGCATGGCCATGGATCGGACTGGCAGGGCGGCTGTGTGGGGCATGGCGGGGAGGCGGGGAGGCAGGAGATGGTCTCTGTACATCCCCTCTTTCTGCCCTGACGCTGGCTGAGTTTTGACAGCACAGTCACCTTTTTCTGGGAGCAGAAACTCAGGCGAACAGTGAAACACACACTGAGGCACAGCTCTCTCAAAGGCTCAGGAAAGGTTTACTCTCATGTTTCTGTAAGAGCTTAAAAACTGTTAAACAACAGCTTCAAACTGCTCAGCAGGCTTCATGACCAGGATCATTCAGTAATCAAACACTTACAAACTGTGCAGGGAAGACTGAAGAACATATACACAGAATGAAGTTATAAAAAAGGGTTGAAACACTAAAATAAACAGCTTAAAGTTGTGCAAATATGACACTTTTACTCGTTCATTGTCGGAAAAAGGTGGAATCGGCTCACGTTCTCTGCATTTGTGCTTGTGTGTTTTTCGTGTCCTTGCTGCTGTGTGTGTTTTTCGTGTCCTTGCTGCTGTGTGTGTTTCGAGGTCCTGTCCGGGTGTGTGTCCATGTGGCGTTTGCACACAGATGCATGAGATGTGGTGGCTGTTAAGTGTCTGTGTGTGTTTGGCAGCTCAGTGGTTTGTATTTGTATTTGTCCGTCTCACCCTCAGTTGTTGTTCCATGCGTCCTCTTCCTCTCTCACTCTCTCCTTCTTCTTCTTCTTCTTCTCTCCTTTGTAAACACTTTCTCCTCCTTCTGCCTTCATTCTTTGTGACCCCGTCCCTCCTCCCACCTCCTGCATTGTTAATATTTGCATGACTGTTTTTCAGTGTGTGTCGGTGTGCTGCTACCTGAACTCTTCTCACATCTTCTGCAGACTAATGTTGGTATGTGTTTGCTGCAGCACCTCCCCTCCACAGTCTAGGCAGCATGGAAAAGCTCCAGAACTCTCACTTTTTACTTACATTTATTACTTTATTTTGATGGTTATAATCAGAATGGACAAACATGGCTGTCCATTTTCTCTTGTACTCCATTTCTTTGTTTTTCTGCATGTACTTTATTTCAAAGCTCACTCATTAAAAAGGTTTAACATGAACGTCACTGCTGCCTAGACTGGTGTGTTTGATGTCATGGTGGCCGCTGACTGTTTGTCTGAGCTGATTCATTTGATTGACAGTTTGTTGTTGCTCATCCGGCGCACCTTCTGCACACGTGCGGCAGCAGAAACCTGCTTCCTGCTAGCTCTGTTGGATTGATGATGGGCTCGTCCTGTCTCACTGCTTCCCCTCCATCCACAAAGCTTGATGTTTGATCACTCACTGATCCCTCCTCTTCTTCCTCTCTGATGATTCGCAGCGAGCAGATGAGAGCATCACCATCGACACCACCCTGCTGGTCCATTTCTTTGGAAAGAAAGGGAAAGCAGAGCTGACATTTGATGACTTCTACAGGTACAAAGAATGAACGGTGGATGGCATGAAACGAGTGTTTAAACTCCACTGACCAAATCACAAACTAGTGAAATGCTTCTTTCATATTCTTTCCCTTCTTTGATGTTTTTCAGGTTTATGGATAACCTTCAAACTGAGGTGCTGGAGATTGAGTTTCTCACCTACTCCAAAGGGATGACCACCATCAGTGAAGAAGACTTTGCCAAAATCCTGCTGCGTTTCACCAACGTGGAGAACATCAGCGCCTACCTGGAGAACGTCCGCCAGTGTATTCCAGACGAGAAGGTACAGTGCAAACACGCACAAAGCTGTGTGAAAGACTGGAAACATCACGATGTTTTAGTGAAGTCAAGCTGTTAGCGCCCCTCAATCGACAACAAAAACATGATGTGGAACTCTGAACAGAAGTCGGAGCGTCAGAGTCGTGATCTGTGTAGCTTTGATGGCTGATAACTTTACTGTTCAGTTGACGGCCTTCAAATTTACCTGGATAACGTCTGACGTTGGATCGTTGAGGATGACCTCCATCCGTCTGTTCATCCCGGTTCCCTGCTTATCTCACTCAACATCTGCATTGTCTTTTGGGAATTAGTGGCTCCTAATTATTGCCAACTGGTGAAAATGCGCCACATGAAGCACGCAGTCCTGTGCTTTTTCACAGTTTCACAGTTTTTACCGGGATTCTGGATGATCAGTTCATCTTTACACACTCTTGTACTTGTGTCATCAAACTCCCAACACTGTCGCTGCCTGAGGCCATCACGGCTCTCCACACCTCTGAGCTTCACTGCTTCACTTGACCACACACACACTCACACATAAACACACTTGAATCCGCAGTCTTGTGCTCGTGTCTTTTGTGGGAACCCTAAATAACACGATGCATTCTTGAACTGCTTACTCTTAACTTAAGCACCGCGACCAAACGCCCGACCCTAAATTTTATTCTGATCTGAACTCGTTGAACTGAATCTTAACATCCAAACAGCCCTTAAAGTTGTGAGGATCAGCTCGAATGTCCTCATCTTTAAAAAATGTCCTCGCTGTCTGTTTGTTCTCTCACTATGTGGCGTAAGAAAACACACACTCACACACAACTTCACCTCTAATGACTGTATATCAAAGTCTATCTGTCTGTCTATCTGTCTATTGTGTGTAGTTCTTATGCAACCCGTCTCTTTTTCTGTCCCTCCCTTCTTTCCTTTCATGCTGTGGAAGAAGCAGGAGGTTGGTTTCTGCCTTAAATGACACACAACCTGCAGTTACAAGCTGTCAGTCAATCCTGCTGCTCAGTTAGTTCACTATCTTCTTTGTTTCTCCACATGAGAGAGAGGAGAAGATACAAGGCTGCCTGGAGTATTTTTGTTGTTATTTGTGTGTTTTTTTTAGCTGCATCTTTTCACACACACTTACAAAGACTGTACTCCTTTTTTAGTTTCAGTTTATATTTTATGCACAGTGTTTGTTGTCAATCTAGCGTCACAGGTTTGATCTCGATCCACAGCAACGAGCATGTGGTTTGAATGGCTTCGGCATCATGACTGTATGCAGTTATGGGTTATTAAACACTGCAGGGAGGCTGCTGTTGAAATGTTCTGTATCATGACCGCACAGCCCTGTCATTAATGACCTTTGATGTCATTAATGGTATTATTTCATGAATATCGAGGTTGCTGATTGAAAATATGAGTTGTGGTCAGTTGTTTTCTTTATTTTGGGGAGTTTATTTCTCAGACACAGGCTGGATGTGACGTCTTGAATGTTTTATGCACGTCTGCCAGGGTTTCTTTGGATGTCAGTGTGTGCTGAAACACTCATTACTCTCAGTGAACAACATTTTTACAGTATTTCTCCGGTTCTCTGGGCTGGATAGTGTTTTTTTTACAGAACCTGTTTTTTTTCTGGTATTTCAGGGAATCACCTTTGACGAGTTCAGGTCCTTCTTCCAGTTTCTCAACAACCTCGAGGACTTCGCCATCGCGATGCAGATGTACAATTTCGCTTCTCGCTCCATCGGACAAGGTAGAAGAAGAGCAGAGCTCACAGTCAGCACTGACGCTCTCACACACACACACACACACACAGGATGTGTTTTTTCTTCTAACCTGCTGAGCAACAAGTGGCTGAAATGTTCAGAAATGTTTTTCACTCTGTTTCCTGTCAGATGAGTTTGCGAGAGCGGTGTATGTGGCCACTGGACTGAAACTGACGCGTCACCTCGTTCACACCATCTTCAAGATCTTTGATGTAGATCACGATGACCAGCTCTCCTACAAGGAGTTTATCGGGATAATGAAGGACCGTCTGCACAGGGGAGCCAGGGTGAGGAACTGTGTGTGAAGGAAAACACAAAAACGACAGCGTCCTGACAGAAAGTTACCTCAGGCTATAAACTGTTTAAATGTGATAAAACTATAGAAGCTGAAGGTGGATGCTTGTTTCTAACAGCAGAGCTCCACTTGAAAATGAATGAGAGTAGAATAATAAATCACAGTGAGCCACAGGATGGATTTTTATTGATCTCCTCAAGAGAAATTTACCTCCTTTTTACATAAATGTTACAGGTGAAAGTCTGCTGCAAAAGACATCATGTAGGTGGTTGGGATTAATTTAGATTAAGAGTTGAAAATACCTAGAAATCTTCTCTTCCTTGATCGTGTTGCATGGCAGCTTTTCTGAAGAAGCTCGTAACAACTTCAATAAGTTACCTGAAGAGATGAGAACTGGCAGTTACCCTGAGAGACTTCATAGTGTCGTTTCAAAGGAGGGATACTGCCCTCTAGTGGTTATGATACAATACTACAGTGTAGAGTCTCACAACAGAAAGGAAACACAGACATGAGAAGTTAAGTTGTTGCAAGTTCACAGTTTGTCTGATACGTCACAAGCTTTGCTAACGTTGCACAACAGCAAACCTGGAAGTCAGTCAAAAGTTTCACTGAAGGCGTCTCTGGATGCTGTTTTGGCCTCACAGTCTTGGCTTATTAACACTGTTTTCTCTCTCTTTCTCTGCTTGCATCCTCAATCTCCTGTGCTGTCATCATCCCAACCTCTCCTTTGTTACGTCACACCAACACACTTCTTCTCTCTCGTCCATCACACCTGCTGCCCGTGTTTCCTCCTTGTTTCTCCTCTGCTGTGTTTCTCTGCCATGATGACTATCCGCTGACCTCTCAGGGGTATAAATCTGTGGAGCGAGCCACCTCTTTCAGATCCTGTTTGAAGAAGGAGCTGGCAAGCAGATAAGTACCTCAGCAAGTTACTTTGAGTTCACGATATTCACTGTTTTCATCATTTTATATGTAGATTTTATATCCACAGTTTGAGTAATCTTTGAAAACATAGTAATCCCATGTCTGGAAACGATTAAAATATCTGCAGCAATAATATTTCCTTTTATATTTTCCACTGATGATCTTTAACTAAAGAAAACACATCAACTCCAGGAGCAACAGCAAGGTGCAATATGACTTCAAACGTCTTTAACATCTTTTATTCAAAAAGCTCAAGACAGGATTGTGATGGTTAGCTGGTTAGCATGCTAACTTCAGAGGATTCTCTGCCACACAACACACAGACGTCTTTTGCATAATATCAGAGTTTCTTCATATTCTTTTGGTATAATCAGCTAATTTTTGAACATTTAAAACATTAATACACCTTAAACACTATTTTACAGTCACAGTAATCAAGAATTGAACTTTCAGTAAACAGCAAATTGCAAGTTGTCAAGGTGACAGCAGTGCTCCAGTAAGTGCAGCTGTGGGTTCCTGAATATCATCACTTTGGACAATTCAAAATATAACTTTAAATATTTTTTAACTTTGGAAAACTTCTTCCCTGACTTCAACACTATCCTTAAAGAGATTACATCAAGAAAAATCCCCTGAGTTTCTACTTCCTTGTGATTAGAATATTTAGTTATTACTCTGACCTCTGACCTCTCAGCATGACTCATGACTTTACCTCCTTCTGCTTTTGTTCTCACCAGGTGAAGGACCGACACCACACTTCCTTCTCCAGATGTGTTCGCTCTGGAGCTAGAAGACAAGTGCACCAGCTCTGGAGGAGGTACAAGGAGAAGCCTTAGAAATCAAGAGAGAGAGAAACCAGGAAAACACATGAAGGAAGAAATGAAACTGAGCTGAGCTGAACAGCTTTGCATTTACAAGGGCAGATCCACAGCGGACCTCCATTGGAGCTCCACACCAGATAATAACTACAAGCATGACCGCACCAAGCTGACACCTCGTATGCTGATCCCTCCGTTACTTCCTGTTTCCTCAGTAAACGTCATCTGATGTCAGTCCTTCCATGTATAATTTACAGTAGATTAAAACCAAACAGACTCAGATTAGGATTTGTCTCTCCTGGTTTTGCCATGTTGACCTGGTAATTGTCATTTTCATTTATTTATCAAAACTATAATGCACGCTTTTTTAAAAATAAACCTAAAATAAGAAGTTGAACACTGCTGCATTACAAACTGAAAAGACTGCAAGAGCACAAAAATAACTAAATAAAATCTATTCGATAGTCCTCAGATTATCTATATATAATAAACAGTAATATAAAATAATATATTAGAGGAGAACACTTCAGTTATAGTTTGAAATAAAGGCATTGTGAACATGTATTCACCTCTTTTTAATCATCACACTCTTTTATCATTTAAATTTTGTTTCACCTAAGTTTACCAAGGTGTTGCTTTTTATTGCACTGAAAGAATATAAAGTATAAACACTATTACAGTAAGAGAAGGAAGGAAATGTCTTTTTTTTCATTTATTTTAAAAATTGACATGACTGAATCCCCAGTGTCTTAATATGTTAGTTACAGAGTCTTTGTTACATATAAATGTGTTATTTTATGTTCCAGTTCAGCACTTTGGTGACCAAACTTCAAATATATGCAATTGATAGCATTATAGATACGATCTGTGATTCATGGCCCAGTCTTAAATGGTTGAGTATATTATAAATTATTGTAATTTGAGTGTCTTGATGTGAAACATGGAATATATTTTTTAATATATTGAAATGAGGGCAAAAGTCCAGATATTATAGAAGAAGATGTCTTGTTTTCCAAGTAATTTCTTATTATGTAAATGAGTTGCATTGTGTCTCTGTGAAATTCTGTATTTGTAACATCAGTGAACATAAATTAATTTCCATGCATGAATAAACTCATTTTAGAAAGACGTCTGAATTCCGTGGTATTCACTGAACATGCGCAGCGAAATCACGACTTAGGTAACTAACTTATAAGTGATGAAGACGTCGCCAACTGATGAGAGAAATGGCCGCTTTCGGACGGATTTGTCCCCGTTACACCTGCTTATTCACGTTAAAACAAACATTACAACAAAACTAAACACAATGCTTCAGCACCGCGACTCCTACATCGGTAAGTTTGTTTTCTTAATAAGATATAAAGGAAAGGTTAACGTCAGTTGACTCAGCAGCAGGTTTAACCGCCGAAAAATGGAAGCTAACGGTCGCGGCTAAGCTAACATGTTAGCTACATGAGTACCTGACTTTCTACTGACCCGTTCTTAACATTCTGGTCATTTGTATGCGTTTGGTTAAGTTTTATTGTTTATTTATTGAGCCATGACTTTTTTAGTGGATGGTGCCATTTTAGGATACATAAGCAATTAAAGAATTAAAGAAATTAACTTTTTTTAGCATGCTAAAGTTGCCCATAGAGAGGTTTAGACCGCCAAGCGCTCACGTTACGGCCCGTGCTTTCGTGTAATACAGCTTTCCGCCGCTAGGTGCCGATACTGATTCACTTTAGCCTCTAGTGTGCCACAGCAGACAGGACGAAGAAGTCAGGCCGGTTGAAGCGTAGACATGTACACATATATATATATATATCAGGGCCGGCCCTTCCTATAGGCAGTATAAGCAAATGCTGAGGGCGCTTCCAGTGGGCGCCAAAAAATCGGGAAAAACGAAATTAAATCTAGTTATTACTATTAACTCTTAAGTTGAAATGGAAAAGCTCACATCGATTCAAACGTAAAGCAATGCCCCCCCCCCGCCAATTTACGGACGTGACCCGAGGCCGAGAGAGCTTTGTAAACAACATGTCAAAACCACCAAAACTGTCCGGAGCATGGGGAAGGAAAAAAGAAAAGAAGAGGAGGAAAAGCAGGAAAAAGAAAGAGGTAAAGTAAAGATACAGTCATGAAACTAAACTTCATTTGTACTGCATATGTTATCTAGCACAATGTACTGTTAAGGTGATAACTTGAGTCTGAGCGATTAGCATCAACAGGGTATGCTAATCGGTAAATAACCAGTTTTATATTTCTATAGCTGGGCAGCATGGAAGGGGCTTTACTGTCATGGATCATTTATAAAGATTAAACCTACTACAGTAGGTGTCTACATTGGCCTAATCTACGCCCTTATTATTAGTTTTATTTACATCTGG
>JAQMCX010000043.1:15809543-15820103 GCA_029814765.1 Acanthurus leucopareius | reverse complement strand
CTCCGTGAAATTCTGTATTTGTAACATCAGTGAACATAAATTAATTTTCATGCATGAATAAACTTATTTTAGAAGGACGTCTGAATCCCGTGGTATTCACTGAGCATGCGCAGCGAAATCACAACTTAGGTAACGAACTTTTAAGTGATGAAGACGGACAAGTCTCTAAGCTTCATACTTATACACGATTGGATGTCTATCTTTTTAATTAATCCTTTTTAAATTTCTTTTTGTTTACTGCTCTCTTCCCGGTCTAAGGTGTATTACCTGTTTATAACGTCACATCGTCGCCAACTGATGAGAATAATGGCTGTTTCGGACGGATTTGTCCCGTTACACCTGCTTATTTACGTTAAAACCAAACATTACTCCAAATCTAAACACAATGCTTCAGCCCCGTGACTGCTACATCGGTAAGTTTGTTTTCTTAATAAGATTTAAAGGAAAAAATAACGTTAGTTGACTCAGCAGCAAGTTGTGGGCTTCTAAACATTGTAAAATGGAAGCTAACGCTTACGGCTAAGCTAACATGTTAGCTACCTGTCACCTGAGTTTGGTCAGTTGTATGTGTTTGGTTGAGTTTTATTATTTATTTATTGAGCCTCGCATGACTTTTTTAGTTGAAGGTGCCATTAGTAGAATACATAAGAAATTTAAAAATGTATAAGAGAACTTCCTAAAAATGCTAAAGTTGCCAATGTAGAGGTATAGACCGCTACGCGCTTTCTTGTAATACAGCTCTTCGCCGCTAGATGTCGATACCGATTCACTTTAGCCGCTAGTGTGCCACAGCAGACAGGACGAAGAAGTCAGGCCGGTTGAACGGAACCGCCGCTTTAAACTAAAAGTTACTCCGTAGGTTTATTAGATAGCAAGTTGCTAACGTAAACATAATAAAACGGCCATTATCAGTTTCGGAATATAAGCTTCTGCTGCCAAGAAGAGAAATAACGCGAAACAAAGCAAAAGGAGGATAAATGTTGGCTTGGCTTTCCAATGTTCTTCATGAATGTTTTGTTGCTAAAACCGTGTAAAGTAAGCTATGATGTAGCCATAAACTTATAAGTTACACTAATACCACACCACATTGGCAGTATTATTGGGTCGGACTTTCAAAATTATTTGAATTTAGCCCATTTCTGCTCTGCTGTCGGTTTAAAATCTATTTACTGTAAATTGCGGTTGAATGGACCTATTTAGCATAGCTTAAATCTTTCTCAGTTCACATAGTATTGCAGCTAATTTTGAATCACTGAAACTTGGTTGTTACTTCCCTATGAAATATTTGACGAAAATATAAATTTAACTATGTAACTTGTGTTACTGTAACTTGTGTTTAAGCTTCAAATATTTCGTAGCATCACTGCCCCGCATATTGCTGGAGCAGTTACTGTGATTTTACAAGTGGTGCCTTTTAAATTACAAATAACCATAGCTGATGTATGAAAATGTGTTGATAAGAAATTTAATAATACTACTCCAATAAAGATTTAAATGTTCTTGATATTTAATAATTTAATATCTTCTGTATTTCCAATGAGTGAATCTGTTGACTTTACCTGCTATGCCGTTTAATATGACTGAATTTCGGGAATAATGAAGTTAAATTGACGCCATTATTGCAGTGGTGTCTCTCTACAATAAGTGCAGGCTCTCGTGTAAGTAAACCATTCTTGCTTTTTCACCTTTACTTTCATTTATGTGGCAGCATATTACCTCCATACAATGAAAATTTAAAAATGAAAAAAAAAATGGATCAGTGTCCTGATAAGTTTAATAAAAGGTTTATTAATAACGGGATTTTTTAAATTACAACATCAAATTTTCAAATTATTTCAACATGAAAACTTTTCACGTAATTACATCATAATTTCGTGTTAAAACAATGTACTATTCTCATTGTTAAAACAGTAAAATTATTCACTAAAACGTGAGAAGTTTGTCTCCGACGTGATCGTAGTAAACATCAATACAACATTATTGATCATTACGTCAACAACGTCACATTTTGACCGTCTTTGAGTGACCTGTAGTCATGTTGTGCTGTTCACACGCCAGGAGATCAATGTTAAATGATCCAATACCCATAAAAAAAACACGAATACGTTTGTTTTCTTCCCACTTACATAGCGTGTCTATGATACATAACGTGTTGGTTGTGTTGAAGATTCTAGCGGAACGGATTTCTTTGCCATGTTTCCGACCGGACCATCATAGACGACGCACCGTCCAACGTGAATCTCGTGTAAACGCAAAACATTACTTTTCACGTTAGTACCGGTGCGTTAAATGTCCCCTTTTCGTCTTAACTTAATTTGCCAATTAATCTGTTTTATTGCGAATATTTTGGATCGTTTGGTCCTTTTAAAATATACGAATATTAATAAATGTACTGACGTCTGTGACTCATGTCGCAAAGCATTCTGGGTATTTTATAACTGATCATAAACATCATATCAACCTCTTTAACAGCAGATTTAAATAAAGTTGTATCACCGTGGATCACTTGTGTTCATACCGTGTTAAACGCCCGTTAACCGGTCGCTCGGTCCCGTTTGACGGCGGAGACAAACCCTGACTGACAGCGACTCTCCCGTCAATCACCTCCTGTGTTCGCTCAAAGCAACGTTAAGACTATACTTTCAGGGATCATTTCTATAGTTTTTGACTTGAGAAATGTGTTTCTAAAGTGTTTGGTCTCGCTAGCCACGATGAAGAGTCGTGATATTCCCTTTTGAGCGCGAAGCGGACGGAGAATAATGATTCACTTCATATGTTCTCCGTCATTGATGACCGTTCTTTGCTCCCCTGTGGAGCTCTGAGGAAGGGAATATGATCAGAGTGGTTATCACGATGTCAAAAATAAACAATAAATCCTCTTATATGCTATAGATTATCATGCATGCTGCAATATAAGAGCAACTGGAAGTAATGCAATGTTGCAGGAAATATGTAATGCAATAGTGCTGTAAAAAATACAACAGGTTTAGATGCAAAGTGCTGAAAATGTGCAATAGAGTTTGTAAATGCAACATTCTTCTCTCACTGGTTGTGTGATGTGCAGACAAAGTCAAGTTGCAGATGCTCCCACACAGGTTTATGATGCTTGAGTCCATGTAGCTTTGTGTTTTTTTATGTTAAAAGTTACAAAAATTGCAGTAATCTCTACTTTGACTGCACAGGAGTTTGTTACAAAGCACCTAATCTAACTTTACCTGGTCTCTGTCTCTTCATCGACTGCTTTCTGGAGAGGAAATGTACTTAATGAACTTTACAGAGGAGAAAAAGAAAAGAGTGAAGGGAAACATGACTGATGAGTGTCCGTTGAGTCAGAAGTGAAACTGAAAGACACACATTTGAACGCCTCATTAGAAGCCTGGACAGAAAATCAGACATCTATCCAGTTTGGCCCTGCAGTGCACTGTCATTTCTTAGATATCTGATGCAGTTTCCTCTCTATTTTATGACATTTTTTTACACGAGGCAATTCATTTAAAGATTATTGATAGATTTCCTTTTGTAAATATTAGTATAAACATATTAATTTATGCTGAGTTTGTATTTTTAAATACACTCGTCTTTTTTTCAGTGACAGAATTTAGCCTCCCGTCTTGCCAGTATGTTGAACTTTGGTTAAATGTTCTCAGTATCATGTGCTGATTCGCTTTGCTTTGCTCTCAGTTACACAACATGTGACTGGACAGAGACACAGAACACAGAGGTGGTTTTTGAAGGCAGCGAGTCTCAAAGTGACTTCAGATTTCAAATGACTGTCAGTTTTCACCTTCAGTCAAACTAAAACTGCACTTTATGAGTAACTTTTAAGCAGTATTATTTTTGCAAATGAGCCTCTCTTACAACTCAACACATCTGTGCTTCTTCAAGTGAATTATCCATTTGTTTTGCACATATTTTAGACTTTAATTTTTTGATTTTTTTTGTTAAAACCTGTATTTTTTGGTTAAAATCTCACAATCACTTAAATCACATTTCTGTGTTTGAAACTACACCTGGTTTAATCTAATCCAAGTTGCTGTGAAAATCATCTGAAACCCTCTAGAGGTCGCTGTTTCTGAGGTTTAACTTGCTGCAGACTTTGTCCGCTGAGGTTCAAGGTCTTTATAATAAAGTGAAACTTACACAGCCTGGATCATTTTTTATTTATATCTTTAAAATATACATTTTTACTACTTATTACCAAATTATGTGAATGTGTAATTACAAATAAAGCTCTCACTTTTTTTTTTTAGATAATTTTGATGCCAGTAATATCAACTGATTGTTTGACAAACACAGCCATGACTTAAGAAATGTTTTTTTTTAAGTGTTTTGTCTTTTAATCATGATTATGACTATCATATATAGTATATATATATAGAATATTCTCCTTTGAACCTAAAATTGGCAGATTAAAGTTAGTTTTCTGAATTATTATGGAGTGATGAGAAAGATTAAAATGATCAGAATGGAAGAGGCACAGATATTGTTAAAACAGAGATAAAACATGGTAATATAAACAAATAACGTATGATACAGGAAATATTCACTTTAAATTCTTGCTTCAGGAATCAACTTTGAGTAAAAAACGATTAAAATAATTAAAAAGAACTGCTTTCTTTTAAGTAGGGAGATTTTTTTATATGAATTGAATCAGTCATCTGTGATAATAATTATTATATTATGAATATTATGTACAAACAGGAACGTGCGTTTGACGTCACTCGCTGCTTGACGTCATACGTAAATAAGTTGATCAAGCCTCTGCTGCTCTCTCGAAAGGTTGTTGTCTTCTTTTAGCTGTTATTGAGCGAAATTAAGAACAATGCTAAAACTACACGCAAACACCTGAAGTTAAACGAAATTAACGCGTTCAATCCGACTCCTGAGGATATGCCATCTGACTTTGTAACGTAGCTACAAAGTGAAGCTCGCGAAGACAACAAACCGAGTCGTCGGTCCGGCGGCTAACAGGCGTTAGCATAACAAATCTCCGCACCTCGTGCTCACTTTCTCCCCCGCTCCGTCTTCGTCTGTGGTCGGTCTTCAGCTTCTGTCACCGGGTTCAGTCCGTGGTTTCTCCAGGAGAGGATGAATTGGTTTTTCCCACAGTCCAAAGGCTCCGGACCTCTCCCTCCTCTCAACAGCCTACAGCAACAAAGACAGCGGCAGATTGAGTCACTCAAAGCCGCCCATCCGAGGTACCGTAACCGGCAGCCGGTCTCCGTAAATCGGACCCACAATGACGCCTATTAGCTTGTTAACATTAACGTTATTAGTTCAAACTAAGCTTATAGTAATGTTTCCTGTCCACTTCGCTGATGCTAATTACCAGAACATGTTTGAGTCCAACGTCACACACAGCTGATGTTTACTAGCATTGCTAGCCACCTGTCTCACAGTTAACCTGGATCACAAGAAATGTTTTAGTTTAACACACAGCTCAAAGCCTGTTTTTAACACATATATGGTCTCTGTGGTCCTGTAAATATGTTAAAAATGACAAACGATTTTACATGGACCTAAAACAACTGTTAGTCAGTGGTTGTCGACTGGCTAATGTTTGCTAACTTTTCCCCAAAGCTAACGAGCTAGCTAAAAGTGATTTGCTAGCTTGCGAGCTAATCAAGTCAGTCAGGGTCAGCAAACGTGACAGTGTCTAATTTTAGGGGCTGATGACTCGAGTTGGAGCTAGTCTGCCTTGTCCTGTGATCATTCCAGTGTTTGCCACGCCAACTTGTCACGCCTGTAGTTTCAGGAGGAGCTAATAAGATGTGGAGATTAAAGTATTAGCCTTTGTTTGCTTTCATGGAAATGCAGATGACACAGTGATTAACCTGCTGTGGTGAATGCTGCTCACCGTGTGACAAAGATGTTATGGAATAAAAGGATGGAAAAAGGGAAAAATCTTAGTATTCAAAGACTGTGTACTGGAGGGGTGTGTGAAGCCAGGGCCTCCTCCTCCTCTGCCACAAGTATCATCATCACTTGCCTTGACATTTCTTTATAGTTTACCTACTCACAGTACACACACACACTTACACAGTAACAGCAGGTGAATCTCTGTGAAAGAAAACAGCCGTGCAGTTGTAAAGCAGTAAGACAAACACTGGGATTAGCATTTGGCACAGTGAACGTGGAAGTAGGACTGGGAAGTATGTCAGTATTGTGTTGATATTGTGATGTGAAACTAGATTTCTTGTTTTAATTTGGCTTTTTTTTATATATATATGATATCATGGCTGAAGTGCTCCTTATTTTAAAGACTGCTTCACTGTAATGTGATGTAGTTTTATGAACATACCAGACTGTTGAGGCTAGTGTTGGCAGCGTTCTGTGAAAGAACCGGTCCTCCTCACCATAATATTGTGACAGTATTTGGGCAAAAAAATATGTGATGGTTGTTGTTCCCACTAATGTCAAGCCTCTTCATGGAGATTACCAGTAATTAGTTATTATTATTGTTGTCGTCGTTGTTGTTGTTGTAGTCAGATTTCTTTGAAACTCTCAGAAATAAAGTGTAAGAGCAGTAATGACATTTTTAATTGTATAGTGTACATTATGGCGACTGAGGCCAGTGCTGATAGTTCCTTCACCATCAGCTGATTACAGCGTATAGATCTTTTTGTCTGGAGTTAATGGGTGTGGAAAAGCATTAAGGGCCATTGAACATCAATAAAGGATGTAACCGTGTTTTGTTAATGTGCTGATTATGACTATAAATGCAAAATAATTGATAATAATACTCCTGTGTTACTGTTTCCAACAGCCTTGCAGAGATCCAGAAAGATGTCGAGTACAGAATACCATTCACAGTCAACAACTCCACCATTAGTATTAACATGTGAGTACATCTTTGCACATCCAGTCACGTGTTCCTAACATGATGTAGTTGGGATTTTGACTTTGTTTTTAATTTGTAAGTTGGTAAGAGTTGCTTTCACCCAAACAATTGTTAATCATCCCTTCAGTTGTTGGTATATAATCTGATCCCCAATCAGCTTGAACATAGTTTTGCTCTGTTATACTGAAATAAAAATAGTCTTTATTGAATTGTCACTTACTGCACTGTGTTTCTGCATGTTTTTATGTCAAAAGTGACACACAAGAAAAAAAACAACAGAATTTAAGAAAGACAAACTCATCTATTTGTAATGGAAAAGGAGTGATTTTCTTATAATGTTTCTGGGATTCAAGAAAACTGAACTTATCATACTTTTTCTTCTTCTTTCTTCTAGTCTGCTGCCTCCTCAGTTCCCTCAGGAGAAGCCGGTGGTTAGTGTTTACCCTCCTGTCGGTCATCATTTAGTTGACAGCAATAACGGCACCATTATCACCAGCCCTCTCATCACTAATGTAAGTAGTTGTTTATGTTTTTTATTTTAGGTGATTCTGTTTGGTTTGTGGATTTCAGACTTTTTAGTTTCCAGGGAAAATCAGAAAGCAAGTCAAAACGTCTGAGCATGTGCTGAATTCAAATCAATGCAAAACAGCGTCTGTTACATGTGTTATTGCTCCTGTTACTTATTAAACCTTGACTATTTTACTAATGCAAAATAAAATATGACAAAACAACTGCATAACTTATATGATACTTATTAAATAATCATTCAACAGTTGATTCATGTTTAACCCAAATGCTAAAATCAGGCTTATTCCGTGATAATTCGCTTGTAAAGAGAAGTATCAGATGAAAAACACAGAACAAGCAGCGTCTCTCTGGCAGTCATGTGACAGGCTGAAACTGATAGCTGTGTCCAAAATAGTTTCACATCTGACTAAAAAAGAAACTGAAGTTAGAAAGTTAAAGTCGTGTGGTTTCCACAGCCAGCGGCAGAGAAACGCTGCGTTGCCTCCTCGGTCTTGACTGAAAAATGTCATAGATGTGACGTTTGTTTGTGTCGTCTCTTGTTTTGATGAGTTTCTCATGACCTTTGTTAAGCATTTGTTTGACCTCTCGGCAGTCCAGCTGATATCTCTCACATCTGTATCAAACCAGAAAAGGGTCTCATCATGTTTCTTTTAAAAAGATTTTAATTAGATGCAAATCAGAATACTTGTATACTCTATCTTAGCTGAGATGCTAGTTTGCATGTAAATATATTCACAACATATGAGAGCATCAGATGAAAACAAAGATAGGAGACGATATCTGATTTCACAGCTACGTGTCAACAAGGGGCTTCTTGTAATAAAATAGAGGTTTTCTCTTGATTTCTCACGAGAATCTGCATTTTTATTTAACTCCCTTTGTTTGTTCATGCTGTAGTTTTGTTTTAAATGATGTTATTTCTGCTTTTCTTCAAGTGTTTTAAGTGTGTGATGTTTTGTGTGTTGTCTGTAGTTTGGGATGCACTCAGATCTGGGAAAGGTCATTCAGAGTTTGATGGACGAGTTCTGGAAAAGTCCTCCTGCGTTGATGTCTTCTGGCCCTGCTGGCTTTCCTTTGTGAGTTTGCTCTCACGTTCATGGACACTCGTCTCTCAGTACTTCAATATTTTATGCTTTTATTGAGACAGTGCAGCAAGAAAACAGCTGTAGGAAGAAGTTGTTTATCAAAGGGGAAGTTTGGGCAATTCTGTGTAACTTTGTTGGGTTTTTTTTTAAATATTTTTTCTAAACAAGTCATGTAAAGTTTTACCTGTAAAATAAGTCTAAATAACTTGTAGAAAACAATCTCTAGAATTATATTTGAAATGTGTGTTTGTGAAATAAACTTGTCTTTTATGTTTAACACCACAGCATCTACAAGGCGTCAGGCATGGCTCCTTACCCGACTCAGGCTTTCCACTACGGCCCTCGCCACGTGGGCCCCAGTCACACGCCCCCTGCTGGTCCAGCTCCGTCTCCGGCTCCCATGCCTCACCCAGGGGTCGACGGTGCCCACGGGCCCCCCCGAGCTCCAGCTCCGTACGGACTGATCTCTGACCTGCCTCTGCCTGTTCCCACTGGAGACTCTCAGGTACATGAATAGACGATATCACACATAAGCAGGTTTGTGAAGTTCGTTCTAAACAAACGGCGCTGAAATGAGTTTACATTTTTCAAAAAGTGACTATTGTCTACATGAAGTGTTTTCATTTTATCAGCTTGTCATGAATTAACAGTGAAGCTTTCACCAGCTTCAGTGCTTCAAGGAGCAAATGTCACGTCAAGCACTGACGGTTTGCAAACACTGGGCTCATCAACCTGTTTACATACTTAAAATACCTAAAAATGAGTGATAAAATGAAACAGTAGAGCATTAACATCACATTCATTCTCTGACAAACAGAGAAAGTTTAAGGCCAATTAAGGCAAAGAGGCCTTAGGTTTAAAACACCTTTCCTTCAGCTGATTGGTCGAGCCAGCGTTAGCATAGATATGAATTAATTGCAGGAGGTGACGCGTGTGAACTCTCTGTTTCAGGCTGGACTGAACGGACACATGTACAAGATGCCTGAGATCCCCGAGTCTTTTCCTGAACTCTGTGACATGAAGTAAAGTTTTCCTAAATACTTCTAATTCTAAAATGCGTTCAGATTTGATCCCATAACATTCATGTATTTGTTCTGTCGTTCTGTTTCCTTCCCAGTCTCATCCAGCTGTCCAACATGTCTGAAAACGAGGACGTGCTGCTGGAGTTCTTTGTGAGTTTGCCACAACTCAAACAGGTCACCAGCGATAAGGAGGAGCTGGTCACCAGCATCGTGGACATGGCCAGTAAGTTCCTCCTCTGTTCCTGGTCAGAAGGTCTGAATGATAAATATGAGAATGAGATAGGAAGCTTCAAATTTACAAATCTTTTGTCATTTGCAGAGAAAAACCTTCAGATGGAGCCTCAGCTGGAAGGGAAGAGACAGGAAATGCTCTACAAGGTAAGAAACTACATCGAGTCTCTTGTTCTTTCTTTCTCTCACAGACTTTCAGGCCTCGTTCAGAACAAATCAGGAGCAGAAAACACACTGATGCTCTTTTAATTCAGCTTTGAATGTGTTTTTGTCTGTTGACAGTTTGAACAGCTGACTCAGATGAAGTCGTCCTTTGAGACGAGGATGCAGAGGCAGCATGACCTCAGTGAGGTGAGAGCTGATCGGTCGATGAAAGGTTCTGAGTCCAGATGCTGTTTTTACGATATTTTAACCAGACTGCTGGATAAAGAAAACATCTCTGGAGCCACCTTAAGTTTTGCTTTGTCAAATAAAAACAAGCTAAAGTAGAAGAAGTTGAAGAGTTAAAAGAAACCAACCTGAACCTGCTCGAACACGTCTGTAAACACCGAAGATGTCTGACTCTGTTTCTCACTTGTGTGTCTTTTCGTCTTTCACCAGAGTTGCAGTCTTAGTACCTTACAGGCTCGGTTAAAAGTCGCAGCCCATCAAGCCGAGGAGGAGTCGGAGGAGACGGCGGAAAACTTCCTGGAGGGACGAACAGACATTGACGAGTTCCTGACCAGCTTCATGGAGAAAAGAACGGTGAGAAGTCATGAGTGAAACATTCATGTGAAGACACTCCTTTGAGGACAGCAATGTACAGATTTTGGCGAGAGAGGAAAGATGGTTTGAAAGAGGAGTTAAAGAAGCC
>JAQMCX010000043.1:15776271-15809443 GCA_029814765.1 Acanthurus leucopareius | reverse complement strand
TTGTTGTCTTTCTCTCCTGTAAGATAAATATCTGCTTCCTTTGGAACTGAAGAAGCTTCTTGGATGAGAAGTGAAACATCTCCCCAAAACTCAACATAGTCCAGTTGCCTTGTTTTAATGACTCTTCAAGATTTCTGTGAAGACATGTTGATAATCTGAAACGTGCAGGATGTGACATTTGACTGTTTTTTTCTGCAGCTTTGCCACAGCAGAAGGGCCAAAGAGGAAAAGTTGCAACAGTACATCAACACACACGGACAGTTTCCTTCCAGCCACTAGTACAAGAGGTAAAACACACACACATGAACAGATTACAAGTATAATTAGCAGACAAAACTTCCCAGGCTGCAACACTCAGCCGGTCATTCGTCCGTCTGTGGAGGGAAGCTGGTGATTCTCAGCTGACTGTTTCACAACAGGCTGCCCTTGTGCTTTGCGTTCAGAACTGTACTTCCCTTCATTTTATCCGGTTTTAAACAATTTGTCACCGTCTTTTGATCATCCTGCTTCTCACTTCTCACATTTTGGTTCTCAGGTTTGGTGTTTTCACAGCCAACTGCTGCCAACTGAACCGGAGACAGACATTCGAGGGGACAAAAAGCACACTGAGTCAACAATGGACACTCGGAGGAAAAGGAAGACAGTGATGTCGATGGTGGGCTTTAAAAAAAAAAAACACAGAGGAAGTTGTATGGAGAGGCTGTGGAGTCGCCACGAGAGGGAACGAGTGACACGCTTTCCCACCACAGTACTGAGGATCGATCGCACAGTGGTGGTTTGTCCCGTTTTGACCTGAAAGTGATGACGAGAGTTTTGTTTCTTTTTAGAGTTTCTGTCACGTTGCTGAATAAGAGAAACGCCTGCATACGAACAGAGTGGTTGATGATGTTAACAGTTTGGAAGAAAGTACAATTTCATTAGGACAGTATTCCCAATCTTACACTTTTCCATGCAGCGAGCGAGTAAATGTATCTGAAATAATCTTTAAAATGCTAACGCCGTCTCTGAGGTCACTGTCAAGTCCTCGCTTCATCACCAGAAAGGTCCCGTTGTTTGTGGACGGGTGGAAGAGCGCCGCTTGCTCTGCTGATCTTCTGTTTACATTGAAAAAGATTGTCTGAGAACTTTAAATGAAGCTCAGCGGCGGCAGTGACGCCTGATCAAATGAAGTTAACCTCTCCAACAAACAGGAAGCGAGGGCGGGACAGTGCTTCAGGAGACTCCAGCTGCTCCAGCTGTTAGAATTTAATTCTTTGGTTTGGGTCTTTTATCAGGTTGTTGGGCGTCCCCCCCCCCTTAAGAAAGGTCGTGAATGCACCTCAGTGTCAGTGTATTTGCACAAACATTAATAATTCGATGAAACCTGTCAAGGTGACACTCTGATTCTCGTAATCTCGTTTACGCCAGATTATTTACTGTACACCAAAGTCAGGTGAAACACCTGGTCCCTGGTCAGCGTTCAGTAGTCGCTCTGATTGGTTTGTGAGGAGTTTATAACATTTCACCTGAATGTTTCAAACACAAACAAGTTCAGACTCTGACCAGTTTAACAGACGATGTAAACGAGGTTAACGGGACGTCAGAGTGACCCGAAACCACGTCAACGGTTTAATCACACTATTACTTTTCTACATGAGTTGAGTTGTTTGTGTGGATGTGAGTATACTGATCACGCTGAGCACCATCATGATGTTGTGGCTGTTTTCTGACGCCGTTTGACGCTGAAATTTTTAAGCGAGAGCCTCAGCAGGTTTGAGATAATTCGGGGTAATATTAGGTTAAATGCTGCAGTAAAACCCAATGACATTGGATACTGTATTTAAATAATGTTAATAATAGGCTTTATTGTAATCAAAGACTGAGACGCCTTGTATTATATGTTATTTAATTTGTTAGAGTAATAAAAGCATTTAGAATAAATCTTGTTTGCTTTATTTGCTGTAACTGTAACACTGGACTTCTCGCTATCGTACATCATTAATACCTCTAACTTGAGTTTGTCATTGTATCCCACCAAAAAGCCCATCGAGCTGCATCATGGCGGCAGCGTTATGGTGACGTTTACATGTAATTTGTTAAATGCAAGTGGTAAAAGTGCTTATATGTTTATGAAAAGAAGAATAGTTCACACAGTAGAATAATATTGGATTAATATTTAACGACATAAAATGTCTTTTTAAATGACAAAGTAATTGCATAATTAATAGACCAATAGCAGTAAATTAATCAGCAATTAATTATTACTTAACAGAAGCCGTTCTGAACACTGGAGTGAACAGATGGATCCAGTGTTTACTGAACAGGATGCTGTAAACATTAACATGAAATCACGTGTAACCGGAGTTCTTATATATTTACCCTATAAATCAGTGTCACGCAGTTTGCTCAGCACAAACAGCTCTGTGAAGTTTATCAGACCATAGCTGCAAAAGCACACAGGGCTGATGGGAAAATACTCAAACGAAGCGAGTTTTATTGTAGGATGGGAAGAAAAGCCACTAAGCCTGAACTCAACGACCAAACTGACTAACTACTGGACATAAAACCTTATTGTTCATTGTTGTTTTTGGGCTAAAGTAATATTAACAGCCCCCAAATTCAACTCATTTATACACTTTTATTTCCATTTTGTATTCGTTTAGACAAAGTAAAAAGCATCTTTTAAAATGTAAGAACAAAACTGAACTAAATTAAATTATTTTGTTTTGTAATTTGCTGTTAATCCCCCTTTTTTTATTATTATTTTCAACGCAGAAAATCGTCAGATTAATTGTCATAAAGCTGAGTTTAAATTGAATGTAAGCTTGTAATAGTACTATGTGATCGGAGCGTGGGGCGCTTGGTGTTTTTCTCCTCTGGAGCAGCAGGTGGCGGTATTTCACCAAACAAACTACAGCCACCGGAAAAGAGAAGAAGAAGAAAGAAGAGGCGGAAAAAACAAAGCAGTGGAGGAGCACAAGCTGTGGACGGCAGGAAGCGAGCTGGAAAACGTGTGTCCCGACTTATTTTAACTTTATCTGTTAATTTATTCTAAGTATTTAAAACATTATATACTAAAAAAACTACACCAAAAATCACCGCGGTCAACTTCTGACCGCCGTAGCCTGGAGGTTAGCAAACAGTTAGCTAACAGTTAGCTAACGTTAAGGCAGTTTACACACTATTTGTGTCTTGTTGCTTTACTTTGGTTAAGTTATTAAATATTATCAGTGTCTATACATGAAATACTTGTTAAACGATTGATTAATATCGCCGATTTGTTAGCATCTTATATGGTGAATCCCTACCTGGCTCAGTTATCTGAATGATTGTTTAGTTTAACTTAACTAGCAAACTCTTTCTCTGTATATTGTGAGTAAAAAGCTGTATAAGAGGTGTTTAAGAGCTTTTTCTGGTTTGCAGACAGCTCTCTTTCTCTCTCAGTCACTGTCCATGTATTTATCATTTGTTTCCCTCCTGTCTTTGAAAAGATTCATGAAAGAACAAGTTAAATAAGGCTAAAACTTCTTTTGACAACTGAAGAGGTTTGAACAGGTCTGTTCTTTCTGTCCAGGTGAATCCAGAAACATGTCTCGACAGATAGGAGACAGCCATCGAAGGTTCTTACAGACCATGATGGCCAGCGGCATCGTTACTGAACAGGAGGCAAAGAAACTGTATCAGCACTGTTGCACAAGCCACAATGGTGAGTTAGTTACACATGTTTTTAATCCAGATTAACTGAAGAGCAAACTGTTTTCTTTATTGTTATTTTGAGCATAACTGAGTGTTTTCACTGCTTTCAACATGACATTTAACCTGTATTTGAATTTGATGAACACAAAAGTTGGTAATATGGAAGTTTTATGTAAATATTTAGCTTCACAGTTGATTTAGAAAATTCAAATCAGACAAAAATTGAGATCCTCGTTATAACAGACTCAAGTTGTGTAAGGAATAAAAATCATGAGCAGTAGATTGGAGCAATTTCAAATGGGTTTATCTTCAAGCCCAACGAGCTGTCATTTAATCTGATAGGATTATAAAGTAATATCCCTTAACATGTTCCTGAGACTTGACTTTTCTTTCTTTGTCTTCTGTAGCACAACACTCACCTGACAAACTGGATGATTTCATCGACACCATCAACTCAAAGCTGCAGCCCATGTTCATGCAGATTAGAAAAGGGATGTCTGAGGACAACGGTCACCAACACTACGCCTTGGTTAGCGCGTTTAATCCCTTCATTCATAACAAGTGACTGTTTAAAAATGACAGGAATTTTAGTGGGTGAGTTGAAGTTGTGATGTCCATGATGAAAGAACCTCCCAGCTGTAATTACGCAGGAACGAGGCGTTGGAGCTTAACACAAGAAGCTTTTATTGACCTGAATGTTCTGGGGAAACTTGTCGGCATTAAAAGGGTGCTAAGCCAGCAGGAGGCGCTGTTAAGCACAGCTTTACTTTAATGTTTTCCAGGTCAACATGGCTGAGACTGATATCTCCAGAATGTCATCAGACTACGCTGACAACGAGCTGGAGCTGTTCAGGAAAACGGTGAGTTAGACTCAACAACTTAACATTTCATGCACACTTTTTAATTCTGAACCGCATGTTTATGTCCACGTGCCGCATGTCAGCAAAAATCAGAGTATTGATCCGTATTAGAAAGTGTGTCGTGTCTGACTGGAGCTCTCCTGTTTCAGATCGACCTGATCGTGGGCTCTGAAAACGGCAAAGCCTCCTCCACCGACATCCTGAACAGTGTCGACTCCATGATCGGCAAAAAGCTGAAGAAGAGCGAGACGGAGCACCTGTTGAACCGACTCGTGCAGGACAAATGGCTGAATGAGGTAAAACGAGTTCCCTCAATCCAGCTTTTTTTTGCTTTTTTGAAACCACAAGCACTTTTCTGTGGATTTGCTGCTGCGTTTCTGAGAGACACATCCGCTCTCTCAAGGCCTCTTATATCAGTTAGAAACTTCTCTGTCATGTTATGTAGCTTTCAGAGACATAAACACATTTTAAACTCCAGTCTGTGATGTTCAGATAACAAAGACGTCATATGCAAAACAGACTGAGATGGGTGATTATACCACATCAGTTATTTGATTCATTTTTCAAAGCAGTTCAAACATTTTCCCCGTCGAGTCTCTGTGTATTAAAAAACCTCTGCTTGTTCTCAGTTTGTTTCTTTGAGTTGATATTTAATTGATTTCCGCTGATTGGTTTAGAAACGCGGTGAGTACACTTTGTCCACCAGATGCATTATAGAGATGGAGCCTTACATTCGCACGATGTATCAGGACCAGGTCAAAGTGTGCCACATCTGTCACAACATCGCCTTCCAGGTAAACGTCTCCTCTGGTTCTCTTTTGTGCACAGAAACTTTGTCACCTGTGTTCACCTGTAATGAATCCTGAATAAATAAAATAAACCACATCAGTCCCGTAGTTCAGATTTCTTGTTATAAGTAGAAATGTGATCTCAAAATGGTGAAAGTCGCTTTTAATTTGAAGTTTGGCTAAAATAGTTACATGATTGCATCCATTTTTTGTTCTGAGAAAATCATCTTTACCGTCAGTTTTGTAGTTTAAAGGCAAACTGTCACTTTGAGGTCTCACACATTATATAAATAACCAAGAATTCATATTTTTAACATATGATTTAATGTTTTGCTGCAGTTCAAACAGACACATTCAGTTTCATGTGTGATGTTGTTTCGTCTTGGTCCTTTTTTCTGTCGTTGCAGCTTCATTTAATTTACTTCATTTAAAAAAAAAAAAAGTTTTTATTAAGAATTAATTATCTCAAAACATTAATATAATTGATAGATATAAATCTGAATATACAATATGTTTGATTTTCAGTGTCAGATTTGTGAGAATCCCATTTGTGGCATAAAGATTCACAACCCGTGTGTGGCCAGATACTTCAACGACAGAACCGAACCTCGATGTCCAGCTTGTGATGACTTTTGGCCGCATGAAATCCCAGGTATTTATTGTTCACTTGCATATGTTGTTAACACACATATCAGTCTTACAATATTAACATAAATGAGCTTGAGTCTTTCTTTTCAGTACGAACTTGCAACCAAACTGTCACCTTTTATATCGTTCCAGTATATTTATGTGTTTTGCAATAAATCTGAACTTCTTTAACTATTTTATTTATGATAAATGCGTTTTAAATATATTTTTATAAATATATTTCCCTTTTTTCCTTTTTTCTTCTGACTTTTTGAAACCACACAGTTGATATATTATTTTTTAGTGTGTTAATGAATATAATAAAAACAAACCAGGCTGCTCTTTTTCTCATATTGTTGTGTTTATTACAGAAGTCTGACGTCTCGTCTCTCCGTCCAGAAGATGAAGACTCGAGCTTATTTTTAATATTTGTAAAGTTTTGTAGTATTTTTAAAATGTCTTTATAATAAACCAAATTTTTATTATAATTTCTCAACAGCTCCTTTTACAAAAACGACTTGTTGCACTAAAATGTCTTGATGTAAATTTTAAACAGTCGTCATCATCAAAATACAAAATTAGTGCAGTTTTTCTGTTTATTCTAATTTTGTACACAACATTTCTGAAAGTGAAGACTAAAGAAAAGAAATAAACCTTCACATGCTGAGTGATTTATCCTCCAGTTTGTTTTTATTCTCTCTGCTGCTGAAGCTCAGTGATGAAAAATATAACACATCTTGTCAAAATGTAAAGTTTAAAGCTAAAAACTGACATTTTGCTTTATGTTTGAACATCACACAGCTTGTTTCATCCAATTTTATTCTTTCTCCCTCTTTATTTTTAACCGGACAGTAATCAGATCTGTATGTCACAACAACATTAATATTTGGAGCAGAAATTATATAATAAATCTGATATTTATCATTTTTCTCATTAAGTGAACACAGTTTGGACTGAAGTTGCGTTTTGCTGTGAAAATGCTTGCAGGTGTAATTCACATATAATCGTTTGCATCAATGACAAACTACATTTGCCTTCAGTGTTTCCACAGTGTGTCACATCTGTGGCCCTGAAACACTTGAATAACATAAAACACAGTTAAACAAAACTATAATCGTGTTTGTACTTTTATTTATACAGAAAACAAATGTCAGTTCAATTCTAAACTGTGTCTGATTTGAATAAAAACTTACTAATCTATAAAATTCCCCAGTTTTCCCGTCAGGTTCGTTCTGTTTGGGCTCACAACTTGAAGTTAAAACAACCTACTGCATCAGATTTAAGACTAAATGTTTTCTAAGTAGAAGCTTTGTGTGAAGTTCAGTTGAAAAACTTTAAACTTGCACATCACGTCTGCAATTAGCAACCGTTTCTATTGTTTCATAACCTGATGAGTGTTTGATTCAGAGTTTAGGATAAAAAAAAGTCTCAGATTCCCTCCAGCCTCAGATGATTTATTCAAATCTCTTCTTCTTTTTTCAGATCAGGATTCATTTTAGTTCAATGTAAGACGAGAAAAAGCATAAAAGTCACATTTATAACTTGCAAAAGGAATGTCACAAAATAAATGTCACATTACGCTCGTTTTTCAAGGCATTATGGGTCATAAAGAAGTGACCTCAGAGTATGTTTGCCTGACAGGAGTCCTGCTCGAGTATCTTCAAGGTGACAATGTATTTGATAGCTTTTCTAAACCACTGATAGAAGAGAGCGTATATGAGCGGGTTCAAGCAGGAGTTACAGTACAGCAGCCACGACACGATTCCCCACGCCACCGCGCCGTTCGAGATGTTCTGTCCCGCAAGAGACGGGTAGTAATACGGACAGAAACTCGCCAGAAACACCAGTATGACGATTCCCAGCGTCCTCGCCGCCTTCCTCTCAGATTTCTTAGCAGTGACTGTGACTGTGCGAGCTACAGCGGCGGTGACGTGAGACCACATGGAGCGAGCCTGAGACGCCGCCACGAAAAACACCCTGACGTACAGGACGATGATGACCGAGCAGGGCGCGATGAACGTGAACACGAGGTCGACGGTCCCGGAGACGTAGTCGATGACCACCAGACACTCGCCGTGGCAGGAGTTGTACCTGTCGGGCTGCCGGAGGTGATCCTTCAGGATGAGCCCGTTGTAGAGGAAGGAGCAGGCCCAGCACAGACACACACACACACCTCCACCCGGCGGCGAGTGATCCTGCCGTGGTACTGCAGAGGGTAGCAGATGGCCACGTAGCGGTCGATGGATATGAGCACCATGTTCCCCACGGAGGCCGAGGTGAGGGTGAAGCCCACGATGTAGGACAGAGCGCACATGGCGTCGCCCAGCAGCCAGCAGCTTTCCACCAGACGCACCGTTTCCACCGGCATCACCAGCAGCCCGACGAGCAGGTCGGCGGTGGCCAGCGAGAGCAGGAGCAGGTTGGTGGGGGTGTGCAGCTGCCTGAAGTGTGAGATGGAGATGATGACCAGCAGGTTGAGAGCTACGGTGAGCACGGCGATGCAGGTGAGCAGCGTGTAGAGGAGGACGACCACGGAGCGAGGACGCGTCAGACCGCGGCAGGACGAGTTCAGCAGCTGAGGGTAGCAGAGCTCGCCGCCCTGCAGGCCGTCCATCACCTGAAGCTGCTGAGCTCCAGCAGCTCTCTGATCACGCCAGAGACGGTTCAGCTGCTTTATCTGCTCACCTGTCCTCCTCTTCATCATGTCTGACCGTTCCCCGGCTCTTCCTCCGCTCCTCATCCTCACCTTCCCCTCCTCCCCTGTCGCATGATGCAACCTGTTAGTTAGAAGTTTGTTAGTTGGTTTAACTTGAAGCATCGAGTGGATTCGTGTCCGTCAGCAGTTTATGATGAAGAACATTTGAGTCTAAAGCAGCTTTTTTTAAACAGCTGCTGTTGTGTTTGAGTGTAAAAACACATTTAACATGTACGAGCAGAAAACCACTGCGGTGAAGCTGAACGTGGACTGTAATCTTGGCTCATATATCTCTGTTTTTTTATTTGTAATTGATCATCTGAAGTCAACAACAGATTAAAATGATTCGCTGCTTTTCTGTTTTGAATCGTTTTATTTTGAAAACATCTTTGTCTTCTTTAATTTGTCAGATAAAAACTCACAAACAGGAAGGAACAGGAAGCGACAGTGACATGTTAAAGAACAAAACAACCAATCAGAAGATCCAAAATATAATTTACAATGAAAATAACTGTTGGTTAAGGTCAAAGGTCACAGGCTCGGATGCTGCAGCTTCATCCTGTTGTGACAAACTTTCCTTCACAGCTCGTTTCAGTCTCCAGCTCCTCCTGAAATGTTTCCTCCGTCCGTTTTTCTGCTGCTGCGTTCACAGGCCTGAAGTCTGTCTCATGGGTTCATTGCAGTGTTTTCCCATCATCCCTTGTGTTTGTGTCTGTTCTCAGGCCTTTTTTAAACAGTTTTGTCAGAGTAAAAGTCAAAATATTTGCTAATAACAGAACTGAGAAGCATCAGGTTTAACTCATCTGTTTATCCTCGACCTTTTATCTTCTCTTTGAGGCGTTTATGAAACTTCTCAATATGAAGCTTCTCTTGTATGAAACAGTCGATCTAAGTTGTTCTGGTTCTTTCTTTATATGTGATAATTATGAATTAATTCCTTGTAATCAGCTGATTTTGCTCGTTTGAATCTATTAGTCGACTTTGACATTATTATGTATAACTTTAAACTTGCTATCAGACTCCTTCTGAGCCCTTTGTTCAGTCGTATTTGTGCTCATTTTCCTTTTTCTAACAATTTACCAGAGATGAAACCAGGAAATTTTACTCAAATCACAAGTGAGTCTCGAGTCTTTGCACTTCGGTCTCAAGTCAAAACTGAAAAGTCTGAAGTCCTAAACTTTGAGTTTCAAGTTTTAAGTTAATCTGATGCCATTTGAAGAGCAGATCGACTTGTTTCTGTGTGAATGAAACTGGATCCACGTCACCTTCAGAAGTGTGTGTGGTTAACAAAGTGTCGACTTGTTCGTGTTCAAATAGAGAAATTGGGTCGAGGGAATGTGTCAAGTCTTCTCGAGTCGGAAGGAAACTGAAGTCATGAGTCGTTGGTGTTAAAGTTCAAGTCGAGCTGAAGTCGTCCTCTTTGTTCCTCGAGTCAGATTCAAGAACGAGTCATGTGACCTGAGTTCACACGTCTGCGGTTCAGAGTCACGTTGTTGCTTTTAAGCCTTTTTACTTTTTCTGATGATTCTGTTTTGAGTTTTTCTCTGATTGTTTGACAAAAGTCTGTTTTTCAGCTCAAACAGAAGCTTTGTTGTTTTTCTGCTGCAGCTTCTTTCGGCTCGTGTGTGTGTGTGTGTGTGTGTGTGTGTGTGTGTGTGTGTGTGTGTGTGTGTGGGTCCGGTTGCATCATGTGTTGATGCAAACTGTGCTGATTAACACCTTCAGCTGGAAGTCATTTGTGGGTAAAAGTGTCATTGAACATCATTACAAGGTGTGAAAATGTCCCTTTGGTACAAAACAAAACTGTCAACAAACATGTTTGTGTTTTCATGTTAATCAAACGTCTCTGAGGTCCTGAAGACGCGACGCGTTCGTGTGTGTTTCTGCAAAATAACACAAGTCAAAACCACAGTTTCACATTTTATTTCGACTGTTTATTTTAAGAAGTTTTGGTTAAAATCGGATCAGATCAGTGTTCAAATAGTATTTTATGTATTTTCTGCAACAGTTTGTGCTGTTTGAGAAGGAAATGTAATACAGTGATGATCATTTCATACTTGAACCACAACATGTTCATCTGATGGTTTAAGTTTCTTTTGTAGATTTAGATTTTGCACAGTTTGGCGTCTCTGTGTGCAGCTCATTAAGTTAAGCAAGAAGTCTTTTTAAAAAATCCTCAAATTTCCAGGATGAAAACAGATCTGTAGTTTGCTCTTCTGTTAAAGTTTTACTGACCTTTTTCTCTGGTTAAATTCATGCTGAAAAGCTTCTTTATTAACTGTATTGAGACCATCTAAAGACGTCTAGTCAAGTCTAATTTTGTGCTTTTGTACGGAAGATTAATTCTGCATCTTTTAAGACTAGAAACCAGCTTCATTTGACTGGTTCAAAACCAGTGAGGCGTTGCATCGTGAGAATAACAAAAGTTGAGTTTTGTTTCGTAGCATCAAAAGCATGTTTCTCCACGTTAGTCACATTTGTTCATTCCTCAGTCTGAGAACCACTGCTGCAGAATTTATACCAATTTAGGAATCTGTATCATAAATATATTTTAGATGTTGTGCTGAAACATAATTATTAGATTTTTACCTGCTGTAACTTAAACAAAGCCTGAAAATCAAAATCATCTTTTTCCAGTTTATTTATTTGCATTAAAAATCTTTTGTCGTCGTCACATTGATTAAACATTTTTTAATGTTCGATGCATTTTTCACATCGATAACTTGCTCATCATTGAATATCCAGTTATTTTATTTGCTGATGTGCTTCTGCCGTCTGTTGGTAACGAAAACAGCTGATCCAGATGTGGAAAACATCTGCTACAGCTCATCAGAAACTGACTGAATCTCTGTTGTTGGACTCAGCCTCCACTGGAGTTGTTATGGAGCAAACCAGACACTAGATGGCGCTGTTAGTAAAGCATTTGAATCCTCACGAGCTTTGACAACTTCTTTCACTTTTGTTCCCAGAAACTTATTCCACTTTCTTTCTCTACGATGTCGGAGCTCAGAAAGGCTTTTTTATTCTGCAGCATCTGTTTCACGTTCTGATAGTTTTTGTTTCGTTGGAGTTTTTTTTTTGCAAAAATTTAAATTTTACCTCCTGATTGAAGTTCTGGTTTTATTTCACCGCAGTAAACTGTTCTGAGCTGTTTGTCTGCTTAACAAATAAGAAATAAAATCCACATCTGCAGCTCAGATTATGAGGCGAAATACAAAACTTACAGCAGACGTGAAGAGAAAATCAGTCAGAACTGTTTTTAAACACAATATTATACAAATTTATGATTTCATAAAATAAAGTTTTTAATTTTAAACTTGAAAGACGTCAAAATAAGTCAGACAAAAAAAATCTAATCACTACTTTTTTTTGTATTAATCTTGATAAGAAAGAACGAATTATATTCTCGTGATCGAACCCTATTGTGTATTATCATGTAGTATTTAATGTTTCACTGTGTTTGACTCTTTTTCTCACCATAAAGCTGAAATTTAACACATTTTACCTTTTTTCTTTTCTTTTTTATTTTCCATTTTATGCAACAAAATCATCTTCTGTTGTCTTTTTCCAAAAATAAGAGCGGCCTCTGTTTTCTGTTAAAGCTGCTCTGGAACAAAAAGTGAAAGCTGAATTTAGAGGACGATGAGTTTCCAGTCGAGGAGGAAACAAACGGACGGCGAGACTCTGAGGAGGCGATTGAAGGTCGGAGGAGGAGGAGGAGGAGGAAGAGGAGGAAGAGGAGAGCATCAAGTCTGGAAACTTTACTGTAAGTTCGTTCTCCGTCTTTGCAGATGTGCAATGAGTGTCTTCATTTTCCTGTTTTAAATTAAATGATGCCTAGTTTCTTTTTTAAAGTCCAGAAGCTTTTTTTTAATTCTATCTAAAAATATTTATTTGTAGAAAAAAACAAACACAATGTTAAACATCCGATGAGGAGCAGACGTGTGGATTCTGAGCATTTTCATTAATAAAAGAAAAATAAAATCTTTCCCCCCAAAACTTTTAACCAAAATCCATGTAGTTAAAGTTAATGACTGTAAAAACAAAGAGCTGGAGACGAGGCAGCGCTGTGCTTCTGCTGTTTATGGAGAACATCAGTGTCTGTTCTTCTGTTCCTCAAACCACATCGTCATCGCTCGACCTCAATTAAAACAACACAAAAGCTTCAAACCGTCGGTCGGCTGCAGCGTTTCCGTCTGTCGCTCACAGAAACTGAAAACTCAACAGGTTTTTTTAAAAGAACTGACTGTTTCTGTTGCTTCTACAATAAAACCTGATCTCATAATTTAAGGAAACCTTTTCTGTAGCTACTCAAAACAAAGAGATGATTATTTGTTTCACTTCTGGTTTTGAGGACAAAACTGTTTTCTTTGTGTGATATTTCAGTTCCTCCATCAAACCTTCAAATGTCAAAACTTATTCGGACAATTTGAATCAATTTGCTGCAAAATAGTTTCGGGGCTTTTGAGTCACTGCAGGAGAAAAAACATCAAATAAAACTTTGTTTTCTGACTAAACTTCAAAAAACTGGTTTTAGATCGTAGCACAGTTTGTTTTTTTATGATGTAACAATTATAACAAATAACTGAGCTGCTGTTTAGAAGATTTTTCAACACAAAACATTAAAAAGTTTGATCCATAAAAAATATTTAAATTTAAATGAACTCGTCACCAAAACAAAAATGTGGAAAAAGTTTAGTTAATTGATTAATTAGTGAGCAGATTATGTGTTTAAAATGCCAAATTTTCAAACGTGGGATATTATCAAACCATCAGGATGTCTCACACACACACACACACACACACACACACACACACACACACTTTTTAACACGCCTGGTTTCACCCAGTTTTCCCTCCAAACACGGCGGCCTAATTGATTCTCATTCTGATTGTGTGGAGCCAGACTCGGCCTCTCACACTGTGAGGATGACACCTCCGTCTCCTCGCTTTGATGTCACTCCCCCGCGAAGGAAAAGGTCAAAATAATAAATGTAGGCCCAATTGATGGGTCGGTGGGAGGGGGGAGGGGGCGTTTGAGTGCTGATTTTTGGCCGAGTGCTTCCCTAAAGACCTAATGAATTCATACAGTCAGCGACGGCCAAAGAGGAAAACAGCAGGAGGCCTTTTTCCATGAAAAGGTTGATCTAAATCTGCAGACGAGCCCGGCTCCTCCGTCCCACTCGTCCTCCAGCGCGTCACTCTGCTCTCTCAAACACACACACTCATGAATAAACACTGGAAGTGTCTCTCTCTCTTTGTGACACACACACACACACACACCTCTGCACTGCACACCTTCCCTGAGAGACGAAAAACCCCTCAGCAGGACGCCTTTGACTCCAGAGTCAGAAACCCAGAAACACACGAACGCCTGAACGCCTCTTTGAAGGCTCCTCAGGTCGTCCAGGTCACAGGATGTCTGTTCGAAGGTTAAAGGCAAACCGGAGCAACACGGCGTCTGCTGACCTTTGACCTTCTGTCCGTCATCACACACTCGAGTTTTACAGCCGCAGAACTTTATCTCAAATATTAGAAAAGAGCTTTAACTTTAAAAACACACTGATCACTGTGAAGCTGAATCAGATAAATGTGAAGAAAATAACGTTTTATTTAAAAATGTGAATATCTCACTTCCTTCAGTAGAATAACAGGAACAATTTATTTATCAATAATAATAAGTAAATGTAAAAATACTCCATTACAAGTGAAAGTACTTAATTCAAAATGAAAACAGTACAAAATACAAAAGTTATTAGCAGCAAAATGTGATTAAAGTACCAAAAATGATCATGTTAATTATGCAGACTGCTCCTTTAAAAGAGTTAAAACTGATGGATGAATATTCATTTAAATAAAAATCTGAACTGTTTGTTTATTAAAGTTTAATTTTCATTTATTCATAAATAAATGTTTTGTGGGTTAAATCTTTAACTTTAACCTTCAGTCCTCACATTTAACATTAAAGTAAAACATTTTATAACATTTTAATGTTGCTGATAATCGTTATAATTGTTTATTAATATTTGTTAATGCCTATAATTACTTCAGAGGCTGCTGTGTGCAATTACATAATTAAATTTATAGGAAAAGTTGTTATTTTTGACAAAAACTTTGCATTAATACACATTTTATTACGGACAACGACTCCATAAACCTTCTATTAAATATCCTGATTATAAAAGCTGCAACAGGAAGTCGTCACAGCCGTTAAATTGGTGCTTGACTCCTCAGAAAATGTCATAAAAAGTGTAATGGAGTACAAATCAGAGTAAACGGAAAATACTGACAGCCAGTAAAAGCAACTTGAGCCACGATGCTTCTAATGTGGAAAAAAACGTTTGTTATCCAACTTACAGACACTTTTAAGGTGATTTAATAACATTTTAGCACCAATTGCAGTTTAATTTCTACATAAAGACAAAAATAAAGTGTACTTAATGTACAGGGTTTATTTCTGCTTTAAAGTGTGTTAAGTTCAAGAGTGTATGACAACAAAAAAACACAAACTGACCCCCAAACCAACAGTTAAACACAGGAAACTTCACCTTCACACTAAATGTCACCTGTGAATTTTAAACTCTGTACTTTTACATCGTGATCCATCCTTTTAGATCACATCTGAAGCGGATCTGATCAACATTTTTTAGCCAAACTGAAACAAAATAACGAGAATCTGAATGGATTTTTACTGTTTAATGGTGTTAAAATGTTCCATTAAGCTCCTTTAAGGGGACATCGAGAGTTTAAATGACTTTCAAACTTCACTAAATTAACATAAATAAAAAATATTTGTCAAAAAATGATAATGCAATATAAGTTTGTATTTGTCTTTATGTGTATATTTTAGGTTTTTATCATCACATGCAGCTTCCAAACGCTGTTTTTGATGTTTATGTTGTTATTTTCATCAGTTTGTCACTTTAATCCTTTAAATAAATGACTCTGTGCTTTGTAATCTCCTCCTCGCGCCCTGTCTTCGTGACCGCGCGGTGACAAACACGCATGATGATTAAACCTCCGCGCACGAAAAACGCAATTTCCTGATCGGCCCAAAAATCCCCCGTGAGCCGCGTTAAGATGCGCATTCACGCACTGAGCTGCCAGTTTAGTTTTTTTTGTTTTTTTTTTCCTGCGGGAGGACGGAGCCGCTCCGGGCTGAATTACATGCGCAGTCCTGCCGTGAATCACACATCACCACGGCAACCGGCGTTCACACCGAGTCCCCGTCAGCATCAGTGTGGTCCGATCCGATCCGATCCGATCCGATCCCGACCACAGGCGACCGGAGAGCGCAGAGGAAACACGGTAAGTTCACCTCTTCTTCATCCACCGATCATTTTTTTAAAAAAAAAAATGAATTAGACAGATGTGTGCGGGTTAAGAGAGCGCGTGCCTCTGCGGAACATCTGTACTGAAGGCTATCAGAGATGTTTCCATCAAGATTAATTGATTCAGTCGTTAATGCGTGAATGAACGGAGGAGCATCACATCTGTAACCGGTTGTTTTCTGTCGGGACTGTTTGTCTCTGACAGGCTGAAAAAAGGCGCTGCGTTCACGTTACATAAAAGGCTCCAATTAAATCCGCCTCTACTGATTTTCTGCGACATTCATCAATTAAATCATGTAGAAAATGTGCAGCAATCAGATTTAAAATCAGACAAATATGTAAAAAAAAACACTCTGTGATACTAGTGAGGTGTATATTCTTGGTGTTTCTGGTCTCACAGCCTGGATGTTGTCTTGTCGCAGCTGCCTTCAATGCAGCACGTTCTGCATGACCAGTGAACCCTGAAGAACCTGAGAGTCTCAGGCTCAAACAGATCAGCCTTACCTGTTTAAAACACAGCGTTCACCTTTACAAAGCTGCGTCTTCCCTCCTCCGTCAGCTGGTGAATGAGTGTCAAACGATGGTGATGAATGAAACTGTGATCACGTCATCTTTCTGACGTAAACAGCAGGTAAAATGTGTGTTTTAGAGATGTTCCCCTGCTGCTGGATGTGTGTTTGTGGGAACGCTGAGTGTTTGACAGCGACACTCGGCTCATTTGTTAATCACACATTCAGGATGATTCATCGCAGCCACACTTCACTCCAACTGTGGGGAGGAAAAATGACCACTTCAGCCTCCCACTCAGCAAGGACGCCGACGACTGTGTTACGGAGTCCTGAGTAACATTCAAGATCCTTGTTTCTGCCTGACAGAAGCTGCTCTTTAACAGCTTCAAACATGATCAGAAGATTTGTGATTTTATACAGTTTTTAGTTATTTACACTCACAAAAACGTCAAATATCCAGATTTAAATTAGTTTTTTAAACGTGCAAATGTTCATTGAGAGCATATTGCAAAGTGTCTGAAACTAAAACACAAAAATCAGCGACGTTATCGTTTAAATTCTCAGTTCCTCCTTCAGCAGGTCTTGTTTTCACACTGAAGGTCTGTCAGTCTCGGCTAATGAGCCTACATCTCCTTTATCAGCAGCACATTTCCTGTGCATGAGGGGTTTCTCCCGCAGCATGAAAAGCCCACTGTAGCTCTTCGCCTCCCGCTGTGTGTGTCATCATTGTGAGTCGCTGGCGTCGGCGGGGCCCGTCGGGGCCCGTCGGGGCCCTCGGCTCAGGGAAGGTGTTGTGTTGCTCTGTGTGAATGAGATAAGTGGATCCTCACCTCTCTCCTCCATGTTTGTAAGATCATCCGATGGAGGACGGAAAATGGACTCGTATGAGAGCTGAGAGGAGCAGCGGCGTGTCGTCGGCGTGTCGGATTCACACGTAGATTACAAACGCTAAAGACGAGGGGTTTGGAGGGAGCAATGAGGCTGAGATACACAGGATTAATCATTCAGTGGTTATGAAACATGTTTACTCAGCTGGTGGGGTTGGATAAACAGCAGACCTCCCCATGAGGATGGCTGCAAACACTGAAATCTGAAGTCATTTGAATATGAACCCGATTTCAGACACATAGGACCTAATTAAAATTCCACCCACCGTAACTTTATTAAATTATTCAACGTTCAACCATCATGGGAAATATTCTTATTTGCTTTCCTTTATGGGGAGATTTACAAGCCATTTATTCTCTTATCTGCAGAGAATGAGGCCTCTGTAAACAGTCGGTTAGCTTAGCTTAGCATAAAGCCTGAAACAGGGGAAAAGCTACGTTGTCTCTGTCTAAATGTGACCAAATCCACTTTGGAGCATCTTTGGCTTAGTTAGCTCATCTCATGTCTTTACATGACAATCAGTCGCCAGAAACTGAAGGCAGTTTGGCATCTGTAAAACATTTTATATGTTTTTGTTTCATGCACAAACATCCTCAACTCTAATCGGTTAAAAAGACACCGGACGTAAAGTTGCAGCATAGTTAAATTCATTCTACAACAGTTTAGGCTTATACAAAAAAATTTGCATTTTTTCCAAAGCTTGGCAAATAAAACCTGCTACAAAAAAGCCCCTTTCTTGAAGCAAATCTTAGTTTTTTTATAATAATTTTGCTCAAAGAAACCAACAGAAATGGTGGAAATGTTACTGAAAAGTACATTTTTGGAGTCACAAACCTGTGAAAAGACTTGTTTCACTGTCAGAATTTGATCTATTTGATCCAAAACTAAAAATTAGACGCCTCCGCCTACAGATGTGTCTGCTGGGTTTCCTCTTGAATCTCTACGATACAGAAGCTTTCAGCTCAGAATTGAACAATTTTTAGCTTTTGCCTCATCGGGCAACTTTCATAGGAATGAATGAATGAGGCTGTGAAATGGCAACACTAGCTAGCTCATTCTTGTCTTATTTGTGGTCTCATTGATAATAAATTCGTTAAACTCAATTCCCCATTTCATTACTGTTGCTGTTTATTTGTGAGTAAAGTTTTCATGTGAACGCATGAACCAATAAATTAGAAACATAAAACTTTATACCTGCTGATGTTCACCTGATGATCACAGTTTATTGTAGCTTATAACAACGAGTCCTCAGCATCGCATCACTCTGTTCCAGAGGAAAGTCAGAGGATAAACCTCAAACATTTAAACAGTTTATAAAGTGGAAGGATTCTTCTGTTTTTTAAGGCCGATGTCCGACTTCCTCTCATCAAACGTTCATCTCCTCTGTGTTTCTTGAATCCTCCATTAGATCTACAAGCAGCGCTGTCACGTTTGGTTACACAGCGCAGAGTGAGAGTCGGTCTGACCTCAGGTGTTCGTACCTGCTCTCCAGATCCGTCCAGGTGTTTTCAGGCAGCAGAGCAGCCATGGTGAAGCTGGGCAGCAATCTGTCCGACAAGCTGGAGAAGCAGCCGTCTGCAGACGACGGCTTCGATAACATCCCCCTCATCACACCTCTGGAGGTCAACCAGCTCCAGCAGCCGTTTGCAGAAAAGGTAAGAACAGCTCATCATATGTGTGTGTGTGTGTTTGTTTCTCTGAAATACTGCATTTCTGAGCTGCATGATCACAACAAACCATAAACTACAGCATCACAGAAATGGCTGAGAGGTTACAAGCGGCTGCAGAAAACGTCGCTGATGTGTGTGATATGAAGCTCCAGCACTGAAAACGCTGTGTTTACCTTCTCTTACCTGCTGTCCAGGTTAAAAACCTCAGCATCAGCCCACACGCTGCAGGCTCCTCTAAACAGGATGTTCCTCCAGCTAATTACATGATGCTGAAGCATTTACATAAAAAGCTGTTTTCAGCTCCCTAATGTCCTTTTCAGCGATGATTAAAATTACCTTGTTTTGCAAAGGATGCTCGTGTATTTTTAGACGTGCAAAATAGTATTTTCAGTGGAAAAAACATCTTTGAACCAGTGTCGAACACAACATCTACAATATGTTAAACAAGAAGCGGCTAATGAGGAGTTCTCTGGTGTTTTGTTTTCCTGCTGCAGGTGATCATAAAGACGTCGGCACAGTATCAGCTGCAGCAGAAGAAGAACAAGCTGTACGTGCCCAACATCAAGAAGCTCAACATCAACTTCTACAGCGATGTTTCCGTCAAAGCAAAGGTACAGAAACCAGACGTCTGCAGATCGGCTTAATTAAAGAAAAGTCAACAAATTCCACAAAAAGACAGAAACCAACGATGAGTTTTGTTGTTAAAATGTCACAGTTAGTCGTCCTGCGTCAGCGTTTAAACCGCTGCAGTGAATCAGAGACCGAGTGAATGAACTCCTGCTGTCGCCTTCATGTTTCGGTTTGTTGTGTGGTAACGGTGAGGCTCACCTGCATCAGGTGACTGCAGGTGTGTTTACATGCTGCTGTGTCTGCAGTGGGTGTTTGTTTGCTCGTCCAACAGGCTCAGGTGCAGGAGGATGTGTGTGTGTTCGTGTTTGTAAGTTACATAAGAGGGATGTTGATAGTGTGAGTGCAGAGTGTGTAGCTGCTGTCTGGATCAGTGTGACGTCACTGAGCTGAAGTTAGAGCTTCGTCTACACAGATGCATCTGAGCAGTTATGGATTACTGCAAATCTAGGGGGCGCCATCGTGAATCCTAAAAACATCACATAAAAATTTGTTCCTTATGATTCAGATTTTTTCTTCACTGAACAGAAGACGAATGATTTACAGAGTGACACAAAAAATGCTCTTTAATTCTTTTGGACCAGCTGAACACAAGAACTGTGTTTTATCTTCCTTTAATCCCACAAACGCCGTCGTGCTGCTGCTGTAAAAACACTCACTGGGGCACCAATTAAGCGTATTAATCCACTGCTGAAAATAGTCCCAAACAGATGCACAGTGTTTGTCCGTGTTTGGAATCTTGCTAAAAACCACAGAACCCAGATTATTTTAGGAAAATATTCAGACTTTTTTTAAAAATCTGAATTTTTTTCATTCATTACCTGTTTTGTTGGATTTAGTTGGAATCAGTGAAAGATAGAAAAACCAGAAAGTATCGACGAACACGCTGCTTGTTTGGTCTCAACATGGAATTTGTGGACAGAAACAAAACTTAAAGTTTCCTGTTCTTTTAAGTTCTGATGATGCTTGTTGTTTAAGTGGCCTCTACCTGTGTGTGTGTGTGTGTGTGTGTGTGTGTGTGTGTGTGTGTGTGTTCAGATCACAGGTCTGATCCTCATCACTTTGGCCTTCCTGACCAGCCTGCTCCTCCTGCTCATGTACAAAGCCATGTGGTACGACCAACTCACCTGCCCCGAGGGTTTCATCCTCCAGGTATGCAACACACACACACACATACACACACACACACACACGCACACACACACACACACACACGCACACACACACACACACACACACATGCATGCCCACACATGCACAGATGTATAACCTTGGATAGAAAATTATAAACGTCCTGGCCGTCGTCGTCCTGCAGCAGCAGCTCGTCTGTGGATTTTCACAGACTTGTTTCTGCATCGCTCAGGCTGAAACAGTGTGTGTGACACACACTCAAAGGTCCTCACACACTTTACAACGTAGCTGGTGTTTTGTTTCTGCACACACTCTCTGAACAGACACTTTAGCAGGATTCTCTGAAAAAACTGAAGCTGAAAACTAAAACTCATTATCTCCCAATGACACCTCGGAGGCATCGTGCATCCAGCCGGCGCTGCCATGCATGTTAGCTGAAGAGAGAGGGGGGAGGAAGGGGGAGGAGGAGGGAGGAGAAGGGAGGAGGGGGGAAGACAGAGCTCGCTTTCTGGTCAGGCAGAGATTGGGACGCCCGCCTGTGAATCGGAGGGGTCTTTAATTAGGGCTGAGCGTGACTAAACTGTGATTAAAGGCTTAACAGTGAGGGGGGAAGCAAGGGGAGGGAAGGGGGGAGGATGGTGGTGGGTGAGGGGGGGGGGCCTTCCGGCAAGAAGCCTTTTGAAGTTTTTGCCGGTTACAGTTGCTCTCAGCATTTTTTTTTTTCCTGCTAATGCGTCGTTGAAGACATAAAAAGAGGAATGAGGATGGAGGACGGAGGGAGGCGGAGTCACCGCTGAGCTTTTCAGAGGTCCGACTCCTCGCTGGGAGGGAAGGTCAGGTAGCTGCTCCTCCAACGGTCGACATTAGCAGGATGGATGTGCAGTTTCTGCGCTGTAATTCACCCACTTTGTCTCTGAACTCAGCTCCCGTCTCATCAGAAACGAGTTGATGTGAGTTTAAAGATGCTGCAGAGGACGAAGAGTCGCTCCTGTTGGTGGAAACCCTCATCCGTCTGTGCTGAGGCTGAAGACAAAATGATGCTTTAGGAGGCGTTTTGACTCACAAAAACTGATTTGTAGACACATTTGCTGTGAGGAAAAACTGTCTCTGTATCGTCCCACTTAGTTTTTCTCACTTGTCTCCCACTGCTGGACAGACTTTACTACTTTCTCACCTCTCTGACTCCAAACAAAGCATCTTCAAGTCTTTAACAGCCTCTTTTTTTATTTTTAAGATAGATAACTTGTAAACTCTTCGTACTACAAATGCTGCTAATGAGGGAATGTGTTTCCAGTCATCACAGGAACTGAAGAACTTGTGATGTTTTTGTTCTCAGTTCTTCTTTGCATTTTAAGAAACAGAGATGCTTTGGAAGTGAGATTCAAACAGCAGCTCACCTCGTCCTTTATGCTTTGGTTTGGTTTGTTGTCCTGATTTCTCACAAGCTTATTCCATGGTCTTTATAATTCCTGACACTGTGATGTGTCCTTAAGCAAAACTGTGTATTTTTGCACTAATGCACCTTTAAAAAATTTTTTTACCTTAAAAACTAGTACTTTGTCGGACAGATTGGACCTTGAGCAAACATCTGACAATCAGCTGATTCAATCAGCTGATGAAAAGTGAAAAATGACTCAGGAAAAGCTCACACAGTGGACTACATTTAAAATTTTTAGTGCATTTTTTGTAATTTGTCTGCGGTTTTGTTGAGCTTTGCTTGTTGTAACAGTACTCGTTCTCACCTTTACTTGACCAATCATGACTGTAAAAAGCTTCCAGCTCCAGAAAGCACTGAGTGCACAAACAGAACCTGCAACAGTTCAAGTCACATTACCCAAAAGTCCTGCAAAGATTCAGTAGTCACACACAAACAAGACGATTTGAATAAAACAGTAAAATGTAAAGAAAAAGGTTCCTATGCGCTGGTTTGTGTCCAAATACTTGTATTTTCACATATATCAGAATGCACGTTAACAACAGAATTAAAATCATTTCCTACAGTTAAAGTGCATAATAAACATAATGTTGATTTTACTTTCTTCAACTAAGATTAAAAAAATAAATACATGCTTTCAGAAATGTACTTAATTTCACTTCAACTTAAACAAAAGATAAGTTTGTCGGTCATTATTAATAATGTTAACATCATATTTTAGCACTTTGTCACCTGAAACGAAACAAACAGGTGTGTTTTGGTCCTTGTTAACAGCAGAAGCACTGCACCCCCGCAGCTCTGGAGATGTTTTACACAGAACAGCAGCAGCAGCAGCAGCAGCAGCAGCAGGCCGGCCTCCACAGCAGCAGCTCCAACACCGGCCTCTACTCCACCCTCAGCCACCTCAGGCAGGTGGAGACGACCGAGCCCGACCTGGCCGAGCTGGAGTGGGTGCTGGAGGACAAGGAGTGACGGAGCTGATGGAGATGAAGGTGTCAGAAGAGGAAAATGGTGGAGGGAGGAGTGGTGGAGGTTATTTTTTAACCTTGTGTGTGTGTGTGTGAGTGTATGTGTGTGTGTGTTCAGGATTTGTTTCCCCTCGCACAGTTCATGGTATCACATGTTTACACTGGTGCTCTGAAACCTTGAAGGTTTTTAAATTTCTACTGAAAAATTTAAAATCAGCAACACAAACCACAAGTTTACTCAGTGCAGTTCTGTTCTGTTCATGAATAATACGAGCTAATACCCCACTCCGTGTGTGTGTGTGTGTGTGTGTGTGTGTGTGTGGGGCGAGTCGTTGAGGTTAGAGGCAGGAAGGTTATTAAAGTGTTGGAGAATGTGCCTGACTTTTACAGTGTTACTGAGTCATGACTGAACTCTGCCGTCCGCATGTGTGTTCGTATATTCATGTGAACACAGAACGATTTACTCTGTATGTATATCTGCAGTGTGTGTGTGCGTTTGTGCATGTGTGTGTGTGTGTGTGTGCTTGTCAGAGAGGTGGAGGTGAGAGAAGAAGAGATGTGAGGCGCGACTTCGCAGCGAGAAGTGAAGATAACAAGTTTTTAACGAGATCAGTTTGTCGTCTCCGTCTCGTTTTCTCTCCGTCTGTTCGTTTGGTTTTAGACGAGAACGGAGTCAAATCGTCAGCAAATGTGCTCACAGATTAACCGACAAGACTTGAACTGATTGTTTTATTTTTTGCATTCTGTGTGAATCTGCAGCTGAAGTGAGAGGAAGGTGTGTTTAAAGTCCAGTGTTGAAGCCAGCTGGATGTTTTAAACTGAGTCACACAGTTTCACACAACAGAAACTTCATCACAGTAACTTTTATCTTCATCATTCAGGTGATTTTGTATAAAAATAATCACCGAAAAAGTTCATCTATTTAACATAAATAGCACATAAATGACAGTGAAGTTTGCAAAAAAGGGCCTGAAAACTCTCTGACTTTTGTTATTTTACATTTAATGAACCACTTACTGAAATTGTGCATAAAACTTTTAATTTATTGCTGCAGAAATATAATCAGTTCTTCTGTGTGCTCATGTATGGAAGCTGATTGTATTCGAGTTTCACTAAATGTTTTTTTGTTGCTGTAAATGATCGTGTACATTATAATTGCAGGGTTGAAAATCATCATGAATGTATGAAGCTGCTGCTCTAATCTCAATGTAGTTTTTGCTTTTAAAGCTTCTGTTCTCTTCACAATTTTCTAGTATTTATGTGCAAACGAGCTCTTTTCCTGTTTGTTGTAAATTCATTTTTAAAGTGGAAAAAAAATGTAAACTGTGTTTTTCTTCATCAGACGTCAGAAATGAGACTCATTCCCTCACAAATCCTCTCATTTGTCCTGATGATGTTTTTAATCTACATCCTCTCTCTTTGCTTTTCTTTGTATTTATTGAGCCGCTTGTCGTCCAAACGGCAGATTTGTTCTCCTCATGCGAGTGAGACGAGTGTGGGATCGCAGCACAGCCTGTCGGGTTCAAGTGCCAAACGTTTGCATCAGACCCATCTGCTCTGATGTCAAAGAGCTGGACGCAAATAAACGACTTCTCTCCTTCATTCAGAGTCTTTAATCGTCTGAGTTAACGAGTCACTGGCGCTGATTAAAACTTTGGTGTCTGAAAGAACCAAACGAGCCGACCTTTGTGTTGTTTCACTCTGTGAACTCATCAGATGTCTCTTCATGTCAAATCACAGTTTGCAAAGTTACATTTCAGATACACGAAGTGGTCGAAAATATTAAAGTAGAGTTACTCGAGTACAGTGCTTCTATTTTATGCTACATTACTTTTATTTCTAATGTCTCCACATTAAGTAGCAGTGAAACAGTTTGAAAGCAACAAATATATCATATTGTCGTATTATTATAATTTAACAACCTGTTATCGAGTTGTTGCCAACATGTCAGAGTCACGTTTTGCTTCGTGGAGATAAAGAAAAGGAAAAATTCTTGATATTTTTGATGAGGTCAGCAACAATAAATACACAGCGTTTGTTTTCGACCTGCTGAGGAACATCTCAGGTGACGTCTGCAGGTCTGAGCATCAAACTAAGGTCATTATTGGATGACCAAACCGGTTTCCTGCCCAGCACCTCGATCTTCTGTTCTGCTAGCTGGACTTTCTTGCTGTTCTCACCTTGTTCGTCAGTCGCTCCCCTCAACTTCACTTCCTGTTTTTTCTCCATCTTCATACATGAGTGTATTTTCAAGCTTTAGCAACAAGCTTTAGACACTCAGGCCAAAGATGCATCATGTTATGTGCACATGAAAGCCTGGTTCACTGCGTGTGCTGCTGTTTCTTATCAACAGTTTCTTGCATTTGCATAAAAAAAGAGAAAAAATACAAATTCCTGTCACAACAAATTCCTATAATAACTCTGTTACTTCTCTGCTTTGATATAAGAAGGAACAAAATGATGATGTCATCGCGTGTCATGCAAATTTAGAAGTTGTAAAAGGTCTGAGTTCTCTGGTGCGCCCTCTAGTGGTTCCCCCCTGTTCTGTAATAAGCGTAGTTCAATCATGAAGCAGCCGGTTTTCGATGCAAACTTGTGGTTAAAGAGCAAATTTATCTCTGAATCTACAACATTTGTGCATCATGTTGTTGAGTTTCAGTTCTGGATGACGAAACACCACGAGAGGCAGTTTTTTACTCTCAAAGCATCTCAGGAGAAAGATGTCAGTGCCAAAGGTTCTGACAAATATTGTGAAAATTAGTCTGATGTTTAAAAAGGATCTAATCCAACATTAGCAGCAGAAGAAAAACTGCAGCTCCTCTTACAGTCTGAGTCGATCAGTTTGCACAGAATTGAAAATCGGACTTGTTTCTCCTCAAACTGGAGTTAATTCGAAGCCAAACAGGCCACATCCTCTGCGTCTCTGCTGGCTTCACCGCTGTGAGCCTGTCTGCATCTCATTTACACTCACATACTTTCACACCATCGCTGCAAACCCGAGGATGTGTGGCTTCAGGCATGCGTGTGTGTGTGTGTGACTATGAAATCATTAACCTGCACTTATGTGTGTCTTCGTGTTTCCTGCATGCATCTCTGTGCTTCTGTGTGTGTGTGTGTGAACCCATGCTTAGCTTGTTAATTAAATCTACATTATAACCCTGTTTAGCCTTTAGGGGTTTTTTTCTCCCCTCTGTTCCTGAGTGACATGCTGCAGACGTAGTTGGCTCGGGGCATGGAACTAAATAAAGTGCTAAAAAATATTTATTAGGGCATTTACAGATCCCATGCTTGGTCAAGGCACGGCGCTTTGTGCCAAAAAGGCTTAGATTCAGGACCGAGGGGGAAAATCACGTAAAATCAGCCGGGTAGTCGTGTGAAGGCCGCCAAGCCCCATTTTCCTGCTTTATAGCATCAACAGATCTGAACAGTAAAATAGCAGGTTGGCATTTTAATTCGTCCTGAGCGCTCGGAGTCCATCAGCGAGGCCGCGTCAGGAGTCGTTCAGCCGATAACATCGAACTCCTCAGAGCCTCGATGTCACTCAAACACCGAAGAGCAGGAAGGAAGCTGTGATGGTTTACTGTCCGTCTGCGGATCTGAAGCTGAATCAGACTCCAGATAAAACATCCAGTTTTTCAGCAAAATACTGCAAAAATGGTTATTTAACAGACAACTTCTTGGCTGTGAGATGTTCCTCTTTCACATCCCACCACAACACATCAGTGTAAACACAACTATGTTATTTGTAATTTATAATATATTTATGCTGATTACAGAGACATAAAAGCTCATTTCTGAGCTTTAAACCACTATGATTCCCTGCTCTTTCACTGATGATTGATGATGCAGGTACAGTGTGTGTGTCTGTGTGTTTGTGGGTGAATCTGACAGTCTGTCATTGGTTACTGACCTCCTGTAAGCAGATAAAACAAAGGATATGTTGACCATTTCTTTACTTTTAACACTTAACATGATAAAATACATTTTAAAGAGTCACCAGGCTTCATTTTCGCTGCATCGGACTGCAGGAAACTTTAAACTAGCTCGAAGTTAGCTACTAAATAAAAATAGAAATATCTGTTTTTGCAAACTTTTCAATTAATATCTTCTCTCTGATTGGTTGTTTGTGCACAAAACGTCATGTGATCGGTCATAAAAACACTTCAGAGTTGCTTTTTTTAACCTTCTTTCTATTGATACGTGTGTTTTTACTGTGAGGAGGAAACTTTTGCTGCTCCTGAGTCTCATAAAGAAGAAAAAGAGGACGTGAAGACGAGAACATGAGACAGCAGAAAGATGGAGGGAGAGGAGGAAGAAAAGATGAACAAGAGGGGAGCAGAGGGAGCAGATGAGAGGCGGCCAGGCCTGGGAAGGGAAGGCGGGGGGTGAAGGGTTTGTGTGGAAGAAGAGGAGGCGGAGGAGGCCAAGAGGCATGGAGGAGGTGGAGGAGGAGGAGGAGGGTGAATCCAGGCTGACCCCTGTGTCTCTGTGTGTTGTTGTGTGTCTCAGTGGGTTTCCTCTGCCCTGGCGCCAGCTGGAAATGCCTCCACTAAGCAGAGGCAGTGAACACATCATCCTCCATTCACCCCCATTCAGCCCCCCCTTTGATGGCAGTAACACTATACATGCCCAGCGCGCCTCACAGATCCTATCAGGACGCCGTTTAAAGGGCGGCAGCGAGAGCCGGGGCAGCTGATCATAACTTATCGGGGGGGTTCGGACACGCTGACGTCCAGTTTCGTTGCCCTGCGGAGCGAATAAAAGTCAGAACAACTGAGGAGGTTTTTGTAATTGGAGTGATGTTGTTACAGTGGTTTCATGAGGTACGCTGCCACCTAGGGGTCATCTCCCATGGTTGCAGAGAGGAATGCGGTCTCCCCTCTGCTTATTTTGAACCACTGGTTTGATAAACAGAATTTAAGCGGATTATGTTTCCTTTAAAGCGTTTAAAGTCGCTGAAAAAAGCTGATGTGGAGACGTCTTAATACCCTACTTTTTTTTTTTTTTTACTTTACAAGGGAATTATACCTTGTTGACCATACCTTTAAATACCTGCTATTGGATTAGTCACAGTTGCTCTTTAAACTTGATCCTCATGATGATCTTTTTAAAATGACTCAATAGCCATGAAATTAGTCATTAGTTTGTTATCCTGCCGCGATGTTGCCCTCATGCAAGAAAAACCTCGCCAGTAAACAATTATCCGACTGACACGGCGAGGTAAGGGCCCAAATCTGCGGCCCAGACATGCCGTGAGGAAGAAAAACAACCGGCTGTGCTTAGCTTAGCTTTAAGTTTGCTTTGTTCAAGCCATTACGGAGCCGAAATATTGTCATTACTCATCGACCAAATCATTTTACGACATCCTGCAATTAAACTTTAAGCTAATAAGTTAATGAGACAAATGGAGTTTGAATGCTGGAAGTTGGTTTCTATTAGGGATGGCAGTGCAGGGAGAAGTGCACAGTTGCATGCTCTGCACACACACACACACACACACAGATGCAAACACAAACAGAGAACAGCCTGGTTTGATTTAGCCTCTGCGGTCCTCTCACAGGCCGAGCAGCTCGGCGAGCTTCGCTGCAGCTCGAGCTCCGGCTGTCTCTGCTCAGCTTCAAGTCCAAACCCTCCAAATTAGGTTTAATCTGTGTTTTGCTTTGCCAATTATCGACCCGCAGAGCCGCATGGCAAATGGGGATGAATGAGCTTTGGATGTGCGTGGTTGAGAGGAAGGTCACGGTTTTGATTAATGGCGATCCTCAGGGTCCGTGACTCGGCCGGCTGAGACGTGGCGTGGGATGAGCATGGAAGAGCGTGATGCAGCAGAAACTCTGAGTCTCAACATAAACATCAGGCTGTTTCTGAAACCAAAGTTGGTTCATCATCATACAGAACATTTGCTCCTCAGTCACCAGGGACTCTGAATGGATCCAGACAGCAGGTCTGGTTTCTGTGTCATGTTTTACCAGAACTGTGGTATCACCACTTTTATGAAGATGAATAAACTGTCTGCAAGGCTTTACTCATTATCATAACCGCTGATTATATCATCGCAGTGGAACACTCAGACGCAACAGAGCGACATCTCATTTCAACAACTTCACTTGTTGGAAAAAATCTTTAATTCAGTTTTCCAAGTTTCAATTTTAAGGGAAATTCTGCTGATTTTACACGTGGAAACCAGTTCAGCCGACTCATCACCAGGAAAACTGCTTCAACTGTAAAAACTCTTCTGAAGTAAAAAACTGATGTCGGGTCATTTCCGCTCAAATTTTTTAACAGAAAGCACGAAGTTTCCATCAGGGAGGAAAGGGGGTGTGGTCTAATGAGATGCATTTAAGGACGATCAAACTTTTTGTACTAATGCAGTTTTTGCTCATATAAATGTTTGCATCATCAGTTTATCTGCAGATGATTTTGTCTTTAACGCATCAGCTCTGAAAGACAAACGCTCATCACAGCTTCCTGTGCTGAAGGTGATGCTGTGAAACGTCTCGTTTTATTCCACCGACAGCCTGAACCCGCAGTAAACAAACAAGGGTTTGCTTTTATCACACTGACCTTTAATTCACTCAAATTAAACCTGCATATGGAAAATTCACCCTTTTTATTAGCTGTTTCCCCTATTAATCTTAATAATTGATGAAAAGTGTGAGGTGGGGATGAGTGAACAGTTTTAAAATGCCAGAAAAAGTTAGAGAAATGCTGATTTTGAGGAAAATGAGTGAGTGAACGATGAGTTATTTAGGATGAATCACCGAATCAATTCTGTTTCTTAAAACTTTACTAAAAATCCTTTAAAGAAGAAAAAGTTTATCTCAATTTCTGCCAACTTTCCTCTCAATCTCTTAACTGTAACCGTAAATACACAACAATCAGGAGACGCAACATTTCACATCACAACATAACAGCACATCTGTATTCTTCCCAACATCCATTCATGCAGAGAGAGTTAGCAAACCATTTATAACAAGACTGAACATGATCTTTTAAATGAATCAAGTTTAGTTTTTCCTGTTTTCCACCATGGCTGTATATCTGAAGACAGTTTGGGAGGATATGACAAGTCTGACAGACAAGAGTGTAAACTGCTGAAACTCTGGAACCGCCGACAACATCTCACACCAAACCTACAACGTCTTCACGCGATCCAGGAACCCGGTCCAACCGTCAGGCCTCCTGAAAAACCATGACATGTGCTCCGAAACCAAAAGGCCATTTATTTATCCAACACTTAGCGTGACACTTGCGATGCTGTAACAGCCAGTGAGAGACGCTGCAGCAGGAATGTGAGGAATGTGGAGACGTCCAGCTGTGCAGAGCGACTGCGGCCCTTCAGCTGGATCAGCTGGGTTTATCGTTCCCAGCAGCTTCTGTCGACACAGCTTGCACATTTACTCAGATCCGACCTGACAGACATCTTTTACTCCCCGCTGAACGCCTGTGATCAAACCTTATCTTCCTTTATCACGGCTGTGTTGTTGTGATTGTAGATTTAGCAGAAGTTAGTTTGTCTCATATTAGCTTAATGCTAACAGAGCTAGCAACTGTCTGAAGCTAGTGTGTTTCTAATGAGCGACGTTTTCACCATGCAGTGACTGAATTGTATTGTACTGTTTATTTTTACGCTGGTGGACTTAATTCGTATGTTTACAAGATCAAATGCTGACTAACTCTACTTCCTGTATATATACTATACTATACTATATATACTTCCTGTAGAGACCTGCAGAAAATCCTTCATTCCACATGTGACCACAAGGAGTCTGACATGCAGGAATCTTCTGTCTTCAGCGCGGTTTAACAGTGATTCCAGCGTTAGCCGGCAGGTCCGTTTCAGAGGTGGCTATAAGCGTGCTCAGGCCTTCCTCGACAGATTTTTGCAGGATTAACATCGATTGCCGCCGCTGACAGATTCCCTGAAATCCCTCAGCGTTCCCACTGAGCCGACTGTCAGTGAATCCTGCTGAGACTCAGTGAGGCCGACTCACAGCAGCTGCACACTGACTCACGCTGCAAAGGACCATCCGGCCTTTCTGCAACGACCTTTTTGCAACCTGCAGATGGTATCTATCCCATTAGAGTTATTCTTTTTTTATTACGGGAATGAAAATGTCACTGTCAATTTGAGGTGGTCTTCCAGGTCTCGGGGTCTGGTTACACGATGCTGCAACGAAGCCAAATGTGAGACAAGAAGTTCATGCAAAAGGATCTCAACGAGAGACTTTCTGTTGAAGAAGACTCTCAGCAACACACACGGATGGTTATTATAGGAATCTCCTCACAAGCTCTCCATAAAAAAGATGTCATGTCATGTGCTCACTGCCTCATGTTTTCACCCCTCACTTCATTCAACAGCGGTCACAACAGCAGAGAAAACAAAGAGATACTTTCAAGAAAACACAATAAATTTGCAAACGATGATGAACGACTGTCAACAAATAATGTCAATCGCTATAAAAAAGCGAAGCGACCCTCATGCCACAAGCCTCTCTCGGGGGGGGGGGGACGAGTCAGGCCAAGAATAAATTGCCTGTCTGTAGTCATTTGAATGCAACATTTAGCTGTGATTTATGTGAAGGCAGAAAAAGCATTATGAGAAAACATTTTCCAAGTGCAACAGCTTGCAGCAATTTACATTATATGGGGGGAAAACCGCTGAAACAAATATTTGACTGGCCTCCATAATGAAATGGATATATTTATACACAGTGAATTGAGTCAAAGGCTCAGCAACGAACGCATGGCTTCACCAAAGGACCTCTCTGCCTTCTTGTAGTAAACATTTTACCAATGCTACGGGGGCTTCAAATGAAAGTTATTAGAGCCATAATTCACCCAGCGGGCCAAGAGATACAAAGATAATCCACATGAAGAGAGAGAAGATCTGCTGGAGGGAAGTCGAGTCTGTGTTTGTATCGGTGGCAGAAAGAGATTCAGAGATTAACTAATTACATTTCAAATGGCTTTAATACAAAGCAGTTTTTTAAATGGATCCATCGCTCTTCTAATTAGTGTGCCAAATGTGCCACCCTTTAATCTCCCTGATTGTTTTTCTGCAGAAAGTCTCTGAGTAAAGAGGTAAAAATATTTGAAGCATTGACTGATCTTACATCTGCCTGTTTCTGTTTTGCGAGGGGCACCGTCACTGCATCCTGGTTCTCAGGGCGGCGCTGCACCGAGTTCAAGCTAGCTTGATTGTAGCTTGAAGAGTTTTTTTTCTAGATGATCCTTCATAAAGTCTTTGGAACAAATGTTAAGAAGACATTTTGTCTCCTCTCCCCTTTATGTAATTCCTCAGCTCATTTTTTTATTTTTGTAAAGGTTATTTGGTTTTCTGTTTTTCAGGTAGCCTGCCGTAACTTCCTGTCATTGGTACGAAGGTCTGAAGGTCCGAACTTTTGCTTTCACAGTGGACACGAACTGAACCATGGTTCAGTTTGCTCCGGATAGAGACCACCTAAAACTCAGCTGTTTTGTCCGGATCATGGACCGGAGGAGGTTTCACACCTGCTACTTTTGTTCGTATCAAACTGAAAAGTCCGAAAGTCCGGACGAAACGAGGCAGGTGTGAGAGTGCCCTCAATGATCAGCCGCTGATGGCAGAAATGCGTCTGCAGCCATCTCGTTCTGGCTCAGCAAACGGCGTGTCATGAATGAAACCAGTCACACACACTTTTTAACACACACATGTGTAACTTCAACACAGGCGAGAAGACACGAACGCAGCACTCTAATTAATATGTCACAGAGAAAATATTTTAATGGCTTACAAATGGGGGTGAGTGCACGCTGCCCTGTGCCATTTATTTACAGTGAGGCTGAGACTTACTGGCATGAGGCAGCACATACAGCAAATTCTTAGACATCTAAATTAGAGGGGGCCCGGGGGTGTCGTGGCTTCGGATACATGTGTGTAACCCCTGTGGTCTCCGAGCCCCCTCCTTCAAATTTGCGTCTTCCTT
>JAQMCX010000043.1:15758517-15771153 GCA_029814765.1 Acanthurus leucopareius | reverse complement strand
ATCTTTATCGCGTTAAAATCTTTATAATTAATTGATCGAAATTAACGCGTTAAAGTCCCGGCCCTAATTAAAATACAAACAAAAAGCTGCATAAAAGATGGACTTTAACAGCCGAGTACAAAAAAATATAATCTTTCTGTGATATAATTTGGTTTTTTTTAATTTTTATTAAGAAAAACAACTTAAAAACAAATATATCTTCATGAGAAATCACATCATTGTTCAGCTACACAGAACGAACAAATGTGACCAAAGAAAATACGGTTTCTTACTCTAACAGTCTTTAACACTGTCATGGTGATTTATGCTGCATTTTTTTACCTTCTAAGGTAAAATCTAAGATCAATACACAATATTTATGCCTTCTGTTTTTTATCTTGAAGCATTTCCACAGCATATCACAAGAATGCGGCTCTCGCAGCCCAGAACAGGCTGCGGTTGAAACCCAATACATCTGAAAAGAGGCATTTAGCCTTCCAGAAAATCTCCAACATTTTCTCTCTCTCCCTCTCCTTTGCATTTCTTCTCTTCCTCTGCAAAACCTTTTCATCTTCTTGAGGTTTCACCGCATTACTACGGGGACCTGAAACCACAGGACCCAAATCCTCAAGGTACGCGGTGCACGGGCCTTCGTTCCCACGGACTTTAAAAACCCGTATCAGCCCACGTCTGCACATCTCTCCCTCACATCTCCCTCGCAGCCTGTAAATCACCAAAACTCACCCGCGGCCCCACGGAGTAAACGTGCCGGAGTCGCTGACTAATTGATAGCGTTACAATCCGAACTGGTTCGTAGTGGCACTAAATTGAAAACACCGGGGGAGGAAGACTGGGGAGATGCAGGTAGTAAAGAGAGGGAGGAAAAGCTCCGGAGAAGAGGGGGGAGACGAAGGAGGGAAGGAGAGGAAGAGTGTTTTAATGATGGAGAAAGAGGAGGAGAAAGAAGAGGAGGAGGAAAGTAAGATGCTGATAGAAGAAAGGGAGGAAATTAATTGAGAAACTCAGAGAAAAAGGAAAATAAAGAGGGATGGCTGGACAGAACAAGAGGAGCCGTATCACCCAGAGACAGGAAGGAGTCTGTTTACTAGATATCTCTGCCAACTAAGAGGCAGAAAAAACACATGAATCATCTTCTTTAAATCTTTTTTAAGTCAGCACATCACAGCCAAGATCAGACCGGCTGGTTCCCCTGCTGAACATCAGCTGGTTCAACCTGCAAACCTTCAGCTTCGTCTGATGATGATTCAGCCTTTGGGGCCAAAGATGGAGGACTTCCAGTGTAACCAGCAGATATCCGGATAACCATACTGGACATCAGGGAGAGGTCGTTCTCTTCTGGTAATTTCTGGACAATTGTTGATGGGTTTGTTGCTTTTACTTTGGCAAATAAATTCCCTCTTTTAAAACGTGCAGTCACAGCCTTTTCAATTGCAATAAATCTATATAACTTGGACTGCAAACACCACACCCCTATATCATGTTCTAATACAGCCAAACTCACAATTTAGCATTAGCATATCTTTTATTTTTGCTCCTGACAGCTGAGTAAACTCTAGCAGTACCACACCATCTGTCTCTGACTCCTGAAACCGTCCCCATTTTCAGCTCTGCCACCGAGGTTTGGTGATGTTTAGGCACAAAAGTGCATTGGTTACGGTTAAGGAAAGATGAAAGTTGTGGGTCATGGTTAAAGGAAAGTGGCACTGACTGTTGGTCAGAACAAGAAACAAACGGTGGTTTCCAGCATCATCATCCAATATTTTGTTTACTCGTCAAACCGCCCGGATCTCCTCCCTGTGCCGACTTTTTCAGTCTCGATTGTCACTTTTCTTCCTCCTTCGCTTCCAACGGACAACCATCAGAATAACCAAGCTCACAGGACGTATCATCGTTAAAAAAACAAGCTCATGATATAACCTATATGGTTGCAGAATTGTGGAACAGTTCTTTGTTATGCAATCCTTGATTATGTCAAAGCAAGCTGAAGGTATTGTTTTGCAAGTCCTTGCTATTTCTTTCCTAAAAAAAGACATTTTACCATCAAATCTCCTTCTGGTAACTCGTCCTAAAGATTTAAAGCTCTAATCATTATCCTCAGTATCGTCGGTTTGGGTCGACTGGAGACTGTTGTTGCATATCGCTTTGAATCTTTCTGTTTACTGTCATCTCTGTGCTGTTTAATCTGATAATCTTCTTTTAACTGTGGAAGTCCTTTATACACAGACATTTTGCAGTATTGCTGCACTGAAGAGCCTCCTTTGTTTTTGTCTGTGTGACTTTTTAGATAACATGCCGCCATTGTGGAACCTAAAGCTAGTTGGGCTTCACATGTTGCAGAGTGTAAAACAAGAGCATTGGCTTTTAATGTGACATTTTAACTACTTGTCAGGCAGTCTTTTCTTAATTATAGCAATGGAATAACATGGCAGTAACACTCATCTAACATCCCTGTTTTTATGGCGGTTGATCTCTTTCTCTGCTCAGAGGCTTAGAGGGTAGGAAGTCTGAGCACTTCTTTATTTCCACCATTATAAAGACTGTTTTTCTATGTTCATCCTCTTTGAGACTTCAAAACTATTCTCAGCGGCAGCAATGCCAATTTGTGACACTTATCAGCTGATGCGAAATTTATTGTACATTATTGAACAAGCTCGGCTCAAGGAACTAATAATGGATTCAACCTCATCAGGTGAAGAAGAGCTCGTCGTCTTTCTCCTCACTCAACAAAAGAGGAGGTTTTGGGTTCATCCTCTGCTTCAAGGCAGACAGAGAGGGAGAGTTCAGTCGCCTCATTCAGGAGTTCAAACTGTATCGCGGCTGGTTTTGGACGAACTTCAGGATGTCAGTGGGACAATTTGAGGTTTTTCTGTTGATGCTAGCATCACAGCTGAGGAGGCAGAGGTTCGCCATGGCTTGGAAGGCGATGATGTGACGTCCGTACGCACAGTGTGATTGGTTGATGTTTTTTATTTGTGTTGTGGATGCTCGGAAAAAAATCTGGTCACTAATTTTTTAAATATTAATATTTTGTATAGATTTACAAATTATATAAACAGCAACTTATATATTTTTGACTGGATTAATTGTGCAGAAAAAAACATCCCCGATGTGTAATGGCCTTAACAGCAGATTCGACTCTTTTAATTCCTCTTTTGCGTTCAGAGGGGGGAAACACAGCTTCCCATTCTGTCTTGGTGTGATTTATACAGAGCGGTGAGCCCGAATAACAAAATTCCCACCACGAAAAGGTTGTGCAGAAGTGGTTTAACAGTCACATTAAAAAATGTCACCACTTAGGAGACTATTTCCGAAAAGCTCCATTTTCTTGTGAGGATAAACATGGTCTGAGTGTTGACGGAGGGCAAAAAATAGACGGAGGGAGAGAAAGAAAGGAGGAGGAGGAGGAAGAGGAGGAGGAGAAGGAAGGGGGTCTGTCTTTGATCTCAATGCATGTCTGCTTTGCTGTTTTCCTTCAAGGCTTCCTGGTAAGTTTCAGTAGACACCAGCGGGTCCACTCTGGGGATCGGACGCTAATGGATCAGTTAAAGGGGCCTTTGCTTTATGGCCGGGCTAAGTGTTATCATGTGGGGTTAAAGACACTGACCATGGAGCAAACTCCTGCCAGATAGCTGCTCCTCTGGGGGATTACAGTAGGCCCTTTGCCAAAGCAAGGAGGCAATTGAGGGAAAGTGGTGCTCATTCTTTGTTTTGTTTTGCTTCATTTATCTCACTTAGTTCTCTCTCTTCTACCTCCCTTCTTTCTCTCTGTTTCTTAGCCACTTTTTTTCTTCTTCTTCTTCTTCTCTCTGCACAACACACACACATCGGGGAATACCTCTCCTGAGCTTCCCGAACGCTGTTTGAAACCATTTGTCAAGTTGCGCAAGACAGAAAGCCGAGGATGGATTCCAGAGGTTGAGGTGACCCCTTTCATACGGCGGTTTATCCGTGGGACCTGTCAGGGCCGACCGCTTCAAATGCGACGCAGGGCCCGTCAGATAAGGATCACAGAGACAGAGACATGCCTCCTAAAGTGATCGCTCCCCGTCTGTGTTTTTGTTAAATGAGCGCGTCGAGGGCTGGATTGACAGCTCATAGACTCCCTCTAATTGAATGTGATAGATTCAGTCATTAAGTTAATTGGCAGCTGGTTCTGATCATGTCCTGTCACACTCACTCAGAGATTTTATGGCATAATTTTTGGAGTCAATTGGGAGAGTCGGTCTCTCAGTGGATGCCAGGTCTGTGAGAAGGCCCCGGCCTCTTTCACTCAGGACTTTTCAACACGTCATTTTAACAGCATGTGCTGTGCCGATGTGTCGCTACTGATGCAAAGGTAACATGGATCAGTGGCTCTGCTGCGCCCCTTTACACTTCATGTCAAGTTAATGTGTCAGTCCTGCAAATCAAGGCCATTTCAGTACAACTTCATTACACTTTTAGTCTAATATTTTTGATTTTGACATAAAAAAGAGGAAAAATATTCTCTTATTTCTGAAAAATTCCATGAAAATAATAAAAATGGTGATGAACTAGTTTGATTTATTAAAGTGGCACCTGTAAACTCGGTATAAGTTGTTCTGTGGTGCCACAGACGTTTGATGATCCACATTAACGAGCCACGCTGTTGCACTGGGCGACATCTTTCCCTCATTACGACAAACATGGCCAGTGTCGTTTATTTCGAATCAGTCCCACATCTGTCCTGATGCTGTAAATGAGCACCAAATGTGTATTAATCTGCAGCTGACAACAGTTTCCAACAAACACAAGATTTACACTCGTTATAGCAACTTTTGATAAAACCTACAGCAACTGGCTGCTTCAGGAAATACTGATCTGTATTTTTTAAAGTGAAAATATATGTTAAGACCCACAGGAGCAAATGTACTTGTGTGTGAGAGCCATTAGGAAAGAAATTGCTTTGAGATGGACAAACTGTCGCCTTATTCATTTAGTAGGTAGTAAAACTGTGTGCACATGCTTAAAAGTGTCGCAACACTTGGAAAAAATCGATCCGCAACCCAACGCAGCTTCAGTTTCATTCAAACAGATAGAGAATAAAAGGTCAAATTATAAGTGTCGGTTCAACCAAATTACATCAGAACATAATTTATGACTTTCCTACACCAACTTCATTTTTATTAGGTTATAATTATGACCATGTTATACAGAAAATACACTAAATAAAGCTGTTGACAGTGAATCCGGGTTATCCACAGTGACAGGATGCTGGAAAAGATGTTGCTTTAAAGAGTGACTTTATAAAGCTGTTTGAGCTACAAGCAAAGCTCCATTCACTCCCACTGTATTGGAGCCAGATATCTCAAAACTTGGGAAATATGATAAAAATATGTACAAAGTGTGTAGTTTTAGGTAAATTTGGGTGTTCGGGCTATTTATGTGAAAAGATAAAATGTTAATTTTAAGTTGTCGCTCAGTTTGAATGCACTCAGCATCCTTCAGCACCATTTCTGTATTCGTCAGGTTGTCAGAAAAAGGTGGCGTCTAAACCTGAAAAGGTCCTCGTTACACACCAAAACATCCCAGTCAAGTAGAAGAGGGGACCTGTCGTAAAATAGCCAATAACACATGTTTCAAATTGGCCATTGGTTATAGATTGGTTTACAAGGCTGGCTGGTTATCGGCCCAGTGGCATTCCCCTGTGTTGATAAAGCACCAGGGAGTTGTGGGTCAATTAGTTTGCCACAGCAGAAATTCCTGCAGACAGCCAATTAAAGCTGTTGGCCTGCAGTCATGGAGCACGCTCTTCCTGTTGACGGCTCATGCAGTTATTCTGAGCCCCCGGCTGCTCCTCAACCAGCTCTGCCGGTGTAAAATCTGACTTTTAGTCCAGCGCCGTTATGAGAGCACTTAAAGAGGGCTCCGTAGTTAGCTGAAACGACTGTGAGAAAAGCCAAAGCATGTGTATTTGTGAGCAGCCGACAGATGGATTATTTGGTGAAAACGCAGCGAGTGAGATCTTTGTTTTGTGCCTTTAAGTTACTGGAAAGCTCCTTCAGAAAGATAAACACAGTATATGAAGAAATAAACAAAATCAAAAAGGGAGAAACGAGTTGTTCTGTTCAAAGGGGCCGTCGGCGTGGGGATGATTGGACTGTGGGCTGAAGTGATGCCGAGCGTACACAAAGAGACGAACGGAGATGATTGCCGGGAATCAGTTTTCCATTCTGCTTTGTCACAACGGCCTGCGAGGGCAAACCCATCTTCTGCAACCAAGACGATAAACTTTTATCTTTTTCCCCTTTTTGCCTCCCAGCTTCCCCATCTCTAAAAAAAAAAAACCCCTTCCTGCCACAAGCTTTTATTATGAAGCCTTTTGTTCCTGTTCGGGCTGCAAACTGTTGTGTTTGTGTCGTGACGTCAACGGAGCAGGAGAGTAAACACTGAGCCGATGTGGGATGTCGGCGGATTCTTTGTGGAGGGCAGGAAGAGCAGCAGCTGAGTCATAAGCTGACATTTATGTTGGTGTGTATGTGTGTTTATTACTCATCTTGTGGGGACATACATCATTTACACAGTCACTTTGTGGGGTCCTGCCTTCCTTATGGGGACGAAGCTCAACTCTTCATAACACAGATCTTTAAATTTCAGGGTGAGGACTTGGATTAAGGTTGGATTAGATTAAACAGACTGGTTATCTGTTTATTCGGGTTTTACATCCCCAATGCACAAAACCTCTCTGTTAAAACTGCATCACATGGAACATGGCGGACCCTTGTGCTCTCGTCAATGCGTAAATTACAAGTTTGGTTTGAAGGTGAAGTTGTGATTGTGGTTGAATTAAGTCAGTCCACAGGAAATTAATCTAAGTCCTCTGAAGTGATGGAAACACGACTGTGTGTGAGTGTGTGTGATATATAAAACAACCACCAAGCTCTCATTTCCTACCAACCATCATCCTAAGAGAGCTCACAAACAAAGACAGAACGTTGGGGTCAATATTTGGGTGAAAAACACAAACATCACCGTCACATCGACTTTGCAGAAAAGTGTAAAACCTCAAAGATGAACCGTCACATGTGAGATGATCCGTGTGTCCGTCTGCACCTCCAGGCGCCTCAAATAAAACAAAGTTGGTTCCTGGGATCACTATCATCCTCGCGGCCACGACTGCATGCATAACCACTTATGATCACTTATAACGAGCCTATAGACGCGGCGAGCGTCAGCTGATCCATGCCGACAGGCACGAGGAGCGGCACCCCGGGAGAATCCCCCTTTAAAGCCCAATTATCCTGAGGAGCCGGTGTGGTTTCAAAGGCCAACAGTAGAAGATGTTGGCCCCTGATAAGGGACACATGTGTTCCATCACACTTAATTGAAGCAGGGTTTCCTGAAAAAGAAACAACCCCGGAGCAAAATGACAAAACAAACAGGTTTAAGGACATAACAACTGTATTTGTAATAGGAACGTTTTTCATGGTGCATGGAAATTGCTTTTTGTGAGGCATATGTCTTTCTGCTCGAGTCATAGGTCAGCTCAGCACGAGTGTGTGTGTGTGTGTGTGAGTATCTTTCTTCTTCTTTTACTGGACATCACTCGGTCTTGGAGAGCGCACCATGACGATAGGTTTCCAAACCTTCCTAAATCTGATTACAGGTCTGCAAAAACCTCAAACAATGCCGTGGCAAGCATGTCACTTACGGTCACAAGCCAAAGTCCTTCTCCTTCTGTTTTCCTTTTCTTTCCTTTACTCTCCTTCCTGTTTTTCATCCTTGTGATCTGAAGTTAAGAATAAAGACTAAAGTCATGCGTTTTTAACAGGAAACGGTGAAAAAAAAGCTGAGCTGAATGGAGGAAGAGATGAATCTTGATTTTTGTGTAACAAAAACAAAGAAGCTGTAATTTTGTGAAGAATCAGCGAGGTCTCTTTTCAGCAATTATATCCTCTTTTTTGTCAGTTTGTAACCTAAAGCTCATCTTTTGAAATCATTTTAAAGGAAGAAAGTGAGAAAAGAAGTCTGACGGTCAATGCCGATGCAGATATTCTCGGTTTTATTTGTGAAAAAGCAGCAGCCTTTTGTACCTCAGTGCTCACTGTTGCCCCCAGTCTTTTCCCATGATCTGTAGGATGTATTTAGCATTTACAATTTCTCATTTACGGGGATATTATTACCTCTCTGGCACCGAGCCCCGTTTTTGGAATCCCTCCCTTTAATGTTAAATCATGTGGACATTAAAGTCTTTCCTTGACTTACAAGACATGACATCTCTGGAAACATACAACCCAGGTCAAAGATGGAGCTCGTTAAAGGATTGCACACGACCACAAATTCACAGAGAGAAAAGGGGGATAAAGAGAAAAAAATGTTTAGTTAACTCAGACTTCAGTCGTCAGGGAAGCTCGGCTTTGTATAACAGGCCGCCGCATGAAGATGAGAGACAAAGACAGTTCTGTGCAGATTCCTCGACAAGCCTCCCCCGTCGAACTCGGTTCATCACGAGAAAATTGTGTTTGTTATCGACGATGGCTTTTAACAAGCCCCACAAACAACGAGGGGATACGACCGTAAGGAGATAAAACCTCAGAGTAACGCACGCAGTACTTTCCTCCCTCTGATGTTAAATCAAGACCACGTTTTTTAAAAAGGTCAGCTATGATTAAACGCTGTGCGTGCACAAACTGTTTTTCCCCTGTTTTTTAGTGGCACCTGACTGATGTAACATTGGTTCTTTTTTTTTAAAAAATTCTTATCAACAAATCATCCCTTTCTTCCTCACGATTCAGGCATTCACGCTCTGTCTTTAATTAGCGCACGACAGACGAATGTAACACAAAATAAATACACATCATTCAGTCAATGATTCTCACCTATAAAGTACAAAGAAATCTCAAATTGACTTCCAGCAGTCAGTCGGCTTCGGTGCACTGTTTGTCTCATTAACTGCAGTTTGTATCCCATGAAACCTGCCGGTGGGACACTTAATGACCCCACAGACGAGCAAATTACAGAGTTAATATACTGATCTTTAATTAGACTTTACAAGCAGTCTCGGATTTGGAAAGAAGTTATTTTAAAGTCTTATTTTTCCATAGAAATTCAATAGACGAGACTGTTCATGAGACACGTTTACACATCCCATAAGTGGTCAATAATCCCATTTGCCTCATTTAGAGCCTCTTTTTTTTCTTCTTCTTCTCCTCTTTCTGCTATAATGCCCGACATCATGATGCAATTTGGGTTTTTTTAATCACCGTTTTAGCAGTTACAGCGCGGCTGTCCGATTTCCTGCAACAAAAGTGTGTAGCGCCATTAGCGCGAGTAATTCCACACAGCAGGCCTCCAGTTGTGCATATGATCGGAGGGGGGGAAAACAACAGGCTGCACAATGGAAAACCTGAGCTAATGTCCTCGATCGTCTCACCTTGTTGTGGTTGTTTTCTGGGGGCAATTACATTCTGCGGACGTTATGGGGCAGAAACACCCTCCGATGGGATTCAATCCTCTCAGCTCTGGTGTTGTGCGAAGCGTTTGTGTGTGTGTTCGTGCTGAATTTCAGGTGTGTTTAGCGTTACGCCGAATACTGCAACACATGACAGTCCCATGAGATTTTCCTAAAAGGGGTCTGCAGGAGTGTTGGGGAGTTATCCCAAGGTCACGGTGGTGAGTCACGGAGTCTACGGTCGACCTCGGGGGGGCTCGATGCAGCGCTGGGATGCTTCGCTACCGTGTCACCGTTACGTTAAAAGATGTCAAGGTCTGACTTTTTTTTCAGCGTCTCCACAAAGAATCCCCCTCTTTCTTCTCTCTGCGTTGGCCTGCGCGAGTCATTTTATGGACAACCACGCACCTACAGTAAAGTGTATTTTTACACAAACCCAATGCCATATGTCTGACAACACGCAGGCTTAACCTCACCGTTTTGGCTTCGCTCCGCGTTTTCAGTCCGACGTTAAAGAAGTAAAACAAGCAAAGCCACGCAGCAGGTCAGATATTGAAAAATCGTGCACTTATAAGAGTGAAAAGCAAAACAGAGAGAATTCTTGTCCCGTTTTAAACTCCGTCTTGTATAAACGTAGCCAGAGCCGGGGTGATATCTGATAAAATAGATCAAAATTACATTATTGGCTTTTATAGCCCACTGAAAACATAGCCCGAAGGTATGCTATTTGGCAGAGAGCAGCTCGTAATATGTCTAAGAATTGTTACCATCTGGCCGGACTGCGGGGAATGCTTCTCTCTTAAAAACCTCAAAGTCAAAATGATACAAGTAAAAAACCCAGCATTCATAACCAGGTTGGCTTTTTTTATGGACGCCTGTCCACATCGATTTGGCTCCACGGCGTCTTGAAGATAACTCATGCTATTTAGAAGGAATCTTTCTCTTTTTTTATTATTATTATTATTTTTCCCCCGTCTAAAAGTGGCTTTCACCTTTTTCCCCAGGATGCTACGGCGTCTAAATGTAGTATTATTTCTTAAGCATGGCGATTCCTGCCTCAAAGAGGAGTTGCTGTTGGTGAATTTTTATTATTTTTGTTCCTCTGTTGAGATACAGCAGGTTGTAAAGGTAAGATAAGATAATCAGTTATGAGTTTGTCTGCTCGGTTTTATCAATAAAACCTCCCCACGAACACACAGATGCAGTACGAAACCTTCGGTGTGAACAAAAACAAAGTTCTCCTCTGACATTTTAACCCCTTTTTTCGGAGCTACGCCCCCTCTAATCGCACTCCTGTACACAGTTTCAGCCCCCATTACCTTATTATGAGATTACAATGTCAATGTGCTCAGAACTGTGACAATTACAGTAAGTGGTGGAGTAATTTTCAGCGTTAAATGGGCTCTTTGTGTGCAACGTTGCTGTGTATTTTTTCGCGGCCCGTCATTGGTCGAAAAACAAAACGTTCTGGTGTCGAGTCAAAAAAAAGAAAAAAAGTTTGATAAGAGCAGCAGGTTTTCGGACGGACGTGTTTGTTTCGCAGCTTTTTAAAAACGAAGGAGTTCCACTTTTTTCACGTCAGCAAACACACTCAGACTCACTGACAGGCTGCTGCCATGGAGCAGGAATCCCTGTGTGTGTGTGTGTGTGTGTGTGTGTGTGTGAGTGTGTGTGTGTGTGTGTGTGTGCTGAGGCCTGTGGCATATGAAACATGAGTCCCTGTTTAACAGTGTGAACCGTGGGGGGGTGGGGGGGTGGAGGTGGAGGGGCTGTTTTCTCAATGCCTCCTTGAACTGTCACTATTGATGATGTGTGTGTGCATGGATGTAAGTGTGTGTGTGTGTGTGTGCATGGATGTAAGTGTGTGTGTGCATGTGTGTGTGTGCATGTTTGTGTGTGTGTGTGAGAATTCAGCAGACATCTACAGGGGGACAACCACCCCTCACCCCCTCACCCCTTCACCCTCCTCCCCCGCTGCCGATATCCTCTCATGCCACCACTCCCCGCCCCTCCCTCCCTCCCGGCCTCCCCCTGCCCCCCCCCCTCTGCTGGCGCCCCGGTATGAGAGAGAAAGCTGTTGTTAATAAAAAGTTTTCAAAGAATGGGATGAAAAGGGAGGTGAAATTGAGCGGCCCTGGCTGTATTATTTCTTCTCCGTATGGGAGCTGGCCTCTCGCGGTCTCTCCGACGCTCTCGGACCGGGAGGGGGTCGCTGGCTCGGTGACCATTACTGCCCCGGGGCCAAAGCAAATGATTTGCCTCTCTGAGGCTTCAAAGGGGAGCAATTACACTTAAGTAACCAAATGAAAAGATAGCCCAGCTTGGCAGCAGTTTGGGGGGAAACAGTGGAGGCCTTTGAGGGAAGAGGCACCACACCTCAGGAGTAATATGTAACAGCTCGCATCACAGAGGAGGAAGAAAGAGAGAGAGAGGAGAAAATAAACAACAGAATATTCTGCCACTGAATGCAGAAGAAGAAGAAGAAGAAGAAGAAGAAGAAGAAGAAGAGGTGCTGAAACCTGCTCAAACCAAAACTTCATCATCATTCAGAGCAGGTTTCAGTGTGTGCAGCTTCACGCCATCAAAACCTGAGATATGAAAACGGTTTGTTATTGTTTTGTTGTTTGTTTGTTTGTTTGTTTGCAGCTTCTGTAAACATCAGCCTCAAACAGGAAACACAAACATCCCACGTCATCATCACATGACGACGCCAAAACAAGATATAAATCATCTGCGTGTGCGACGCGGTGAATAACATAAATTGCGATCTTGAGCTGCATGAATTGCGTTTGTGTGTGTGTGTTTTGTGTGTTTTGTGTGTTTTGTGTGAGTGGCACACATTAAGTCAGCCTCTGCCCGCTGATAAAAGACTCGGGGGGAGAAAAAAAAAGGCTCTATTGAGTGCAGTGGAGACGGGGAGTTTGGTGGGGGGGCTCACCTGTGGAGAGGAGTCTATGGCAGCATGGAAGGCCCAACAGCTGCCAGGGTTGTAAGTCTCGGCACCTAGCGGAGCTGCAGAAAGGGAAATGCACGGCGCTCTTTCAATGCAGTGCCACTTAGTAACAGAAGGCATGTGCCAAACTTGCAGAATGAGAATGGGGGGGCCCGGGGGGGGGCGGGGGGGGGGGGGGGGGGGGGGGGGGGGGGGGCGGGGGGGGTGGTGGGGGGGGGGGGGGGGGGGGGGGGGGGGGGGGGGGGGGGGGGGGGGGGGGGGGGGGGGGGGGGGG
>JAQMCX010000043.1:15732609-15752570 GCA_029814765.1 Acanthurus leucopareius | reverse complement strand
TTTTTTTCATTTTTTGTAAAAAAAAAAAAAAAAAAAAAAAAAAGATGATTCCTTTGATATTTACATGACTCATGAGTTCCTGCTCCGCGTTGCAGTGGGGGGGTGGTTCGGTGAATAGCGGGCTGCCGATGGACTGGTCGCCTAATGGATGTAAGTGGTCAGGAGAGTCCCTCCCCACTGGTTAATTGCGCTAAAATTGGTCTAAGCTACTTTGTGAGCGCCATCAATGGCCCCGCGCCGCATGGGGTCTGTATGATTAACTTCTCCTTCCTTTCAAAAAGCCTCTTGATGTTCCCTTGGAAGGCAGCGGGCCAATCAAAACCGCACTGGGAGACGTCACGAGGCCAACTTGAGGAGCTGATTGGTGGGAGCAGGTAGGGGGAACAGCCCCTGTCCTTTTATAGCCGACCCCTCACAGCGCGTAAAAGCTACCGGGCACCGCTGACAGCGCCGAGACGCACACTGGACACCGGACACTCCAGCAACTCCATTCCTCTGAGCGGGCCACACGGAGGTGCATGGCCCCTTCCCCCTGCGTCATGATGAATCCTGTGCAGGGGTCTCCGTCCCAGGACGTCAAACAGCTTCATCAAAAGGAGGAGACGGACACGGAGGGAGAGGAGCTGCAACCCAGAGACATGACCACCGAGAAAGGATACAAACTGCAGCGGAGCAGCAGCCTCCCGTTCAGCGTCGAGTCGCTCATCTCCAAGAAGACCACCACCTGTCGGACTTCTTACTCCCCCCCGGAGATCGCGCTGGTGCTGCCGAAGCCCGCGGCCGCGCAGGGAGGCGCGCAGTTCTCTCCCAGGACTCTTTACGCGGAGAGGAAGGCTTCCGCCGACGGCTCGCAGGGAGTTTCCAGCAGCTCCAGCGAGGACAGCCCGCAGTTCTGTGAGAAGGATCAGAGCACTTGGTTCCAGACGTCCTCCTTCCCCACTCCGCCTCGTAAGTCCTCCCTCTGCCGCTGCGAGAAAACGCGGATAAGCTGCGTGAACTCATCGCTTTCTGTCAGAGGCTGCGAAGACAAATACAGAGGAAAAGTTTTATTAAGTTTCAGTTCAGCAAACTTTTAACTCTCCTGGCGTTGTAGCAGTAACATCAGTGTGTCCCGCAGCTCTGCGGGCTGTGCGTAAACGTCCTCCTTCCATTTGTGTCTGTTGTTCTGTTTCACAAACCGCAGATAAGTTTTGGTTCAGTTTTGTGCCTCTGAGCCTGTGAAGCGCGTTTGACCGCTTCTGCCTTAAGACTTTTCTGTTTTCACATGTTTCTTTAACATTAACCCGCTGATGCAGCTCGTTCTCAGACTCACACACCTTATAAATAAAGTTCCAGTGACTGAATGTTGTGGGTTTGTGATGCAGATCAACATGGAAGCTTCATTTGTCACAAAAAAACAGAGTAAAGTTTATTTATTGATGTGTGAAGTTACATTTACATTTAATAAAAGCTCGTGTTTAAACTGTGATTATCAGGATTTTTCCCAACAATTAAGCTCCAATTTAACCTCAGCTGTTTTCATGTTGATTTTCTCTCTGACAGGCAGCTCGAGTCCGACGCAGTGTACTTTAAGGAAGCACAAAAACAACAGGAAACCTCGCACGCCCTTCACTACCTCGCAGCTGCTCGCGCTGGAGCGCAAGTTTCGCCAGAAGCAGTACCTGTCCATCGCCGAGAGAGCCGAGTTCTCCAACTCTCTCAACTTGACGGAGACTCAGGTCAAAATCTGGTTTCAGAACCGGAGGGCCAAGGCCAAGAGACTGCAGGAGGCCGAGCTGGAGAAGTTCAAGCTGGCCTCCAAGCCCGTCCTGCCCGCCTTCGCGCTGCCGTTCCCCCTCGGAGCGCACATGGGCTCCCCGACGTGGGCCCCGTCCAGCGCCTTCCCGAGGCCCAGCCTGCCGGTACCGGGACTGTTCAGTGGACCCGTCACTTATGGGATGTACTATTTGTCTTAGTGTTACTCTGTGTGTGTGTGTGTGTGTGTGTGTTCTGTCATGGCTGCAATACACTTATAAACGAGGATGATGCGATTTTTTTCACCTCGGGAAACTTTTTTGTGTGTGTGTTTGTTTTTTTTGTTTGTTTGTTTTCAGTTTGGAGAGAAAATGTTTCACCTCCAGAACAGGAAGCAATAAAATAAAATAAAAAAAAGTTGGGACACATTTTTTGATGCATAATTACGCAGAAAAACAAAACAAAAGCTGGACTGAGTAAAAATTCACTCACTCGTCTCATTTGAAGCGTCCAGTTCTGCGGATTTTGGATCCGAAGCCTTTAAATTACTCAGACGATTCTCCGAAAGTAAATGTCAGGTTTTTAAATATCCAAGTTGGTGAAAATGAGCCTCAGAAGTTTGTCCAGATACGAGAAGCAGAAGAGCCGCAGAGGCGGAGGAGGTCCAGCAACAGAACAGTACTTACACGGTGTCAGTGCCTTAAAACCAGAGTTACACTTGAAGTTTTTCTCCTCAAACAGCTTCGATTGTTTTCTGGTTAAACTGCATTTTCCCACAGTTGCTGTTTGAATGTGTGTGTGTGTGAGAGTGTGTGTGTGTGTGTGTGTGTTCAGCAGCAGCAGCAGCAGATTTCTACTTTCTTAACACGGAGCAAAATTATATTTTAGAAGAAACGCATGTATTAGATCTTTTTGTTGTTTTTTTTTTACTCTCACAACGTGGCCTTCATGGGAGTGATGCTAGTTTGTTTCTCTGAGAGATTTTTTTGCTGTAAATGTAAATAAAATGTGTAGAAAAACCCTGCAGACTCGCGCAGAGAGCAGCGGTTCAATGGTATTTATTGATTATCTTTGTATCTGTACTGTGTACATACATCGCTCTATCTAAATGTTCTGTTACTTGTAAAAAAAAACGGATTTTAGTAAATAAACATTATACAAGAGCTGAAATTGGCTGATTTACTTTACTTTTCTTTTTTGGGATGAACAGTTACAGTTTAAGAATCTAAAGGTTTGGTGCATTTTTAGTGCTTTTATCTGTGCAAATGTAATTTAAAGTGAAAGTTTTTTCCTACAAAACGTCAAACACTCGACCTGAAAAAATGTTTTCGTTGTCTTTAAGTGGAAAATGGTTCAATAATTGGTAGTTTTTCCACTCTGGTATCATTTACTTTTGAATAACTTCAATTAAATTTGGCTGCAGACTATAATTTACTTATTAAACACTTTGGGAGGAAGTTATATGTTGACTTAAAGAAAAAAAACACAGCTGCCATATTTTACCACAGTTTTATGTCTTTCTTGAATTTCTCACATCAGCATTTGTTTTTATTTTTTATTTAATGAAGCATTTGCACATGTGAGTATCATGTCTGCGTTTCCTTCAGTACTTTATAGAAATATAATATTGACACAGGCTATTTTTTAAATTTAATTTTTAAATATTATGCTGCGAATATTGAACTTTTACTCACCACAGTTGTTTAAAGACTTTAGTTGCTGCTTTGTAGATGAAAATTTTGAGTTTTTCTGTGCAAAATATATTTTTTTGCTGTACAGTAAAAGAAAACACCCAACAAAAATGAATAAAATAACCACATTGCGGACAGCAACAGCATTAAAATGCATTTTGTTCTACTTTATCAATAACAATTATCTAATATTGTAACATTTAATGTATAAACCAAAGAACCAAATTTGGCTGCAGTGAGTTAATTTGACATTTTCTTTATTTAAAATTGCACATTTTTACTTAAAATCAAGATTCTGAATGCAGATGTTTTTAGATTATTGTGGTTGATTTTTGTTTCTAACCTAAAAAGTTCGTAATACGTCTTCCACTTCTTATATTTTAATCAAACAGTTCTTGTAATTTCATACGTGTCTAAAACCAAAGCAAATGTTTGTTCTTCCAAAGTTGAATAAATGTCTTTAAATGCAATAATTTAAAAAAAAAAGATCGTAGGCCTTTTTGTTGCTGCAACACATTTTCATTCCGATATTCACCTGCGTGTTTTTTATTTTTCCCAAAGCTTTGTTAGAAATCAAAATCAGGTCAGTACACTCAGAACAATAGAACAAAAACTATATTAATAAATTGTTTTTTTTTCTAAAGGGCTCGGTTGATGTTAAACGTGAGCTTTTTTTTAAAAAAAATGAATGCTCTTATTATTTACACCTTGTTGTTACCAATTTCAACGTCACCTTATAGCCCCCCGATTGATTAATTATTAGTTCAACAAAGACTACAGTCTTGTTTCGAGTTTTTAAAAAAGTTTTTATCATCCCATTGTTATTTCTTTGCCCAGTTTTTTTATCTCATCCAGCCTTTCCAACAAACAATGACGCTGTTTCGCATTTCTAGAATAAATAAAGTCTTTTAAAGACTATTTACAATTTATTGCAGTTCATACACATTGTTTCCTTTGATTAGAGCGTTAATAAAGTATTAAGTACTTATAATCACATAGCATCAGATGCAAACTTGTGTATGAGTTTTCGAAAAAAACAAATAAAGGCGGCGTGACGCGCTTTATCCTGTTCGTCCAGCAGAGGGCGGCGGTGAGCTCAGCTGGACGGGTCGCTGCTGCTCATGAAGAAGAAGGACTTCCGGTGTTCCGTTCTGTCAAGACTACATTCTGTACAGCGAGGTGAGTACATGAGCTAATCGCCTTACTCAATGAAAGAACATCTTTTAAATCCCTGCTTTCATCGCGACTTGTGCAACTAATACTTGTATTATTGTGCACGAGATTTAAAACAAACTGGATGTTCTGTCGGCGTTTAGATAAAATCCCGGCGTTTCGGAGAGACTTCTCTGACCTTGGTTAGCGAGCTAACTGTGCTAGCTAACGTTAGCTAGTGTTACTGGGGTCTTGAATTGACAAAATGTCAAGGACCAGGTGTCATTGTGTGCTTTTATTTAGTGATTTAGTTTCTTTAATGATCGTATCTTTGCTTGTTTCCACTTATATCATGCTGTGGGACAGTATATCTGTAACGTTACCGTAAACCGACCAACCTCTACGTTGCAGTAATGTAATTATTACCGCTTGCGTCCGGCGCTATGTGTTTGCACAGATCTCATCGTGAGATACAGATCTTTGAGTCAGATTTTACTAGTAAACATGCTGCATAACTATAAAACAACGCTGTCCAATAATTTGATGAGGGACATGTTTTTGTCTTTATCAAGGCTACAACTCGGCTCAATGCTAATCAAAGCAAAACATGAAATATATATATTTATACATTTACATACTGACTGCCCTTTTTTCAGCAGCTTGCATAAGTGTAAATGTCATAATGTCAATGCAGAGATACACCGCAGTAATTGCAGTTACACATGCCACATATTGCACGTATAGTTGGTTAATTGCTGCAGAAACTGGTGCCATGTATTTGGCAATAACACTTACTTTTCAAATAATTATATAGACCTAACTTAAATCAATTTATTCCAATACCACTTCCCTGCAATAAAACCTACGCTTACAAGGTTAACCATGTTCTTTTTGTTTTAAGGGTTTGCTTCACCCTTTCACTATGTTTGCAAAATGTGTTTGTGTGTTTCTGGTGCTGTTGAACTGAAGTACATTATATATTTCTAACCGTAGGGTTACCTTCACTAATATAAATGGAGCAGATTAAAAATGAGAAACTCATCACCACCCCAGGCTTTAAAAACACCACTGACATGACTGGATTGAACACAGTCTTGACCTTGGTAACAGTCAGAAGTCAAAGTAACCTGAAAACAGTCTTTAAAAGAGCCTGATGTTCCATATTTATGGGAAGCTCCAAAATAATTTGAGCATTAGCTGAACATTAACCTTCAAAGAGGTAGAATAAATGGACTCTTATCATTTTATTGAGGTTTACCTTAAAAACTTGTATCTAATTTTGATGATTTTTATTGAAGGTTAGTCAGGACTAAACAATAATCCTTCATGCCTTTCTGACAGTCAGGATGGCAGGCCGTCGCATTTCCCTGAAGGCCATTGATTGGGTGGCGTTTGCTGAGCGGGTTCCACCCAATCAGAGGGGGATGTTCAATGCACTGAAGACTCGCAGTGATGCCATCGCTGCCAAGTAAGTGTTTCGAAATTCAGCTTCAGTCTTATTGTGCTGAACTTCAATCTGACTTGCACACTGTGGGAGAACTTTTCAAACCATTTCCAAAAAAATCTGCTGTGAATTCATCATCTGTCAATCAGAGAGCTTTTCAGGTGTGTGTGTCCTGTGTTTGAATTTGTAATGTCAGCTCTAAAGACAGTATCAGATCCTGAGAAGTTTCTTTGAATATTTACAAAAAACAGTGTGGTCAGACTGTGAGATGTTATGAGATGTTTTAGGGGAAGAAAGGTGCAGAAGAAACTGTAAATAAGTGCACCTGTTATGTTTTCTGCATCTCATTGGATCGTCATCATCAAAAATAATATCAGACTGCTCTCCTGAAAATAATTCGTTTTTGTCACAATATTTTGGTGCACACATTATATAGTTATTGAGTTTCTTACTTGGGGTCGTCTCTCTGTTCTTTATTATCAACTCATAAATACATTTGCTTATTCTTGTTAACTTATGAATGAATCTGACTCTTAGTGTAGCTTCACTTGTTTCATGCCATCCTTTCTGTTCATTCCAGACTAGGCTCCCTCCCTGAGACTCCTGCAGCCATTGACTGGAGTTTTTACAGGAAAGCGGTGGCCAAACCTGGAATGGTTGATGAGTTTGAGAAGAAGGTGAGTTTCACTCCACAGGGTTACTGCACATTATGTATTCTCCCCTTAAAATGTGGGATAAATCTTACTTCTTACACTACATGGCAACTTTCATTTTAACTGTATGTGTGATATTTTCATGCCTGTGCTCAGACACACACAGACTTTTCCAGCTAACATACAAACAGGATCCATATTGATGATAAATTCAGTTTAGCATAAATACAGAAGGTTTTTTGGATTATATTACAGAGCTTAATCACAAATGTTCCTTCCAAACGCAGTTCAAAGCCCTGCAGATCCCAGAGCCTGTGGACACACAGACAAACGCCATCAATGCACAGGAGGTTGAATCTGTAAGTGACTGTATCAAACAAATCCATGTGTCACCGGAGTTTTAATTGTACTGAAACAGTTTCAGTTAAACTGAATGTCTACATTTTTATAACTACTGTGGTGCTCAGATTGTTCAAAAATGATGAAAATCATCCATTGTTAAAAAACATTTTGTACTTTCTGCTCTTATCTAACAGAACAAAAGTGCTTTGGCCTACATTGAAGCATCTCAGGCCCGTATTGCTCAGTATGAGAAAGAGGTGAGACAGTTGTTACGTTAGTTGGAGAGACACCTCATGAAAGAAAACATCCGTATTTTTAACCTTCCTGATTGTTTGCTCTCTCTTTCTTTCTGTCCTTTTGCGTTTGGTCTCAGTTGGCCAAGTTCAAGAGCATGATCCCCTTCGACCAGATGACTATCGAGGATCTGAACGAGACCTTCCCCGAGACCAAGTTGGACAAGGTCAAACACCCCTACTGGCCCCACAAGCCCATTGCAGATCTGTAAACCTATTACTGAACATTCACATCACAATAAAGACTATGTATTTTAAAGACTGCTTGATGATTTCATCCTTTGATAAACATCTAAATAACGTGTCTGAGCTGTACTGAAATAAATGCTTTCAAACATGGTAAAGCCAGCTTGTGATAATTTAGACAGTAACCACGAGGGGGCGATGTTCTCCAGTTTTACTTTGACAGGTTAGAATAAACAGGTAATTACTAACATTTAGATTAACACTGCAGAGTTATAATTAATCTGCTCACCTGGATTGATATCCGTAACTATTTTAAGATAAAGGATATGAGTCATAAATGCGGTTCCTGATTGAATTAAGAGCACGGGGCTCTGTCAGACAATAGCGTTGACGTAATCATTGCAGCAATGATAAAGCTCAAATAGAAGTAATGTAATCACTGAATGTATTGATTAACGCTTAAATTATGTTTGTACAAGCAGTAGGTTGAACGTCAGGTTTGTATTATCTCATTTGAAACGTGCCACATGTCAAAGTCCGACCGGAATGCTGCAGAAGTTCAGCTACAATCGCATGTAAAGGCGAAATGTCAATCATCCGGGATGTTGTCCAATCACAGCTCGGCTAGTTGTGTTGCTCAACGATGATTGGCTACCGATCTTTTATTTACATAGGGGCGGCAGGGATTTTGGGCCGTCGCTCAAATCTTGGATTCTCATTGGCTCGGCTTTACGCTGTCTCGCCCGTTGATTGGTCAGATATCCGGTGAAGTAAAACGGGAGGCGTTTCATGAAAGCTGATTTCCTCTTTATGTTATCTGACAGTCAGTGACGATTGACAGGAGTCCATCAACTCAGGTAAATATCTTCCCTACAACCTTTTTTTCTGTGATTTAATAACATCTTTCCGGTATCGTAAGCTTTAACGTGAACTCCCGGGCGCGTGATTTAACGAGTTATCCCTCAGGGCTCGTGAGTAACCGGTGCCGAAACACTGAAGCTGCCCGTTCAAGTGTGTCAATAACGGTAGAGCTCAGTCACACCGCCGCGGAGGTCAAAGCGGGGACGTTAAAAAAACACCAGACACCATTTTCGTTTGACTGTTAATGATGTTTTGTTGTCATTTTTTGCTCCCGCCTCGGTGATGATGAGCGCGGCAGATCGCGATCGGTAGCATCGATAGCTAGCTAGCATTATCCGGTGCCAACGTTAGCCACGAGAGATTCCGTTAGAGATGGGACAGTCAGCCAGGTGCCCTCTGCCATACACGGTGCTAAGGTGTTTTTCTGCTTTATTCAGCCTTTAAATCAAACCAAATGATAAAAAATGACACCTCTCATAACATTTAACGCTTTCTCAGATGAGCAGCGCTGATTTTACACGGATACATAAATAAACAATAAGGCCTAACTATCTGTTTAGCCACAATCACCTATGGGTTTCTAACTGTTAGCTAGCTAACGGTACAGCACTGCGTCAAAACAGACTCCTGGTGTTCAGGGTTGGGTTAGCTGTGTTTAAACCAGGTCCAGGGTAAAGAAAATAGCACTTTTTTTTTTTTTTTTAGTGTTAAGTTAAACAGTTTCCCACCGGCATGATGTGTTTACGGCACAACTAAACAATCCTGCCAAGGGATTTCCGAGCGGTCAGTAAGGCAACACCTCTGTGGGTGCAAATGATGCAAAACTATTTTGGCTGGAGGGAAATACGAGCTGATGTCGGCCACTGAGTTCACCTTGCTCAGTGCATTGCAGTAGCTTTGTATCAGAGCTTTATGTTGCGTTTTTTTATTTACTTACAAGCTCCTGTTATCTCAAACTGTAAGACTTGTTCTTATCAAGATAAAGATAAAAATGTGAAGTGAAATCCAGTAGTTCACTTGCTTGTGTCTGATCTAGATGATGGTAGTTTTTGTTAAATCATCAGAACATTTACACAGTGCAGAGTCACAGCATTTTGTATTATTTTTTTATATCTTTTACCACCCATACTTTATCTAAATGACGGGTTTAAACACATCATAAAGCTTTGTAACCAAACAGACTTGTGATTGTGAGTCTCGTGGTCGAAAGTGTGTATTGTGTTAGGTGAATACAGACGTGTGTGTGTTCAGCAGTCGGCCCAGGTCTGCCCCTGAACGCTGGGGTCAACACTGGCTCCATTGTTGGTGGAGAACAATGGCAGAGAGGCTGGAGGTTGGTTACTGTCTCGTCCTCAGGGGCGAGCAGGCCTGTCCGTTACTCAGTGTGTTATTACCACACACACACACACACACACACACACACACGGGGATGTAAAGGCAGAGACAGACAACTTAAAGCAAAGAGTCTTGTGTCGAAACAAGTTTTAGCAAGCTTTCTAAATGGGGATGATGAAAGTTTTTTGTTACAGAGGCTGTTGCTCAAGAGAAAGATTAACTGCACTGTGAACAACCGTCACATCTCCAAAATCCATCAGTGACGTCTGATTTTAAGATTAAATAAATGAAAAAATGCAACTGGCTGGAGGATAATTGTCATTCTGAAAGACTGACACACTGATATGACATCAAACACCTCAATCTTTTGCATTAAGCAATAATATGTCACTCATGTTTCACTGTTCATTCATTAATTTCTGTTTAAAATGAACCCCTCTAATTTTCACATGTGAATAAATATAAATATTTGTGTATTTTATATAGTTTTAGACACATATTGTAATGTTATAAATAGGCGCTCAGCGTAGAATAGTCAGCATTAATGCTGAAGATATGTGGCCTTGAGAGTGTGTGTCTTCCCAGTGTGGTTTGTTTGTGAGTCACAAGGTTACATCACGTAACCTGAGACTCCATCCTCGGCCTTTCATTCATTAAATTTCCTCCATGCAGCAGCACATCCATCCTCTCCCAGCCGCTGATGGTGCAGATTAGACAGGAAGTGCATCAGACGGAAGATGTGGCTGCTGAAAGCCTGTGATGTTTCCTCACATAAAAGGATAGAAAATGATGGGAAATGGCTCGTGTTGGTGGCAGATGTGTTCTGCAAACTTTAACAGTCAACATCGACATAAAACATGATCGTTATCATTAATAACTGAACCTTAATTTAGTTTAGATTAAACCTCAAACAACTAGTCAGTCGACATTTTAGGATTGCAAAGATCTTTTAAAGACCAAACAATAAATCGCTGGTTTTAGTGCTGCATTGATTCATTTGCATTATAAGCTATGAAATGATTTATCAATAATTCAAATATTTAACGTAATTTAAGTTGATTATTTTTCTGTCAGTGAATTAATTAGCTTGTTGGTTGCAGCACCTCCTCAATTAGACTGAACGGAGCAACGTATATCTACACAAAACTACATGACATCAGGTTATTTTTTCCCTCCTCACACTGTTTCACATTCAGATCTCTGAGTGAATCTGGAGGATGCAGAGCTGGAGGCTGTTTGTGCTCTGCTGTGTATCTGTGGTAATGTCCTCTCTTTAATGGTCTGCAGGTTTTGGCCGTTAGCCATGAGATGCTCGCTTGTTTAGAGGCTTCTTCATGTGAGTGCTGTAGCCTACTTTGTATGCTCTCAGCAAACATAGAGTCTGTGTTGTTCTCCAGCTTGTTTTCCCTCCAGCCTCACTTTGTGCTGCAGCTGTCAGAGGAGAAGTGGGAAATCTGTGGATCCTCGGTGAGCTAAGCTAGCATAGCAGCTTATTTGTCCATACCAGACGGTGAATGAAGCTTGTTGTCCGAACTGCTGCACATACGGCTGTGTCAGCCGAATCCGTCTCTGCTGGCACATGTGGGCAGGACGGAGGTATGTGGCTGATGAGGTGGGATTTGTGTCGGTGCGGCGTTCACCAGGCTGCTCCCTGTACAACTACATGGTTGCATCAATAACTACATGCACCAATTTAGCTTTTTTTTATTGTGCTGCCTCAGATTTTCTCTCTAAATCCCCCCAAACAAGTGGTAACAAGTATTTGGGACAGTGAGAAGATCATGTGAATGCAGATGGATGGATGGATGGAAGGAGGGGAAGGGGTTCACCATCTGGACAGGTTTTTTTCATCTGTTATCTGGACGTCCTGCTGTGTTCCTGCCTGAACCGGAGTCTTTGGCAATGTGCTGCTGTAGGAAGCACTAATTTGATTCTTTGCTCAGTCTAGTGCCCGTTTAAAGTGATTTTAAGGAGAGATTACGTTTGGTTATTACAACCAGACTGGAACAAACGTGGAATTCCAACCGTTTGCCCCGAGGCGGAGCTGTGTGGTAACACTTTTATATTCTTAATCTCATTTTATCTCGTTTGCTGGTTTCTCCTCACAGGTTTTTACAGTAGACTGAAGTGAATTTAGTGTTTGTTTTGTGTACATGTATGTTCATAATAAGAATAAGACATTTTCTTGAGAGGAATAAAAGCTGTGCACAGGTGATTTTCAGAGGAAATGATAAAGGCTTTGCTGGTGCGGTTTGGTCATATGCATCAAAAATCATGTTTCTGTAACTTCAGGCTGCATGGAGATGCTCAATATATGTTTCTATAATTTCTACAAGGTGGACGTAATGTGAAGTCAAAGTTACACATGAGTTTCTTTTCTGAAAACAAAATGAAAATGCAAAAACAAATAACCACAACATGCTAATTTTAGGATAGCAGCACGGCTGGGCGATGTGGACAAAATCAAATCTCACAATATTTTTGAGTAAATACCTCAATATCAGTGTTGTGACTGTATTGTAAGATGATTATTGGTGCTTTCATAAAGTATCAACACAGAAAGACATTTGATTAGTGTTCATTAGAAGTGTAGATCTAATAATTTGATGGATAAATATCAGAACAGTCAGATTAGTTCAGTCACTTTACTGTAATGCAACCTAATGCCACATCATAATAATGAAATCCAGTTGCATATAATATGTTATTAATATAACAGGATTGCATCGCTCAGCTCTTCTTGATCTCCACGATGAAACTCGGCTGAGTCTTGAGTTGTGATTGGATGTTTGACGATGTGGCATCTTTCCACGAAAACAAGGTTTATCATCTGCACAAGTTTTTAGGAAAATCACATCAGAATCAACACAGAAACGAGATTAAAACTGCGTCTGTGAGCGCTGACGGCGTTTCCCAGCTCGACACCAGCAGCAGAGAGGTCGCTGCTCGTGTTCAAACATCCTGCATGTCCGTCTGTGTTTCCAGGGGCCGTTGATGGACCATCCCTATGAAGAAACAGGGTTACAATGGGACAGAGTACCTCGGAACAAGAGGTCCAAGGAGACACCACAGAGGTCGGTTTGTTCGCCGTATCAATTTGCATGATGATAAAAAAAAAAAACACTGAGTCACCACAAGTACAGTGACTGCAGACTTTGAACTGCAGTTTCACCCTCAGAAGTTAGCGGAGGTGCTAACCAGAGAAAAACAGCAGTGTGTAACTTGTGTTTCTAAGTTTCATCCTCTTCTGAGAAACGAGAGAAGCTTCCTGTAGACACACAAAAAGACACCAGTGTTGCGTTTAACACCAGCGAAGAAGAAACAGCTCTTAGCTTACAGCGTTAGCAGCAGAGAACACATAGCAGCTCCTCACATACTCCCATCAAACCCAGCATGGCCTGTTCCCAGCCTGGTCAGATGAATGTGGTTGATCTTTCCCAGCTGATTGTGACGGAACAAACGACCACAATCACAAACATCATGTTCCCACAGTGAAGCAGCTTCACACGAGTCAGCGGGGATTTTCAACTTCCTGTCCAAGCGTCTTTTGTTTCTGTTTCAGATTGTCAGCTTGACTCAGGATCTTCTGTGTCTGTCTTTCTTTTTTTTTCCAGCCAAATGTTGCTTCTCTTATTTTGAAATTAACTCGACATAATCTGGATTTAAGCACAAAGCTGAACCAGAGGAACATCTTGAACCCGACTCGACTTTGAGCTTATCAGTAGTTATATCGATGTAAACTGCTCACGTGTGCGTTTTCCATCCCTGTTCCTCTGTCAGTATCTACACCGTCTGCAGCCTTTTACTGCCAAATGACCCCCCCGCTCCTCACACATTAATTCATACTGATAACAGACGTACGTCACTGGATGTCAGCCAGAGAGCAACGACACACAGCTCCTGTTTTTACGATGCTGAATGACTGTTTCTGACTGTTAGCTTTCCAACCTGTGGACCAGACTCAGACCAAACCAGCTCAAGTTCTCCAGTTCATGTTAATCTGAGTGTTTTGGATTGAACTTTAAACTTTGGATTAAATATTTTGATGAAAATTTGTAATTCAAGATTAATTTTTTTGGGAAAACTTCCCTCACCTGAGCTGCACCTGCGTTACAGCGGGCCAGTTTGTAGTCTGTGAACGCAGCAGCTCCACATCTGGAAGCAGGAAGTAAAAACCTAAGAGACGTTGTTAGACGTTTGTTTCTCCAAGAGTGGAGAAGATAAAAAAACATATCATCATTTCACTTCATTTCTCCACCACCTTCCTGCCTCCGGGGCAAATTCTTTATTGCCACATTCCAATTTTCCGACTGGAACCGAAGCCTTCATGTCCAGACTCAGACTTCACCAATGAGAGCGCTACTGAGCTCCCAGCATGCAACCTGTTCAGGGTTTGATTATATGTTATGGTAAATGATTTGCCTGTTTTTCTCTGCTGCATCAGGACGGGTTTGGTAACCTCAAGACGTTTGTGGAGGAGGAGCTTCAGACGAGCATGGTGAGCTTCCTTTAGTGCTTTGATTCAGATCCTGTCGGGTCGCCGTCGCTGCTAAACATGTTTGAACAGAGGAAGAGGAAGTCAGAAAATAAGAAAATAAACTCAGAACATCTGGAAAGTGACATAGTAAAGTAAATAAAACCCTCCTCCTGTTCTGTGCTTGTCTCCTCAGATGGTGGGGATGGTGATTGGTGCGGGCATCGCCATTGTCCTCATCGCCATCCTCATCTTCTTCATCCTGCGAAGGATCCAGCTTCGAAGTCAGTAAATTCTGTGATTCCCATCTCACCAATGCACACAGGACATCAGATCTTGCATGCATTTCTGTGGTAACTTCTCATTTTTTAAACATTTCCCAGACTTAGAAGCTCAGGAGGCACCCAAGTATCGCTTTCGCAAGCGGGACAAAGTCATGTTCTACGGCCGGAAGATCATGCGTAAAGTGAGTGTGCGGCCACATTTCAACAGCCACCATGCAAATGAGCGCTGTGGTTAACATGAGGCGGCTTTCAACGTGCAGTGACTCAGATGTCACTTTGTTATTACAACAGCGGCTCTGTAGAAACGCTATTAACCAACATGTTTCCTGTCAGGTCTCGCAGTCTACCTCGTCCCTGGTGGGTACGTCCTCGTCCTCTCGGCCTCGCCTAAAGAAGAAGCAGAAGATGCTCAACATTGCCAAAAAGTACATGAGAAAGCTTTTTATCACAGCAGAAAACTGTTATTACTGTTCAGATTAGGTTGAATTTGATGCTTAAACCTCTTTGTCCTCCTTCGTTCGCTGTGCAGGATCCTGCGCTTTAAGAAGGAAGTGCCCATCCTGCAGGCCAAGGAGCCCCCTCCCTCAGTGCTGGAGGCCGACCTCACAGAATTTGACGTGGCCAACTCCCACCTCCCCTCCGAGGTGCTTTATATGCTCAAAAACGTGCGGTGAGTTTGACACATCTGTGTTCTTTTTGTTGGTAATTACACATGAGAAACAGTCTGCTGAACGCCCAAACAAATCTGTTCATCACAAAGCGGATTCGCACAATCGATAGTCCAGACGCGTCTCTGAGATGTTGTAAGGCTGTTATCTTGTGTGTGTGAGTGTGTGTGAGTGTGTGTGAACCTTCTAACCCCTCCGCTGTCCTCGGCTGCAGTGTGCTGGGTCACTTCGAGAAGCCCCTCTTCCTGGAGCTCTGCAAACACATGGTCTTTCTGCAGTTCCAGCAGGGGGAGTACGTCTTCAGGCCGGGTCAGCCCGACAACAGCATCTACGTGGTTCAGGACGGGAAGCTAGAACTGTGCCTTACTGGAACGGTACGCAGGCGTGTCCACGTTCATCCTCGTTACCTGTGAAGTTTGCACCTGTGGAATCATAGAAAGTGTCTCCAGCGTTCAGCTGTAGAAGCTTACAGGAGCAAATCTACTGAGGAGCTGAACCTAGAGTCTGGATTTAACGAGCTTTAGCATCTATTAACATCTGACTTCAACAGTCTTATTATGAAACTAGAAGAATATGGCTGTCAAAGTTAACAGAAAGTTAACTTTCTGTGGCATTTACAGGGATATTCTCCTGTTACAGATGTGAATCCAGGTGTTATTTATGTCTCTAAACATTAGTGATGCTGCTAAAGTTCTTAGAAAAACGTACAAACACAGTTTCCTGAAGTAAACTCAGATTCATGTCTTTCAGGATGGCAAAGAAAACGTGGTGAAGGAGGTTTACCCGGGCGACAGCGTCCACAGCCTCCTCAGCATCCTGGACGTCATCACCGTAGGTCACACACACACACACACACACACACACACACACACACACCCGGCCGAGCGAGGGAGGGAGCTGCGTCACACCTGCACGCCCACAGGCCTCTCCAGCACACTCACACACACACACACAATACACACAAGGACAAGAGTGTGTCAGACACTTCCTGCTTGTTCACACCTCATTTGATTCACCAGGTGACTCAGCCTTCGTTCTCCACTGACACACCTGAGAGAGTTAAACCAACAACCAGGAAGAGACTCAAAGCAGTTTGAGAAAAAGTATAAAAATATGATCTTTGAAACGTACGAAGATGCAGGAGCATAAATATCACTGAAGGAAGACAGAGTTTCTCTTGTTCCTTTTCTTTCTTTCTTCATTTATTTATTCTTTCTTGGTCGTTTTGTTTATGTTGTGATTATTATTATTAATTGGAAGCAGGTAAATTAATCATTGATGACTCGTGCAGGATGAAGCGGTGGGACTAGATAAGCTTCGACGTCTTCCTGCTCCATTTTGAACGTGCAGATGACAAACTTGTGTGACTCTCTGGTTGTTGTTGTTTCCTCTCTGTCGTTTTTATGTTTACTTGTATTTGTACTGTGTTTCATTATTGTTCATGTTCGAAATAAAAAGAAAGAAAGAAAGAAGTTATTGCAGGAATTTTCCAGAAGAAACGAGCTTCTTAACGTGTGAACGTGATGTGTTGTGATGTTGCGTTCAGGGTCACCAGAAGCCTTACAAAACCGTGTCGGCGCGGGTTGCAGAGGTTTCCACCGTTCTCCGTTTACCTGTAGAGGCCTTCCTCTCTATATTTGAGAAGTACCCTGAGAGCCTGGTGCGGGTGGTGCAGGTGAGCTGAGCACACCTGTGACGTGCAGGTTTATGAGTGTGTGCCGTCGTAAAAGTGAGCTGTTTTAATAAAGTTTGCACTGATGATGTCGAGTGACTCACTTCCTGCGTCTGCTCAGATTATTATGGTTCGTCTTCAAAGAGTGACGGTTCTGGCTCTGCACAACTATCTGGGACTCACCAACGAGCTCTTCTGCCATGTGAGTTTATCACACACACTCACACACTCACACACACATATAAACATGCACGTTGTATCATATCACTTGCACTTGTCTCACAGGAAATGCAACCCTCGCGGCTGCCACCTTCGTCCCCCCACCCGACTCGCACGAGCCCCATCCGTCACGGCAAACGTTTCGGCAGCCTGACGGTGCCGGAGGAGCACCGGGAAGCTGCCATGAAGGGTGAAGCTGCAGGTGGGGACCAAAAACTTCAGAGAGAGACTGTAACAGGACGATTGTTAAATGAATGAGAGGTTTCTGCCTCGACTCTCCTCTTTCACAGGTTTTTTGTTGGGTTTCTTGTTAAATTCTTCTTCTGTGGTTGATTGTTTTTGCAGGAGGGGAACAAGGGAAGGATGGAGCGACAGTGCCAACTCTCAGCAGGACCATCTCCATGCCCGTGGACATCGCCGGTGAGAAGCTGTGCTGTCAGGTTTTCTTCGTGTGGGAGTGGAAAGCTTATCTGCTCGTGACACAACAGACGGGTTTGACTCAGAGTCATAAAAGCACTGAGCTCATGTCTCACATGCAGGAAGTCTTTGTCTTTATTTGACCTGCCTGTCCCATGAATGGACCATTAATCAAACCATTATTCAACATGGGCTGGGTTCTGGAGGAGTCACATGTCCTGTGTTTCGCTGCTTTAACTGGTTGTTCCGGTGAAACTTAACAGAACGAAACCATCAAACTCCATCAAAAGATTCGGTCTCTGCTGCTGTTTCCCCCCTCGAGTCGTTCCAGAGTCCCATCTTGGTGTTTTATTGAGTCTCAAGTTGCTTCTGTGTGGTTTGTTTTTGGCGTTTAACTCAAAGCACAAACAGTCAGAAGCAGATTAGTCAGCGCTCGTTGTTTACTCCCTTTGGAAAATCAAAAAATGAACTGAGAGCCACCGGACGAGTTTACAAACGTGATTTGTTCTGACGTGTCGACCATTTTGAAAGCGTCAGTTAAGTGAAGCCGTTCCTCCCGTCGTTCATCCGTTTGTTTTGTTTTTAACGGTCCGTTTCCTCCTTAAAGCTGCTCAGAAAAACAGGTCTTTGTTTTGTCTTTTATCAAAACAACCACAGTGACACACGCAGATGTACAAACGTGACCTGCGATGGTCAGCGGCGACGTCGCACCCGTGAAACCGGCAGGACAGAATGAAGTGAAGCCAAACTTGATTCTCACTTTTTTTGCTCGGTTTTGTGTTTACGACCAAAAAGGCTGACAGGTTTATCCTGCTGAACTCGGCTTTAATTACAGAGACGGAGATCAGATTCATCTGGAACTTCTTTCCTCTGTGCATCTGAAATCTCTTAACATAAAAATAATTCAAACTGTCCAATAAAAGAAGAATTTTTCGAGTCATCCGCTTTTATAAAAGTTGGATTCTTGCTCTTGTTGATTAAAGTGAACATCAGTGTGTCTTTAGAGAAAGAATAGAATAGAACAGATGTGATATTCACCCTCTTTTTTTGAAGAAATGCTTCTAAATTTGGACCATTTAAAGACTTTTCTCTTGTCTCGATTTATTGTCACAGAATATTCGTCTGTATCTTGTATCTAACATGTTATTTTTTGGGATTATTGATCATTTCTGTGGCTTATAGATTTCTAATTGTATTTATTTGTTCAAACAGCCAACAGATTGAATCTTATCTCGCTCTGTTTGGACAATAAACCTTTTAATTTGTTCTGTTCAAACATAATAATCACTCGGTTATGATGCATGTGTTTCCACTAATCGAAGCTTAATTAAAGGTGAAAGAACACTGTGGACGTTTGGTTTGTTTGTGCAGGAATACAGAAAAGTCTCCGATCGGACTTCGACATGGCGTATGAAAGGGGGCGGATCTCCGTCTCCGCAGAGGACGGCAACACTCCTCCCACTTTTACTCGGGTCGGCACTTTTTAAACCAAACTTATAATCATTGTTTGTTTGTTTGTTGAATCAGAAGTTCCCTCTTTAACAGGACAGTGTTTGTTTGTGTGTGTGTGTGATTGCAGTCTGTGTCTCAGGACCAGCGGGAGAGGAAGGTGACGGTGGACGAGGTTCCCTCAGGGATCTACCTGTATCCGGAGGAGGAGTCGGGGGTGGATAACATCTTCACACCCATATCCAGCAGATCCAGCACCGCTCTGTTTGAGGAGGCTCAGAAGGAGGTCCTCAAACTCATGAAGATCGAGGTTCGTCTCAGTTTCTGGTTAATTTTTCTTTAAACGCTGAAGTTTCCTCCGTCTGAGCTCTGCAGGTTTAATGTTCGACTCCAGTACGTTTGCATGAATGACATTTAAAGAGGTTAAGTTGTTTTTCTGGCCTGAATGAAACCAGTCAGAGCTGCTGACTGAAACGAGCCGTTCCAGCTTCTGTCTGCGTCCCTGTCAGCTGCCCGTCTTCTGATTGGTCAGCTTGTGAAAGCCGCCATGACGGCTGCGGTCGTTCAGATCAGAGAGAAGCAGAGATGTGCTGACTGATTACTTCTTCGGTTTCTTTATTTGTGTGTGAAGGCAGAACGTATTCGTCACTCCGGCTCCACAAGCTGCGGTTTGAGAATTATAATAACAAATGAAGGCGAGATCGTTTACGGTGCAAGTTTGAGTCATTTACATTAAAACAAGAAGCTTCAGCCCAGTTTGTGTCTGTGAGCAAAGAGCTGGAAGAAGCTGCTTTCAGTCAGTGTGTTTGCATATGATCCCATTTTTGTTGATTTATACAAACTTCAGGAAGCTCAGAGAGATTTAAATGTGCTGTTGGTGCAGTGAGAGACTGAAGGAAACAACAACAGGCTCGTTACATTAGTCTTTTTTTTGCATGATTGAGCACATTGTCACAAATGATCTCAGAACATCTGCTGACAGATTTGATATTGAATGAGGTCAGTGTGTGTGTGTGTGTGTGTGTGTGTGTGTGTGTGTGTGTGTGTGTGTGTGTGTGTTTGTGGTGGGGGGGTGTCAAAGCACATA
>JAQMCX010000043.1:15716111-15732509 GCA_029814765.1 Acanthurus leucopareius | reverse complement strand
GTCACAAATGATCTCAGAACATCTGCTTACAGATTTGATATTGAATGAGGTCAGTGTGTGTGTGTGTGTGTGTGTTTGGGGTGGGGGGGGGTTAAAGCACAGACGCTTCAGTGCCGGGACATGAGCTGTTCTTTTGTGTTTGGTTGTATATATGGAGAAACGGCAGCAGGCTTTGCAGGAACAATGAGCTTAAAAACACTTTAAAATACATAAAAACATAAAAAGTTCAGCTGAACTCAAACATTAGAAACTGAAACTCTCTGCTTTAATCATCTGTAAAGCTCAGAGTGACAAGAAAAGCTCATTTTCTCTGTGTTTCAGCATGCAAATCAGACTGAACAGCAGACTTTAGCTCAGTCTGGTTGGTGGTTTTACGCTTCAGTTCGATGCAGTTTGAGTTAAATCTTCTGTGTCTGACTCAACATTTCAAAACAAGTCGCTGTAACTGGATCAAAGCACGACTGATGAAATCCATGTTTCAGAATCATCTGCATCTTGAAGAAAGTAAAATGAAGGCGTTTCATCCTTGTTGCTCCTCCTCCTTCTTGACTCTTATTTCTTTTTTAAACGCAGGATCCAACTCTGTTAAACGGGAGAGTGACTCTGCACCAAGCGAAAGCCGGAGCTGTTCTGGCCAAACAGGGAGACCAGGTAAACACGAGACACACCGGAGGCCTTTTTGTAGGAACTTGTGTTGGACTGGTCTCAGTTTCTTCAGGCGTGTGATCGAAGCGTGTGCAGGAATCAGAATGTAGAAGTGAAGCCGCTCTCTTCCTCTTTTCGCCCCCTCAGGACGTGAGTCTGCACTTCGTCCTGTCTGGTTGTCTTCACGTCTACCAGCGGATGATAAACAAGCAGGAGGCCGTGTGCTTGTTCGTGACCCACCCGGGCGAGATGGTGGGTCAGCTCGCCGTGCTCACCGGAGAGCCGCTCATCTTCACCATCAAGGCCGTCCGGGACTGCACGTACCTCAAGATCTCGAAGTCGGATTTCTACGAGTGAGTTGCTTGGCTGAAACCTGCAGTTTATCCTCCGTTATTTCTGAGACTGTTCAGTTTTTTCATGTGTTTTTAATCTGTGTTTAACTCTGTGACTGTGCTCTGCGCTGCCCCCTGCAGGATCATGAGGGAGCAGCCCAGCGTGGTGCTCAGTGCAGCTCACACGGTGGCCATCCGCATGGCTCCTTTCGTCAGGCAGATGGACTTTGCCATCGACTGGATGGCGGTGGAGGCGGGCAGAGCCCTCTACAGGTGTCCTGACTCACCTTTTTTTATGGAAAAACAAACATATTTCATAATATTTTGTTTCTTTTTGCAAACTGTGAAGTCATTTCTACTTCGTTTGCATGAGCGAGTGTAAGAAATCTATTTTGTCTCATCACATTTACAGACAGGAGGACAAATCAGACTGCACCTACATTGTCCTGAATGGACGTCTGCGTTCAGTCATTCGCAAGGCAAACGGCAAGAAGGAGCTGGTTGGTGAATACGGCAGAGGAGACCTCATCGGAGTGGTGAGAACAAGCCTCCGTCTGTGCACTGACTCATGATTCATCACAGCACGTTTTCTCTGTTTACACTGAGGACTTTCAAGTATTTTTGCACCATTTTGACTGAAATTACACCTTAATGTTGCATTTATTGCTTAAAAACACTTTGCTTTGGTCTTAAAAACATCTCATGGTGTTGCTTCATGTTTCAGGTGGAAGCTTTGACCAAACAGCCACGAGCGACCACCGTCCACGCCGTGAGGGACACGGAGCTGGTCAAGCTGCCCGAGGGGACGCTGAACCACATCAAGAGACGATACCCTCAGGTCGGTGACCTCTACCTCCTCTTAATGTGACTGTGTGTGTGTGTGTGTGCACAGAAAAGACACTGATGCTTGATGTGTGTGCAGGTGGTGACGAGGTTGATCCACCTGTTGGGCCAGAAGATTCTGGGGAACCTGCAGCAGGGTCGCGGGCCCTTTTCAGGTGAGGAGATGCACGTTATGATGCTCTGTCCTCATGTCTTTGTTGGTCCAACCTGATGCATGTGACACACAGAATGCTCTGAGTATTTTTACACATATTAGCTCTGATGCTCGAGCAACTTTCCACTTCCTGAACCTGTTTATTTCTGGTCTAAATTCTCTGAAAGGTTCAGTCAGAAGCACAAAAACCAGACCTGAAGTGGATCCACAGATTCTGATTCTTGTCTTCCAGGTTCAGCTCTCAGTTTGCCCAGCATGTCCACCAGTGCCGACGTCACCAACCCAGCCAGTAACCTCTCCACCGTGGCCGTCCTGCCCGTGTGTGACGAGGTGCCGATCAACGCGTTCAACCTGGAGCTCAGCCACGCCCTCAGCGCCATCGGTACGCCCACAGAGCCGCAGGATGTTGATGTTAAACAGAACAGAAAACACGTGGACGCTTTGTATTCTCATCTGTTCTTTGCATTCAAACGTGTTTGTCACTCGCAGGGCCGACTTTGCTGTTAACCAGTGACATCATCAGAGAGCGCCTGGGTGCGTCTGCTTTGGACAGGTCAGTCTGACAGCCGCAAACACACCTGGTCGTCTTCTTCTTCCCCTCAAGTGTCTTAAACGTCTGTTTTTGTCCTTTTTTTTTACTGTGACATATTTTAGGTTTCTGTCATGTTTACCTTCAACTCTTTGTTCGTCTCGTTCACTGTCTGTTTTGCTGAATTGAAACTTTGCTCCTCATCCTCGTCCATGTTTTTCTTCTGTCTCCATCAGCATCCACGAGTACCGTCTGTCCGGCTGGCTGGCCCAGCAGGAGGACATCAACCGGATCGTCCTGTATCAGACTGACAACAGCATGACCCCGTGGACTCAGCGCTGCATCCGCCAGGCCGACTGCATCCTCATCGTGGGGCTGGGGGACCAGGAGCCTTCCCTGGGAGAGGTATGCCTGCGTCCTGAAGCTCTCCTACCAAACCTTTCAAATGTTTTCTCACTGTTGGTTCCCTCGTCTTCTTCTTCTTCTTCACTCCAGCTGGAGCAGATGCTGGAGAACACAGCGGTCCGGGCTCTGAAGCAGCTGATCCTCCTGCACAAAGAGGATGGACCTGGACCCTCCAGGACGGTCGAGTGGCTCAACATGCGCAGCTGGTGCTCCGGGCATCTGCACCTCAAGTGTCCCCGCAGGGTTTTCTCCAGACGCAGCCCCAGCAAGCTGGTACGACGCACAGTTTGCTCTCAAATATAAACATGTTTTTGATAATGAAAGAGATTATCCTTTCCTACATTAATCTAAATCACAAAGTCATGAAAGATGGTTGATGAAGGTGATGAAGAGGTTGTGTTTCCTCCATGTCTGAGCAGAGGGAGGTGTATGAGAAGGTGTTTGAGAAAACGGCAGACAGGCACAGCGATTTCTCTCGGCTGGCCCGAGTCCTGACTGGAAACAGCATCGCCCTGGTGCTGGGAGGAGGAGGAGCCAGGTAAACTGAGCCACAGCCGTCAGTCTGTGACGGAGATCATTGTTTTTGTCATTTTAAAACACATCTTAGTCTGACAAATCATTAAGGTCTCAAACTTACCCGCCTGTCGGCTGACATGTTGGGTTCCTTCCTGCAGAGGGTGCTCTCATGTCGGGGTGATCAAAGCCATGGAGGAAGCAGGAATTCCTATCGACATAGTGGGCGGGACCTCGATCGGCTCGTTCATCGGTGCCCTGTACGCTGAGGAGAGGAGTGCTGTCAGGACCAAGCAGAGAGCCAGAGAGTGGTCCAAGGTGATCGCACACCTGCATCCATCACTTTCTGACTCACAGAGCATCTTTAACTTTACTCTGAACAGTTAAAATGATTCATTTAACAAAGTAAATCAACGTCTTCAAATGTACTAGAAGTGGGAAAGCTGAGTATTTAAAAATAAATAAAAGACTTATGTGTGATTTGTCTGCGTTTTGTTGCCCAACAGGCCATGAACTCGGTCTTTAAAACAGTCCTGGACCTGACCTACCCCATCACCTCCATGTTCTCCGGCTCTGCCTTCAACACCAGCATCTACAAAGTGTTTCAGGACAAACAGGTTGAGGTGAGGCACCGAAACAGTGAGAAAAACACACAAAAAGAGTGATGTTTTTGAAAATAAGAAGGTTTAAAACACAAATTCACTCTCTGTGTCTTCAGGACTTGTGGCTGCCGTACTTCAACATCACCACGGACATCACAGCTTCGGCCATGCGCGTTCACCAGGACGGTGAGTGACGGCCGAGCCAACGGCCGAGGCTTTAATGATCCACGCTCAGTTTCCATCTCTGTTATATCACAGTTAGTCAGTAAAAGCTTTAGAAAGCTTTAAACAAACACAAGACAGACAGAAATGCAAACAAACAGCGACAAACAAAGGCTGATTGATGAGTTTGTGGCCCGAAGTAGAAGGAGATGAAGAGAAGCACACAGAACCACGCTGGATCAGATCAACCAAACCAGGCCGGCACATGTGAATGCAAAAGGCCATTAAACGGCTCTTGTTTCAGGCATGTGCAGTTTAAATCTTTCAGCTGTTATGCAGTGAGTGGTGTTCTTGTTTCACGTAATTAAAATGTGCAAATCAGCACTGACTAAGAAAATGGAGAAAATCAGTCCACGTCTGTTTGATTGGTGAGGTTTTTTCATTCACAGCATGGTGAAGAAGTGAGCTGCTGAACTCAAACGTGGCAGAGAGAAAGACGACTGCACAAAAACCGATGCTGTCCATTTTTTCAGACAGTGCTGACTTGTAATTTCCCTAAAAAATGAAATACTACATAAGTTATTAACTGCAGACTTTCTGCATAATCACTCACAGAGCTGAACTGCACATGCATGCAACAGAAACCGTACAACTCCTCCTCTTCTTCTACAACTTATTAATCACCTTTAGCACAGAGACACAGTGAAGAGCACGAGTAACTGCAGCATTTAACACGACTCAATCAATAATACGTCTCTAAACGACAGAACTAATGTGTGATTTTGGCAACATGAGCAGCTCATGTTCACAGAGGAATGAGACAGCCAGTGATGCTCGCTGCCGTTTGTCAGAACCAAGAACTGAAGCAGCTACTTCTTAAATTACTGTAACGACGTGTTGTACTCAAACAGACGTCACTTCAGGCTCTGCAGCATTTTGAAGCCATGTTGTTTTAGTAGAAAAAATCTGAACTGATCTACAGAAATGCAGAGATGACAGGATTGCATGTAGACCGGCTGCAGGACGTTTTACTCCAAACTAAACTGAAACTGATGTTTTGTCAAACTTCCTCTGATAACATCCAGTAAAAACTGCGACTCTGAAGGTGTTTGCTGACTGTCCACGTCAGCTGAAGGACGCTGCAAGTCTTTAAAGTGGACGAGTTCCTCAAAACAAGACATAAACACACTGAAACTTTTCAAATGTCATTGATTCTAAAACATGAGGCTCAGAAAACAGAGTGAAACTAAATGAATCATTTAAGTTGCAAACCAGCTGCTGAACCTTTACAAACATGACAGTTTCATTCTGGTTTGGAGTAAACGCCATCACTGAGGGACCGGACGGAGATTTTATGAAATAAGTACAAAGAAAAAAACACTGTGGAGATGTTCTTCTGCTTGTGTCTGCAGTATTTCTCCGGCATTAAAACGCATCATTACTAACATTAGCTGAAGTAGTTTTTAGCTTTAAAGGAGCAGAAATCAACCCCACAACTCCAGCTGCTGCCCAGCTGTTCTCTCTGCTGTTTGAGTGTTTAGTACGATCTTTCTTGTTCTTTATCAAATTAAATTAAATTATAAAGGCAGAGTTTTGTTCTAAGTGAGGCTGATGTCTGGATTTGAGGGGTTTTGCAGGGAAACAGAGTGTGTTTGCATCTTGGCATGTGGATGAACTAACAGCTGGAGCGAAGCCTTTTCCTCTCTGTCTTATTGTTCCCATCATCTGCCTCTCATGCTCTCTACTCCTTCCTCTTCTTCTTCTTCTTCTTCTTCTTCTTCTTCTCTCTGTCGAACCTCGTTCCTCTCATGCACTTTTCTTGATGAAGCTGTAGCGTCTCCATCATTTTCTTGCTCATCACATTTGTGTCTCATTAACTCACCGTGTTCAGCGCGGCGCATCACAGAGCTGCCTGCTGTCAGCCGCCCTGTACGCTAAATAACTCAAGTAGTCACTGACACCCACCCACACCCCCCCGCCTCGTCCATGTCAACATGTAGGATCCAGAACACCCCCACTTTGACTTTTCTCCCTTTGCTTTTTTTAACAACATCCCATGTTGCTTCTCTCACTCCTCCACCTCCATTCTTCTTTGCTGTCTGTAGTTTTTTTTCTAGTGTGCTTTTGTAAAACAAAAAAAGATCACAAGGTGGCGCTGTTACTCAAACTGTGTCACTTTGGCTCCATCTGCTGAACATCTAAAGAATAGATGTAGTTCATTTTAACAGGTTTGAACCAAACACAAATCAAAAAATCTTTCCTGTGAGACGTTTTCCTGTTTCATTCAGCAGTTTGAACTGTTTATGAAATGATGGGCTCTCTCTCTCCTTTTCTGTCTCTCTCTCCTTTTCTCTCTCTTTCTCTCTCTCTGCTTGTCTTTCGCCCACCTTGTTTGTCGAACCAAACATCTAACAACACTAATACTATTTTATTAATACGCTCATCCAACACTTGCATCACTGTTTTTAGGTTGTAAAGCTAATTTACATCTCGTGTCGTCCATCAGACGTGTGTGTCGTCACGGTCACACACTCGTTTCAGTGACACTGTGTTGTTTGTTGCACAGTGACAAAATCTGTGTTTGTATTTTGGTTTTTCCAATCATAACTCCGAACAGTTATTATCTATTATTATCTATTATTACATGCCCTTGATTAGATTTGCAGAATTAAATTTAATTGGCTGTAAAATTGTCCTCAATGATGCTTTTATCCTAAATAAGCCTCATAAAACCCTGATTCCAAAAAGGTTTGTGCGCTGAGTAAAGCGTTAAAACAAACAGGATGTGATCATTTTATACATAAATAAACAGCACAAAGTCAGTGTACTTTACGTTATTAGCGTCATTAAATCATGTAAATATCTGCTTTTTATGAATTTAATTCCAACAAAACATTTCAGACAAATTAGAACAGGAGCAACAAGTCTTGGAAAGTCGTGGAATGATCCAAAAACACCTGTTTGGAACATTCCACAGGTGATCCACAGGTAAACGGGTTCATTGGTAACATGATTGTGGATCTGTGAAAGGCTTAGTCGTTCACAAAGTGGTGACCTTTGACCCCATCCTGTTGTTCAGTTCGTTCACAAATGATCATGTCCTGTTTCGACGGACTCGGCGTCTCGGCTTTGATGGAGTCGGGGTCGAATCAGATCAGAAACAGCAGCCATGAGGAAATAATTATTTTGTCATTGTATTCCCTTCTATCTTCTGTCTGGCTCCTGGCAACTTTGTGCGCTCTTCCTCTCTCTCTCTCTCTCTCTCTCTCTCTCTCTCTCTCTCTCTCACCTGCCTCCCCCCCATCTGTGACGTGGAGTCCGGCCCATATTTGATGTCTTCCTCCTTCTCCATCTCCATCTTCCTGACAGGTTGCGTCTGGCGCTATGTTAGAGCCAGCGCCTCCTACACCCCCTATTTACCTCCCCTGTGCGACCCCAAGGACGGCCACTTGCTTGTGGATGGTTGCTATGTTAACAATGTCCCAGGTCAGATTTTAAAAACAGCCGCTCACCAAAACCTCCTCCCACATCCCGAAGTCGACAATCAGCCACACGGCTTCCCTCCTCCTCCTCCTTTCTTATTTTTTTATTTTTTTTTTATTTTTAAATGTCCTCTCCCTCCCAAGTTCTTACTCGTAACTAACCCCACCCGAACCAGGTGGACACTGGTAGCCCATGGTTTGGAAGGAAAGTATAAATCCACACATAAGTCTCAGGATTGATCCGACAGCCAGTCAGACACATCATTTCACACGGACACACCTCCTCCTGTTAGCTTCACTCCACCTCTGAATGTAAACGCTGACGTTAGCTTTCTGACTAGATGTGAGGCTTTTCCCACGCATGTCATGACACCGGTGAGTCATAGAGAGATGCATGATGGTCTGGCTTCATCTGGCCCCCTTTTTATGCTTCAAAAACTCCCCTTCTCTTTTTATATCTTCAAAGTTCTGGATGTTGCTTGTAAACACTGACGTCTTCATGCACCACCACACCGTACTCGCTTTTTTAATAGATTTTTGGCTCAGAAATGTAGCTGCTCATTTGCAGGTCGCTCAGCTTGGCGAATCAGTTTGGACTCAGGTGGGTTTTCAGAGTCGGTTCTGCAGAGACGGGACAGTAAAGTCTGGTTAAAGGAGAGCTGATGGTGTTGAAGGTTGGAGGAGCTGCACAGTGTCAACATCGCATCCGTCTGTCTGTCTGTCGTTGTTGTTGTTGTGGATTATTCAGCGTCTCAGTCGACCTTAACGTTTCTGTCCTTTGGACCACACTTCCGTTTCATCCGTCATGTCCACCTGCAGGAACATGTTCAGCCCCTCCCACACAGCACCTGCCCCCCCCACCCCTGGCTTTGCTTGCTTCTCTGTGCATGCCAGCATCAGACACCATGAGCCCATCTATATATTTCTCATGAATATATACTGATGGCTTGTTTTATTTACTTTTATGTTTCTCTTTTTCTTTTGAAGTATTCAAGAGTGTGTGTTCTGGATCCTGCTGTTGTCTCTTACTGCCCCCTGCAGGCTGAATAAAGACCTTCAGAGTAAACAGACTGAGAGCTGTAGGTGCTAAACGCCCCCGAACTCATGTTTCACTACGATATTTCTGCCTCGGCATTCACATACACTCCATGCATAGTTGCACCCTTTGCTTTTCTCTTCGGTGCGCCTTATCCTTCCAACCCATGCAGCACCCGGCCTGCTCCTGCCCCCTGCTGGCACCGAGCTGCACTGCAACACTGGTGCAGGCTGGGTGCTTCTCTGCCATGTTCACGGTGAAGGATCTCCAAACATTGTCACAGCATCTGTCTTCTCTGACATGCAGACAGCTCAAGTTGGCTCATTAGGATATTTTCTACATCATCTTCCAGTTTATTGTGATTGTTTTGGTTTAAATGTAAAGTATTTTTGGAAAAAAGCAACAATTCAAACGCTAACATGCTACAAAGCAGCGTTGCTGTTGGGACACAGTTTGGAGATCTGAACAGCCTTGGTGCTCTGTGATGGTTGCCATTTACTTTTTTACCTTCAGCACAAGTTATGCAGAATCTGTGCGAGGTAACGGGGTTTGCAGTGGTGTGCAGCAGAGTGTAAAGGTGGCAGAACCGCAGTCCAGGCCGCCTCTCTTTGTCCGGCCTCCCTCCGGCGTTTGGACTGCGGCCTGTGTCGACACTAACCTGACAATTTTAGCAAAAGTTACTGAGATGTTATCCAACCCCTTCCTCCTCCTCCTCCTCCTCCCTCCTCCCTCCTTCCTCCCTCCCTCCCTGGTGTGTCAGGCTCTCTGTGGCGTTATGTGCGAGCGAGCATGACCCTCTCGGGGTATCTGCCGCCTCTCTGCGACCCCAAAGACGGCAACTTGCTAATGGATGGTGGCTACATCAACAACCTGCCAGGCAAGTAGAGGTGGTGACGCCCCCCCACCCACCAACCCACCATCACACAGTCCTAAATGTCCACCAAACCTGAGGAGGGTGGGGTGGAAGTGATGGACGGGGGTGATAATTATCAGGTGTTTTAATCAAGTTGTTTGCAGGCTCGGTGAGTATAAAGACATGAGCTTCGTCTCGACGTTGATGGAGGGATGTCGGGTGATAAAGTGCCAAGTTTTCCCCATCAGACACCATCGAACTCACAAACTGACATTCAGTTATCAGCCACATGTGTAAAAAAAGATAAAAAATATTTGAGTGTCTTTATTAGACTCTTTTATAAATATACATAAAGCATTACTCGATGGGGAAAAGATCAGCACTTAAACTGAAGTTTATATGACAACAAGGTTAAAGCTGATTGAATTGTGAATGTGCTGTTTTTCTGCCAAACAGTCTGGTGTCAGAATGGCAAAACATTAAAAATAATCAAGGAAAGATTACCATCAATATTTATTTTTCAAGGATAAAAAGATTTTCAAGCTCCTCAAACTAAAACAATGATCCTGCATTATTTTAAGGCCATAAGACACCAGGTTGCTTTCAGATTGATGTAAAAATGAGCACTTTCCTGTAGGACTGGGCAATAATTTATTATTATCTTCTGCTGCCTTTCAAAATAAAAGTGCAATAGTGTGATATGATTCATTTTCAACAAAGACACATCAAATATTGAGGTTTTTGTTTAAAACTCAGGAGGATATAAACCAAATTTAATGCATAACTGATATTAGAACATCTTTCTTCATGATGTTCTGAACCAAATTGCCCAGTGCTGCATTTTGTTGTTCATTACACTGAAGCTTAATGTTAAAACCAGTATTTTATTTTTATTTTAACCAAAAGAAAATTGTTAGAAAAGATGGGAGGAGCTGTGTTTTTATCTGCGGACCATTAAACACACTTTCATTACCTGAAAGCACTTTCGAAACGCACCAGATCAAATACACACATTCCTGCGATGTTTGCAAAGGCAGGACATAAACTGTTTCAGCTTCCATTATGGTGCGCAGATGAAAACTTGTCTCTGTGTAGTTTAAAAAAAGATCACACTTTACTAATGAAACAGCCATATTTCTTAAAGCTCTGGCTGGAACGAGCCATCGTACTCAGTATGGGAATCATGATCCGTTTTCTCCCAAGCGATACTCATACCCGAGCAGTGAGGTTTGAGAAATATGGTGCTTTCTGAGCCCAAAAATTGATCCATTTAAATGGAGCCTTTTAAAATCAACTTCCACTTATTTCTGCCTCCTGTTCCTCTGTCTTCTCCCTGAAGAGCTTGTTCTCCATCAGCTGCACTGATGGCTGTTCTCGGCTCGGTGGATCAGTGCTTTGGGCTTGTGGGATGTCGTCCTGTTTCTGTCTTTGAATGGGCTCAAATCATAAAAAATGCTCACTTCCCCAACGCTCTTTAAAACACCAGCGAGTCAATGAGAAAGGTCATAATCTTGTGTCCAGTAAGCACAGATTAATCTTATCCATCTGAATTTGCACTGCTTTTGTGATGAATTGGCCACTTTTGTCCAAAAACTTAAAAACTGGTGATTTTTTTTGTGGTTTGAGTCTGTTTGAACATTGTGGCTCTTTAAAATGAAGGTTGAAAGTCATCGATATCGTCCTGAAACCTGCTTAGTAACACAGGATTTACTGTCTTATCGTCTCTGCTGCTGCTGCTGGATTTTTGTTGTGCTGTGTTTGGACGTCTGTGTGCGAATGCTGGTGTTCACGTTACACGTCCAACAGCGGACATAGCGAGGAACATTGGCGCCAAAACGGTCATTGCCGTGGACGTGGGCAGCCGAGATGAGACCGACCTCTCGAACTACGGTGACAGCCTGTCTGGCTGGTGGTTGCTGTGGAACCGGATCAATCCCTGGGCAGAAAAAGTGAAGGTACGCTTCAGGTCGGCAGCACAAGGCAGTGACAACTACTGCTGACACATCAGCCTTAAATACATTATAAACTCCTGCATTTTGAGCTGCGACGTGTCCAGTCAGAAAGTAGCAGAGATGGTTTTGCATGAAACAGCGCTGCAGGTGAACCGTGGCAGTTTCTTCTTCCTCCACAGGTACCGGACATGGCAGAGATCCAGTCTCGGTTGGCCTACGTGTCCTGTGTGCGGCAGCTGGAGGTGGTGAAGAAGAGCGCTTACTGCGAGTACATCAGACCTCCCATCGACCGCTTCAAGACCATGGACTTCGGCAAGTTTGACGAGATCCACGTGAGTCGCTTCATCAGCATCACCTGCTTTATTTACTCATTTATTTTAGGAAATCACGTAAAGTGGAAGTTAAAAGTTAAAAACCCTCTTTTGACACGCTTTAAAGTAGGTGAAAATGCTCTGATATGATCAATATTTTGTTAAAGTAAAGAAAAGCAATCATAATAATATATAAAAAAAGTCAATTTAGTCAAGTTTTAACATTTCAGGGGGTGTAAACAGAAGAAAAACACATTTTCAGTGGAGGGGGAACTTAACTGTAAAACTCTGTTACCTCTGCCTCTGTTACATGGTTGTATATGATGTTGGGTTTTGTCTCTTTCACTGCTTCAGTCTGCAAAAAAGATGTCGCCTCTCTGGCATCAATCCATGTGCATTTGTTCTGCAGGCTGCAGCCATGTTGACTCAGAGCCTCGATCATTTTCAGTGACTCTGCTCTGTTAATGTAGCAGGATTTTTTGTTCAAGTTTCTTAAAAGCAGCGTTACATCGTCTTAAAAAGTGCTGTAACGGCCAAACACGAGCTCACAGTCTCGATACAGATTTCTGTTTAACATCAATGTTTTTTTCTGCTGCCAACATTATGTTTATGGAGATTGGAGATAAATTGATTACCACAGCATGTATTATTATTATTATTATTAATTGTTTTGGTGTGTGATGAGCCTTCAAACTAATGGATGTGTCACACAAACCTTAAAGCCCCCAACCAGTCCTGCCCTTTTGAACACAGCTGTATGGAGAATAAGAGCCACCAGCAGAAAATCTTCACGTATCAACCAGTTTCTCCTTCGATTTGAGCTGCAAGCTTCAACTGAGCTCCTGCACTTTTCTTGTGTATAGATTAATACAACTGATAGTCACTGAATCAAACAGGAGCATACTATCTGAAACACATTTTTAAGTCTGTCTGTCTGTCTGTGACTTGATGGTTGTGAGAAAGGACAAAATAAAAGCTGTGTTGATTTTTAGAGACAATTTATATTTTAAGTTAAAAGTCCACAAGCTGCAACAGAAGGGACATCACAACGCCCAGTAATCTCAAAAAAACAAAGTATTTCCTCCAAACGTGTCTACTCACTTTATTTCAAGTTCCACTTATTTCTCTTGAAACGACTTCAGGACGTCGGCTTCCAGCACGGCAAGCTGGTGTTTACCGGCTGGGCTCGAGGCGACATCATCGAGAACATGCTGAAGGACCATCGCTCAGCCGACTACAACGACGGCAAGAGGACTGACGTGAGGAGAGCACACACACGCACACACACATATCACAGTAAATAATATGTAAAGCGGTTAATGTATGTTTAAACATATGTTCACCATTTCCCCATCTCGCAGTCCTACACGTGTCCGGGAGCCGACTTCACCGACCTTGCAGAGATCGTTTCCAGAATAGAGCCGGTCCAAAGTTACGTGGCTGCAGAAGGTGAAGGATTACTGGTCAATTAAACATAAATATCTTTACAAAATCTCTGTTTATACAATTTTTTTGCACAGTTTGCTTCTGGCTGCAGCTGTCTTCACCTTTAGATAGACAGTTCTCCCTTAAAAACCACACTGGATTTAATCACAGGAGCAGATGTCTGTGATGCTTTATGGGTTCTCTCTCAACCTGGCGGGTCACTTGTGCAATAAATAATCTCAGTAATATCTCCTTTAAATCTTTCCATTCAGCAGAGGAGTCTGACTGTCTGACGGAGTACGAGGAAGATGGGATGGACACAGTGAGAGAGGAGGAGGGGGAGGAAGAGGAGGAGGAGGCGGAGGACCCTGAGGACCACTCGCCTGGAGAATGGGGCCAAAACGGGGTCTTTCAGACTGTGAGTGCACACAAAATCAGGAAATATGACGCCACTGATTCGTATCAGTTACAGTTTCTTTGATTCTTAAGATTGTGGAAAAAAAGACCAAAGTATGTTACAATAATTACGCAGACGATGCACAAATTTATACATCCACTCGTGAAGAGATTTCTCTGGCCTTTTTACCTGTTCGTCTGCCATTATGCTTCTTTGCACTTAAGTAGATCAAAGTTGATGTCTGTGTCACACAGTCCCTTTGTTTTAACCAGTACTGACAATACTGACCTCCTCATTTCCTCCAGCTCATCTTTGATCAGACTTTTCCTTCACGTTTTGGCGTCACGAACAGGATCTTTCTGGGTATCAGAACATAAACATTCACACCCTCGGCCTTGGTTGTTATGGTGAGGGCAGATGGAGAGAGTCTGCACAAATAACCATAAGACACAACACTGATTAAAACAAAGGGACTGTGTGACACAGACATCAACTTTATTCTATTTAAGTGCAAAGACGTAAAGTGGCAGACAAAGAGGCAAAAAGACCTGGGGGGTCAGAGGAATCTCTTCACACCACTGAGTGAGTACACTGAGCAAATCAGCGATCGGATGTGCCAGAATTTTCTTCATTTAAATAAAGAAAAGTAAATTAATTTTATTTTTGGAGCAAAGGAAGAACGATTAAAAGCAGTTTAAAAGATTAAAAGTGAATAATGTTAAAAACTACAAATGAAGCTAGAAATCTTGGTGAAATCATGGACTCAGACTTGAATTTCAACAGCCATGTTAAGACAATTACAAAGTCAGCCTACGATTATTTAAAGAAAATATCAAGAATTTAAGAACGAATGTCCAACAGGATTTGGAAAAACTAGTCAATGCATTTATCTTCTGCAGACTCGAGTACTGTGATAGCAGGTATTCCTAAAAAGAAAATGGATTAAAGAGCTGCAGCGGATTCAAAACACTGCTGCTAAAGTTCTCAATAAGAGTAAAAAAGTGGATGATTTCACTCCAGTTTCAGATTCTTTCACCAGCTTCCAGTCTGTCAAAGAACTTAGTTAAAAATACAGCTGTTGCTTCAAAAAGAACTGAAAGAAAGCTGAAATAAATTTCTGATCGGCTGTTACGTTATGAACCATCTTGACATCTCTTTGACAGATCTGCTTTATGTCTCTAACTTAAATTAAACATGATGAAGCTGCTTTTAGTTTTCATGCTTCACATCTGCAACAAACTCACAGAAAACTGCAGGTCGGCTGCAACACGCAGTTCTTCGTAATCTCAGACTTTTCTGTTTGCTTCTGCCTTTTTAAAACCAAATTTGAGGGTAAATTTCCAACACTGCTTTGTAACTTTCATGCTCCTCTTTTATCTGCCTCCTTCTGTTTCAGTATCTTTTTTGTCTTGATGTTTTTCCTAAAACACTGTGAGTTTCCTTGTTTAAATGTGCCAAACAAGTAAACTTGCCTTTCTTTGCAGGATGAGGAAAAATCTGTGCGACATCGCAGAAAACTGGCCAGCGACTCAAACACCTCAGAGGTCTCAGACTGCTGACAGAGGGCCACGGAGGAGCAGTGGGAGAAAAAGACCAAGGGCCAAACTACGAGTCCATGAACTGTCTCAGCTGAGGGCCACGTTCAGCTCCTGCAACTCCCGAAACTCTTTACAAGTTTGTTTTTGTTTCCTGGATGAACCAGTTCATCTTCTGCGTCGTTGGACCTTCTTTGCATCAAGTGGCTTCCGTTCTCTTGCTCTCACATGAACTTCATCCGGTCACAGTCTGACCCCATAACAAACATGTGCTGACTCAAATCAGAGGTCACGCCCACCTGTTTTATTGGCTCTTTTTACAACAAACTGAACCATCACCAGAATCCCTGGATGCCAACTCCCACACCTGCCAAAACCGGGACTCCCCGCAGTGAGTAACACAACGAAACACGTTCAATTTCCAAACCAGGCGGCCAGGAAGACTCCACCTCCACACTGAGGACTGCAGAGACTGTGTCTCTGACTCTTTATGAAGATCTCAAATGTAAAAACATCTTCCTTGCACTTGATCATTCACGATCAATTCATTTCTTGTGAGTTTGGATGAGTGAGTGTGTGTGTTGCCTTTGTTAGGACGACTGGTGCTCAACATGCAAAGTTGTGATTGTTAAAATTGTAGCAGGACACAGAAAAGAGAGAAAGAATCACATAGAGAAGCAGTAGTTTGTAGCAGTTATGTGAGTTAAACGTAGATATGGAGGTAGGAGAAACTGTAGGACGAGTAGATGTTAACATAGACACTAAACTAGACTTCCTGTTGATAAAAGAGAGTGAAAACAGCGACAGGAAGCAGAATGATGATGGATTCATGAAATCTGTAAGAGGGTTTGAATGTGGATTTAAGCAAATGTAAGAAAAATGAGTGTGAAGAGGAGAAACGCACCAGTGAGTTAAGTGTTATTTTTAATTTAATTCCTTTAAAATGTCTCCAGGACAGAGCAGAGCAGTGCACTGTGGGTAGAAGAAGCTGGACAGATGTGTGATGAACATGTGGATGAAACTCCGACTGCACGTTTGAAAACGAGTTTCAGCCTTTTTTGTTTGAGATGAGAATGATGCCTTTTTTTCTTTTTTAACCACTGTTTGATCCCCTCACAGTCACAGTGACGGAGATCATCTCACCGACACACACACACACACACACACACACGCACACACACACACACACACACACACACACACACACACACACACACACACA
>JAQMCX010000043.1:15671224-15716011 GCA_029814765.1 Acanthurus leucopareius | reverse complement strand
TGCCTTTTTTGTTTGAGATGAGAATGATGCCTTTTTTCTTTTTTAACCACTGTTTGATCCCCTCACAGTCACACACACACACACACACACACACACACACACACACACACACACACACACACACACACACGGTGCTCAGGGTATCTGCGTGGAGTCGACACTGAGGTGTGTGTGTGCAGTAATGAAAACCTTTAAAAACAAGCCAACAGAACGCAGAAGCCCTGAGCGACCTTTGACCTCACCTCATCTCACTGTAACACTTTAATAACATGGACCTCTTGTAGAAACTGTATCAAGATAATATTATAACACACAAGCTGTTTATTCATATATGTATATGAGGTGGAAATTTGTAAGTTGATGCTTTGCTGCAAAATAAGGGAACTTAAACCCAAAATCCATTTTGTTTTATTTATACATGTTAACTACTGGCTTTTTAAAATTTATTTGTTTTAATTTTTTTATATTGGGGGGTCGGGGTTTTCTTAATTTAATTTAATTAATCAGCTTCAGCTGTTTTGCACTGAAATGTTTTAAGTATTCTTTGCCCAGAAGATGTTTGGTTTAATGATCATCATCCACCTTGAGATACCGAAGGACTCTAAGGAATAATTTAATATGCATATTAATATGCAGTTTAAAATGCATATGGGGGAAAATAAAAATATAATGTGTATCATGTCATAAAATTGAGTTTTTTTTTCTTTCGCTTGTATATTTTTGCATGTTATGAGCTGAATGTGTTTAAATGCACCAAAGAGTTTGAGTCTCGCTGAAAAAACGGAGCTGAAACACAACCGAAAAATGTTTGTTAATTAAATGATCTTAAATCGATTTTAAATTAGTAAATTGTTCTCATGCCAATTTTTCTTTATATCAGCTGCTTCCTCAAAAAAAACCAAAAACACATTTCAGCCATTTAAATTTTGATTAAGAGCCAAACTGACGACGTCTGAACTGATCTGAGTTTCTTCTTTAAACCGAGTCCTCCCTGTAAATGTGTCGCACTGGTTTTACATGAATTAAAACAAGTTTAAATTGTTCTGAGGTTCTTTGAGATGAAGCTGCGTTTTCTGATTCCTGGTGTTTGAACAGAAAACAGACAGAAAAACAGCTTTTTCTGTCACAAACAGTCGAGTTCAGATCAGTTCAGGAAGCTGCGTTGTTGTTTTTTATACAAAAAAACTCCCTGATGGAAACAGGAAACCAGCTTCACTCAACAACACACCGCACATCAGTCAGTACTCTACACAGGTGTGTGTGTGTGTGTGTGTGTGTCTTACCTGGGGAGCCGTGAGTCGACAGCAGGGGAACCTAAGAGAGAAAAGATGAGAGCAGCATCATTTTGTTAAAAACCGTCACTGAGCAGAAGCTCCCGACGGGCTCGTCCGGCGTCGACAAACCTCTCAGCGGCGATAAAATCCTGACCAATCACAGCCTGAGCTGAGCTGCTGCTTTTATAAAACTGTTAGCGAACACACAGCGGAGGGAAGCTGCAGCAAACCGGTTTGTTCGAACATGAAAATTAAATTTACCGGTCGACCCGAGAAGTAAAGAGAAACTTCAGAGGATGTGTGTTTAAACATGAAGCCTGATTCTTCTGAAACATCCAGGAAGAAAAAAATAGTGAAAAGATTTCTGGGAAATATTGACTGTAAAAGTGAAAAAAACGAGTTAATTTCTAGTTTTTTCATCGAACAAGAACCAAACAAATGCGTGTCTTCTGTCAGCCTCACATGTTTTTGTTAAAGGTGTAAAACCAGATTTACATCTTCCTGTGCAGCGAAACCTGGATTACAGCTTTTTAAGTTTTCAAATAAGGCAGAAAATAATACAGAGTTCATTCACTGAATCAGTTTCTCTGTCAGATGTAAATTCTGGTCACAGGACGACGGCTGTGGAGCTGAAGGAGTGATAAACAAGTGGATGCTGGTTTAAAATGAAATGCAGAGTCTCATCCAGCTGGTTCAGTAATTGTTTTGGCTGCAGCACCAGTTGGATGAGACAGAACATCAGTATATAATAAACCTGAAACCTGCAGAGTCACTAACCTCTGTGAGGAGCATCAGCTGGTCCAAAGCAGAGGACCGACTCCTGACGGACTCATAGTTTTTAAACCGAAGCCTCAGACCAGAAGCATCGTCGCTTTTTGCTCGAAGAGTTCAGGTGCAGCTGCTGAAAAGTGAAGGGACGACGGTGATGATGTGATACAGGTTTGTCCAGGAGAGATGGTCATGTGATGCAGGTGGACAGACTCTCAGAAGCCCTGGGTGACTGTGAAAGAGGAAAATGAGGAAAATGTTTAAAAAAGAAGTCGTCTTGGTCTTAAAATCCAGCTTCAAAGAGGTCAAAACTAACTGTCAGCACAGTTTAAAGGCGTCAGTCCAGCAGCCGATTTATCTGACACAAACAGCTGCATACAAACAGAAAAATGAACGAATGTGCAGAAAACATTTGCATGACGATCATTTTATTCCAGTATTTTAAAATACAAACAAGTGTCTGAAATTATTAAATCAGTATTTTCCTTTTGTTGTCATCGTGGCCACTTTATTTCTCAACTCTCGTCTCAAACAAACAGTCAAAACTCGACTCAGTTTGCTGAAATTTTTTGCTTTTATTTGACTTTCAGCTTCACAAACGAGACTTTCATTTCAAAATGAGATGTTCACTTGTGGTTGAAGTATTGACGACTGAGCATCAGTGATTAATCTGCCACGTCTCAGTGTGAAAATGTGAAATATGGATTCAACATTTACATATTTAACATCCTCTTTCTTTAAACTTTATACTGTTTTCTGTTGTTTTTGTTTTCTTTCTGCTCTTTTTCACTCAAACCGTTCGAGCGTTCGACTCGAAATGAGGACAGGATCCTTCAATGCTTTCGATCGATTTTTATTGAAGATGCCGACAGAAACAAAACACACAAAAGCAAGAATCCGACTTCGGTGTTTGCTGTTGAAATGTCTCTTTTGTTCCTCGGATCAAAACATTTTACAGTTTCCTTCAATCTGCACATGAACACACACACATCAACCGTTACAACAACGAAAACAGGGTCGAGTAGGAATCAGAAGAGTGTTACAGCTGCTTTGCATCCTCTCTGTGACCCTGCATGATGTCTGGTGGCTGTATCATCTTCTGGAGGGGGATCACTGGATCATCTGAGCAGGATCAGTGATCTTCTCCAGATGTTTTACTCCTCTGTCCTGGTCTTTCTGGCCAGAGACTCCAGAGCGGCGAACATGGTGACGGGCGCCTCGCTCTCGTCCAGTCTGGCCTTGTTGCACATGAAAGGAGGGATGTAGTCCATGGGGTTCGTGTTGCCGATCACCCAGTTGAAGGTGCTGAAATGCAAATAAAAAATGATCTTTTTGAGACTTCTCGGCATGTGTGATAATGTGTGAACATGATAAGAAGCCGTTAGCTTGTTGGTTGAGTTAGCTGTGGAGCTTTTAGGTGACGGGGGGGTTCAGAGTGATGAAGAACGTTGATGTTCACACCACAGGAAGTGAAGCAGCTTCTCCAGTAAACACTGACTGAGGCTGGTTTGATGGCAGGAGTCACAGTGTTGCAGGCCGAAGCTAACCAGTTAGCATGCTAGCTTCTCTGCTACATGATACACAGACTTGAAGACTTTTCCAGCCGCGTCCTTTTCTGTTCACAGTGTCGCTTCTTGTTTTGAACATTCTGAGCTCAAGTTCTTGCTTTATGTTACACTTTTTACTTTTTTTTTTTATTTAAAATTTAACGAAAAGTTCTGAAAGATACCAAAAGTGCAAAGTTGAGGAATTTTTTTTAATAATTTCTGCGCAAGAATTTAGATTTCAGTGAATGCTGCAACATTAAAGACGTGTTTGGTTTGTGTTCGTTCAGAATATTTTACTCAGTGAAACTAAAATATAACTTTAAAAAAGAGCTCGAATGTCTGCATAAAGAATATTGCATTAAATTAACAACAACAACAACAATAATAAAAATAATTATTGTTATTATTATAAAAACAAAAGTAATAATAATCATCATTATAATCATAATAGTAATTATGATAATAATTATGAGAACAGTAATAGTAACAATAACAATAATAATAACAATAATAACAACAACAATAATAACAATAATAATAATAATAAATCAGTATTATTTAAACCCTTGGATCGTCCCTCTTCATAAATGTTTTTGAAATCTTTTTCTTTTCTTAAGTTTCTTCATCGTCATCATGACGTTGTGTTTTCATTAAGTAACTGTTCTCTGTGCAACAAACCAGTGGTTTTAGAATTTTAGACAAAATTGTTAATATTCATATTTTGTACTGATTAAGTTTTATTTTTCATTAATTTGATATTTGCTCTGTAAAAAAATGACCTGGATTCATTGCATCGCTACATGTTTGACAGTTTACAATAAAGATTTTTCAGGACTTAATGTTACTTTTAAAAAAAATGTTGCTGATTTACGAAGTCTGACAGCAAAGTTTTATCATTTATAGTTGCACTGCATTGAAAACAACAATAATTATATCAATAATTATCTAATATTGTCCAAATATCTCATGAAACTTGCTCTTAGACACAGTAACCTGCCAGTCTGACATCTTATTGTAAGAAACCTTCACAGGTGCATTTTAAGTTGATCCATCAGAATTTTTCTACTCATTGCGAGTAAAAGACACAATGAATTAATTTGCTTTGTATCTGCTGTTGAAGGTGGATTTCTCTTAGTTTCTCTGCGGTTCTCTCGGCTCAGGTTCTCACCTGACGGCGGTCCATCCGGATGATGGAGTGAAGCCCATGTAGGTCATGGGGATGCAGCCGACGTCAGAGAAGACGGCCATGTAATATCCTGCAGACGTCAAGTTTAAAGGTTCAACGATAAACAGAATGACTGAACTGAACAAAACAGTTTCTTGAACGAACTTAAAAGTGGAATTTCTCACAAAACTCTTAAAAAAATACACAAACAGAACCGAACCTGCAAAAGAAAAACATCTGCATGACCAGTTACAACAAAAAGTTGGTGTCAAAATGTTTGTTTCATCGCTGCTCGTCTGTTTTCTCACCGTTGTTCGGCAGAGCTCCAGTCCAGGTGTTGACCAGCATCCCCATTCCCCAGGAGGAGGAGGAGCCCACGAACACCTGCCCCATCAGCTTGGCATCAGAGGGAACACGCATGGGGTCGAAGGAGACGTCCAGGGCTTTCTTCTCGCAGGAAAATGTCCTCCAGTCGATCTCATAGTAGACTTTCTGAAAGGACAAAGAGATGATGAACGGCGTCTTCTCGCTGCTCAGATCTTTGTCTGCGTTGCATCATGACGCCTGCTGGAACTTTGGATTATAAAGCTTTGTTTCATCTTTATTCTCTTTGTCCGACAAAAAGGACTTTGGCTGATTATTGAAGAGACTTTTCAGGAGGTTTCTGGGTTTCCTGCATGTTTCTTAAGGAAAAAGAAGTCGATGAGAGTCTTAATGACGCACGTTACTACGTCTCACAAAACAGTCATTTTAGTGAAACCGGATCATTTTTTCTGGAGAAAAATGTCCTCTGGTTTTTCCTCCGATGTCCTACGACTGCTCTGCCTTAATTCTGTGATTCACGGAGGTTCCTGAAAGCATCAAGGCTTCCTGCTGTGAATCACTGCAGCAGCTAAACAGAAAAAGTTAGGGAGAGACACAAAGCTGTTGAACAGTTTCCATATATTTTGGGGGTGTCCAGTCATTCAGTCATATTGGCAGGGGGTGACACAGGCGATACAAAAGGTTTCTGGTGTTGGAATTGACTGCTCCTTTCCTGCAATCTATCTGGGAAATATCACAGCTTATCCGTTAATGATACTACTAGCAGCCAGCAAGAAAGCTGTAACATGAAAGTGGCTGCAGGCAGTTCCTCCAGCAGCGACTGACTGGATAGATATTGTGAATACTATACAGAATATGGAGAGAATGACCTTCTCGCTAAATCTCCCGGTGGATAAATTTGTGCAATACTGGGAGAAATGGATTGTGTTTGTGATGTCTGAGCCATTATTGTATGATATCTGACATGTATTTCCATCAGTGCAGTAATGGAATGAATGTATAGGTGACCAACTGTTTGCTTCAACATGTTCTATTGTATATTTGGGCAATTCTATAAAAATAAAGTATATATATAAAAAAAAAACAGTTGAACAGTAAGAAGCTGCTCGCTCAGTTTTGTTTCATGTGTTGTGGCTCTTGCTGGATGTTTGTCTGTCAGAAAAGATGTCTGCTCGCTAGTTTTTGAAGCCAAATCTGCCTGTTTTGACAGAAGTTTAGCTGGTAACATGTTATAACCAGGTGTCTCTTTAGTTCAGTTCACAGAAATGAATTCCTGCATTCCTGCTTTAAAATGACTCCAACTCAAAACTACCTGTGATGAAATGAGGAAGGATGCTGGAAACGCAGGGCAGAGCATCTTTAAGCTTTATGAACGCTCATGAAAGGTTGAATAAAGTCCAGAAAATACATTTATTTACTACATCTGTTAATCTAGGAGCCACTTCTGAATGTAGTTGAGTTCACACAGAGAAACCAGAACGAGTCAGGTTGATCTGAAAAACGACAGCCGCAGAATAAAACAAAGACCGACACGTTTGTTCTTAAAGAAATAAAAGCTTCTAACCTCTTTGAAAAGCATCAGCTGGTCCAAAGTAAAGGTCTCATTTCCCATCATGCCATAGTTTCTAACTCGCACCTTCTGACTGAAATTATCGAAGCTGATCGATCCTTGGGACATGAAGAGTCCGTCAGCAGCCGACTGGAAAGAAGAAACAGAGCAAAGAAGTGAAGGAGAAGACGGGAATCAGCTGGCAGAGATGAAGAAGTATGAGATGTATGAAGAGACTCACCACAGAGAAACCTCCGCTCATCAGCGCCGGAGAGACTGAACGAGAGAGTCGAGATGTTAACACACAAGTTCTCTCATCAGAAGATCATCTGCCTCGTTTGTGTTTGCTGATAAACGCAAATAATCACCAGAAATCTGTCACATTTTTTGGGATTTTTGACCCATAATTCATAGAGTTTGTTACAACAGTTAAAGGAGTCAAACTGAACTAAAAGACTGATGAAAAAATGAGTGAAAACATCATATAAATGTCCTTTTTTTACTTTTTTCAGAGTTAAAAAACCAACATTAAAGCTGCTGTTCATGTCTTTCAGCAGCAGAATCCGTCTGTGCATCATGTTTTCTCCTCAAGCCACATTTTTTTTCCAATTTCTCCAAATTTCATGCACAGCGACATCAGAGACTCACCGCAGGGTTTAGGCTGAGCGACGGCGGCCGCCAGCAGCAGGCTGAGGCCGGAGAGCACGCTGAGGAAGTTCATGATGAGAAGCTTGAGGAGAAGCTGCAGGAGCTGAGGGGAACCACACACACACACCTGCATATATACCTGCACACAGCTGGTCGCGTTCACACCACAACGTTCAACATCGTCTGCAGTTTTTTTTGGTTAAAATCAGTGTGATAAGCCGACGTTACGCCTCACATGTGCTTCGTATGATCAGCACCAACCTCAGGTATCATGACGCCGCCGGTTTGAACTTTTTTTTTTTAGATTTTTTATTTGTTTTTCTGCATTTAATGAGCAGTTTGTATCATTTCAGCACCAATTACAGTAAAATTCCCACATAAAAGTCGAGTTATTACTGTAAATGTAAAGAAAGTGGACTGAAACACATGAAACAGACTGAACAGTCAGAATAAACTCTACAGACCAATGAAAGCTGCTCATTATGAACACTTTACATCAAAATGTGGCCTTTTAATTAAGACTTGAAGCATTTTTTAAACCTCAGCTGAATAAAATTAAGAGAATTTAAAGAAATTCTATCAGCTGGTGCTTAAATGCACATTTATAGCCCATTTAAATACAGATTACTCTCAATGTGACATCAGCGTTTTGGTCAAATAGTTTGTAGATTTTATAAAAACACATTATCTAAAACAGCAAACAGATGCAGAGAAACCTTCAGCTCGTTATGTGTAAAACGCCACCTGTTGATTGATGTGTTACTTTACATGAATGATTGTTTAAAGGCACGTTTGGCTTCGGCTCAAAAAAGTTTATGGATTTAAAAGTTTCTGCTTTATCTCTGAGTGCAGGTGTGAAAACTCCCATGATGCTCTGAGAAACATCACCTGCTCTTTTCTCAGCTCGCTTGGCTGCATTTAACCGTCGCTTCAGTGAAAAAACTCCTTACTTTTGTTCTTCTTATTTGGTTTTAGAATATTTATTTTAACCTCGTCTGATTTTGCATCGTATTTTTTTTTACACTCAACAGAAAAAAAAACCTTTAAAACTTTTTAAATGATTAAATGTGAAAGTTGTTTCAGTCACTTTCACCGTCTTTATCTTTAACAAACAGTCAACCTGCAGCCAAGGTCCCCGAACACAAACACTTCACATGTGATAACACGGCTGAGATCAATGACATGATCAGTATTTACAAAAGATAATCTGTTTGATTAAAACACAGAATTTCTTAAAATTTAATCCCTTTTTTTGTTATAATGTAAATATAAACACTTAACGTGATGTTTTCTCAACAGGTTTCTGCTCCTTTTAACCCGACAACCACATGTTTCCATCAAAGAGCACTTCTGGTCAAACTGTGCAGCAAATATCATCAATAGCTTGTTCAAAAGTGGTGTGAAACAAATCAATAATGTCTAACTTAGTAGAAATCTTGTATTTTATGTCTTTATTTGCTGGATAAATTCTCCAAAAGATGCTTTAGAGACATAAAAAAAAGAAAAAAAGAGGGAAAGGAGGCGATAAAAACTTCTTATGGACGATGTGCTGCTGTTTGATGGGTAAATGTGTGTGTGTGTGTGTGTGTGTGTGTGTGTGTGTGTGTGTGTGTGTGTGTGTGTGTGTGTGTGTGTGTGTTTTTGTCCCCGTCCAGCCCTGAAAGGAAGATGTTTGTCTCATCAAACATCTGGAGGAGGCCCATCAGTCAAACAGTCAAACCTCTTTAACTCATATTTAAGGCTGTGAGATGATTTATATTTTAGAACTAAATTGTATTAATGTCTAATATTTTAAAAATAAAATTGATCTTAGCGGTTTAAACTTAAACAAACCAAGTGATGCCGACATTTAATCCTTCAGTGTTGCTTCACTGCTTTCCATCCGTCTCGGTTTACAGTCCAGTGACACAATCAGTTTGTTCTCCAGATGTTTCGACTCCATTCAAGGTCGAAGAAAGACGTTTTTCTGAACCTGTGTGACATTAAAGTTCACAGGTCGGATCTTCTTTAATGGAAAACAGCCACTGAAAGCTGATGATGATCATCTACAGCATAACACGTAACTCTGAGGTGATGTTCTTCACTGATCCGGTGAAAGTCGGCGTCAGCGTGTCGATTTAACACTGAATTATCTTCACGAACTGCAGGCAGAAGTTTTTAAAATACAGATGTTTTTCTGTGTTTGTGATCTGTGATTTTAAACTATTTTCATTCAAAGTTGACTCAATTATTTTGGTGCAGAAAAACATGTTCAGGGAAAATGAAAGAGCAAAATCTGCACAGGACTGAACAGAAAATAGAAACACTGAATAAAGATGTTTAAAAAAAACCACAAACAGTTGAGAAAACACTTGTGGCTCCTCTTCCTCCGTTTGCCGACCGAGACGAGACATGAAACCTGCTTCAGGAGGCTCAGGATGGAGAAATCTGTCTGTATCTTTACAAACATGAAACTCTTTTAGACTTCTGCTCCTGCACGACAACGTTCGGTTCTCACAGCTCAGAGTTTCTGTAGTTTTTTATCATTTTAAACTCTAAAAAAAGGAACAACACACACACTTCTTCAATCAGCTGACAACTTAACACAACAGTGGATCATGAGGTGATGAGTTTGTGCCTTAAAGTCTCATTTTTAACTAAAAAAAACTGTTCCTCTTTAGTTTACATGGCCATTTTTTGCAGTACTCACTGACGACCAGCAGGTGGAGGCAGACTTGCTCTTATCTCACTGGCTCTCACTTGATTTTCTGCATGTTGCCTAATTTGTAACTAAATCTGAGTTGTTTTTTTTTAACTGAAAATAACTGAGTGAGTGAATGAAGATCAGGAGTTTAATTAGAGTTTTTCATGTGACTTTTATTTATAAATTTAAACAATTAATCTGATTCCAACATGATAACAGACTGTGTTTTCTGCTCACTGAGGGGCAGGATCTCATATCTCTTTTTAAATTTTTTATGCTAATCTTTTATTGTTTAAAACACCTAAATTGATGATGCAAAGCAGAACGTCCTCCCCGACCAATCAACAACCAGGATACAACGCTGACATCACGTTAGTCTGGTAATAACTTCCATATTTCTTCTTTAATTCTCTAAAACTTTGGTGCACATGAGTGTGAGCGTGATACAATAAGCTTGTGAGGAAAGGTGTCACTTTAAGCTAACTGTGAGAGCAGATTTGACCTGTGGAGGGCGCTGCAGTGGCACCTAAAAGTTCAGATTTTAATTAGAAAAACTATCGGAAAGCTACAGAATTTTATAAAATCTCTAAAGGAGTCAAATTAAAAAAATCCTAAGAACTGTTTTGTCAGAAATGTAAGAAAACTGAGATTAGTAGCCAACTAGCATAAAACGACTCGACGCCGCGGTTGATAAAACACATTTCGTCACACACGTCGAGGGAAAAGTGATCCATTTAAAAAGTTTCCCTTTTGTTGTTGCATCTTTGAACCTCTTTGAAAAGTGACTGACTTTGCCGCTCAGCTGCGTCTCCTTACAGTAACGTCTGAACATCAATAATAAGAGCATCTCTTCTCATCATCAGAGGCTCTTCACACTTCAGGGATTTCTGAGTCATCTTCTAATAACGCACGGCGAGGTGTTCAGAGGAGGCTCCGTAACCTCGCCGTCAAACAAAATTACTCATCTGTCCTGTGTGATTAAAGAGACGAGAGGCATCGCAGCGATGATAGCCTCGCTAATCTGTCCAATTATCAGTCCGCTGATCACCTGAGCATGCTGGGATTGAGGTGTAGATCTGCACAGGAAGAGACGGGGCGTCGTGTTAAGTCCCTGTTGTGATGAGGAAATTACATTGTTAAAGTCACTTCTACCTTCCAATTTGAGCAGATTTAACAGGACCTGAGCGTTCAGATGGGAGACGCTGCATGCAGATTTGTTAATTTTGTGCCTGACTGCCGTTCAATGACTAACTCAACGGAAAGTCGAGGCAATTTCAAACCCTGTTGCCTCAAAACTCTCAGCAGTTCACTGTCGAGTGTAAACAAAGGCCTGCAACAAGTCATCAATATTTTTCCCTTTTTAATCGTCTCATAATTTCAACTTTAACTTCAGTTTATGGATTTTTTTAAACTCTTTTTCAACTTAACGTCAGTCGCTGCGAGAGTCTGAATGCTAACAAACTGACGTGTATCAGTTCATGTTTCCCTTTGCCACCATTTCAGTTTACCAAGTTTGCACGCTGGCGTTAGTTCATCAGCACAAAGTGCAGCTGAGGCTCATGGGAACATGCAAAAATCAGTAAAAACCAGATGTTGCATTTTCACTTTTTTTGCTTCAAAACTCAGGAGGGTTACTGAATCGAGTCCAGAGGCGTTTGGTGCAAAGCAGGACGACTTACGCGTCGGCACTTTATGCGGTGTGGATGTAAATCCATGCAGCTCCTGTGGTCGCAGTGATCGCAGTGATCGCAGTGGTCGCAGTGATCGCAGGGTTTCTCAGCCACAGATGATGCTTCACCAGATGGGTCCACATGCATATTAGTGCTTACAGTCATCTGGAGAGTTTCAGTGAGCCGCCAGCCGTCCTCCATTAAAGTCTGCCACCCTGTCCAAGAGAAACAGAGGAAAAGTCAACACAGGACTCAGCTCAGGTGGTTAGCTTCAGGTTCATGCAGGTGGAATTAAAGTGATAGCAGAAGTTTTTCCTGTAGCAAGAAGAAGGCAGCTACAACATGTTAGCTGATACTTTACTGAAACAATGGATTAATAAAGTGAACAACACATAAAGTATGAAAAAGTGATAGAAACTACAGTAAATGCAATAACAGAACATGAACGTGAAGGTGAATAAAAGTGTGATTCTGTATCTAACAACACCTGTTTGTACTGAAAGAAACTGAGAGACTGAACTCGTATTTTTTGTGACATCACAGAAATAAAGAATTGAAGTATTTTATAAAAAAAGAGAAAGTTTATTCATGCCTGTAATGAAACACCTGTCATCAGATGGTGTTGAACAGTCGTGAAGAATCCTGCGTGTTCATGCAAATATATTCTCTGATGTAATATTATCTCCACGTTCGACCACTTGAGCACAAAAATGCAAACTGCACTGCTGTTTTCATTGAACTCCATCTGTTTCAGGTCATATTTTCATTTTCACAACACTGCACATTTTAGTTTTATTCCTAAACATGACGACACATCTTCGTATAATCCCTCAAAGTGGAGAAACACTGACACACAAACCGGCTCCTGTGAGTGAAACTCATTTCTTCACCTGTTCTGACAGGTGAACTTCCTGCTCTGAGCAGCACACACCAGGAAAGAAACAAAATGCATCAGTAAAATGCATGCATGCATTCATCCACACACACACACACACACACACACACACACCTCTTTTATAACTGCTCGGTGTACTTATGAGCACTCATCCAGCCTGATCAAAGAGCTTTAATTACACGCATTAGAGAGGGACGACTCCGCTGAGCGGCTACCACACACACAAACAAGACTCTGTGTGCAGGGTTACAGGTTTCGGTGTGTGTGTGTGTGTGTGAGAATTTGTGTGTTGTGTGTGGGTGTGTGTTTTAGTTTGGAGCGTGAACTGCAGTGCAGATTGAAGCCGGTGTGTGTGTGTGTGTGTGTGTGTGTGTGTGTGTGTGTGTGCACGTGATGCAGCTGCTCCCGGTGCACCGGTACAGTGTTAGTCACCGTCACCGTCAGCGTCACCGTCACCCCCGCCATTCAGCAGAGGATGATGGACGTCGAAGGGTCAGCCACCAATTATCCTCTTCACACAGATGAGAGGCTATCCCCCCCCACACACACACACCCACACACACACACACCTCGACAACCACCCCCACCCTTTCCTTCCTCTTCCTTTGTCATTAATGTTCTCTCTATTTCCACATGTTCATCTATTATTAACAAAAAGCAGCGTAATAAGCCGTCAGCTTAAGTGGAGCAGATTTCTCTTTAGACTGAGCTCGCAGCAGCTTTAACTTGACTCGAGTGTGTGAGGTCACGTCAGGTCATTTGCATTATAGTGTAGTTGTGTAATTGTTGATGATTTCAGTGCAACTTTTTCAGTTTCAGTTTCCAGTTTTAGACGCTTCAGAGGAGCTTAAATTACAGCCACGCAGTTCGACACACTGGAAAACACATTTATATGTTTTCTGACAGAGAATAAGATGAAAACATTCACTGTCAAGTCTGTAAAACACACTGCAAGAGAGATACTGATGCCTAATACAACCTATATACCAAACAAAACCATCAGAGGGAAATATATACATGTTTAATATTGATGCTTCTCTTCCACGAGCCGGTTATCTGTTAACCTGGAACTCATTCTTAACGTATATGCTGCATATGTACTGGGATTAGCAGGATTACATTCATATTACCCAAAGGAAATGTGATTTTTGAGCTGAGCTTGTCTCATAATCCTGCTGTTGTGATGGTAACACCATGTTTGAATGTTTGAATGTGGACTCTGTTCTTTGGTTGTATATCAAATTAAATCAATTTTGAGAAAAAAAAGCCGGATGGAAGGGAAGATGAGGGATGGTCTCATATTTAAAGATGATGTTTTTTAATAAACTGCGTTGTAAGCAACTGCTCTCCAAAGCTGTCTGCGGCATGTTGTGGGATTTACACTGTTATTAAGGAGAGAAAAAAAAAACAATGCAGAAGATAATGGGCAATAACACACTTTATGGCTTTGATGAGTGGCTTTTTCAGCATCACATGCTTGTTCCAACAGGCTGGGACGTATTGGCACAGCATATGGGCACAAATATGCTTTTGCACATACAAATGCAGACTCTCTGGCTCTCACACGAACCTGAAACGCATTGTTTGCCATCTGCACAAAACAGCAAAACATCATTATTTCACTTGCATCAAACAAGCACTCACATGAAGAGACAGCGAAACGGGTAAAACATGGCTGCAGCGTCCAGGTGTGAAGAGGAGAAGCGAAGGCCATAGCTGAAGATTAGAGGGCACAAGTGCAGGAAACCCGGCCATTTGTCTTTTTAACATCTGTCGCAGTTCATTAGTTCCACTTATACCAGCTGACAGGGTACAAAATGTCCAGACAGCCCCCCAAGAGAAAACATATTGTCCCCTTCTGCAGAGTTATCCAAGTAAATTCCCCCTCACAGGTACCCCATCTGAACCTGTCACCCTCTCACAGAGGGTGACTTTTAGCAAAAAGTTAAACAGGATTAAAAACAGCTTTTTGCAAAGCCCAAGATTAAATTCAGCCGCAGGCAAAACATGTTGACAGAAGGCTTTAATCTAATTACATGCCTGTTTTGAGGTTTCTCTCCTCATGCGAACGAGTGAGTTGAAGGAGGGAATCTGGTCTCAGAAGCTTTGCCAAACCTGCATGCAGCCGCACACGACAAGAAGCAAAGATAAAGTCACTGCAGCAGCTTCATATGTTATTGCATGTTGTTACGATGCTAGCTAGCCCGGCTGTGATTTGCTTTAAGGCTAAAGCTAGCTAGCCTTTAGCCTAATGCCTCCCTTTATTTGTGTTGCGTTGGAGAGTGAACTTATCTACTAATTTTACCTGAGTGTGTCTGTATCATTGCAATCTGGAGGTGTGTGTGTGTGTGTGATTGTGGAAACTCATCCTGATGAGCAGCTGCAGGTTAGAGAGCTACGTTTGTCCGATCGGTCGCCATCTTTGATCTTTGTTATTGTTGTTCCATTTGGTTATAAAAGTGTTTTATTCTCCAGCAGCGTCGGCGGTGACTAAAACAAAACAACGTTTACAGTTTAATGTCTTTGTTAGCATCTTTAGCTTTGCCTCTTTTGTTTTCCTGCCTCCTTTTCAGCTCGACCCGGAAGTCGTTTTTTCTTCCTCAACCCTCTCAGCGCGATCTGGCAGCTGAAATTAGCTCTTGAAATCACAAAATTGCCCCCTAGTGTAACATCCTATTTGCTCTCAGCCTGATGTTCCTGTGACAAAAGACACCGAGCAGTCACATGTTTTTCAAAGTGCTGCTTTTCTTTTCTTTCATTCTGTGTTTATAAGCGTTTTAATAATACTGTTTCACCTCGGTTAGCACTGTGCTATCATTATATTAGCCTATGTTAACATGTGAGCTAACAGCTAACGTAGGCTAACAGACTTTTCAGTGTAACATCGATGCAAGTCTGCAAAAAGCTTCTTTACATCTTTAGTGCAAAATTAGAATTTAAAGTATTTTTTTCAACCAGAATTATCTAAAAGAAAGTGAACAGTGATAAAAGGGAAGTGATTCACTTCATTTATGCTCAAATCACTTGAACTTTGGTTTAAGAAATATTATTACGAGGCTTATTAGTTACTTGAATTAATGCAATGGAAATTTGGGGGTCTACAACCTTAAATGTGCACATTTATAGCAGCTGCAGTTCCATCACAGAGGGGCCGGGGTTGTGTTATGGATAATCTTTTGGTCTGAACTTCATTAAACAAAACTTTCACTGTTTTTTTTTTTAATGGATCACCTCAAGCGGGCGGCTCAACTTTTTTTCAAAAGCACAACTTCAACGCTGATTAGAAAAAAATGGTGTTTAATGAGCAGAGACCATTCTCACCTGCTGAAATCAGACTTTTAACTCCTGATCTTCTGATCTTCATAGTTCCCCTGCGACCATCAATGCAAGGACAAGGTTAAAGAACTTTATCTTAGTCGTCACGAGGCCCTAAACGCCTCTGGTTGGGAAGATAAATGTTGTTAGTAGTTAGTTAATAGTAACTCTGACGCTTAGGGTCAGAAAAAGACTGAAGAAAAATCCATATTAAATAATTTAATTTGTATTAAATCAACTCTTAAAATCTTAAGATTAATCTTTTAATACACCCACTCTTCAGCAGTTGTGTGGAGATTTATTTCAAGTACACTTACCCCCCTGCAGATGCACCTGCTTTGTTCTGCCCTGAGTTTCTGATGAACAAACTGCTTCATTCGTCCCCGAGGGGCAATTAAAAGGCGCACAGAGCAGCATTCATCAATTCAAACACAGGACAGCTCACACAGAACAATAAACAGAGGGCAAAGTGCTCGGCTGCAGGCGGACCTCAATGCTGCCAGTTTTTAAGTGCAAATTATCGTTTTTTTTAAAAAAGTTCCGTTGTTAAAAAGTTCATTAAAGATAAAGTTCATTCAGAAAGTGCTGTAGTGCAGCTCTTCATAGAAAACTGTCCATCTTTGTGTCATGCAGCCTGATGGGAGCCACTGGAACATCTGGAACATCTGGAACAAAACGTGAGGGATCCTGTGAGCTGATTTCACGGCCTGCTGCTCACAGAAGGTCCAGAGAGCTTCACCAGGGTGTCCAATCATTTTACAGCGAGCGGTTTCTGTTCTGCAGGCTGATGGAAGGAAACCAGCAGGTGAAGGAGGATCTCAAACTACTTCCAGTGAAACCAGCAGCAGCAGAAAGTTGTGAGAATGTTCTTCATGAGAAGCTTCTGTCGCTGTGGACATTTTCTGAGGATCTCCTCTGTGTTTTGAGGAGAACTTCAGCAGGTTATCAAAGGTTGTGATCAGGTGTTTCAGCCAGTTGTCTCTGTTTGCTGGAGAAGATCACTATCATCTCCTTGGTTTTATTAACATTCAGTTCAAAGCAGGAGTTTGGGTTTTTTTTGCACCAGCTCACAAACTCCTGCAGAGCTGAGCTGCAACGTGGGACCTGAAGCAGAGACGGGAGGACCGTGTCGTCCGAACACAGTTTGCAAATTAAATCTTTTAATTCTCAAAGATTATTAAACTTTCCTGTTCTTTGCTGGAAAAGAACAAGAGCCTGAACTTGTAGATCTGCTGTTTGCATGACAGCGCTGACTGTTGCAAAGAAGCTGATTTATTGCAGGATTGCAGAAAGATTTATTAAAGTTGGTTTAAGTTATTTAACGCTGTTTGTTAGTCAGTCGGTCTTCTTTGATGCCGTCTGCTCTGCGACGTTAATGTTGTTTTCTGAATGACAGCAGAAACTCCACAATAATCTCACGTACATAAAGAATCACAAGATAACTCTGATGTCTGCATACTGTAAACTGCACGCCCTCGTGCATTAAGGAAATTATATTAAATTGAAGGAGAAAAGAATCTCGATTCTTCTGTGAATTGATTTTTTTCACACACACACACACACACACACACCGACCGTCACTGAGTTAATAATAAACCCCCTCAGTGACGTTTCCTCATAGAGTTTCACCCAGAGTGAGAGGAGGAGAGGTCGGGTTGGATCCGAGAGGCTGATCGGGTTCAGATTACACTTCTTCTTCTCACCGCGGCCCTGAACCGTCCGTCCACTCATGCAAACAACATGAAGAGTCTGATTGATCTGTGTGTCGGAGTCTGAGCACATCGTGTCATCATCAGCCGCAGGTACATAAACAGAAGCATCTGTCTGGTTACTGCAGGTCTGCCCTGATTCTCCCACCTGTGTCACCGCATGTGCAAACACATGAGCGTGTGTGTGTGAGTGTGTGTGAGTGTGTGTGTGCATGAAAGTGAAAAACACTGCTGACACTAAAACCTCGCCCAACCTGCCGCAGAGCTTTTCATCGCAAACTTCAGGAATTTGAGAGATTTTAAACACCGGTGTTTAAACATTAAACACATTCTGCTTTTTCCTCGTTGCTCCCTTTTTTTAAAGGTCACTCAGCTGCGGTAAAAACCTGATAGTCATTGAAACTAAACTTGCTCCTGTTTCGTCGTTAGAAAGGTTAAAGCTGCAGGTAAAAACGTTTCAAATGTTAATGAGAAGCTGCCGTTTGTGAAGAGCAGGTTACTGAGAAGTTGGAGGATTAAAAAAACATCCACTGATCTCTGAGCGTTTCTCCTCCTGGTTTCACTGCTTGGTCGCATTTCTTCAGACTCTCTGCATCGATCACTGTTGACTGTCCTGCAGACACTCCCGTTAGGCAAACGAACACTCTGTGCACGGACGTCACGGTCCAGCATGCTTTGCTCCGCGGCTCAGATTTCACCTGTGTGGTCGCTGGTTCACACGCTGTGGAGTTTCTGTTGATTTATGAACCTTTGCTCAACAGAAAGTCAGTATCACACGGCGACAGCACGGCGGCGGCGGAGGCGAGAGATCCGGCTCGACATCCGTCATCCGGGGTCCATCACTCACAGTGTCGATGCTGCGTAACAAATTACAGCCCATTGTGAGACTCCAGATAGCATGTGATTGTGTGGTGTGTGTGTTTGGTGTGTGTGTGTTTGCGAGGTGCTTGGTTTCTGTTTGTATTTGCATTAAGAGAAAGTGTATTTGAGCATGATTGTTCATATTTGTCCATGTGGGAGGATTCTGTCTCAGTTGAATCAGGGATCAGCTGCATACTTGTGATAACTGCGTCTGCACGTTTAACACCGTTCACACGCAGCAGGCAGCCAGTGGGAAGTTTCCTGTGAAATGTCTCGTGTGTTGCAGTTTTTCTGATGTTTTTATTAACGTAAAAACTGTTAGTGGATTTGACTGAAGCTGAAGATTGTTTAAATGTCATGAAAAGTCTTTGAATTCAACAGAAGAGTCGTCCTGAGTGACACCGTGTGATGAAAGTGTGTAAATTTGTCGTGTGTTTACTTAAAACTGTGTTAATTTCGTTGACGAAGACTATGACGCAAAAAATATTCGTCAACGAACCTTTGTCACGGATGAAAACTAAATAAAAACTAAATAAAAAGTCAGATGTGATGACGAAGACTGTGACGAAATATAACCGACAGTTTAGTCAACGAATAAAAACGAGACGAAAATATTAGAAGAAGAGATCCGATCAAATCTGCCCTTTTTGTGGGACAAGTTAGGAAGAAATCCAATCAGAGTGAATCTTTTGAGGGCAGGTTGAAAGGTCACTCACAGGAGGACGAAGACGAGTTTGCAGAACTTCGCACAGTTTTTAAGACGTTTCCACGACAGTTCGGTTGTTTACCTTCATTATATTTAGTTGTGTTTAGTTGCGTTCAGTCTTAGTTACACAGCTTTGGTTGATTTCAGTCGACTTCGCTTGTTAGCAACATGCTAACAACAATAAGAATGTCACATGCATTGCATAACATTCAGGGAGAATGCATATATTTTTCAGGCCCTGATGCTCATTATGTGAGATTATCTTTAGTGAAAAAGCCACAGTCATGTTTTTGACATTAAGAATGAAATAAAATACATGTTTTGTATTAAAACCATTAAATCTGTGTTTGTATTGCAGATTCAAACCTTAATACCGTTCAATAACAGACTGATGGATACTTCCAATGACCGGAAACTCTGTAGAAAAACACAGTCAACTAAAATCTGCTAATGTTTGGTCTAAAATATAGACTAAAACTGGACTAAAACTAAAAGACTTAAGACTACACTAAGACCAAAACTCTTATGATATTTAGTCGACTAAAACTAAATGGTGTGTTATTCAAAAGACTAATACTGAATCAGAATTTGCTGTCAAAATTAACACTGACTTAAAAAGGCCACATTGAAGAAAAGCATTAATTTATCGGACTTGGATGTGGGTGTTGCTTCCTATCGGGCCTCAGTTTAGCTGCACAAACCAGACGAAGCACCAATCATCGGCGTTTCTTTCCCTGGTGACCCCGGTGCTTCTTCTGATGGCGGCGCAGTTAAAAAGAGAAATCTCCTTTTTTTTTTTCACTTCCTGCAGCTGCCTTTCAGTCAGCCGGCGCCTCCTTCCTCCTCGTCCTCGGGCCAAACGCTGCCCTCCTCTGCCAGGTCTCTGAGCGCTCGACAGGATTTCGCTTGTGTTCGTCTCCGTGTCCAAAGTGGCCTCGATGCACCGATGAAGCCCTGGCATCCAACCTCCATGAGGTGGATGATGGTCCTCCGGCTCGTCTCCGTGCTTTCAGCATCAGCTCTGAATGCTTCATCCTCCTCTGCTCTGACCTCTGGGCTCAAACTACTGCTGAATACTTCAAAAAAGCTGTGGCGTCGACTTCGGATGCTACAATCTAATCTGATTACACTCAGCTAAACAAATTTAATCACAAAACCGAACTGTCGGTTAAATATCTTCATCAGAGCCTTTTGACTGAGAGCCGGACACCATCATCGTTTAAAAATGTATTTTGTGAATCAGCTTTTTCTCGGCGTCTCGGACAGAATCATCTGCCAGAGTTTGAACGATCGCATTTGTTGTCGCATGAAAGATTTGTGCGTTTTCGGCGTCCAGGCCGCCGTCGCCAATCGCTTTCATACGCTGGGAAAATGTATTTTCAGAGAAACTGATTTTTGGTTCCCCCACGGTTGTTCAGCTTTTCAATTCTCTGCCATCTCCTGACCTGAACCTCCCCGACCGCCTCGCACATACAAATACACCAAACACACACACACATATATATAACACACACACACCTCCCTCTCTCCCTCACACACACACACACAGGCTGCATGACTTCGGCCCTGGACTCTTACCTCATCCATCTGCTCGGTACAGCAGACTGCCATCGTGCCTCCACTATGAATTACCATCCGTGCACCTTTACATTATCTATCCATCAATACACGCCGCCGTGTTCGCCACCGCGGCCCTTTTGCATCCGAGTCTTTTTCCATTTCTGTAAATATAATTAAATATCTCTGAGTTTTGGAGCTGATGGTCAGCGGTGACACATTTTCTGGACTAAAAAATCATTAACTGATCGAGAAAAACATTAAAGTTACATAAGATCAGGTCATAAATCATGTAGATAATCATTAGTTGGAGCTCTTGTGATAATGCATTATTAAAATTCATATTCATAAACAATTGATGGTGCATTCTGATTAACTGTCGTAATAAAGTCTCTGGTTGCTACAAGTTCATTCTCATAAAACCTGCAGCTGAAAGGTGTAAAAACTGATTTAAACATCATGACGTGCTTCTGAAAAATGTGTAATTTGTGGGACAACAAGCCCTTTGAAACATGTAGCAGCTGAATCACATGGATTTGACTTAATTTTGCTCATTTTTTAAAGCTTGTTTGCACGTAAAAGGACAAACAAAGCTGGGCTTCCGCTCAGCTGCTCAGACTTCACCTCGACGCCGCGGTAAAAGACCCCGGTCCGAAATAAAAAACACCAGCGTTACCAAAACACAACACAAACACCCGACAACAGATGATGGAAGAAATAATGGACCCAACCCATCGACAGCATGCCATTATCCACTCGTTAGTCCCCACATGTCTGCTTTAAGTTGTGCATTGGTGTGTACATGCAGCTGCTGAAATAGTCTGCTGAGTGGAAATGTAATGGGAAGCCAAGGTTAAGAATGAGTGGCCTCCATTACCTGAGTTGCTTCTGCTCTCAGCCAGTTTTGTTCAGATTTTTTCAGCACCGATCCGACCGTTTTTCCACATAAAGCCATTATGTGCCGCACACACACAAAAAAAAAGGGGAGACGAGAGTTTATCCACAGCTGGTTTGCAGAACGACCTGCGTTCCTGCGTTCGCCGCCTCCCTCGCCCTCCTCTAATGACGCTGTCTGTTTTTTAAGTGTTTGTGAGATCAACAGCGAGCTCGATCATTTCATACATGCTGGAGTTTACGTGAGTCATGCATGATTCATCAGGATAATCTGCTGCTGGAACGCTGCAGAGCCGGGATCATTACATGGACGATGTCATCTGTATTACTTTGGCTGTTATCGGGTCAAAAAAGGGCAGACTGAGAGGAAGAGACAAAGGAGGGAAATAAGCCTCTAAAAATACTGAAAATGCATCATTTAGAGACGCATATGAACCCGTACTTTAGTAAAAGTAAGTAACACAGCCATTCAAGAGCACACTGATAATTAAATAAACTGCATTAATGTTTTTGAGTCTAAAGGGAAGTAAAAAAGGAAGATAAGCAAAATGCATTTATTGCATAACAGTAAAAGCAATTAATATGCAGAATGAGCCTTTTAGACTGTTGTGTTATTGTATAAAGTTTGAGCGTGTGAGCAGCATTTTAATCTGGTGGCTGATTAAACTCCTTTCAATGTTTTAATGGATCCAAAGCTTCTGACTGACTCATCCTGATCATTTTAACCAGATCTTCAATCTCCTCATGCCTCAACTTAACCAGCCAAAGGCAACCAGTTATAGAGCAGAGCAGGTTTTGCCAAGAAAAGCAGTGGAATCCATAAAAATGCCTTTATATACTGTGAAAACATCCCACATTTTATCAGATTATTTTACTCTCTCAAGCAAAACATTCATCACAACCAAAGTTGCATAAAGATAGTGTAGAAATAAACGCACACAGCTTTGAATTTTTACTCCAAGTTGCATCTTTTCCTTCGATTTTTGTGTGGAGTCATTTTGCTTCTGATCTGCATAAAAACACATTAGGGCAGATTAAACTGTGCTGCTACTTTAAATGCAAAGCACACAGCAACAAGACTCCGTGTTTTCTCACCAGGTTTGATAATAAAGATTCCATTTGATAAATAAAAAGTTGTTTCAGCGAGTCCAAATAAAATTTGTCACCAATTTAGTTAAAAATTCAGCACAAGCAACAAGCCCCTCCTTCTGCTCTCACTTATGAGGATATTAATGCCATCCTGACGTCCATAAGGACTTAAAATACCATCCTCAAGCTCGTCCAAATCCTAACTCTTCCACTAATCACACTGAGCATCTAGTCAGTGCACACACACACACACACACACACACACACAGAAGGACAGCTGACACTGTGCAGATGGTGTCCAGTCTCGCAGCAGAGCGGCGTTTACATGTGCAGGTTATAACTCAGCCAAATCCTCCACGCTGGAACGCGGCAGAGCGCTGGAGGTCTGCAGCCAACCGAGTAACATTTACAGGGAAATCACCCACCTGCACCCACAATCCAGCCACAGATGGCGCCGAGGAGAAGCAGGAAGGACGTGACCACCGTTTCTTTCAGGAGCCTCGTGTTCGTTCACAGCCGAGGTTCTGCAGAGGCGACCAGGTGGAGAAACGTGGAGTCAAAGTGAATTTAATTATCACAATTATGTGGAGAAAATAAACAAACATGAATCATACTGAAGCCACCGTGCCGACATGTGTCGCACTGAAAATCAACTTGGATTTGGAAAATTCAGCCTTATTTGTTTGTCACACTTTTTGAATTACAAATGTGTGATTTGTGTAAAAACCCACCTGGGCAAAACAAAGAACACCTGCGCTGGACGCAGGACCGAACCCCGTGTTTGAGATGCAAACTGAGCTGCAGATCGTTTGCTTTCGACCCTGTTGGACAATCCTGCACTTTGCCTCCAACATGGATGATAAGCCGGCTGTGGGCAGCTGTCGACGTCCTGCTGCATGTTAATCCTCCAGAGAAACTGCAGTTTTTCACACTCGTTTCCTGAATCTGCACGTCTCGGCCGCTGTATCCTGATTACTTCTCCTGTCAGTACCATGCAACACACATGCATCTGTCCTGAGGGGAGAGCAGCAGAGACAGGAAGCTGTTTACTTTCAAACAGGCCGAAAGACAATCGTCTATAAAATATGAGACAATAATGAAAAAAAACATTATTCGTTATGTATTCAGATTGATGATATTTAAGTTTCATTAGAGTAGTTTTGCTAAAACAGTTTGCAGCTCTGCATCAAGCTGATTGAGCTTTCAGAAGCTGAAGCCCCAAAAATGAAAAACTAGATTCAAAAGAAAAATAATAGTTGGATTGAAATTAGTTTTCATCGCAACAGAAAAGTGTTTCAATCAGATTCAGTGACAAATTCTAATATTTTATCAGCCAATTTTGTCTGTTAAACCGTTATTTCACTGCCAGAAATGATTTCAAGGTAGAAAAAAAAATGTCAGCTAACACTTTCTGACAAACTCTGATCCAAAATGTGCCGAGACGAGCTGATTACAAACTAATTCATGTTTGTTTTCATTATATTTTTCATATTTTCACGTCTTCAGTCGGCTCAGAAACATCCAACCAACTTTTAACAGCCTGTTTTCTGCAGCTTCACCTAAAGCACATTAGTGGGGGACTATTTTCAGAGGTGGATTGATACGGATGTGATGCTGATGAGTGTGACTGACGGCAGGAAGGTGTGTGTGCTGGACTCTGAATGCAGCTCTTATTTTCATCATAGTAGAGGAACATGTTCAGCTTTAATCCAAATATATGAGTATTTAAAGTCTGATGCAGGTCGTGTAAACAGAATATGTGTTTTAATTTGTGTATTTTGTTAAAGTTTGTGACCCGAGGAGTCTTTCCTCCAAACAAACCTTGCTGGAGTTTGAGATGCATGAACAAAAAAACACTTTTTTCCGTGTAAAGACTTTGACATGAACAGGATTTCTAACCTGCACAAACATCCCAACTGCAGCCTTTCTGAAGACGTCTGTGGACCAAATGAAAGAGGGATGATGTGTTCGCAGGTCAGCGGCGTGAGCGTGCACAGCTGCATGTTAACGGCTCTTATATTATATATAATATTCAGTTTCATCAGTCGAGTAAACAGCTTGGAAATGGGGCGAAAAAACTGAATATATCATCCATGTAAAAGTAATTACTGTTGTGTTTTGATAGTTACTGAACAAAAATGCTGCTCTGTGGTTTCCGAAGATCAGCTCATTGTTGGTTTTCCCAGTGAAGCCACCTGAAGCTTTAATCTGAAGCCCTGAATGAGCTTTCATACCTGGATCAACCTTGATTCAGACGGAAACAGACCGTGTGAGCTCATGTGACTGACAGCTTCGCCTGTCGTGGATAAAAAAGGCAGAGAACATGGGAACTTTTCACCCATCACTCAAAGTGACTGATCCAAGCAAGCAGCCAATTTTCATTTCCTCGCTGCCAAAGAAACTTCACAGGAGATTCATGTGACTGTAGTTTGGCCGTCGGCCTCCGCAGCATCAAATCCAGTCGAACTGACAGACTTTCAGCTGCTTCTTCTTTTAATGTTTCATATCTGTGATGTGCGATGGTGATTTTTTTCCTCGTTCGACTTGCAGAAAACAGTTATTGACAATTATTTAGCTGTTTTCTCTCGCAGAGGCAACAGGATGTGGACAAACAGCAGCCATGTGTTCATGAGGCTGAAACTTGATCCTCTGCTGCTCCTCTCTATTAGCCTAATGCTCAGCCCCCCCCCAGAGTGCCCTAAAATGTAAATTAAATGAATAAAGGATATTGACGATTGAGACGATGGCCCGGCGGTCCCGGCGGAGCGCTCAGTCGATCCGTGTCTCTGACAGGGAATAACCTCGGATCTGCAGCTCCAACAGGAGCGCCGCGGCTCTCGCTGTTCACATGCAAAATGAAATGCAATAATTCAAAGAGGGAGATAAAAAACGAGGAAGCAAATGCTGAATTCCCGAAGGTGCTGTCTGTTTTTTTGAAGATCCTGTTCACCAAAGTGCAGAGATGCTGGTGCTCGTTCCTTCAGCCTTGATGGTGAAGTGTTTTTTCTCCTTTAACTGTCTTTTTCTCCTGTTTTTAAAGCTCATTTGACTTTTAAAACAATCTGTTTAAAACCAGAGACCTACAGGGGAGCAAAGTGTCGTAAAAACTGCTTCGATTACAGTTTAAGATCCTGAACTTTTTGTGTTTTTCACACTTATTTTTTAATTTCAAGCAAAAAAGGAAACACTGTACGGCTCAATGAAAAGATGTAAAACAAGTGGGTCATTTTGATTTTTCACAAATTCTGATTACAATCACAATTTTTACATTTCACATGTTACATGTCGATATTTAAAGAGTATTTTTGCATCAGACAACAGGAGATTGGAGGTGTTTAAAAAGAGGCATCAGCTGATTTTCAAGATTTTCACAAAAACAGACATTTTAAACTGTAAACAAGATTTTTAAAATCTTAACAGAGTGTTTTTGTGACTAAACCTGACAGACACCCAACAACTGAGATGTAAATATTAAACACAAAGAACAGAAACTTCGACATACATGTTATCAACACTGGGTTGTGATTAGAGTAGTGGAAACATATACTCGAGTAAAAGTACAAATACTCCCATGAAAAATGGGTTTAAAATATGCCTGATTAAAGAAGAGAAGTAAGTTTTTGTAAGAGCAACATTAAAATGACTCGATCTGTTTGACTCCTGCATGTTTCGCAGAGAGTCGTCGGGTCGGTATGTTGCAGCCGTTTGCAGCCCAGCCAATCACACGTCAGCTACACTTCATCACTGGTGACGTTTTCAGGGTCAAAACACAAAGACTCGAAGTGTGCAGCCCTTGAAAAGTGTAACTGATGTTGATAAATGAACCATTTTCACCTTCCTGATCAGCGTCGAGTTCAGGAAACTCTCTCACTTTGGTTTTATGCTTCTTTGTGTGACTTTACGGTGGAAAAGACTGATTGTTTTTACCTTTTAAAACTGAAGATGAGAGGATATGGAGGCTTGTTAAAGCTCAGTAAATGATGGTTGGACGTCCGGCAGGAAGCGTCGTTCTCCTCCGTGTTTGCTGGTTTCCTCCCTGAACTTGTTGGCTGTCTGAACTGAACCTGTCATGTCGTCATATTGGCTCTTTGAAGGACGAGGAACGTAAATACAACCGAACATTTAAATGATGTTTGTTTGGAGTTCGCTGATGCTGCAGGCGCCGACATCAACCTGCATGAAATCCATCTGAACCTTTCCCGCCTGGTCGAAGGTTTCGCTTCAGAGTGTTTGATTTTCTTTTAAAAGAGCATAAAATCTGTCATCGATGTGTTTGTGAGTGTGTGTGTGTGTGTGTGTGTGTGTGTGTGTGTGTGTGAGTGTGTGAGTGTGTGAATGTGTGTGTTCCTCACAGCCTCTCCTACCAGGAAATAGGAGCTTTTTATTTTTCAGATAAACACCCTGCAGGAGAAACGAGCTCATGTGTTGTGAATTTTAAGAGGAATTTTCAGTCCAAATGTGGCCAAAGGATCCACAGTCCCTCTGCTGCCCCCTACAGGCTGTGAGTTTAAGTGACAGTTACCAACACAACCAACAGCGACGTGATTATCATTCATGTGGTAAAAAACTTCTACTTTCCAACCTGCTCACTTTCCAAACATCAACGCCAGGTTGAACGCTGGAGGCAGAAACTGTCGGTTTTCTAGGAAAATAATTGTAAAATTCCTGCAACATCCCGCTTTTATACGGATTTTTTCTTTCGTATAAACCGAACTGAGAGCTGGAAAATGGCTCATCCAGTTTATATCTCAATATTTTTGTTGCACAAAGTGTTTGTCACATGTATTGATACAGTTTTAGGGCTTTTGACTTTGACCTTCGGACCCTTTTTTAATTGCTTATTATGTTTCTTTCTACAGTCACATTGAGCCTTTTATTCCTTTAATAATGGACCGGATGTCTTTGTGTAACAAACCTCATTGAGAGCGAATTGTCTCTTTTCAAAACAACTTCTGCAAAAGTGTTTTATATTCGGTGCCCCAGACAACATTGTGATGCAAATGCTCACACTGATTACTCTGTTTTCATATTATCCGTTCTCACTCTGTAAATTTACTCACCTCCCTTTAAACCTGGTGATTTTTCCTGGTCGAATCTGTTTATTTGCAGATTGCAGAAGCGCCTTGGTAGCTGAGTGTTTGCAGCACTTTGCAGACAACCATCCCTGCTTTGTTTTCAGCCGCTGACCTTTGTTGCATGACACAACCTTCTTTCTCCATCTGTGACAAAGACAGAAAGGCAAGAAAATCATCTTAAATACAAGTTGCATGAACTAAAAGTTCCTGCTGACCATCCGTTTTCATTTTTCAGAAGGAAAATCATCCTGCAGAGACTTTTTCATTTTTAAATCATTTTTTATTCGAAGCCTGGCTCACACTACAGGATCTCGGGCAGATTTTACCAACCTTGGTCTCGGCTCTCCTGACAATCGAGCCGAGACCAAGATCGGCCCAGATGTTCAGCCCAGATTATCTTCTAGCGTGAGCAGGTGACGGATCAATCTTAAGCCCACGATCGGCCCTCCCGACAATCAGAGCCGCCCTGATAATTTTCAAACGTGTTTGATATTTATCAGGATGATTACGCCACTCATTTTCACTGAGGATGACAACAGCCAATCAGAGAGAGCCGCCTATGAGGGACCGGAAATGATCATCGGAAGTTATCGGAGACGAAAATGTCGACCACGAAGGAGCAGAGTGTCCAGAAACGCTGGACAGCGGAGATGGAGGACGTTCTTGTCGACCTGTGGCGAGACCACGAATGTCTGTACGTGTCCTGCAGGGATCATCACAACCGCTCTGAAAAAGACAAAAGTTGGAGTAAAAAAACATAGAAAACAGGGTAAAAAACCGCACTAGTCTCCATTTTTTGTGCTTTTGTTTACATTCGCTTCCTTGTGAGATGACGTAGGATCACGTGGTGCGTCGCTCTCTGGTCTGATAACCTTGATGAAATCCTGTAGTGTGAGCCGGGCTTTACAGAGACCATGAAGGTTGGATTCAAACCTGGTTTTGTCCCGACACCATGTTCAGCACGGGACCTTTAAACTTGTGCTATAGTTTTGTTTTCATCATGAGAAAATGAAAAAAACACTTCCTGTTGCTGCATTCAAGGACACGGTGACATCTGAGATTTAGCGTGTGGGCTGCTGAAAGCAAACAAACATAAAACACAAAGTTAGAAAGCGTTAAAACACCATGAAATGGAAATAAATATGCAAATTTCACAGAGGAAGCTTTAACAGGTGGGTGTTTAGTTGTCATTTAAGAGCTACAGAGGAAAGTTTAAACGAGGGTTCAGTCGAGTTTGGAGTTTTAACACTGATGAGTGTGAAAAGAAAAATAATGATGCAGCTGCAAGAGATGTTCTGAATGTTTTATATGAGTGTGTTTGTCTCTTAAAGGTCCATTTAAACAGCTCATCAGGATGGACTTTAGCTACTGAGGGAACTCTGAATTAACATCTACGAAAAACATGCCAACACATCGATATCCAACAATTTACGAGCAGTTGTTTTTCAGTATTGTGATGCTTTTGTTGCAGACAGCAGACATGAAAAAAGAGCTGAATCAAAGATGCTGCAGATCCGTCATGAACAATAACCAAACATGATCCTGATGGCAGAGTTTCTTACACGTCGTACCGTAACTCTCCTAATCAGCCGTCACAACCAATTTATCACTCCGTTTAAAATCTGTCAGGAGATTGTTAAGCTTTTTTTTTTCTGCAGTCCAAATTAAATTTCCTGCCCAGTTTGTTTTCTGACAAACAACAGTTGCAGCATCGTATTTTTTTTACTTTCGTGTCAACAAACCTTGTTTCAAAAAATCGCAGTGATGTGAAATTAAAACGACAACATTTGTACAGATTAGCTGAGTAAATTATAGACAAATAAGACTGATTTGCACTGTTCCGAGTTAAATCCAGTTGGAGAAAAATCATCCAAAAACCAGCTCAAACAGAACGCTGACGCTTCCTGCAGCCATCAGCTTCCCACGACGCCTCCTCCTCCTCCTCCTCCTCCTTTACCTTCCTTTTGTTTCGGGAAGCTAATTGAGCCGTAAAGTTGACTCAAGTGCTGAAGCTCAAACAGAATTAGCCCCGTTCCGCCTCATTTGGCCGAGGCGGTGTGATCCAGCCTGCAGGCCGCTCATGAGCCAACGCTCCCTGGTTAAACATCTGAGGGTAAACACAGAGGAGGCCGGACCACAGCTCCTCCTCCTCCTCCGCCTCCTCCACCTCCTCTGACGGATGTTCAGGACACATCATGCCGAGCTGCTCAGGTGACAAAGCTGCTGAGCCAAAAAACTGTCAGATTCTCTCTGATTATCTCTGATGGAACAGAACGTAAAGTGATTTCTGATCACAAAACAGAAATTTACGATCACTTCAAAAACAAAAACATCAAGTTCTGGATGATTTTTAATCATTTCACATGAGCTCTTTGGGTTTTTTCACACAAAACATCAGCAATTAAGTGAAATTAAATTGCAAATAAATGAAAGAAGGAAGCAGAGAGTGAAGTCTCACGGAGTTCCTACATAAATAACCTTTCATTTAATTATTACGACTAAACCGATATTGACTTCAATATATTGAAATTTGCTTCAGCAGAGTAACTTTATATTTCTAAACTAAAGTGAAAGAGTTTAAATTCTTAACTCAAGTAAAAAGTTGCTGCGTTGAAGTTCAGAAAAACTCCATTTCAATGCAAAGCAAGCAAAAGTTCATTAAATCCAAAGGACATGAGTATTATTATCATCAAAAAGTGAAGTAAAAGTTATTATTATGCAGCAAAATGGCTCCTGTCAGAGTTAATTCTAAATACAGCATTTGGTTTTTGTCATATTTCTGTTCTGTTCCTCTGAACTGTAATGGAGTACAAGTATAAAATAACATGAAAAGTACCACAAACTGTGTTTAAGACAGAACGTGTGAGCATGTTTTTCCATATGACAGTGTGTTGATTATTAACGAGCACAGGCGAGTTTCAAAGAGCTCCATCTTCATCGGAGCAGGTGGATCCTGCAGATTTCACTGTGGAAACAAAAGGAGTCGGTCCTCCTCCTCCAGTCGAGCTCTGCATCATCCAGAGTCCAGATCCTGCTGAATTTAGACATTTCCTGCCTGAGCTCTCGCTGCAGCCGGCTGCTCTCCTCCTCTTTCACTTTTTAAAACTGTGTTTCGGTTGATCTGCTGTGCTGCATCACATCGTATGCTAACACCCAAACTGAATTATGTGACAAGAAAACACCAGATAAGTTAAACTGCCAGCCCTGATCCTCTGAGAACACTGAAAACCTGCTGTTTGGGGGGGAAGCAGATGAGGTCGTGTACATTTGCACATTTTGACAATAACGTCTAATTTGTGAGGGCTGGCTGCTCGGCTGTGGAGGAACCGTCTCCTGGTGACACTGAGTGGGAGCAGCTTGTTCTGAGCAGTGGAGTATTTGTATGAAATACTATCCTGGAACACAAGGAGGAGGAGGACGAGGAGGAGGTGATGGAGGAGGAGGGAGGGACGAAGGTGGCAGCCCAAAGCCAGTAAATAACAGCAGCCCTGTAATGAGCTGCAGGCTGGGCACTGACATCCGAAATTTGCTATTGATTTGGACGCATCAGGCCGAGTCTGCAGGATCGTGGAGGGGAGCTATGATTAACTGTTTTGATTAATTTTGGTTGTAACCACCAAAGATTCGTCCTCATTCTTTGAGTCTCCAGCTTTAATGAAACGAGACAGAAGTCCTGCAGCAGCAGCAGCAGTTTGTCTTTGAATGAGATGATTTACCTGCATTCATTCCTGATAATGTTTGCATGGACACAAACGTGCATGTTCTTCATGAAAACATCAGCGACGTTGTTTGCACCAACCTTTCGTTGACACCGTCAGCTCCGCGGCCCCTCGTGTGCTATTTCGCACCATTAATCTCGTTCTGTTTACTCTGGTTAAAATCACTCACCTGGACACCTGAAAGGGGGGGGTTTAATGTCGGCTTCTGTGCAGACACTCATGTGTTCGTCCAAGGTGGACACACACTCTGACTCTCCGTGTGTGTGTGTCTTTTATCTTTTGTGTTTGGCTTTTTTCCCTTTTGCAGCCTTTTTTTTTTTAACCCACTTACAAGCCGGCCTCTCTGCCCGAGTGTCTCCGTCTCTTCCCCACATTTTTCTTTCATCTCTGCCTCCCATCATCCACTCACCGACACATGAGTTCAAACTATTCATCTTCCTTCCCCCCCTCCTTCTCTCTCTGCTGCTGCTCTCTTACTTTTACACTCTTTCGCTCTTCAATTCTTTTATCATTTTCTTGCTCTCCTCATCCTCCTCCTGGGTAGATGGTTTTCCTGCAAAAAAACTGTAACTCATTTTCGCCGTGTCTCATTTTTCTTCGTACTCGAGCAGACTTTTTCTCTCCTGGGAGATCACCTCAACCCACTTCGGTTAGTAAAGTGCACCGCCGCTCAGAAACACTACCAAAGAACATGTCCAACCACCAAAAAGTTTCTCTTTTTGTTGAAGAAAAAAGTTATGAAGCAGGTATTTGTCAAAGAAGCCTTGGTCGATTTTCCTTTGGTCTTCTGGAGGCAACAGAAGCTGTAAACACCTTTTAAACTGAGCGAAGATGTTTGTTTACACGTCGAGCAGACGCCGAAAAACATGAGCATTCCTCTAGATTCGGGTTTTCTGACAAATACAATACTCTTCACTTTCTTTCATCACCACATTGGTGGTAAATCCAGCTTTTTCAGCTGTTAACTGTTAGCTATGTTAACTAGTTAGCTGCTATGTTAAATAGCTAGCTGCTATGCTAACTAGCTAGCTTCTAACTCCTGCAGGTTCCTGCTCCTGTTTGGTTAAAAACAAGAGATAGCAGTGATTTTTTAATTGCCAAAAACTACTGATGGAAACAAGGTTGGTGTGAAACATTAAAAATGAACCAAAGCACTTAATTTAAGGGCAGTAAAGCCAGAAAAAGTAGATTAAAGACGACATAGCATTCAGAAAAAGCTTAGAAAGTTACACTTCAGCACCAGTAACAGCTTCCTCTTTAGTCAAGGCCTCTTGATCCTCTGTTAGTATTAATCTATTGATTAGTGCAGCTATGAATTCTTTCATTTCAACTTTTTAAATATAGTAAAGCAAAGCTGAAAAAAAAAGGGCACTTTCACATCTGCCTTGTTTGGTCCGGACTTTCGGACTTTTCCGTTTGACCCGAAACAAATTAGCAGGAGCGAAGCATCCACCGGTCCATGATTCGGATCAAACAGCTGAAACCTGGTCCGACCAAAAGAGATTCGATTCATGTCCACTGTGAAAGCAAAGGTTCGGACATCCGGACCTTCGTACCAATGACAGGCTACCTAGAAAAATGGACAATCAACATAACCCTACTATAACCAAAAAATGACCTAAGGATCTACATGGAGTGAAGAGGAGACCAGATGTCTTATTAACATTCAGTCTGAATACTTTATTAACAACTAGAAAAAACTCATAAAGCTACAATCAAACTACACAACGAGACATTTTCAACACGCTGACGTCAGATGCCAACAAACCAATCAGAGTAAAGTACAGAGACACGAAACCTACGTAGGTGATGACGATGTGACGTAGGTTTGTCACATAAAGTCCGTTAGTCTGTTTGAATCATTGCAGTGTCAAACTGAAACCGACGGGACGAAGTGTTTTCAATGTAGCAAAAACGAACTTTGGTTCAGAACCAACAAACGTTACACAATTAAATATAAATACTCCGTTACCTCATTAAAGACTGATTAAACTCAAACGAAAAGTGTTTTTTTTAAAACATGCTCAGGATCCTCTGAAGCTGCAGTTTGTCATCACGACTGCAAATGAAACATTTCTCTTCCTCCTCACAAAGAAATAAAGAGGATTTCATTGCCTGGAGGTGGGAGGAGGGGGAACATCTGAAAGTTCATTTTCCAGCTCCGTCTCATTTATACCTGAAAAGTACATCATTGTCATGGAAACCATCTCTCATATCTCTGTTGTGCGAGCGAGGTATGGAGATGCTCCTCCAGGCAGAGCCGAGCAGTGAAAAGTCTCAGGTTACTTTTTGGTGCATGCACTTTGAGACAAGCTTTGATTCATTCGGAGTGTTAACATCATTCTTTATCCCGGCTAATTCAATTTCCTACAGTGTAAGAGACGGAGACGGATAGATGGTCCTCCAGAAAGGAGGCGAGGCGGCAAATAGAGGAGACATTTTGGGGAATGGGTTTGTCTGCAGTGACAGTATGAGACGGATCAGCTCATCTCAGCTTCGGCTTTTCAACACTGACAACTTAATACTTTAGTTTTTGCCTTTTTTAGTCCAATACGCTATGATATTATTAGTATTTCATGTGTACTAATAATTTCAATTATGTGCAATATCCGTGCATATTAGTGCAATTTCATCTGTGCAATTGAACATTGCGACTTAATACCGCCACCCCTGTAAATAATGTGCAATTTTTTTGTTCTTATTTTGTTCTTATTATTTATTTTTCTTTATTCTTATTGCTGCTTTTTTACATTCTGTCTTTTATTGTCTACTTGCTGCTACAACAATGCAAATTTGCTTTTTGGGACTAATAAAGGAACATCTTATCTTATCTTATCTTATCTTTATACATCAGCGGATCCTGTACATTAACACACCGGTTATGAAATCCCATTAATATGCCACATTTTGAAAGTCAATTAACTCTTCACCTGCTCAATGGATCCACTGTGAATGCAAGGCGGTCGTGTCAGCTCTGCAGGAGTCGTGAGGTCGTGACCTCCTATAATGACCAGGTGTGAGATTACCTGTGAACCAGATCATTACGCCTGAAGAGGATATCAGCTCTCCATACATGCACGAAGGCGGAGCGTCCTCCAGCATAGGAATGAGGGCTAAAATTAGCTGAAGGGGTCATTTCCTGTCTCGCTGGGTCAAAGCAGAAAAAATGAGGAAAGTGAATTAATGTTTTGAAGTCACACTAGCAGCTGATAGCTTTTAGCAAATAGCTTCAGGTTCAGACTCAGATGTTTTCATACTTATTAGATAGATAGGAAATCATTTCACATGTGTCTGAGGCTCCCAGTGTTTGTGGGCTAACAGCTTTCCTGACTTTCCTCTGCTCTCTTATCACCATCAGGCTGATAATTTATCTCAAAAGCTAAAAGATAACCTGCCATAAAATGTGCAATTTTGCATTTAGTGCAAAACTTTTCAAACTTGACACCTTAAAGAGGAATTTGAAGTCACATTAAGACTTAAAATGACAAAAATACATCATAATATCCACATTTGTAAACAGCTAACAGAGCACAAAATGCCATGTATTTGGATTGCACATGAAAACTATTTATTTCAGTATAAGAAGTGCCCAGTGGTACTCTTATTTAAGTTTCTCGCTGCCTCATTATGAACTTTCGCTAAACCTTTCAGAGCCAGGAGCAGCCGTAAGTCCAAGAAGCCTGGATGGTCTGAGGGCGACTTGGACGGAGTTTGACTCAAATATCTGCAGCTCTTCATTCAAACCCTGAGCTTTCTTTTCATGTGCAGATCAGTGTGATCATTCAAATGGTCTCTGTGCTTTGTGAAAACCTCTTAAAAGTGACACTTGTTAAAAATCTTGCAATCAGCTCAACAGTGGAGAACAAGCTGTGCAGGAAAATCATCTTGATTTAAAGGCTTTTGAAGGATAATTTGTGTAAAATTGGCTGATTTTAGTCTCGTCTTTGTGCAGAACTTCACATAAATGCAGCGCACACTTCAGTAAAAATGAAGCACATTTCAAAATTCAACTTAAAGCTGCATCTGAAGCAGCTTGTGGATCATCAGAACGAGCTGCAAACACGACGTCTGCATGCAGCATTTTCACCTCGTGAACCTGTTGTGCCGTTATCTATTAACACATGAAGCAGAAACGAGAGCAATAATTTATTTTATCTGGAGTTTTGTTTGAGTCCATCCAATGAAGTCCAGTATTCACTCTGTTATATTTTTGGTTTTCAGTCTCTTCCAAATCCCTAAAGTAAAAAAAACTTGTACTTTGGCTCTTAAATGCTTCACTGTGTCCGTCAGCTAGTTGCTAACTGTGTTTATCTGCTGTTTGGTGCTGAGCAGGAAGGATTTTAAAGCTTTTTCTCTAAAAAAATCAACCTGTTGCAGCCGAAAATGATGCTGAAAAGAGTTTAACACAAAAGGAAACTTGTATGAACACAACATTAACTGGAAGATGCTAAAACATACAGCGAGGAGATGAACTGCAGTCAGGTGGTGAATCAGTGACCCCACAGGCATCTGATTCACAGCTGATGTGCAAAAATCCAACCTGTTTGCATCAGAGCAGCTTTAAAGTCACATAAGAATAAATATGCAATAAAAAAAATCACGTAGACCTGTTGGTTGACGATACATTTGATCCAATGACAGGTAATAAATCATTCAGACGGGTTTGAGAAGGTCTCAAACATCAGAAGTGACATGTGATTCTCAGCTGTCATCAGTCTCAGCTTCCTGTTCATCACCGGTTTGCTTCATGAACATCCAGGCCACATATCTGCTGTCAGGAAGAAGGAGTATGTCGGATTATTACCTTTAAGATTTGAACATTTTGACATGAATCTGAGTCTTGTGCAGCGGCTGCAGTGATGCTGCAGTCGGTCCCTCAGGACGCCGCTCGTGGCTGCTGAGGTTCGGCGAGATCGCGGCCTCCTGACAGTAAACAACCGACTCCTGCAGCCGATCTCCTCCGTCCTCAGGAGAGATTAATTAAGTATCTGTTCTCCCCCTGAACGCACCGTTAATCCTCTGCATGTGAGTGTGAATGTTTTGATGTTTTATTTGTTTCACGCATTGTGATTCAGTCCCTCAGGTCGACTGCGTGTGAATTAAAAAATGTATGAGCTGAAAACAGAGAGCGTTCGATCGGACTCAGCAGCACTGATGAGAGGGAGATAGATGACCAAGATGAAGAGAAACAAAGGAGTTTAACACATTTTTAACACAGCTGTAGAAATGTTTCATATCTTTTTTAAAAGAAACTCAAAGTAACTCAGAAATGATGAATTACAGCAAGAGAGAAGCATAAAAATGTGCATCTTCTTCTTTGATCGATGCAGATTTGCAGAGAAGAGAAACGGCATTCTTGTGTCAGTCATGTGATTTGAAAGGAGGGTAAACATTTGCGCTCTGTGCATCTTTATTCATCCCTCGTGCAGAAGATGAGTTGTTAAAATTAATGACCATGTTTGTGTGACGTGAGCGGGTTTCGGAGCTGAGAGCTCGGCGGCCCACCTGTCGTCCTCCGGAGGGTAAACGACCGTTTCAAGAAGTGAAATCTTTGCTGCACTTCAGCGGTGTGAGAGGCGGAACATCACAAACACATCGCAAACAAATTACTCAACGCCTTCTCCGTGAATACACAGCTGGCCCACACACACACACTCACACACACACTCAGAGCTGTGTGTGTGTGTGTTTGATGTTACCTGTCTGTGTGTGGGAATCACAGAAGCATGAACACAAAACTTCACTCTGACAGCTTTGTTTTGCTTCATGAAATCACAGCATGTTTCAGGTAAATTATGATAAATAATGTGACAGAAGCTGTAAAAAGAGCGTCTGACGCTGTGCGGTTTGTAAGGATGCTTCTTACTGATGTGACGCTTTCTGCGAAGATTAATTACCGATTGATTTTTGAGCTCACGTCTTTTTAAAACCAATCAATGCTCCGATGTTTTTCCGTCCTGTCGGTCTGATTAAGCTGCTTGTTAAACTTCCTGCACAGTTTTTTATTTAAACATCTTCTTCCCACATTTGATCTAAAATAAAAACACAAGCAGCCATCTTGTCATTAGGTTTAAAGAAACAGGAAGAAAGCCGTTAAAAATGTTGATCCGGACGAACTTCTGCAAAGACGTTTCAAGGTCGGCGGTCGTGTCGTAAAGTTAACGAGGCTCACAAATTAACACTGAACGTCTCATTTGATTCACGGAGAAGCTGAAGCATAAAAGCCATAATTTCATCATGTTTCTGGGAATTATGTGTATTTTTTGGGGGGTTTTTTTGGACTGGAAACAGTTGCCAGGCAACCAGCAGACACTCCAGGAAGTTCTTCTGCTTCCTGCCAAGAAAATAGTTCATCACATTACGTTTGTGAAAGAAAAGCCAATTGTTATTTTGTTATCTGGTGTTTTTCTCTGTGTTTTGTTAAATCTGGACGGAGCTCAGTCATTGTTTCTCCTGTTTTCAGACTTTATTTCAAGCTTATTAAACCTCACCAGCTGCAGGATGTGGCTTCATATTGAACAGATATCAGATATGTGAAGTACTGATCATCTCATTGAACTCTCAGTGAGAAAATGGATGATGTATTTATCAAAATGTGGAACTGTTCCTTCAATAAAAAGTATATTTATGCTTTCAAACCTGATGAACCTCTTTGTTCAGCTTCATAAATATTCGACAAAAGTCTCAGAAAGTCTTGTTCCCTCAAAGTTTTTGCAACTTCACAGTTTTCTTCAAACCTTTCCGAGCACTTTGTGTTTTTGTTCGACTGTCCGATCGTCATTGCAGACACGTTGTCTCCTGCAGCTGCACCGCCCACGTCTCCCACAAACCACATATACATTCCACGAGCCTCCCCTCTGATCTCCACCTCACCGAGGCTCACGACTCTTTTGACCACAGACGTCTCATAATGCAGCGATCGGCCTGTTTGCTGTTGTGCAGCTGGCAGAGAGCGAGCAGAGACCCCGGCGGTACGTGAGATGCATTCAGGGGCACCTTTTTAAAACCCGCCGCGGTGCATCGACGAGGCGAACACAGAGGTCCGTTCACATCTCTCCATTCAGATCATTAACCTCTGGTGACCTTTGAACTCCACCGTGTGCACGGAGGTCCGCAAAGCGTATCTCAGCATATTTTACCAGCAATAATTGATGCTGTAGCAAGATGAGCATTTCTTTTCCAGCCTCTGACCCCCCCCCCCTTCACTCCGCCCCTCCCAACCCGTCCAGATCGATTCCAGGCATTCTGGGTAAAAAAATAAAAGCTTTTCTCTGCAGACGTGTGGCACTGACCTGCAGCTCCCTTCAGCTCCTCCTGCAGCCTCGTTCACAAGCCAGAGCTCCTTCATGTCAGTGATTTTAAGAGAAAAATGCTGCATAATGTCATAAACAAAGATGCATAAAATAAGATGTGTGACGTAAACGCATCGATGCAAACCGAGCCGACACAGCTGATGTCTTTTTTTTACTGTTGGTCAGAGAAATTTGATTATTTCTTCTCCCTCAGAAAACAAAAGTGAACTTTTTATTTTTTCTCTCCTGCAGCTGAATTCATCATCGTGGCGTCAGCGGAGACGTTTGCGTGTCCTTCCTTTTCTCTCCGTGCAGACGTGTATTGGATTTTCAAAAAACTCTCCTCTGGTTTTTTGATGCCTTTGTCTCCATCGACGTGCTGCATTTCATGGACTTTCATCAGGTTTTTCTGTGGGCTCGTGGCTCAGGTCGTGTTTTTCATCCGAATCTGTGTCACATTTGTACACGAAAAAACAGATTGAAAGTGTAACCATCTAATAAAAATGCTAATGTTTTAAAAGCACTCAGGAGATTTAAAGGAGAGGCTGAAACAAAGACGGAGGACGAGCCCGTCGGAGCACAAACAGAGTCGTATCGACAGAATTAAAAAGCAGTTGGAGATCTTCTCAGCTGCTGCCAAAAAACTTCAGCAAGGACGTTTTGGATGCGTCAAACTCCACAGGAGGCATCTGACTGAACACACACACCGACACACACTGAAATGCTCGAACAAAAACATCAAAAACACATGCATGTGCCCTTAAATCATCTCAGTAATAAAGTGCACAGACCTCTGGATGAGTTATTCAAGTACAAACTGCCTGCAGGGATGGAAATTAAAGAAAACATCTGAAGACTGACGTGGAAAATGTAAAGCTGAGTGATTTTATCCTCTTTGCAGGTGAAAGACATGAAATTATCTTCGCTGAAAACAGAAGTCGAATAAAGTTTTAAAGGCAGTTTTAATGGGAAAGTTTCCAGGAGCTCCTTTCACATTTTCAGCTAAATTATCTCTCAAGAGTCCAAATGCAAGAAACAATTTGCTTTTGTTTGTTGAAGCTGCATTTGTAAAACTTCCACCACCGTCAGAGAGCAGAAAGTCTCTAATGCAGAGTCACAGGAATTAGCCTTTAGCATATAAAGATGAGCTAACGCATTAGCAAAGAAAAGAGAAGAAGAAGCAATGTCATCATCCCATTGGAGGCAAATGGAAGTTTAATATCTGCACAGCCTGTAGGTGTCTTTGGTCTCCAGCTCGACTCGTCTCAGTGGCTTCGCTCCAAACCAATAAAACAAAATATAATTAAATCTCGATTTCGTCTCTTGTTGTTTCCTGCACCTGATGACAGTTTATGACTCAAGATGCTGGAACTCAAAATGAATTTAGGATTTAAATTTGATCTCAAAATGCTGTAAAAAAAATCATAATTTCCAGTTTTAATTTTAAGGTTTTGTTTCCTGAAAATGTTCTGCAGCTCTTCCCCTGGAGGCCTCGCTCGTTTCCGTTGGAGCTGCTGGTGAATTAACGGCAGCAGAGACGAAGGAGGACGCTGATGTTTTCTGCTGCTGCTGCTGCTGCTGTTGTTTTCCCATCAGGTCTGGAGAGCTCGAACACTCAGGTGAGCTGTGAAGTGGATGGCAACAGCTTCAAAGACAACAAGGCTGCTACTACACATCAAATACACAGAGAAGACGGGCATCATTGAATGAATCTGGAACAAAATGTTCTGCAAAGTTCATCACGTTGTGAGACAAAGAGCAGAAGCTGTGAGCTGATGTTTAACGTGTTCTGCGCCACGTTAGCATCATTAATCTGATTATTAATAAGCTCTCATGTTGCTTTGACACAGAATTCACCAACAAACACACTCATCTTTGTTAGATTTAGCCTCCATTCTGCCTCTTTTTCTCTGTTTTCTTACTTGGTTGTTTTTGTCCGCTCAGAAAACAGCTAGAAAGCTGCGCTCTGGTTCCCCCGTCGGTGTGATGTTCACACACTTCTGATGGATATTTAAGGTCCTCGGTGGTCTGAAGAACAAAGCAGCTCTCAGTTCATTCGCAGTTTTTTTCAGGAGTTGTTATTGTTGGACGATGACCAAAATGCCTCCGGATGCAGCTGGATGGACCTGAAACCAGGCACAGGTGGCGCTGTGGTGGATTCGCCGGCGCTCTGTTTTCGTTTTTGGTTTGAAGGCATCGTTCGGCTCGAGCCTCTCTGTGGAGGTTTTCATGTCTGCGTGGGTTCGTCAGGTGCTTTTGATTCCTCCCACCATTCAAAAACATGCAGGTGAGGTCACGAGTGAGTCACAACTGCCCGTAGGTGTGTGTGTGAGTGTGTGTGTGTGTGTGTGTGTGTGTGTGTGTGTGTGAAGCAGAGGATGAACGGTTGCAGGTAACAGACGAATAAACCAATCAGATTAATGAAACATGATGTTTCTCTGAGCTTCACGTGAGTTTTTTCCTGTTTTGAAGCAGAAAAATTCCCCAAATTTATCAAATTAAAACTTAAAAGTTTCACTAAAATGTTTTTTTTCTTCAGTTTAAATTTTTTTTCTGACGTTTCTTCAGATGGAAAATCAAAATAAAACACTTTTTAATTCAACTGAGCCATAAAAATGACATTTATCATATTACATCTTACTGAAAACTGTTACATTAAGTACATCACACTGCCATCTTACTACCAGTAACTGAAAAATTGTAACTAGTTACAGTTACTAGTTACTTAATTTAAAAAGTAATTTAGTTACTTTACTGATTACTTACACCATATGTAATGTGTTTCTGTGAAAAGCAACTTTTTAGTTACTTTTTAAAAAAAACATCCTTCTAAATGCTCCAATTAACGCCATAATAACCTTCATTTGAGTATTTCTGTACTCCAGTACTCTAATACTCCATACTTTCCATTTGTTTGTGTTCACGTCACTGAGCATTTCAGTCCAAACAAACACAAACATAAAACTTTTTTTAAACGTTAAATAAACTGAAACACAACTCACATTCGACTGAAATGTTTTTGTTTTTGTGCTCAACAAAACAGAAAATGGCGACTGATGTTACTCGCCGTCAGTCGCCATGACGAGTGTTTGAGTAAAAAACACAAACACACACATCTCTGCGTGTGGAACAGGAGTTAAATACACTGCAGCTGCACAAATATGAATTAGTTTACTACTCTACATAAATTGGTAATGGTAATTAAGTTACTTGATTTAAAAAGTAATTTGTTAGAGTATTATTACTGTCAAAAGTTTAACGTTTTACTCTGAAATGCGTTCACACTCTTTATAACGTACATGTGGGTTTGAAATGATGAAAGATGAAGTATTTTAATTCAGTTTCAATGTAAAACAACAGATTATTGTTTTAACTTTAGAAAGAAACGTCTCGAGATAACAGATTATTTCAGTCTGGATTACTTGAAATCGACTGAATCTGAGCTCTTTTCTCTTCACTGATTCGTCTTTTCACTCTTGATGAACGTGATGTTTTGGAGGTTGAAGCCTCTCGCAGAGTTTTTGCAGTTTTATTTTTATATTTTTGTGTTTTTATGCTGTGAATCTTTCCATCAGTTCACATCTGAAGCTTCTTGCTGTTTCTGTTTTTGTTTTTCTGTGTTGATTTTAAATTCTTCTGTCCTTCGTTTATCTCCAACACGTCCGTCTCTGCTGCTGTTCAGCTCTTTGCTTCTCCTGCTGGATTATTTTCCCTTTTGTAAAAAAAAACTCAAACTGTCCTCCTGTTTTTCTCCTCTTTGTCAGCTGTGACAAGAAATGATTTGGCAACCAGTGATTTTAAGAAATGTGAGTTTTGTGTTACAAAGAAAAGCCATTGGGAGCAGGATTGTCTTGCTCTCTCGGGGTGAAGGTGCTTCGGTGCTTCTGCCTCCGTTAGCGTTGTGAGACTAAGTGAAATACAGGATGAAACTCGCCGTGTGATAACATCTTTCAGCTGGCAATCAGACTCTGACAGCATCACGCAGGATTTGACGGTCGAACTTTAACAGCATCCGGGCTGAATGTTGCTTGGAGCTGCAGAAAAGAAGCCCTGACGGCACACTTTTTTGTGGCTTTATAGCACCTGTCTGCAGACGAGCGGCAGATGCGAGTCCCACATTTGTTTTTTTATTGTGAGGCATTAAGAAACTTTCAAGCATGCAGGAGAGCAGATTAAAAAACAAATCATGATTTGATAAAGACGGCCCGGGGAGGTGAAGAGCCTCTTCGGAGTCGGGAGGCATGTTGGGATTCAAATAAAAAAGGCCGATAAAACAGTCGGCGGAGGGAAAAATGGGACGGTGGAGCCGAAACGTGCAGCAGATGAAGCGACGAGGCCGAAAAAAATAGTAAAACAAGATCAGAACCGAACAAATGTGCAGCAGAAGAAGAGGAAGAAGAAGACCGCAAATACAAACAACCTGAGCGTCCACCTCCACCTGAGGGCGGACATGTTTGTTTGTGACAGATGGAGTAAACACACACACACACACACACACACACACACAGATGCAGTGAGGCATTAATCACTAATTACAACTGTTCAACGTTTGCATCAGTTTAATTTGATTTTTTAAGGATTTCAGACCCTTTTTTGAGTCTTTCCCTCCGTGTGCGAACAGGTTTGTGCGTCGGTGTCGGAGCCGCGGCTGTAATGTTAAGGTGGAACAGTCACATTAATTTCGCCGGTGAATCATTTCTATTCAACGGTTTCTCGTGACAGATATGAATTGATTTGGAGTTGATGGCGTTCATTAAAACGAGCTTCTCCTCCTCCGTTGTTTCTCGTTTCCTTCCTTCACTCGTTTCTTTTCTCTGCAGTTTAACATCAGAGGTGAATGTTTGATCTGATCTGATCTGATCGGATCAATCGACTCTTTGTCATCAGTCACTCGTCTTAATTTAACCCTTCGGATGTTTTTAGCTTGTTGATTCCGACAGATTTCAACACTGACGTTAAAGCTGAAATGAAAAACTGATGGGAGGAGAAATAATTTATACCTCAAGCTAACTTCAAAGTGTTTCCAGCTGATTTATTTTAAATTAGGATTCTCAATTAGCCTCAATTAAACACACTGATGGTTGTTAAGAAGAAACAGAGCTGGTCCTGTGTCGTAGAAGCTGCAGTTACATTCATCTTTTTTAGTTATTTTGATTAAAATCATTTGAAATGAAGGTTTCAGATCAACTGTTTGCATGTGATGTGATCTGAGAGGCTCCGGTTTCTTCTTGCATCGACACATTTAATCAAAAAAAGCTGTCTGACATGAATCAAACGATCAGTAAATCACAGGATTCATCGGTGATCAATATAAAGTTCTCTCTTTTTAAGCTCAGTAGTTTCCATTATTGCAAATCTTATAATCAAGCAACACGACGCCGCCTTCGTGGTGACGGTACTTTGTGATGTTTAAACTGGCCCCGCCTCCCTTTAACACCAGAAAACGACCGTCTGCAGCAATGAATGATGGGAGAATTTTTTGAATGATGCAGCAGGACTTATGACTCCAGGAGGATGAGGAGCAGATGCTAAAGCTAACAGCTAGCTGAAGAGGTTTGCTAATGTTGCACACAGTTAGCTTTAGCATCTGCATCAAACAGGCAAAGTAAAAGTCTTAACAAGGTTTTTGTGGTGAAACGTCAGAGTTTGATCAGATTTAGCAACAAAAGTTCCTGCTTATGTTCAGGAACAGATTACTGGTCATGTGTGTGACCTTTGACCTTGTTGCTCTTCCTTTTTTTTATTAGCCTCTTGTATTAACGTGGATGTGTTTGAATTAGTCTGGTGCATAAAGACACTACAGGGTGCGTTCTTTGTCTGAGGCCTCGTCCACACGTAGCCGGGTATCTCACAAAATGGAGATATTTTCCTACGGTTTGGCCTGTCATCCACACGAAGACGCAGATTTACGACATTAAAAACAATGATTTTTAAAAACTCCGACCAAAGTGAAGACTTGCGAATTCTCCATTTATGCGTCTGCGTGTGGACACTAATAACCGGGGTTTTGTGTTTCCAAACGTCACTGCCTGCGACAAAATATGTTC